>OY978526.1:53200139-53922639 GCA_963854835.1 Megamerina dolium | reverse complement strand
GGATAGAGCAGCAGTATCAATATATTATTACTGAAGTACCATCTTACCATTTGAGTATCTAATGCATTCATTTCCTTTAGTACTGATCGATTCGACTGAGACATAGCTACACCAGTGTTTACCTCTGCATCCATCCATTTCCCATTATTCATATTTCTTAGCGTTTATTTTTCTTATTCGAACAAATTCTATAAACTTCTATACTTATATATACTTGGAGCCTTTGTTTCTACTTTAGAATGTTTCAAATCTAAAATACGAACGGATTAATTAAATTTACTTTCTTTTAGAGCACAAGCTCTTTATAATACGTTGAATACTATTTGATTTTGTGCGCAATATTGGTACCACCATGACGGCAACTAAAGCGCGCTCCTCTAGTAAAAAATTTGGCAGCATTTTTCTGTGAACCAAACACAGGGTGGACTAAGTCAACTTATTTTACACGTACTACAAATTATAACAAATTGTTACAAACTGTTACTAGTTTTTACTGGTCAAGTGTTCATGCCAAACTGCAACTTTTTACGAGTAATAATTTGCCGCATATAAAAACAACAACAAATGTCATAATTATTCTGTTGTATGTACTTTATATTGTAGTTAATAATTTTTACGGGTTTTCTGTTCATGTATATTTTCTTAAAATTTTCTGTTTTTGAGAATATATTTCTAATTTTAATTCTACTTTTAAGTTGCAAATTTTACTGGGAAAGTACGTGAACAAAGCAAATATCATTAACAAAGTATATTAATCCTAAAGAGGCATTTGGACGCTCTAATTTTGAAATAAGTGTATAGAAAAAATCTCCTTACAGTCGGCTAGGGCCGACCAAATTATACCCTGCATATGTAGATGTATATATAAAAAGTTTGCTCGTATATCCATCCTTTCCTTCCACTACTTTGTATAGGACCTACATTAAGAAGCAGGCGTACCTCACCAATTTTGGAGGATCAATTTCTGCCTATACTACTAAACTACATAGGTTGCAATGGGTTGACATAGGCGTATTATTTAGGAAGTTATGGGTGTTTTAATGTTTAAGATAAATCCGACGCTTTGTACGGAAGCTATATAAAAAGTGGGCGTGACATCTCTTTCTTGTATATCTAATTAATTTTTCAATATTAATCCACAAATTAAATTTGGTTGTCCTACGCTATATGGTTTGTAAGTTATGGAGCTTAAAAGTTTTAGTTTAATTCCCTTGACTTTGTATGGGAGACTCATGAAGGAGTGGGCGTGGCACACTGATTTTCTGCCAGATTTTTGCCGACTACGATATTAATTTAAGTGTCAATTATGGTTATTCTAGACAGAAGATTGCCGAAGTTACAGCTGTTTCAATTTAAAATTTGTATGGGGGCTACGATAAACAGTGGGCGTGGTGCGCCCATTTTCTGTGAGCCTAGTTGCTCCTACAATACTAATCCATACCTTAAATCTCGTTGTCCTACGCTAAATGGTTTGTAAGTTATGGAGCTTAAAAGTTTTAGTTTAATTCCCTTGACTTTGTATGGGAGACTCATGAAGGAGTGGGCGTGGCACACTGATTTTCTGCCAGATTTTTGCCGACTACCATGTTAATCTAAGTGTCAATTATGGTTATTCTAGACAGAAGATTGCCGAAGTTACAGCTGTTTCAATTTAAAATTTGTATGGGGGCTACGATAAACAGTGGGCGTGGTGCTCCCATTTTCTGTGAGCCTAGTTGCTCGTACAATACTAATCCACACCTTAAATCTCGTTATTCTACGCTGAATAGTTTGCAAGTTATAACCGGTAACATTTTTTTTAATTTCCGCAACTTTGTATGGGAGACCAAAAAAGGAGTGGGCGTGGCACATTGATTTTCTGCCATATTATTTCCGACTACGGTGTTAATCTAAGTGTCAATTATGGTTATTGTAGACATAAGATTGCCTAAGTTACAGCTGTTTCAATTTAAAATTTGTATGGGGGCTACGATAAACACTGGGCGTGGTGCGCCCATTTTCTGTGAGCCTAGTTGCTCGTACAATACTAATCCACACCTTAAATCTCGTTATTCTACGCTGAATAGTTTGCAAGTTATAACCGGTAACATTTTTTTTAATTTCCGCAACTTTGTATGGGAGACCCAAAAAGGAGTGGGCGTGGCATATTGATTTTCTGCCATATTATTTCCGACTACGGTGTTAATCTAAGTGTCAATTATGGTTATTCTAGACAGAAGATTGTAGAAGTTACAGCAGTTTCAATTTAAAAGAAGTACAGACACTTTGTATGAGAGCTACGCTAAAAAGTAGGCGTGGCTCATCCACTTTTGGCGAGGTTATATAGTAGTATAATATAACTCTATGTGCCAAATATTGTTGTCCCAAGTGGTATATTATGTGAGTTATAGCAAGTTAAAAATTTTGAAAATTTCGAGGTTAGTTGCTTTGAATGCTTTTTGTGGGCGTGGTTATTGACCGATCATGCCTAATATCAATCCCCTCCGTACCCTTGGATCATAGATTGCTTATGCCAAATTTCATCGAAATAGCTCAATATTTACTCAAGTTATCGTGCGAACCAGCCAGGTGACAGACAGACGGACGGACGGACGGACGGACGGACGGACGGACGGACGGACGGACGGACATCGTTAAATCGAAAATTTAATCGACGCTGATCACGAATATATATCTATGTCTATATCTCCGGAGATTCCTTCAAGTGGACACAAACATCTGACCGAAATGAATATACCATGCATATTGCATTATGCAGGGTATAAAAAATCAAAAGACAGCTTTGTCATATCTATCAAAGTGAAAATATTGTTACGTTTTTATTCTGTGAGCGTTTAATTCTATTTGAATTACCTTGTTCGATCACTGGATTCTGTTAATGATAACTGCAACACTTATTTTGTACAACTATATACAGCAACAATTTATTTAATAATCTCTATTTACAATCAACACTGTTTACAATCAACTATTTACTATAACACTTAAATGTACTTGCAACTTTTGCCTCTGTATCAATGTTTTCGCAATCACGTTCGGAAGTAGATTGATTGTCAATTCTCAACACTGGCTCTATTTATACTCTGTTGGCAACACCCCAGAATCTTCCTTTATCGAGATTCTTCTCTTCCTTTCTCGTTGGCTTGTTCTGGTTATCGCTTATTTCTTTTTGTTGACATTCGTTTCGATGCTGCCAATAGAGTCAGTCACAATAGTGATGAGTAATCAACTATCGATACTCGTTACACTGCCCTCCTCTTAACCTTGTTCGTCACGAACAAGTTTTTATACTTCCCCTCGATATGGCGCAAGTCGCTCCAAGTGCACTACTTTAAACTTTGCTCTTTTATTCCAGGCACGTTGAATGCGATACACTACGTCATTTATCTTTGCTATAATCTCATATGGTCCTTCCCAATGAGTCTGTAGTTTAGGGGACAGGCTTTTCTTTCGTTGTGGATTATGAAGCATTACAAGCTCTCCTTCATAGAACCCTTTTGAATTTGCTTTCAAGTCATACCTGGCCTTCATCTTATCGCTTATCATCTGCGACCGCTCTCTGATGAACCGATGTACTTCATCCAACTGTTCCCGCTTTTCGCTAGTATAATTGCCTTCGGTTGATCTCGTTGGTGTTACAACTCCAAATTTTAAATCAGCTGGCAGTCTTAACTCGTTTCCAAAAATTGCCATTGCCGGTGTAGTAGCCGTCGTATCATGTTGTGCGCATCGATATGCCATGAGGAACATTGGTATATGTACATCCCAGTCTCTTTGGTATTTATCTACGACTTTTCTCAAATATTCCTCCAAGGTACGGTTAAATCGTTCTACCATGCCATCAGATTGTGGATGCAAAGGTGTTGTACGAGTTTTGTATATACCCAACATATGGCATATCTCTTGGAATACAACTGATTCGAAATTTCGACCTTGGTCTGAGTGTAATTCCATCGGTACACCAAAACGAGTAATCCATTGGTTGACGAATACATCCGCAACTGTACTAGCTTCTTGATTTGGAATGGGGTATACTTCAGGCCATTTACTGAAGTAATCTATAACCACCAGAACATACTTGTTTCCTGCGTTGCTTATTGGAAATGGTCCAGCTATGTCCATAGCAATTCGCTCAAATGGAGCACCCACGGTGTATTGGTGCATCTTACCACGACTTTTCTTAGTGGGACCTTTGGCCATTGCACATTGCTTACACTTCCGTATCCAATCAGCGACATGGTCATGGCATCCAACCCAATAAAATCGTTTCTTTATTTTCTCGACGGTTTTGGTGATTCCCAAATGCCCTCCACTGGAGGCATTGTGATACTCAGCTATCACTTCATTTATTCTTGCCTTGGGTACCACTAGCAGATCATTAGTGATTTTTCCATCCTCACTTTCCCATGCTCGGAATAAACATCCGTCTCGTAAGTGCAGGCTTTGCCACTGCGCCCAGTATGCCTTTGCTATTGGACTCTCATTAGCCATTTCTTGCCAATCTGGACGTATGCCCTGCTCCTTGTGTTCCATAATCTTTGCGAGATCTGGGTCGTTCCGTTGATCTTCTTGAACTCGTTCGGTTGTCCATGACTCTTCCGATAATACATTCGTAAGTCGTAGGTTAACAATGTGATTCTGGCTTCCTACCCGAGAACAATGTTTACTATCTACGGTGCAAGTACGATGATATGGAGTAACAGCTTTACCACGATGAATGACATCACGATCTTCCTTTCGTTGTCCTGGTGAATTCGATCTTTGTTGCTTGCGTCGTAGCCGACAATTACGCGCCATGTGTCCTCTTTGATCGCATATGAAGCACTTACCGGCAAATTTATTTTTGTGTTGATTCCTTGTTCTTCCTTTAGGCTTCATACTCGATTGATTGCAATCACGAGATATATGCCCTCGTTTGTCGCAAATGAAGCACTTACCATTAAATTTGTTTTCACGTCGACCTGTTGTTCTTCCTTCAGGCTGAACTACTGATTTTACTGCCTGACGCACTGCTTCAACCAGATCTGTTGTTTCTGTTTCTAATTGGCGTACCCGTGGCATTGGTCGACACATGAAACTGGCGGCTTCAAACGTCAAGGCACTACTGACTGTTTCGGCATAAGTATTCCTGGGTGACATGACTAGGGCACGCTTTGTCTCTCCATCACGTATGCCATCTATGAATTCCTCTATTTTTATTTTTTCGACGAACTCTTCCGAATTACCGGAGAACGCTAGATGACATAAGCGCTCAATATCGGAAGCGAATTCCTGAAGGCTCTCATTACTCCGTTGCACTCGCGATCTCAATTCCACTCGATGTAATTGACTCTTGTATTCATTTCCATATTTTCGCTGGAGTGTGTCCATCAGTGACTAATAGCTACCACGATCTTTCTCTGGAATCATCTGTAACACCTCGGAAGCATTACCTTTTAATGCGACTATTAAAGCAGCAGTCTTGTCGCTATCATCCCATTGATTCTTCGACGCTGTTGTCTCGAATTGAAGCTTGAAGATATTGAATGGCGTGCTTCCGTCAAATGTTGGTGACTTTAGTTTGATTGTACTTGAATCTCTAATCACTGATGTGGCTGGTCCATTTATTTTTAGTTGATTGAGTTCGTGCTGTAATTTCTCGAACTTATCTTCCCAGTCGTCGACATGTTCCTTCAGCTTATCATCCAAATCATCCACATGTTCTTTCAGCTCTGTGACTTTGTCATTAATAGCTCCGGAAATTTCCTGAAATCTAATCTCAATTCCCTTTTGTAGTTTTTCGATGACATGTTCTTGACGAGCCGAATGTTCTTGAAGCTTGGAGTCAATTGTTTTCTGGAATTCTCCCATAATGCTTTCTTGGCGAGACGCATTTTCTTGTAGCTGTTGTTGTTGCTGCAGCATCATCGTTTTCATGAAATCCATGAGTTGACTACTCGAATCTATTTTGCTCTCTTCCTCAGCGTGCACAACTGCATGTATATCGTCTTCCTCAAAGAACTCATGTTCTTCTACATTAATTCCCTTAGCCTCCATGGCTTTCCTCAGCCTCACCAGCAGTTCCGCCTTTGCACCTGATGACGATAGATTCATCTCTACCAACAGCTTTTTAAGCTGGTCCACTTTTAGTTGGTCAATTTTCACCATCTTTACAGAATCCCACTTCTGACACCAATTGTTACGTTTTTATTCTGTGAGCGTTTAATTCAATTTGAATTACCTTGTTCGATCACTGGATTCTGTTAATGATAACTGCAACACTCATTTTGTACAACTATATACAGCAACAATTTATTTAATAATCTCTATTTACAATCAACACTGTTTACAATCAACTATTTACTATAACACTTAAATGTACTTGCAACTTTTGCCTCTGTATCAATGTTTTCGCAATCACGTTCGGAAGTAGATTGATTGTCAATTCTCAACACTGGCTCTATTTATACTCTGTTGGCAACACCCCAGAATCTTCCTTTATCGAGATTCTTCTCTTCCTTTCTCGTTGGCTTGTTCTGGTTATCGCTTATTTCTTTTTGTTGACATTCGTTTCGATGCTGCCAATAGAGTCAGTCACAATAGTGATGAGTAATCAACTATCGATACTCGTTACAATATTTTGTCACGATATCAACTTATGGTATCCAGCTGTGGGGTTCTACCGGCAAAAGTAATAAAATTAAAATACAACGATTTCAGCACAAAATACTGAGATGTATTGTAAATGCTCCCTGGCATGTCCATTCTTCGTAGAAACAGTAGAAAAGATAATTCAAAAATTGTTGCAGCTCACGCAGTTGAACTATATTAGCGCACTAATGAAGAAGTTGTAAAACTCGTTAATTTTGCTGATTCTCTGTGAAGGCTAAGACGCACGAAACCTGCTGACCTTGTCAGGTAGTCCAATAATAGCACCCGGTATGGAACCTTGATAATTATTCTAATAATAATTTAACGCTAAATACAAAGTTCTTGTTAGTATATTTATAGTAGTTGCAATAAAATAACATATTGTATTAATCCAGAGGGTTAATAATGTTTACACTGCCTGAACCAATTTTGACATTCCTCTTTCATTCATATTTTGACACAACCTAAACATGCTTTGGCATATCCTGTGAATGACATGAACACAAATTTTACGATTGCCTTACTTTGTTAATTGTGCTATTGTTACATTTTCATTTTGTGTGAACGTTTAAATGTATTTGGACCAACCCTTGCTCTCCTTCATAGAACCCTTTTGAATTTGTTTTCAAGTCATACCTGGCCTTCATCTTATCGCTTATCATCTGCGTCCGCTCTCTGGTGAACTGATGTACTTCACCCAACTGTTCCCGCTTTTCGCTAGCATAGTTGCCTTTGGTAAGCTGGCAGTCTTAACTCGTTTCCAAAAATTGCCATTGCTGGTGTAGTAGTAGTATAATGTTGTGCGCATCGATATGCCATGAGGTATTTATCTACGACTTTTCTTAAATATTCTTCCACGGTACTGTTAAATCGTTCTACCATGCCATCAGTACGAGTTTTGTATACACCCAACATACGGCACATCTTTTGGAATACAACTGATTTTAAATTTCGACCTTGGTCTGAGTGTAACTCCATTGGTACACCAAAACGAGTAAGCCATTTGTTGACGAATACATCGGCAACTGTACCAGCTTCTTGAATTGGAATGAAGTATACCACTTACTGAAGTAATCTTTAACCACCACTTGTTTCCTGAGTTTCTTGTTGGAAATGGTCCAGCACTATATGCCCTCGTTTGTCGCAAATAAAGCGCATACCAGTAAATTTATTTTCACTTCGACCTGTTGTTCTTGCTTCTGGCTGCACTACGAACTTGAATGCCTAACACACTGCTTCAACCAGATCTGATGTTTCTGTTTCTAGTTGGCGTACCCGTGGTATTGGTCGACACATCAACCTGGCGGCTTCAAACGTCAAGGCACTACTGACTCATGTTCTTCTTAGCCTTAGCCTCCATGGCTTGCCTTAGACTCACAAGCAGTTCTGCTTTTGTACCTGATGACGATAAATTCCTTTCTGACAACTGTTTTTTCAATTGATCCACTTTCAGTTGGTCAATTTTCACAATCTTAACAGAATCCCAGTTCTGACACCAATTGTTACGTTTTTATTTTGTGAGCGTTTAATTTTATTTGAATTAACCTTGTTCGATCACTGGATTCTGTCAATAATACTTGCAACACTTATTTTGTACAATTATATACAGCAACAATTTATTTAATCTACTCTGTTTACAACACAGATTTGCCACAGAATATAAATAGGGCCAGTTGTTGACAAATGAATCAATTCAACTTCGAAAGTGATAGAGGCAACATCATACGATAGAGAGGTTAATTAAATAGTGTTTGTAAATAGTTGATTAAATACATTGTTGTTGGAAATAGATAGTTCAAAATAATTGTTGTAATTATTATTAACAAAATCCAGTGATCGAACAGATTTGATTAGAATAGAAATAAACGCTCACAAATTAAAAACGTAACAATATTGTAACGAGTATCGATAGTTGGTTACTCATCACTATTGGACTGACACTATTGGCAGCATCGAAACGAATGTCAACAAAAAGAAATAAGTAATAACCAGAACAAGCCAACGAGAAAGAAAGAGAAGAATCTCGATAAAGGAAGATTCTGGGGTGTGCCAACAGAGTATAAATAGAGCCAGTGTTGAGAAGTGACAATCAATCGAATTCCGAACGTGACTGCGCAAAAATCTATACAGAGACAAAAGTTGTTAGTACATTAAAGTGTTATTGTAAATAGTTGATTATAAACAGAGTTGATTGTAAATAGAGTTTATTAAATAAATTGTTGCTGTATATAGTTGTATAAAATAAGTGTTGCAGTGATTATTAACAGAATCCAGTGATCGAACAAGGTAATTCAAATAGAATTAAACGCTCACAGAATAAAAACGTAACGTAAATTCGGTACGTCAAGAAAACGCTATGGGAGAGTTTCAGAAAACAATTGACTCCAAGTTTCAAGAACATTCGGCTGAATTGCATATGAAAACTCAAGAAGGTTCTGCTCGACAAGAACACGTCATCGAAAATCTACAAAAAGAAATTGAGATTAGATTTCAGGAAATTTCCGGAACCATTAATGAAAAAGTCTTGGATCTGAAGGAACATGTAGATGACTTGGAAGATGAGTTCGAGAAATTACAGCACGAACTTAATCAACTAAAAATAAATGGACCAGCCACATCAGTGATTAGAGATTTAAGTACAATCAAACTAAAGCCACCAACATTTGACGGAAGCACGCCATTTAATATCTTCAAGCTTCAATTCGAGACAACAGCTTCGAAGAATCAATGGGATGATAGCGACAAGACTGCTGCTTTAATAGTCGCATTAAAAGGTAATGCTTCCGAAGTGTTACAGATGATTCCAGAGAAAGATCGTGGTAGCTACCAATCACTGATGGACACACTCCAGCGGAAATATGGAAATGAATACAAGAGTCAGTTACATCGAGTGGAGTTAAGATCGCGAGTGCAACGGAGTAATGAGAGCCTGCAGGAATTCGCTTCTGACATTGAGCGCTTATGTCATCTTGCGTTCTCTGGTAATTCGGAAGAGTTCGTCGAAAAAATAAAAATAGAGGCATTCATAGATGGCATACGTGATGGAGAGACAAAGCGTGCCCTAGTCATGTCACCCAGGAATACATATGCCGAAACAGTCAGTAGTGCCTTGAAATATGAAGCCGCCAGTTTAATGTGTCGACCAGTGCCACGTGTACGCCAACTAGAGGCAGAAACATCAGATCTGGTTGAAGCAGTGTGTCAGGCAGTTAATTTAGTAGTGAAGCCTGAAAGAAGAACAACAGGTCGACGCGAAAACAAATTTACTGGTAAGTGCTTCATTTGCGACAAATCAGGACACATGGCGCGTGACTGCCGTTTACGACGAAAGCGATCAAGATCGAATTCTCAAGGAAGACAAAAGAAGGACAATAAGGTGGACAGCGATCGCTCCACTAACACAAGTCCATCGTTAAACTAAATCGAGTCAGTTCAGCGGGGCGTGAACTGACTCCAACAGTGGGTTGCCCCATCATTCACATTTCACAACTACAGCGTGTGCCAAGCAGCTTGACTATTGATGGAAAATTGGACAATATGGAATTCATGTTAACTCTGGACACTGGTGCATCACATTCTATAATCAAGAGCGATTTGGTAAAGAGGTTTGAGCCTTTAATGGGAATAAAATTGCGTACAGCAACGGGTGAGGATGCACAAATTCTGGGTAAGATAAAGAAACGAGTATCTGTTGGAAATTACACGTGGGAACATGAATTCATTGTGGCCGACATCATCGATGACGTAATAATTGGTGTTGATTTTATGATTGACAACGGATTTACGTTAGATTTAAATCAACGGATACTACGTTATGCAAATGTCGAATTACCATTGAACATCGGTTACAAACGGAGTGGAAACATCAAACGAGTACTGGCATGTCAACGCCAAGAGGTTCCAGCAAAATCAGAAGCGGTGATTTGGGCACAGATAAATGTGGATGATGGGACAGGCACGTTGTAGTTAGTGGAAGCAGATAAAGAAATACAAAATAAAAACATCATACTTGGTAGGACTTTAGTAGAACCTAAAGAAAATGGAATAGTACCGGTGCGAATATTAAATCCAACTAATACATCTACAGTTGTGAAGAAAGGAATGGTTATTGCTCATTTCCAGGAAGTTACTGCCATAGTATACTGCGAAAAGGGTTCGACGATAAAAAGTGGAAGATCAGGAACTGATAGAGCAGAATTAAAAGCGCAGATGGAAGAATGGGCAGGTGTGCTTACCAACCAAGCAAAAAAGAAAAGGCTCTACAACTATTGGAGAAGTATAGTTCAATATTTTCTTCAAATGGAAAAACTGGAGGACGGACAACCATCGTGAAGCATCACATTGACACCGGTGATTCTAGACCAATTCGTCAAACACCACGACGAGTTCCATTGGCTAAAAGAGACGAAGCCATTAAGCTGATTTCCGATATGCAGAAACAGGGTGTTATTGAACCATCAGCGAGTCCATGGAGTTCACCAGTTGTGCTGGTAAAGAAGAAGGATGGAAGTACTCGATTCTGTGTGGATTACAGAAAGCTGAATGATATTACGAAAAAAGACAGCTATCCACTGCCAAGAATCGATGACACTCTGGACACACTATCTGGTGCGAAGTGGTTCTTAACTCTTGATTTGCAAAGTGGTTACTGGCAAGTGGAACTTGATAAGGAAGACAAGGAGAAAACAGCTTTCAGTATTGGCGATGGTCTATGGCAATTTACAGTCATACCATTTGGTTTATGTAATGCGCCAGCTACTTTCGAACGTCTAATGGAGCGTGTACTCAGAGGACTACACTGGAAAACGTGCTTGGTGTACCTCGATGACATTATCGTGATGGGAAAAGATTTTAACGACCACCTGGAAAAGTTGAAAGAAGTATTTGAGCGTATACAATCAGCAGGGCTTAAATTGAATATGAAAAAGTGTTCACTCTTCAGGCAAGAAGTTAAATATCTTGGTCATAAAGTAACAACAGAAGGGGTACATACCGACGAGGAGAAAGTAGCAGCAGTACAAGAATGGCCTATTCCGTCGAATTTTCACGAGTTAAGAAGCTTCCTAGGCTTATGCACCTACTATAGACGATTTGTTCCTAGATTTGCAACCATCGCCAGCAGTCTGCATGAGTTAACAAGAAAGAACAAACCATTTGTATGGGGCGAAGACCAACAGAAAGCATTCGAACAGCTAAAAGAAAAACTATGTTCTGCTCCAATATTAGCGTATCCAGTACCTGGTCAAAAGTTTGTGTTGGACACAGATGCGAGTGGCTATGGAATAGGTGGTGTGCTCTCTCAGATCATAGATGGGCAAGAAAAAGTAATAGCATACTACAGTAAAATCCTGTCGAAGCCAGAAAGAAACTACTGTGTCACTCGAAGAGAGTTGCTCGCAATACTGGAATGTGTAAAGTATTTCCATAAATACTTGTACGGTCAGTCATTTTATCTACGAACTGACCACGCAGCGCTAAGGTGGTTATTACAATTAAAAAACCCAGAAGGGCAATTGGCGCGCTGGATTGAAAGGCTGCAGAGTTATGATTTTACCATCGAACACCGTAAAGGAGGACATCACGGCAACGCGGATGCTCTATCTCGTCGTCCTTGCAAAATGGAATGTAAACATTGTTCTCGAGCGGAAAGCAAGGAGCACATTGTCGACATACGACTTACGAATATATTGCCGGAGGAGTCATGGACCACCGAACGAGTGCAAGAAGATCAGCGGAACGACCCAGATCTCGTAAAGATTATGGAATACAAGGAACAGGGTATACGTCCAGATTGGCAAGAAATGGCTAATGAGAGTCCAATATCAAAGGCATACTGGGCGCAGTGGCAAAGCCTGCACTTACGAGACGGATGTTTATTCAGAGCATGGGAAAGTGAAGAAGCAAAAATCACTAATGATCTTCTAGTGGTACCCAAGGCAAGAATAAATGAAGTGATAGCTGAGTATCACAATGCCTCCAGTGGAGGGCATTTGGGAATCACCAAAACCGTCGAGAAAATAAAGAAACGATTCTATTAGGTTGGATGTCATGACCATGTCGCTGATTGGATTCGGAAGTGTAAGCAATGTGCAATGGCCAAAGGTCCCACTAAGAAAAGTCGTGGTAAGATGCACCAATACACCGAGGGTGCTCCATTTGAGCGAATTGCTATGGACATAGCTGGGCCATTTCCAATAAGCAACGCAGGAAACAAGTATGTTCTGGTGGTTATAGATTACTTCAGGAAATGGCCTGAAGTATACCCCATTCCAAATCAAGAAGATAGTACAATTGCGGATGTATTCGTCAACCAATGGATTACTCGTTTTGGTGTACCGATGGAGTTACACTCAGACCAAGGTCGAAATTTCGAATCAGTTGTATTCCAAGAGATATGCCGTATGCTGGGTATATACAAAACTCGTACAACACCTTTGCATCCACAATCTGATGGCATGGTAGAACGATTTAACCGTACCTTGGAGGAATATTTGAGAAAAGTCGTAGATAAATACCAAAGAGACTGGGATGAACATATACCAATGTTCCTCATGCCATATCGATGCGTACAACATGATACGACGGCTACTACACCGGCAATGGCAATTTTTGGAAACGAGTTAAGACTGCCAGCTGATTTAAAATTTGGAGTCGAAACACCAACGAGATCAACCGAAGGTAATTATACTAGCGAAAAGCGGGAACAGTTGGATGAAGTAAATCAGTTCATCAGAGAGCGGTCGCAGATGATAAGCGATATGATGAAGGCCAGGTATAACTTTAAAGCAAATTCAAAAGGGTTCTATGAAGGAGAGCTTGTAATGCTTCATAATCCACAACGAAAGAAAGGCCTGTCCCCTAAACTGCAGACTCATTGGGAAGCACCATATGAGATTATAGCAAATATAAATGACGTAGTGTATCGTATTCAACGTGCCTGGAATAAAAGAGCAAAGTTTAAAGTAGTGCACTTGGAGCGACTTGCGCCATATCGAGGGGAAGTTTAAAAACTTGTTTGGGACGACTTATTCGGAACTGTTGTGTTGCCAACAGAGTATAAATAGAGCCAGTTTTGAGAAGTGACAATCAATCGAATTCCGAACGTGACGGCGCAAACATCTATACAGAGGCAAAAGTTGCTAGTACATTAAAGTGTTATTGTAAATAGTTGATTATAAACACAGTTGATTGTAAATAGTGTTTATTAAATAAATTGTTGCTGTATATAGTTATATAAAATAAGTGTTGCAGTTATTATTAACAGAATCCAGTGATCGAACAAGGTAATTCAAATAGAATTAAACGCTCACAGAATAAAAACGTAACAATATTATTACGAATAAAAACGTAACAACGTACATCCGCAACTGTACTAGCTTCTTGATTTGGAATGGGGTATACTTCAGGCCATTTACTGAAGTAATCTATAACCACCAGAACATATTTGTTTCCTGCGTTGCTTATTGGAAATGGTCCAGCTATGTCCATAGCAATTCGCTCAAATGGAGCATCCACGGTGTATTGGTGCATCTTACCTCGGCTTTTCTTAGTGGGACCTTTGGCCATTGCACATTGCTTACACTTCCGAATCCAATCAGCGACATGGTCATGACATCCAACCCAATAAAATCGTTTCTTTATTTTCTCGACGGTTTTGGTGATTCCCAAATGCCCTCCACTGGAGGCATTGTGATACTCAGCTATCACTTCATTTATTCTTGCCTTGGGTACCACTAGAAGATCATAAGTGATTTTTCCATCTTCACTTTCCCATGTTCGGAATAAACATCCGTCTCGTAAGTGCAGGCTTTGCCACTGCGCCCAGTATGACTTTGCTATTGGACTCTCATTAGCCATTTCTTGCCAATCTGGACGTATGCTCTGCTCCTTGTATTCCATAATCTTTACGAGATCTGGGTCGTTCCGCTGATCTTCTTGCACTCGTTCGGTGGTCCATGACTCCTCCGGCAATATATTCGTAAGTCGTATGTCGACAATGTGCTCCTTGCTTTCCACTCGAGAACAATGTTTACATTCCATTTTGCAAGGACGACGAGATAAAGCATCCGCGATGCCGTAATGTCCTCCTTTACGGTGTTCGATGGTAAAATCATAACTCTGCAGCCTTTCAATCCAGCGCGCCAATTGCCCTTCTGGGTTTTTTAATTGTAATAACCACCTTATCGCTGCGTGGTCAGTTCGTAGATAAAATGACTGACCGTACAAGTATTTATGGAAATACTTTACACATTCCAGTATTGCGAGCAACTCTCTTCGAGTGACACAGTAGTTTCTTTCTGGCTTCGACAGGATTTTACTGTAGTATGCTATTACTTTTTCTTGCCCATCTATGATCTGAGAGAGCACACCACCTATTCCATAGCCACTCGCATCTGTGTCCAACACAAACTTTTGACCAGGTACTGGATACGCTAATATTGGTGCAGAACATAGTTTTTCTTTTAGCTGTTCGAATGCTTTCTGTTGGTCTTCGCCCCATACAAATGGTTTGTTCTTTCTTGTTAACTCATGCAGACTGCTGGCGATGGTTGCAAATCTAGGAACAAATCGTCTATAGTAGGTGCATAAGCCTAGGAAGCTTCTTAACTCGTGAAAATTCGACGGAATAGGCCATTCTTGTACTGCTGCTACTTTCTCCTCGTCGGTATGTACCCCTTCTGTTGTTACTTTATGACCAAGATATTTAACTTCTTGCCTGAAGAGTGAACACTTTTTCATATTCAATTTAAGCCCTGCTGATTGTATACGCTCAAATACTTCTTTCAACTTTTCCAGGTGGTCGTTAAAATCTTTTCCCATCACGATAATGTCATCGAGGTACACCAAGCACGTTTTCCAGTGTAGTCCTCTGAGTACACGCTCCATTAGACGTTCGAAAGTAGCTGGCGCATTACATAAACCAAATGGTATGACTGTAAATTGCCATAGACCATCGCCAATACTGAAAGCTGTTTTCTCCTTGTCTTCCTTATCAAGTTCCACTTGCCAGTAACCACTTTGCAAATCAAGAGTTAAGAACCACTTCGCACCAGATAGTGTGTCCAGAGTGTCATCGATTCTTGGCAGTGGATAGCTGTCTTTTTTCGTAATATCATTCAGCTTTCTGTAATCCACACAGAATCGAGTACTTCCATCCTTCTTCTTTACCAGCACAACTGGTGAACTCCATGGACTCGCTGATGGTTCAATAACACCCTGTTTCTGCATATCGGAAATCAACTTAATGGCTTCGTCTCTTTTAGCCAATGGAACTCGTCGTGGTGTTTGACGAATTGGTCTAGAATCACCGGTGTCAATGTGATGCTTCACGATGGTTGTCCGTCCTCCAGTTTTTCCATTTGAAGAAAATATTGAACTATACTTCTCCAATAGTTGTAGAGCCTTTTCTTTTTTGCTTGGTTGGTAAGCACACCTGCCCATTCTTCCATCTGCGCTTTTAATTCTGCTCTATCAGTTCCTGATCTTCCACTTTTTATCGTCGAACCCTTTTCGCAGTATACTATGGCAGTAACTTCCTGGAAATGAGCAATAACCATTCCTTTCTTCACAACTGTAGATGTATTAGTTGGATTTAATATTCGCACCGGTACTATTCCATTTTCTTTAGGTTCTACTAAAGTCCTACCAAGTATGATGTTTTTATTTTGTATTTCTTTATCTGCTTCCACTAACTACAACGTGCCTGTCCCATCATCCACATTTATCTGTGCCCAAATCACCGCTTCTGATTTTGCTGGAACCTCTTGGCGTTGACATGCCAGTACTCGTTTGATGTTTCCACTCCGTTTGTAACCGATGTTCAATGGTAATTCGACATTTGCATAACGTAGTATCCGTTGATTTAAATCTAACGTAAATCCGTTGTCAATCATAAAATCAACACCAATTATTACGTCATCGATGATGTCGGCCACAATGAATTCATGTTCCCACGTGTAATTTCCAACAGATACTCGTTTCTTTATCTTACCCAGAATTTGTGCATCCTCACTCGTTGCTGTACGCAATTTTATTCCCATTAAAGGCTCAAACTTCTTTACCAAATCGCTCTTGATTATAGAATGTGATGCACCAGTGTCCAGAGTTAACATGAATTCCATATTGTCCAATTTTCCATCAATAGTTAAGCTGCTTGGCACACGCTGTAGTTGTGAAATGTGAATGATGGGGCAACACACTGTTGGAGTCAGTTCACGCCCCGCTGAACTGACTCGATTTAGTTTAACGATGGACTTGTGTTAGTGGAGCGATCGCTGTCCACCTTATTCTCCTTCTTTTGTCTTCTTCTTTCGTCGTAAACGGCAGTCACGCGCCATGTGTCCTGGTTTGTCGCAAATGAAGCACTTACCAATAAATTTGTTTTCGCGTCGACCTGTTGTTCTTCCTTCAGGCTTCACTACTAACTTAACTGCCTGACACACTGCTTCAACCAGATCTGATGTTTCTGCCTCTAGTTGGCGTACACGTGGTCGACACATTAAACTGGCGGCTTCATATTTCAAGGCACTACTGACTGTTTCGGCATATGTATTCCTGGGTGACATGACTAGGGCACGCTTTGTCTCTCCATCACGTATGCCATCTATGAATGCCTCTATTTTTATTTTTTCGACGAACTCTTCCGAATTACCAGAGAACGCATGATGACATAAGCGCTCAATGTCAGAAGCGAATTCCTGCAGGCTCTCATTACTCCGTTGCACTCGCGATCTTAACTCCACTCGATGTAACTGACTCTTGTATTCATTTCCATATTTCCGCTGGAGTGTGTCCATCAGTGACTAATAGCTACCACGATCTTTCTCTGGAACCATCTGTAACACCTCGGAAGCATTACCTTTCAATGCGACTATTAAAGCAGCAGTCTTGTCGCTGTCATCCCATTGATTCTTCGAAGCTGTTGTCTCGAATTGAAGCTTGAAGATATTAAATGGCGTGCTTCCGTCAAATGTTGGTTGCTTTAGTTTGATTGTAGTTGAATCTCTAATCACTGATGTGGCTGGTCCATTTATTTTTAGTTGATTGAGTTCGTGCTGTAATTTCTCGATCTTATCTTCCCAGTCGTCGACATGTTCCTTCAGCTTATCATCCAACTCATCCACGTGTTCTTTCAGCTCTGTGACTTTGTCATTAATAGCTCCGGAAATTTCCTGAAATCTAAGTTCAATTCCTTTTTGTAGATTTTTGATGACGTGTTCTTGGCGAGCCGAATGTTCTTGAATTTCCATACGCAATTCACTAATAACGCCCTCTTGGCGAGCTGAATGTTCTTGAAACTTGTAGTCAATTGTTTTCTGGAATTCTCCCATAGCGTTTTCTTGGCGGGACGAACCTTCTTGAATTTTCATACGCAATTCAGCCGAATGTTCTTGAAGCTTGGAGTCAATGCGAGACGCATTTTGTTGTAACTGTTGTACCTGCTGTTGCATCATGGTTTTTATAAATTGCATGAGTTGACCACTCGAATCTACCTTGCTCTCTTCCTTGGCGTGCACGACTGCATGTATCTCGACTTCCTCAAAGAACTCATGTTCTTCTACAATAATACCCTTAGCCTCCATGGCTTGCCTTAGCCTCACCAGCAGTTCCGCCTTTGCACCTGATGACGATAGATTCATCTCTACCAACAGCTTTTTAAGCTGGTCCACTTTTAGTTGGTCAATTTTCACCATCTTTACAGAATCCTACTTCTGACACCAATTGTTACGTTTTTATTCTGTGAGCGTTTAATTCTATTTGAATTACCTTGTTCGATCACTGGATTCTGTTAATAATAACTGCAACACTTATTTTATACAACTATATACAGCAACAATTTATTTAATAAACACTATTTACAATCAACTGTGTTTATAATCAACTATTTACAATAACACTGTGTTTATAATCAACTGTTTACAATAACACTTTAATGTACTAGCAACTTTTGCCTCTGTATAGATATTTGCGCAGTCACGTTCGGAATTCGATTGATTGTCACTTCTCAACACTGGCTCTATTTATACTCTGTTATCAACACCCCAGAATCTTCCTTTATCGAGATTCTTCTCATTCTTTCTCGTTGGCTTGTTCTGGTTATTGCTTATTTCTTTTTGTTGACATTCTTTTCGATGCTGCCAATAGTGTCAGTCACAATAGTGATGAGTAACCAACTATCGATACTCGTTACAATATGTTAATTTTTTGATAGCGATTTATTTGATTACGAATATTAAAAGAAGACGATGAGTAACGAAAAAAAATTCGTAATGTCGTAATTCTGATTTATTTAAAAAAGGTAAATGAAGTTTTTTTTTTAAATATTACGATGTAAATTATTTTAGATATCAAGAATCACGATTATCCATATTTCATTCATCCTAAAATAGGTATTTTTTTCCTGATCACTGATGTGATCATAGAAGGTCTGATCATGATCACTGATGTTTTCATAGAAGGTCGTAAATTATTCCCCATTTTTCCGTACTTCCAAAATACAACAATGAGCTTGGGAAGTGTCAAAACATGTCTGTCACTATGTACAGCATCTTTTATTATTCCATCATGTGTATATATGTAATTTTTATTTGCTTTATTTTGCTCTTTTCTTCTAACGAGACAAATGTATTCTATATTATATTTTATTCTTTCTCCCTTTTTCTACTAAAAAGTGGAAAATAAATAATAGGTTGAACAAATAAAAGAACCGCTTTAAGAGATAGGACTAAAAAGTAGAAAATAATGTTAATTGTTGTGTTTGTCTTGGTGGGCTTTCTTGGTGGGCTTTCTTGGTGGTTTTTGTTGCTGAGAAATTAAAGGTTAAGTTTTAATTTAATTTTCCTTGTACCAGTTTCGACATTTTTCATGTCATCCTCATTGAGTCTGTTTTTATTAATATACATATATATAGATAAATGTACATATACGTATACATAAATATAATTTCATAACAAATCATAACACCATTACAAATCATTACATTATTACAAATCGATATTATTTTCAAAAAACGTGTGGTGCTCGAAATGAATTGTTAATAAATAATAGTTTAAAAAAGTAATTAGTTGAAATAAATGTAAAGTGATTAACATAAAAATTGATATAATTGAAAACCTTTAATACATTTCTTTAAAAGCATATTTTGTATAAGAATATAGTATAAAACGCCCCTCGTTTATTGAAAATGATTATTTTACGCTTATATACGCTAATATACGCTTATATTAAACAGTTGTGCTTTTATGATCTATCCTCCATTATAGCATGTTTTTAGATTTTAGATTAATAGAATTGAATACAAATTCTCTATTAAATTTTCAATTTCTTTAAAATCGCAAAAATAATTTTTTACATTCACAAAACACGCTGTAGTAAACTAACAATGCAAATGTCATGAAATTACCAGATATCAACAAAAGTTGTGCCAACAAAACAAAAACAAAAATATAAAAATTTATAGCGCGGATATTAAAAAATGAATTCAACTTACTTTTTGATCACAGTAGTATGTGTACATAGCATATGACCTATTTGTTACGTTTTTATTTTGTGAACGTTTAATTTTATTTGAATCAACCTTGTTTGATCACTGGATTCTGTTAATAATAATTTCAACACTTATTTAGTACAACTATATATAGCGACAGTGGGTGTCGTAGATCAACAGTAATGGAAGAAAAGCTCGACAAATGAGCACTTCAGGGCTTTTAGTCCCATATATATATATATATATATATATATATATATATATATATATATATATATATATATATATATATATATATATATATATATATATATATATATATATATATACAGGAACTATCAACTCTGTTTACAATCAACTATTTACAATAACACTTTAATGTACTTGCAGCTTTTGCCTCTGTATCGATGTTTGCGCAATCACGTTCGGGATCAGATTCATTTGCACTTGTCAATACTGGCCCTATTTATACTCTGTGGCAACACTCCAGAATCTTCCTTTATAGAGATTCTTCTCTTTCTTTCTCGTTGGCTTGTTCTGGTTATCGCCTATTTCTTTTTGTTAACATTCGTTTCGATGCTGCCAATATTCGTGTCACTCACAATAGTGTCATTCACAATAGTGATGAGTAACCAACCATCGATACTCGTTACAATATGTATATATATCTATATACATATTGTATAGATATGTGTATATATATCTATATATTTCTATAGAATGGAATAGAATGTATGTGTTGTGTTCATAGAATGAGTAGAATCTCACATTTGCAAATGGAAGTATAGCATTTGAGAGTACTATAAACATAAAAAATAAATAAATAAACTCTAAACATTCGTTTTGTTTTTCTATGTTACATTACAATACATATAAGCAAAAAATACAGTAGATAAGACAACGCGGCAAGACAACGCGGCAGTAATACAAATCATCAGTGCCTTTCATGGAAAGCAGCAACAATTATAACGTACAACATACTCGTAGTACTCTCAAACTCTCGTAATACTCTCAAATATTCGTTTATTTAAAAAGAAAAAACGAATGTATGGAATATTTCTTGTACAAGAAATGAGTGGAGCATTCTATTTGTCTAATATTTTACTCTCACTCATTCTCATTCTATTTAGATATGCTTTGCAAATATTGTACATGTTTTGAGAGTAAAGAGAATCATTCGAAAATCAAATACATTCTCGCAGCTCTTTTTTACCTATCACCATATTTTATATCACCCGTATTGACTCTTTTAAAGGTAAGATTTCCTTGACGAACGTTACTATTTTTCAAAAAGGTGTACAATACGAATTTTGAAATAATAGGCGTAGAAATGAGTTGTTTGTGTTTTTGGTAATACATATTTATTAAAAACAAACTTCTTACAAATTTTAATAATCGAAATATTTACCATTATTAGCTATGGTATTTTGCCGTTCATCGGGTAGATGCTGAATGCCCTCGTGATAGAAACTTGATGGTTTCGAAGCAAAATAGTAATGGAGCTAGTTTCTAATCTATTCAACTGTGGAGAATCGCTGGTCAGCTAAATGAGACTGCATGGATTTAAATAAGTAGTAGTCGGAAGGATCCAAATCGGGAGAATACGCACCATGCAGAAGAACTTCTCAGCCACAGAAGATGAGTTCCAGGGTTGATTTTGTTGTTGGTGTATGAGCGTTGTCATGCAACAATATAACTTTTCGACTTTCTTCGCTAGTAAATGGTCTTTTTTCCTACAAAGTGCTACATAATTTGTTCATCTGTTGTTGATAACTCATAGTAACTCTTCGATTCACACCAGGTTTTGCAAGAATGTGGAGGGCTAATAAAATAAATCATAAGAAGTCGAATAAAAGACCTTCGAAAGAATTTTGAATTTTTGAATTTTATTTAGAAAAATATTGCTCCTCCAAGTATTCGTAATTATATTTAAATACAAATGTTAACAAATTAATGATTTTTCTGTATTATATTTTGTTGTTAATTTTTAAACAACGTACATTTTATATACATACTTTTGCAAATTGTACTTAATTTGGCTTGTTTTTGTGTGTCAAGGTACATATTCTTTTAAGCAAATCCTTTAAATAATTTAAATGTCTTTTATATTCTTTAATTCTCTCTAGAACCATTATTATATAAAATCTAGCATTCTTAATTACACATTCTAAATAATTAATGTCTTTGTCTACTTAACGATAGTTTATTATTATAATTGAATAAAGTTTAAATAATATAATAAGATTGGGTGTGTGAATTAGTAACCGGCGCCACCCGTATGCGCGATCCGAAATGTCATTTTAAATGTCAATTGACCTGTTGGTCGAACCATTACGGGAGAGCTGTACCGACAGAAATTAATGCGGTTAAAGAGAGCAATGATCGAGAAGCGGGAGGAATATGCAACCAGATACGATTCAGTAACTTTTCACAGTGACAACGCACGATCACACATTGCTATTTCGGTCAAAAACTATCTTGCTAATTGAGGACGGGAAGTTTTATCCCACCCGCCTTAAAGCCCAGACGTGTAGCCTTCAGATTATTATTTGTTCCGGATGTGCAGAACGCCCTTAATGGAATGCGCTTCACTTGAGTCACCGGAATCAAAAATTGGCGCAATTTGTTTTTGGCCGCCAAGCCAGAAAGATGAGGGAATAGTTTCTGATGTACAATACTTGACATGTTTTTTACAGAATTCTTAAAAACAAATGATTTTTTAAACACTGAAAAAGGCCGGTTATTTATTCACACACCCATACATAAAGTTTAAAAAAAAAAATTGATTTTTTTTACTGTTTTTATTTAAAAACGATCGTCTTTTCATTTCAGGAAATTCTTTTATACCTATATTTATTTGGCATGTTTTTAAGCATATGCCTTTATAAAAGAAATTTAGTTTAAATTAATTAATATTTGCTTTTAGATTTTATTAATGGATGTAATGTTTCAAATTTTTAATATTTATAAACTTTTTGAGCATTTTATTTTGAGAAATTATGTATGTTTCCATTAAATATAACATGTATGTCTATATAAGAACTTGTACGAGTATACTTCTTTTTATAATTGCTTCACTGATAGAAAAGTGTGCAAAATGGTGCAGATGGTTTTACTATTTTCTGATTTTTATGTACTATTGTACTTTGATTATTGATATTTTTACTTTCTAGTAATAAATGTGTACTAGGTATATTCACGCGTTTCAATGAAAATTTGTAGTATGTATGAAATATACAGTGTGCAATCAACATTTTGCTTTATAGCGTGAATATTTCTAAATACACCTATATCGTATATGCGAGATTTTAGGCATCCTTAAAAAATGTAAAAATTTAATAAAGGTCTTTAATAAATATTTCTGAAGCAAAAGCTTTGCGTTTTTCTTTAATCTAACATGTTATATATTTGTAAGTACATATGCGTATAATAGAGAATTTAATAATTTTTAAGAATATTAAATTAATATGCGTTGTGTAGTTTCTGAATTTTGAGAAGAAATATCATCTCGTAAAAATCATATTCCGAATATTTGGACAGATCTTGTGTATATCTTTAGTTTTATTTAGACCTATTGTAAACCTAAAAGCAATGTTAAAAGCACATAAACTTCAAGCAACTATTTGATTTCGTTAATAAAAAATATAAATATTTATAAATAAATAGAAAATGTAGGTACATACGTACATAGTACGTTATTTTGCTTACTACTTTGTGCTATTAGAAGGCGTGTAGTTGTGAATATATACTCGTACACATGTATAGTATAGTATAAATTGTTGGTTATATTTCCTCATGATTTTTGGTCGTCCAAATGCCGGGCATTAACTGTGGAGGTAGATTTGAGTGCGGTGTGGTAATTTTTGTAATACTGGTGAATATTGTGTGATTATTTGGAGCCTTTGCGAAGCCCTTGTTATCGATCCCGTCAGCGGTGGATGTTATTTGTGTGGCTGCAGCCATATTATGTGTAGCTAGTGTTGATTTTGACTTATTTATAGTACGTGGACTAGATATGAAAGTGGTTAAAACACCACCAATTATTGCAAGAGAAGCGAATGCCGTCTGTGGCACCAGCTGTCCAAAAATCACAGTAGCTCCAATGAAGGGTGCACCCAACAGCCAGAATCGTGCCCAACATATTGTTGAAAAAGAACAAATTTTTCGTTTTTCAGCGGTAACAAGCTCAATGGTACATGTGGTTAGTATAGAAAGTGTGGTGGAAATCGCCATTTTAGACATCATAGCGGTGAACATTAACAAGGCGACACGTGCATCAATTGGAACTGTTGAGATAATACACGATTGTAAAAGGAATAATTGTATAGCATTTTATTTTTTTCACACAAGCTTCTAAGAATATCTTCTTAAATGACATGTACTCACTATTTTCTGGCACTATCCATCCTGCGAACGCGAAAAAACCTGCTCCAATGTTAAATAAACCCGTCCATAACCACTTACGTGTCGTCTTCAATATAAGGAATAATCCGATGAATGTACCAATAAACTCACACATTCCAGCAATCACAGTATTGATTTCTAAGTGTTCACGACTGAACGAACGAATATTCAGCAACATTCCATAATAGACCACTATATAAATGGACCAGCACAAATGCACCAACACCATATGCTTCACAGCCATATCACCTTTCCAAAGAGACCACCAACCGGGTGGCGGTGGCGCATCCATAGCAGTTTGCGCTTGCAATTCCAATTGCTGATCAATGTCGTGTGGAAGACTGTAACTTGTTCCATTCATGTCAACACATTGCAATAGAATTTTCTTCGTCTCAAGCACACGTCCGCGAGCGATCATCCAACGTGGTGAATCCGGTATCCATCTATGTACAACGTATTTATAAAAAATTAACGACAATTTTTGAACTCAAATTGTTAAAATTAAATTTTTTCAGGAGACAAAATTTAAAGTTTTCCATGCTTTATTAACATAGCACAATACTTAATTGTTCTTATCTTGTTTAGGTTTGTCCAATATTTATCCCTTTTCTTTATACAAATATACGGATGGTAAGCTCTTGTTTGGCAGTCATAACTCATTTTGACCAAAAAGTGTACTTAACACATTTGTAAGCTACACCATGGTTCTAAGGTCTATTTCTTTACTCATTTTTTGTTTTACCAATTAAAATTGTTGGGTGGTTACAAGTGTTAACAAGAGATCGATAAAAAAAAATAAATATGTGGCACCTAAAGCCCCGAAGGGCTCTTTGGCAGAGCTTCTTTAGCATTACTGATGTCCGTGTTAAATTTTGGACAGTATTAGAAGGGACCTATTTATTTTAGCCGGTTCCAAACGGCAGAACTCTTGCGACAACACTTTTTCTGAACTTTGTCACAGAGTTCATTTAGAAGCTTTTCCATGGCAAATTGTTACTACCGGAAGAATTGCCAATTGCTTGCCGACAGGTGGGTACCGTTCGAAAGAAAAATCTTTTCGATATTAAATTTGTTATGCTTCAGCCGGGGATTGAACCCACAACCTACATATCAGAAGACAAGAGATCGATAGTAAGATTAAAATTAAATCTGATAGGCTAATAAGTGTCAATTTACCGGTCATTTTTAATTTTGTATTGAAAATGACAACTTTTTTATTGCAGTAAATAAAATGTTTCAAGTTGCTTATAGAAGTATCCATTTAAAAGAAGATCCATTTCCGAAGATGAAAAGTAACTTAAAGCGGCAAGGTTTTGATTTGAATACTTACTGCCACAAATATATGAGTATCACAGTGGGCCAAGATATTGCCATATATAGGTGGGACCAGCTTGAGAAAAAACTTGCCACACCTGGCAGCAACATCACACCTATGGACCAAAACTGTTCGAACAGGGTGGACACACATGTTTTATATTTACCACCCGTTATGTCAGCCACTAAGGAATATATTGATGTTAGATTATTTTAATTGATGAAGCAAAAAATTATTTTTAACTGTACTCACTAATCACACCGCCTGCTGTGTACATTTGGGCACAACATACTGCAGATAAACATCGAAAGAAAACGTGCAGTTCATAAGATGCCACGTGTCCAGTTAAATTGCCGCAAAATATTTGAGTTATCATCCCAAAAAGCATCACGCCACGTGGACTAAAGCTGAAATTACAAATTAGTTTTTGTATATATATATATATATATATATATATATATATATATATATATATATATATATATATATATATATATATATATATAAATATATATATATATATATATATATAAAAATATATATATATATATATATATATAAATATATATATATATATATATATATATATATAAATATATATATATATATATATATATATATATATATATATATATAAATATATATATAAATATATATATATATATATATATATAAATATATATATATATATATATATAAATATATATATATATATATATATATATATATATATATATATATATATATATATATATATATATATGTAGATACAATTCATAGGCTTAATACATCAACTTACTAATTCAGTAAATAGTTAGCTAAAATACCACCCATAAGAACGCCAAACAAATGGAAGAACTGTGTTACCGACACCAATATATCACGAGAGCACACTAAATCATATTGCGTTATCACCGAATGAAATTCAGCCTGATGCTGAAATTGTTGACATGGTATAACATTTGCATTGCGCGACGTTGGCTCCTCCCAGATTTTCGGTTCCAATTCAGGTTGTTCGTAATGATAGTAATGATGTGCGTGCTCCTGTGCATCTTGATATACATTACAAAAGTCTATACTAAACTCCTGATCGTCAACTTCTTCTTTCTGTGGATGTGAAACCTTAATCCAGAGTGTCTGATTTTGTGCACCGACAGTATTTGGTGGTTTGCAAAAGAATTCACCATGTCTAGGAGAGGGTGCAGTAAATATAATACAAGCCATGAACCATGATGAAGGTATTTTGCATAGGAAGATCAGTAGTACAGTACGTAGTTGCCATTTGCCCCATTCGCCGGTGATGCGACCAACTGCATCTACTTTAGTTTGCATTTTCGTCGAGGGTCTCGGTGCTTTGCCTTCAAGTCTGGAGAAGGAATCTTGTGGATATAGATTATATTGATGTGTGTGTGTTGATTGGGGTTGTGTATAATTGTAATTACTATAGTGGATAGCGTAGTTGTTATTGTTGTTATTGTGACTTTTACTAATACTACTGTGATCACCAATATTTATGCTTGTGTCAGTGGTACTGCCATCAGTCGTAGTTGTAGTTGCTGTTGTTGGAGATGTTTTGTTTACTGAATTCGCTGTATTAATATCAAATTTACCCAGCGAAGTGATGGAACTGCGTCTTCGGCATTCACTTACGGGTGAACCAATTATTGGAGGCGTCGTCGAATTAATCGATGTTAATGTCGGTATGAAATTTTCAAGAAAATTCCGTTTATATGAGAATGTGTTCGTTGTAAGCGGGAGATTTACAGTTGAATTCGAAACGGTATCAACTGCTGTATACGTTGATTGATGATGAGCTTTCGGTGATATGTTACTGTTGTTGTTCTTATTGTTATTTTCTACGGGCGGGAGACTGTCTTCTTTAATCGGTAGCAACGGAGATTCAGCCTAAAAAAACGAAAAAAGAAAGATAGATAGTGTGAGAGAGAAAGAGAGAGGGTGTGAGAAATAGAAAAACGTTAATCAATTTGTAGAACAATAAGCTATATTAACTATAATGCTCTCAGTTGTCTAATAGTAATTGAATATACCGTTTTTAAAGCTATACATAGTAAAGTTAGTAACAATAAGAACATTTTATATTATTTTTTCTATTTTAAACTTGTTGACGAAGCATCGTCTTTACTAGGCGTTGAAATTTAATAATTCTTAAGAGTTATTTTATACAAGTACATATTAATATTCGCCCTATTCGCAAAAATAACGTAAGCGACAAAAATCAAATGTTACAGGAGAGAGGTTTTTTCCTGATACGTAGGGAATATTTCTGTGAAAGTAGTCTAAAACCAGTTCAATACAACTTATAGACTCATTTTGAACTTGATTAAACTTAATTTATAGGGACCTTAGAGTCGGCTGGGGCTGACCAAATTATATCCTGCACATGTACATAGATATACATATAGATATAGTGTATAGATATATATAAATTTTTTTAGGAATAATAAAGAAATATTGTTGACCTACGATAAGATTTTGTAAGTTAAGGGTGTTTTAAAGTTTAAGATAATTCCGAGGCTTTGTATGGGAGCTATATAAAAAGTGGGCGTTGTGTGCCTCTTTCTTGTAAATCTAATTATCTTTACAATATTAAGAGACTTGTTGAGTGTAGTTTTCGTTCTTCGAGAGAGGGCTCGACTTCTCAATTGTTTACTCAGCCCAAAGTAACACCAGTTAGCAAGAGTTATCCTACGCATGATCTCCAGGCTGACGTCATTACAGTTGTTGATACTAGTTCCAAGATAGACGAAGTCCCTTACCACTTCAAAAGCGTAGTTGTCAACAGTGACGTGTTGTCCAAGACGCCGGGAATCTTTGTTTGTTGACACTAGATACTTCGTCTTGCCCTCGTTCACCGTGAGACCCATCCGACGCGACTCTCTTTCCAACTCTGAGAATGCTGCACTGACTGCTCGCGTGTTCATGCCGATTATGTCAATATCGTCGGCATACGCTAACAGCATGACACTTTTGTTGAAGATAGTGCCATTATGTCGTAGATCAGTAGCTTGTATTATTTTCTCCATAATAAGATTGAAGAAGTCGCACGATAACGAATCACCTTGTCTGAAACCCCGTTCGGTACTAAACGGTGCGGAGAGGTCCTTCCCAATTTTCACTGCACAATGGGAGTTATGCAGACACATTCTACAAAGTCGGTGCCGTAGCTCAGTGGTTAGTGTGTTCGCCTTCTGATCTGTAGGTCGTGGTTCAATACCCGGCTGATGCATAACAAATGTAATATCGAAAAGATTTTTCTTTCGAACGGTAACCACCTGTCGGCAAGCAATTGGCAATTCTTCCGACAGTAACAACTTGCCATGAAAAAGCTTCTAAAAAGAACTCTGTGACAAAGCTCAGAAAAAGTGATGTCACAAGTGTTCTGCCGTTTGGAACCGGCTAAAATAAGTAGGTCCATTCTAATGCTGTCCAAAATTTAAGACGCACAACACTAATGGAAGAGAAGCTCGGCCAATGAGCCCTTTGGGGCTTTAAGTGCCACATATTTATTTTTTTTTTTTTTATTCTACAAAGTCGAATGAGCTTTGCAGGAATACCGAACTCAGACATTGTTGCGTAGAGGTAATCGCTTACCGGACTGTCGAAAGCGGCTTTATAATCAACAAATAGGTGGTGTGTGTCGATCCGTTTTTCTTGGGTCTTCTCCAGGATTTGGCGCAGTGTGAAAATCTGGTCGATGGTGGATTTACCAGGTCTGAAGCCACACTGATACGGTCCAATCAGGTTGCTGAGCATAGGCTTCAACCTTTCACACAGTACGCTCGATAAAACCTTGTATGCGATGCTCAGGAGACCTATTCCAAGGTAGTTGGCGCAAATTGTGGGGTCTTCTTTTTATGTACAGGACATAGAACACTGAGCCCCAATCATCAGGCATGCTTTCATCCGACCATATTCTGCTATGAGCTGTTGCATGCAGGTGAGTAGCTCATCACCTTCGGTCTTAAACAACTCGGCAACTAATAAATGTGTGTCAACTCAATATTCACCACAGAAAAGCAGCATCAGCAATGATGGTGCGGAGCTTCGATGAGGATGAGCTTGACATTGCACTGGTTCAGAAGCCCTGGATCCTTCATGGAAGGATCAAAGGCGTATCTGCACAAAATACCACTTTATTTTATACACAAACAGATGGGAAGCTGATAACATGCATTTTAGTTAGACATGGGATACGTGCGATTCTAATGTCTAACTTGTGCTCACCGGATCTCACAGTAGTGAGAATAGGTGACGGTGCAGGATCATTTATGATCGCATTAGCATACCTTCTATACGATTCTCCAGACGAACCATCTTCAAAAGAGGTGGAAGCTCAAGTGAGATTCTGTGAAGGGGTTGGTCTGATCTTAGGCTGCGATGCCAATGCGCACAGTTCTGTGTGGGGCAGCAGCAATGAAAACTATAAAGGAGAGTGTCTACTCGAATTTATAGAAAGATTTGGTCTACAAGTTGCCAATAGGGGAACAGAACCGACCTTTGTCGACGCAAGTCGTTGCGAGGTTATTGATGTTACTCTGACGAATGTCAAAATGTTGGATAGGATTTTGGACTGGAGGGTTGTGGATAGACTAACCATGTCGGACCACAGGGCCATTCAGTTTGGGATTACGTCCGATAAAAGACATAGGAACGACTGTAGAATGGTAAGGATACCGAAACGAACGGATTGTACAAGGTACTGCGAAGTTCTTGAGGAATTATTGCCAAGGAGGTTTAAGAGACCTAGAACAACTGCAGATGTTGAGTATCAGGTGAGGGCTATCAGCTCAGCCATGATCAAAGCATTTGAAGCTTCATGTCCTCTGACGGTAGTGGACGAAGGAGATCCCACTCCATGGTGGAATGGGGAACTGGAATACATGAAAAAGGAGACAAGGAAGGCTTTTAATCGTCACATGAGAGGGGACCCCAACGCATGGGACGACTACAAGTCAAAGAAAAGGGAGCTGAAGAAGACTCTACGCAACCGTAAAAGGAAAACGTGGAGGGAATTTTGCTCAAATATGCAAGATATGACCGATGTATGTAGATTACAGAGGATCATATCAAAGGACCCGGTGTCAAAGTTGGGATTAATTCGCAAAACGAATGGATCCTTTACAGAGACAATAGGAGAGTCATTGAAATACCTGATGGAGGTGCATTTTCCAGGAAGCTTTAGATCGGAAGATCCTTGGGAAACCACCCGCAAGGGTGCAAACAGGAATGAAAGATTGGAAGCTGAAAGGATAGTCACCAGAGATGGAGTGATAAACGCCATTAAGCGTTTCTCTCCATTCAAAACAGCGGTTACAGATGGGATATTTCCAGCCCTACTTCAGTGGGGAGCAGAAGCTCTGGTAGACAGGCTTCTGGGAATATTTATTACTTGCCTGGCTAGAGGATATATCCCGACTCAATGGAGAGAGACTAAGGTTGTCTTTCTTCCAAAGCCGGGAAAAAGGGACTACTCAGAGGCTAAATCTTTCCGGCCGGTTAGCTTGACCTCCTTTCTGCTTAAATGTATGGAAGGAGTACTGGCGGACTACATGGAAAGGACAACGCTTCTGACAAAACCACTGAGCAGGTGTCAGCACGCGTACAGAGCTGGCAAATCCACTGAAACGGCCCTGCACGAACTCGTTCGCGTAGCGGAGAGGGAACTGTCATGTGGAGGGATATCTATGTCTACTTTTATGGATATAGAAGGTGCCTTCGATAAGATTGGTTTCGATAAGCTAAGGATGGCCCTTGCTTCTCGTGAAGTCAGCCCAACCATTATAAGGTGGGTGGACAGCATGCTGAGGAAAAGGGCAATAAACTTTCAAAATGGGAGTTACAGACTCAGAGGTAGGGTAGTCAAAGGGTGTCCACAGGGGGGAGTATTATTGCCCATCCTTTGGAACATCACGGTCGATTCCCTACTTCAGCTTCTGGACTCAAAAGGCATACACACCGTCGGGTATGCAGATGACATAGCGGTAACGGTGAGCGGTAAGTTCCTGGACACTATTTATGATACCATGAGAGGTGCACTCAAAATGGTTGAAGGATGGTGCACGGAACAAGGTCTCTCTGTAAATGCTAGTAAGTCGGAAACAGTACTCTTTACTAAAAGGAGGACTGGGCTAACAATAGACCCTCTTAGGCTTTTTGGATCGAACATCAATGTATCCAAGGAAGTAAAGTATCTAGGTGTCATCCTGGATAACAAGCTGACTTGGTATAGTCACGTCGATGACAAGATTCAGAAGGGCAAGCGGGTATTGCATCAGTGTAAGAGAGTGTTCGGTCTCATGTGGGGAATCACTCCCAGAGCAGCGCACTGGATCTACACAACGATGGTCAGACCCTTAATAACATATGCTGCTGTGGTCTGGTGGCCTAAGGTCACCCAAAAGACCGCGAAAAGCAAGTTAGATAGGGTACAAAGAATGGCTTGTATTGGGATTACCGGAGCTATCCGGACGACCCCAGTAGAAGCATTGGAAGTCTTTCTCGGGCTGCTGCCGTTGGACTTGCATATTATGAAGTCAGCGGCATTAACAGCATTACGTCTGAAGACAACCAATAATTGGTATGGATTCGGCACAGAGAGGGGGCACAGGGGCATCCTGTCACTGCTATATAGCAGTGTAAAGGAGGCGCAGATGCCAATGGAGGGAATGGGTACGCTGAAGATGACTGAAAAGTCACACAGAACACTCATTGAAGACGGCCTCACATGATGTATGTGAGGAAAATGACATCAGTATTTTTACAGATGGTTCATTAATGGATGGCAGAGCGGGTGCTGAAATCTTCTCTAAAGAGTTGGGACTGGCATGCACTCTGAATCTGGGAAGATACGTATCGGTATACCAAGCAGAAATGCTAGGTCTAATGTGTGCGCTAGACCATCTACTGGATGGAAAGGTGCAAGGTAAGAAAATCTTGCTAGCACTCGATAACCAGGCGGTGGCCAGGCGGCTGCAACAACCTACGGTATCTTCTAAGTTGGCGCTCGAATGTGTTCAGAAAATTAATGGGTGTGCTCGTAGTAATGCGATTACTCTTATGTGGGTGAAGGGACACATTGGTATAGAACAGAATGAAGCTGCAGACGCCTTGGCTAGACAAGGATCTGAAGCTGAATTTTATGGACCGGAACCAGTAGTTGCTCTCAGCAGCGGGACGGTGAAGGCAAAGGTCGAAAAGTGGATAAAGAAACTTCATCTCACGAGATGGGAGAACTTATATACTTGTAGACAGGCAAAGGCTTCGTTGAGGCTATCAAAGGGCAGTGAATCGGGGAGGGCTCTCAGTCTAGGACGAATGACTCTAAGCTGGTTGACTGCATTAATAACTGGGCATGGCAATTTCAGGTACCACCTCAGCAAGATGGGTCTTGTTGATGGGGAGGATGCTGATATTTGCAGATTATGCATGGAAGAGGCAGAGACAGCGGCGCACATAGTGTGCCAGTGTCCTGCATTGGCAAGCAGGAGGATGTCCACACTGGGTTGCCAATTTATTGATGAACTCGAAATGTGGAACATACCCCACAAAGAGATGCTTGAAATAACGCGTGATGTTATTATGAGGAAGGAAGTAGAAGAATTCTGCAACCGAACAAATAATTAACACACGATTTGAGGGACGAAAAGGGACCCATATAAGTGGTCTGATTCGGCTAATCCCTAAATTTATAAATAGAAAAATTTATACATTTATACATAAATTTACATCTCCCTACGTCAATTCCGGAATTCAGCGGAATCAAATACGAATTTAAAATAAGCTCAAGGTCATACCTTCCATAAGTTAGCCCACTAGTATAACCTTCAATTTGGCTACGGAAGACTACGTCTTTCGGATTAATCTCTTTCCGGCCACATTTTGGCAACCAATTTTTTGATAAATCGTGCGAACAGGCAACATAACGCCAGATTTGCAAGCAATTCGCTCTCTCGTTTTCAAACTTTATCCCGTATTACATCTGTGATTCTACAATTGCCAAAAGGATGTCAGCTTACGATCGCTTCAGAGCTGCCGTGGAAGATATTATTGATTTTGATAGGAATTTTCATGCCATCAACCCGAAAAACCATAAAAAATTTGTCTAGGAAGCACACCAAAAGCAATTCCAGTCCCTATGGAGTGATTGCAGAACAGCATATCATAATGTTCTAACAGAGGAAGTCGCTGAAGATGTCGATATTAGCCAAATTAAAGAGGTATATAGAAAATGTTACACCTCGTATGTCCGGTGCCTCTCTAATATTAATGTTCATCTTCATGAACTGATCGCTGAGGTGGTGTCTCCCGAAATTCCCCCTTCTCCCGCTGAAAACATACCCCGTCAACCTTCATTTCCGACTGTTCCTCACGAGTTGAGTTTCGAAGTGGAACCTCCCGCAATTTCCTCTTCCATCGTTGAAAACATTCCCCGTCAACCTTCATTTTCTGCTGTGATTCACGAGCTAAGTTTCGAGGTGGCATCCCCCGCAGTTTCCTCTTCTCCGGCAATTCCGAATCCACCCGTTGAGAAAATAAATAATGAACATTCATTTCCCCCTATTCAGCTGCCTCCATGCGACACCCCATGTTTTTCAGGCGATTATGTATCGTGGCCAAGTTTTCGTGACTTGTTTACGGCGTTATACCGCAACAATCCCCGTCTGTCGCCAGTGGAAAAACTATACCATTTGCTGCAGAAAACCCGAGGTGAAGCACATAGCATCATTCAGTCTACTCCCTTGACTAATGATGGCTTCGCTCTTGCTTGGCACAATCTCGAGGAAAGGTATGAAAACAAGAGAATTCTGGTCAACATACAGTTGAAATCTCTTTTCACTCTCCAGGCGGTAACTCACGAAACCGGCCCTAACTTAAAACGATTACAACGAACGATAAATGACAGCATTACCCATCTAAAGCTACTGAATATCGACACCTCTCAGTGGGATGCGATTTTCGTTTATTTGTGTTCGACGAAGATCCCCGACTCGACTCTGTGTCTTTGGGAACAGTCTTTGAAGAATAAGCGCGAAATCCCAAAGTGGAGTGACTTCGACGCCTTTTTAACTGAGCGATATCAGGCTTTGGAATCGGTCTCAGACATTCGAAGTGGTTCCCGGCAACCCAGCCAGCCACAGAATTGTCATTTTAGCAAACTGTCGAATCGGCAACCCTGTCGGTTCGACCCTCCCATGCGATCGAACACTCCTCCAACGACTCCCAGAAGAATTAACACGTATCACGTTAAAGTTGTAAATCGTGGTTGTCCATTGTGCCGAAAGACACACCCTCTTCGCTATTGTCCCGATTTCCTGAAGTTATTGGTTGATGAACGCTACAGCGTAGTTAACAAACATAAACTGTATACCAATTGCTTGGCCAACTCTCACGATTACAGTGATTGTAAGAGCCGGTACACGTGCTCATCCTGTAAACAAAGACACAATTCCCTACTGCACAGGGTACAGAATGCTTCCAGTACTCGTTGTGAATCAACTCCCGACTCAACTCCCACTGAAACAACAGCTGAACGTTCTTGTCAGCGTACTCGTTCTTCTCTGCTGCCAGTTGTTACGAAGAATAAACACAATGCAACTTTGGATACAGTACCAATCACGACAATCCTCCCACCAGTGAATTCTACTTCCCGAAGAACGGTTTCATCGTTCCACAGCAGAATCAGTTTCGATAAACTTCCATATTCATCTTCTTACGCTCGATGTGATAAGCTTCAGACAGAAATGAGTAGTCGAAAACACGCTACAATTCCCAAAAAATCCCTCCAAACAAGTAAGAATGTTATTTCGTTAAACACTACTATTCCGAAGACATGCTGCCCGCTATGTAGAGGCATGCACCCGCTACGACAATGCACAGAGTTCTCCAAGCTTACAGTTGAAGAGAGAATACTATTTGTGCGTCAGCAGAAAATTTGCATAAACTGTTTGGCAACATCGCATACCCTTGCGAAATGCCACAGTGTGTTTTCATGCCATCTTTGTGGGAAGCAACATCATTCCCTGCTTCACAGAGCGCGGCATGACCCGAGAGCAAAGAGGAAAGTTAGACATTATACAACGTTCCCCCCAGATGCAGAGGATCGATCTTACAGATCGCATCCAAGAAGAAGACAACTCCCGTCAAAGGTACTTACCACACGTAATACTTGTCGTACAGCGATATTCAACGGATTATCGAGTTTTGCTCATCACTTCCCAAAAAAGGCTCGTTCAGTTAACGAGAGGACTTGTACTCGAACAGCAATACATTCGATCCCGCCTAATACTGGGCCCCCAAAATTGTTTTCACGTAAAAGGTGATTTGAAGATTGTGGCTTGAGCAATATATAAGCCTCTGATGCCACACCCGTATTATGTAGCAACGTTTTGTCAGGTTATGCGATACTGACCGTCATACGCATCCCTCTCTCACGTGGTTCAGTTCACTGTAACTGCCCGATTTAATTCCCGAACTTCTACGAAGCTTCAATGGAACTATGCACTGGCATAGTGTATATGCGTATGAATAATCCCATGTGTTATTTTCACATAATTTGCTACATATTCATGAGCTGAGTCATCATGAACCCAAGACACACAGATTCTATCCGAGTTTATAACTTGTCACGAGCGTTGCATATTATGGCAATCCCGACAATATGGAAAAATTAATGCTGCAAGCGCTCTACGAGCTCTAGGTTTGTCAACTACGTTGACTTCTCGAAACCTTTGATCTGGTCTACGACCAGCCCTGATAGAATCTGTTCACCTGAGATGGTGTGATCCAACCCCGATCTACACACCAATCAACATGGGACAACACTCATCAATCAACACGCTCTTCAATCAACATTCGTTCCGCACCCACCAATCAACATCCTCAACAATCAACATGTGTCAGCCCTCCTCAAGAGCTCTTTTTCACTCGTGTGAACGTCAACCTTCCATTTCAATTTCCCGCTTTTCCTGATGGTGTATCATCGCACATATACGTATAGGAATATTTTATAGTTAATTTTAAATATTTTTAAGATTAAAATTAAGTATATGAAATACCGTATTTTTATTTGTATATACTTTTTATTTAATTTTTTTTTTCTCATTCCCTCCGTCTCGGGTGGAGGTTCCGTCTCTTTTGCAGTATTCCTGCAAGGGGGCGGAATGTCTACGCCAGAAGACGTGTGTCGCGCACTGCCCCGTATGAAAATTTTGCATGGGCTAGCAACCCTAATTTAATTCTATATCGTCTCGCTATTTTGCACTCTCCCTCCTTTTCTCTCTTTCGCTCCCCCGATCTTTTCTTTTTACTTTTCACTGCTTTTGTTTTTAATTTTTGATATTGTTGATCAACTCCCTACTAAAAGCAGTGCTCGACGTTTTCCTCCCGAATTCTCTTATATAATAAACATTTAATTTAAACAAATTAAACCATAAATAAATACAATTAAGCTAATGTTAACAAATAAAGTGTAAAACATTTAAATACAAAAGTGAAAAAGAAGTGTTTTGTGTTGCCACAACAACGACTATCACATCACTGTCATCAACACCTCTGCCACCAACACGACTTGTAGGCAAGTGCACCACATCGCCGCAAGCCCACCGGCATTCCTCTTCTCCCCGCTGAAACATTGGTCCTTTGAGCCGGATAGGCTCGCAACGATTGGTAAGCAAATCTTGCCACCCCAGGTACGTACATTCCGTGCGTTTTATGTACCCACATACATATATCCCGTCATCCCGATAAATTCAACATGAAATATTTAATAACATTGTTGCAGCACAATTATTGTTGATTTAATTTTTGGCTACATTATTTATGAGTACGTCGTACGTACATTTTATAACAAATCCCGCTTAAACATCCCGATAACTTACAGCGAATCTCTCGCTGAGTTAAATATTGCATTCTGCTTAGTTAACTCTCCAATATAGTTGCAAAAATTAAGAAATTACAACATATATATTGTGATACAAATAATATTGTTTTGCCGACGGCAAAACACACTTTCCCGCTTATGTTCTTCTTCTCATTATTCGAAGAGATCCCCAATTTGATTTATATGGTTGTTTTTATTACTACATTAATTTTGTTTACTAATCCTTTGGACATCTCTCAGTAAACACATATAAGTACACCAAAGCATCTCTCTCCGAGATATCGTTGTTGCATTTTGTGTGGTTATTTTACTCAAACATAACCACCAAGTGTTATCATATCAGTCGTATCTCCCCGCATACACCCCTCTACGATAAACATGATTGCCAATAATGTAATAATAATAACAACCTTAGTATCAAGGAAGAACAAAGCATAAGTAATACAATTACACTTTCCCAATAGAAGTTGTTTTTTCCCTCACGAAAACTGATATCGGCAACAACATTAAAATATTCAAAAAATATTTGTTTGGCAATAACAATTTCATACATATTGCATTTTTTTCTCAATACCTTTACCTTGTGCATTTGCAAAAACAACCGGCTTATTATACAAACGCACATGCGATTACTTGTTGTTGTTTAATTTCAATTACCTACCGTGGTTCATCCATATCCCTAAACCATCAACAACAAGCACACCCAAACGTAAGCAATAAAAGTATTTGATCATATATAGGCAACAATAAAACACATTGATTTGTCTCGAGGGAAGTTGAGGACATGCATTTTAGTTAGGGATGGCATGGGATACGTGCGATTCTAATGTCTAACTTGTGTTCACCGGATCTCACAGTAGTGAGAATAGGTGACGGTGCGGGATCATTTATGATCGCATCAGCATACCTTCCATACGATTCTCCAGACGAACCACCTTCAAGAGAGGTGGAAGCTCTCGTGAGATTCTGTGATGGCAAGGGGGTTGGTCTGATCTTAGGCTGCGATGCCAATGCGCACAGTTCTGTGTGGGGCAGCAGCAATGAAAACTATAGAGGAGAGTGTCTACTCGAATTTATAGAAAGATTTGGTCTACAAGTTGCCAATAGGGGAACAGAACCGACCTTTGTCGACGCACGTCGTTGCGAGGTTATTGATGTTACTCTGACGAATGTCAAAATGTTGGATAGGATTTTGGGTTGGAGGGTTATGGATAGACTAACCATGTCGGACCACAGGGCCATTGAGTTTGGGATTACGTCCGATAAAAGACATAGGAACGACTGTAGAATGGTAAGGATACCGAAACGAACGGATTGTACAAGGTACTGCGAAGTTCTTGAGGAATTATAGATTCAGAGGATCATATCAAAGGACCCGGTGTCAAAGTTGGGATTAATTCGCAAAACGAATGGATCCTTTACAGAGACAATTGGAGAGTCACTGAAATACCTGATGGAGGTGCATTTTCCAGGAAGCTTTAGATCGGAAGATCCTTGGGAAACCACCCGCAAGGGTGCAAACAGAAATGAAAGATTGGAAGCTGAAGGGATAGTCACCAGAGATGGAGTGATAAACGCCATTAAGCGTTTCTCTCCATTCAAAACAGCGGGTACAGACGGGATATTTTCAGCCCTACTTCAGTGGGGTGCAGAAGCTCTGGTAGACAGGCTTCTGGGAATATTTATTACTTGCCTGGCTACAGGATATATCCCGACTCAATGGAGAGAGACTAGGGTTGTCTTTCTTCCAAAGCCGGGAAAAAGGGACTACTCAGAGGCTAAATCTTTCCGGCCGGTTAGCTTGACCTCCTTTCTGCTTAAATGTATGGAAGGAGTACTGGCGGACTACATGGAAAGGACAACGCTTCTGACAAAACTACTGAGCAGGTGTCAGCACGCGTACAGAGCTGGCAAATCCACTGAAACGGCCCTGGACGAACTCGTTCGCGTAGCGGAGAGGGAACTGTCTTGTGGAGGGATATCTATGTCTACTTTTATGGATATAGAAGGTGCCTTCGATAAAATGGGTTTCGATAAGCTAAGCTTTCTACTCGTGAAGTCAGCCCAACCATTATAAGGCGGGTGGACATAATGCTGAGGAAAAGGGCAATAAACTTTCAAAATGGGAGTTACAGACTCAGAGGCAGGGTAGTCAAAGGGTGTCCACAGGGGGGAGTATTATCGCCCATCCTTTGGAACATCACGGTCGATTCCTTCTGGACTCAAAAGGCATACACACCGTCGGGTATGCTGATGACATAGCGGTAACGGTGAGCGGTAAGTTCCTGGACACTATTTATGATACCATGAGAGGTGCACTCAAAATGGTTGAAGGATGGTGCACGGAACAAGGTCTCTCTGTAAATGCTAGTAAGTCGGAAACAGTACTCTTTACTAAAAGGAGGACTGGACTAACAATAGACCCTCTTAGGCTTTTTGGATCGAACATCAACGTATCCAAGGAAGTAAAGTATCTAGGTGTCATCCTGGATAACAAGCTGACTTGGAATAGTCACGTCGATAACAAGATCCAGAAGGGCAAGCAGGTATTGCATCAGTGTAAGAGAGTATTCGGTCTCATGTGGGGAATTACTCCCAGAGCAGCGCACTGGATCTACACAACGATGGTCAGGCCCTTAATAACGTATGCTGCTGTGGTCTGGTGGCCTAAGGTCACCCAAAAGACCGTGAAAAGCAAGTTAGATAGGGTGCAAAGAATGGCTTGTATTGGGATTACCGGAGCTACCCGGACGACCCCAGTAGAAGCATTGGAAGTCTTTCTCGGGCTGCTGCCGTTGGACTTGCATATTATGACGTTAGCGGCATTAACAGCATTACGTCTGAAGACAACCAATAATTGGTATGGATTCGGCACGGAGATAGGGTACAGGGATAGGGCAAGGTGCAAGGTAAGAAAATCTTGCTAGCACTCAATAACCAGGCGGTGGTCACGCGACTGCAACAACCTACGGTATCTTCTAAGTTGGCGCTCAAATGTGTTCAGAAACTTAATGGGTGTGCTCGTAGTAATGCGATTACTCTTATGTGGGTGAAGGGACATATTGGTATAGAACAGAATGAAGCTGCAGACGCCTTGGCTAGACAAGGATCTGAAGCTGAATTTTATGGACCGGAACCAGTAGTTGCTCTCAGCAGCGCGACGGTGAAGGCAAAGGTCGAAGAGTGGATAAAGAAACTCCATCTCTCGAGATGGGAGAACTTATCTACTTGTAGACAGGCAAAGGCTTGGTTGAGGCTATCAAAGGGCAGAGAATCGGGGACAGCTCTCAGTCTAGGACGAATGACTCTAAGCTGGTTAACTGTATTAATAACTGGGCATGGTAATTTCAGGTACCACCTCAGCAAGATGGGTCTTGTTGATGTGGAGGATGCTGACCTTTGCAGATTATGTATGGAAGACGCAGAGACAGCGGCACACATAGTGTGCCAGTGTCCTGCATTGGCAAGCAGGAGGATATCCACACTGGGTCGCCAATTTATTGATGAACTCAAAGACACAAAGACATGCTTGAAATAACGCGTGATGTTATTATGAAGAAGGAAGTAGAAGAATTCTGCAACCGAACAAATAATTAACACACGATTTGAGGGACGAAAAGGGACCCACATAAGTGTTCTGATTCGGCTAATCCCTAAAATATATATATATATAAAACAACTCGGCAGGCAGGCCATCAGCACTTGCAGCTTTGTTGTTCTTCAGCCTTAAGATGGCCGTTTCAACCTCGTCATAGTCGAGTGGTGGAACATCAACACCATCATCTATAATTGGGGTTATCGGGCAATCTCCTCCACTGGCGGAATTGTTCGTAGCATCGCCATTCAGTAACGTGTAGAAGTGTTCCCTCCATAGGCTCAGTACACTCTGGACATCTGTAACCAGATTCCAATTTCCATCACGACAAGAAGAGGCTCCGGAATTTAAACCTCCATTCAGGCGATTTTTTCGAAGAATTTTCGAGTCTCATTTTTGTCGGTACACATCTCTATCTCCTCACACTCGCGTCATTCTTGTTTTCTTTTCTTGCGCCTGAAAAGACGTCTCTCTGCACTCCTTTTCTCTCTGTACCGCTCCTTAATAGCTCGAGTTGCACCTGCACGCAGGGTTCTTCTGTAGGCGGCGTCTTTCTCTGCGGTAGCGTCGCGACACTCCTGATCATACCACTCATTCCTCAGAAGCCGGTAGTAACCGATTACCTCCTCGGCAGCAGTAGTCATGGAGTGGGATACATGTGTCCACCGTGCGCATGTATCATCAAGTGCGGGAGTGTTCTGCGTAAGCAGATCCGATAGTCGAGCGGAAAATGCATCTGCTGTCTCTGGTGATGGCAGCTTACTGACGTCGAGCTTTCTCTGTGTGGGACTTCTCTTGATATTTGCGACACATAAACGTGTGCGCAATTACAATACTAATTCACAACTTAAATATGGTTGTTCTACGCCGAATAGTTTGTAAGCTATGGCGGTTTAAAATTTGGTTTAATTTCTTCGACTTTGTATGGGAGCCACATAAAGAAGTGAGCGTGGCTCTCTGATTTTATGCCAGCTTATTTCCGACTACAATGCTTATCTAAGTGTTAAACATGGTTCTCTTAGACAAATGATTGACGAAGTTTAACGTTTTAAATTTAAAAGAAATTTTTGGTAAGGTTGTGTAGCAGTATAATATCATATAACTCTACTTGCCAAATCTTGTTGCCCCAAATTGTATATTAAGTGAGTTATAGCAAGTTAAATATTTTGAAAATGCTGAGAGTAGTTGCTTTGATTATTCGGTGTGGACGTGTCAGCTGGCTGATCATGACCATTATGAATCAGCTCCGTAAGTTGTCGTGCGAACCAGCCAGATGATGGATACGCGAACGGATTTCACCAAAAAACATTGCTATTTGCTTTGAAAAAAGTAGAAAACTTAAAAAGTCTAATTATAAAACATTAAAAAATATGAAATTAAATTTGTATTTAATTCAGTTATAACATATGTATTAAGTACATACATAAGATACATACGTATCTTTTAATTCATCTGAAAAGGTTTTGCAATACTCATTTTGGCTCGTAGGGGTAGTTTTCCACCCCTGCACTTAATTATAGATTTCTTTCTAACTAACTATGATAAAAATTATTTGTTTAACACTATGTAATCCTTTGAGTGTCCGCTCTGATTTACTCATACCAATCCGCTTGATTCGTTATCGTGCGACTTCTTCAATCTTATTATGGAGAAAATAATACGAGCTGCTGATCTACGACATAATGGCACTATCTTCAACAAAAGTGTCATTCTGTTAGCGTATGCCGACGATATTGACATAATCGTCATGAACACGCGAGCAGTCAGTGCAGCATTCTCACAGTTGGAAAGAGAGTCGCGTCGGATGGGTCTCACGGTGAACGAGGGCAAGACGAAGTATCTAGTGTCAACAAACAAAGAGTCCCGGCGTCTTGGACAGCACGTCACTGTTGACAACTACGCTTTTGAAGTAGTAAGGGACTTTGTCTATCTTGGAACCAGCATTAACAGCAGTAATGACGTCAGCTTGGAGATCATGCGTAGGATAACTCTTGCTAACAGGTGTTACTTTGAGCTGAGTAAGCAATTGAGAAGTCGAGCCCTCTCTCGAAGAACGAAAACTGCACTCTACAAGTCTCTCATCATGCCTGTCCTAACATATGGCGCTGAAGCCTGGACAATTTCCACCTCGGATGAGCGAATACTTGGAGTTTTCGAGAGAAAAGTCCTACGCAAGATCTTTGGACCTATTTGCGTTGGTGGCGAGTACCGAATAAGGTACGGCCATGAGCTGTACGAGCTGTATGCCGATATTGACATAGTAAAGCGCATCAAAATCCAGCGGCTGCACTGGCTAGGTCATGTCGAGCGAATGGAAGAACACGCTCCAGCTAAGAGGGTGTTATATTCGGAACCCGCTGGAGGACGACGCAAAAGAGGAAGACCAAACCTCCGGTGGAAAGACCAAGTACTGGAGAACCTGACGGCGCTTGGAATTTCTAACTGGCGCCAGCTAGCGAAGAACAGAGATGGCTGGCGAAGCATGTTATTTTCGGCCTAAATCGATATTCGGTTGTTATGGCCACATAAGTAAGTAAGTAATCCGCTTAATCTTACATCTTTTACTTGAGAACTTTTTTTAAATTAAAAAAAAAACAGACCCATATTTCTAAATACAATGAAAGTACCTGAATCTTGTAACTAAAACTTAGAAATATTATATAATTGTAAAATAATTCACGTGACTACATTTATATCTTTGTAATATGTAGCATGCCAAACTTATATGGTTAGTTTTCTACCCACCCATTGAGCTAATGTCATAACACTTTTGGAGAATTTTAACATTTATTAAAATTGTGCCTCATTGTGCCGCGTTTTTGTTGTCTTTTTAATTTTATTTACATAATATGTAGTATTATTATATTGGGAGCGCAAATTAAAAATGCGGGTTTTACAACAGATGGCGTAGTTCGGGATATAAGCATCAGACAATACTGAAACTATATTCATGTCATAACCTCATTCCATAGCTTTCATTTTCAGTATGTGTCATTTGCCCGGAGTGTAAACAACATAGTTTTTTTTGGCTCTCAATATGTCAAGTTTTGTGCCCACAAAACAGCATTTGCGGGAAGTTTTGATTTACTTCTTTAATTTGGAGAAAAGTGCAGCTGAATCGCATAGATTACTCTCCCAAGCTTATCCGGAGTGTGCTCTTTCAGTTTCAACATGCGAGAGGTGGTTTGGGCGTTTCAGAAGTGGTGATTTTGATGTGGAAGACAAAGAACGTCCAGGACAGCCGAAGAAGTTTGAAGATGCTGAATTGGAGGCATTACTCGATGAGGACTCGTGTCAAACGCAAGAAGAACTTGCCAAATTGTTCGAAGTTACACGCCAAGCCATTTCCCATCGATTGAAACTATTGGGAATGATTCAAAAGCAAGGAAATTGGGTACCGTACGAGTTAAAGCCGAGAGACGTCGAAAGGCGATTTTTCACTTGCGAACAGCTGCTCCAAAGGCAACAAAGGAAAGGTTTTTTGCATCGCACCATTACTGGTGATGAAAAGTGGATCCACTACGACAATCCCAAGCGAAAAAATTCAGCTGCACTTTTCTCCAAATTAAAGAAGTAAATCAAAACTTCGCGCAAATGCTGTTTTGTGGGCACAAAACTTGACATATTGAGAGCCAAAAAAACTATGTTGTTTACACTCCGGGCAAATGACACATACTGAAAATGAAAGCTATGGAATGAGGTTATGACATGAATATAGTTTCAGTATTGTCTGATGCTTATATCCCGAACTACGCCATCTGTTGTAAATCCCGAATTTTTAATTTGCGCTCCCAATATATTTTAGGGATTAGCCGAATCAGACCACTATTATCTGGGACCCTTTTCGTCCCTCAAATTGTGTGTTATGTACTTCTTTGGTTGCAGAATTCTTCTACTTCCCTCCTCATAACAACATCACGCGTTATTTCAAGCATATCTTTGTGAGGTATGTTCCACATTTCGAGTTCGTCAATAAATTGTCGACCCAGTGTGGACATCCTACTGCTTGCTAATGCAGGACACTGGCAAACTATGTGCGCCACTGTCTATACTCTTCTATACATAATCTGCAAATATCAGTATCCTCCCCTTCAACAAGATCCACCTTGCTTAGGTGGTACCTGAAGTTGCCATGCCCAGTTATTAATGTAGTCAACCAGCTGAGAGTTAACCGTCCTAGACTGAGAACCCTCCCCGATTCAACCTCAATGACGCATTTGCCTGTCTACAAGTGGACAAACACCCATTTCTAGAGATGGAGTTTGCTTATCCAATGCTCGATCTTTACCGTATAGTTACTAAGCGCAACTACTAGCTCCGGCCTATAAAATTCAACTTTAGATCCTTGTCTAGCCAAGGCGTCTGCAGCTACATTTTGCTTTGTGTTGATGTGTTCCTTCAAACACATTACTGCGAGCACATCGCCTAATCACCGCCTGGTTATCGAGTGCTAGGAAGATTTTCTCACCTTGCACTTTTCCATTCAATAGATGATTTAGCGCGTGCATTACACCAAGCATTTCTGTCTGATAAACCGATACGTATCTTCCCAAATTCAGAGTGCTTGACAGTCCCAACTCTTTAAAGAAGATGCACAGTCAGCATCTGACGATATTGAAAAATTTATTTTAAATATAACAAAAAAAAAAAAAAAACCAAATTCCGATATAATGCAACTCTTGCAATAAATAACATAAAAGAAAATCAATAAGATAAGAAAGTGCCAAGAACTCCATTATTAAATTAACAATTGTGCAAATAAGCATTATTAATAAACAATATTGTAAATTTTATTTAAATTCTGATTAAGCATTTATTTAAGTTCTGATTAAACATTAATATTGGATTAAGCACTAATATTGTAACTTTCATTTAGACTGGAAATAAAGAAAAGAATCAGTCTGGTCTGAAGCCTCATACATTCAAGTTGTGTTAGTTCGAAATATCTTGATTTGTACTTTTTTAAAAATACCTACGAATCCCAAAACAAAAGTGGCGCAGTCGGTGGTCCTTTCGGCAAAAGAAGAAAGGATAGTGATTGGAAAAAAATTTTGTTTAAATTATAACACCCAAATATAATCCTGCGATTCCGTAGCCAACTCAGGAAGTTGACCGGACCCTCTAGCATATAAACAAAAAAATAATAAAGTGACAGTGTAGTGATCACAATATAATTTGTTGACACCACTCACGAAGCTCAGCGATAAAAAATCAAAATAGGATCAAGAGGCAACACGAACACAACACAAGGAGAAAGATGACACAGGATCAGGCTCATACACCGCAAGTAGACCTGTTAGAGGAACTTGCGAGGAGGGAACATCATATAGAACAACTGAAGAATGAATATATAGAGTTGCAACAACAACAATCAGCTGATAACAACCAAATGGATCGAATATTCAAGAATATAGCACACCTACCAGTTCACAGGACGCGGCGACGTAACAGTAAACTCATTCTTTAGTAGCACAGAATACCTTTTGTGAACGATAAACGAACGATAGCGAACTGAGGAAGGAAGCTACAAGGATGATATTTTACAAGACCGTACAAGGAGAAGCTAAAAATTTTACAATCAACATCCCGGAACCTGATCAAAAATATATTAAAGATGAGATACAAGCCGGATACTGAGCCGCACGAAATTTACAGGAGGATAACAAATCTACGGGTAAATTCGGTAAGTGAGCTGGCAATTGAAATTCAGAACATTAAGTGTAAGACAGATGAACTTATTGTATATTATAAAGGCGGACACGGAATAGATTTAACAAACATTGACAGTCTGTTAATAAATACAATTAAGGACCCAGGGGACACTTTTAGATAAAATATACGAACACAAAGAATTAGCGGAAATAATATTTATAATGAACCAAAGATGATTCGAAGATATGTGTATTAGACCGGAATACATAAAATCATACAAATCATATTCTAAAGAGTGGCCTAGAAGAAATGTTAATATAGATCAAAAAGACTATAACCAAAATCCACAATATTTTAACAAGCGCACAGGGTACATAGATAGTTATTCAGGAGAAATCAAATAAAAACAAAATATTTCCTATAGAGAAGGTAACTCAGGACAGACGAAATAAAATAAGAAATACAGATATATGTCGGTACATAGAAGACAGAATACACAAAATTTCTTCCAATACAAAGGATATCAAAATAATTCAGGTCAATTTCATAGACCGCAACAGGTAGGAAACCCTAGGCTAAATTCCGGCCAAAATCGCTGGAATCAACTTAGGCAAAACCGGGAAGAACCTATGGAAGTAGACAATATAAAGAGAAAGCAAAGAGAACAAGAAGAAATACACACTGAGTTAAATTTGTGACAATATCATAAGAATAAAGCTAGCGAAAACCAGAAAGAAGAAGAGCAGAATTTTTTCGAGGAACATCATCCTACCATAACACTCACGATCAAAAATAAGAAATATATTGCTCTCATAAATACCAGAGCTAGTATCAGCTTAATTGATAGTAATATAAACGATTTTCAAAAAATCTTATTAAAGAAACCAATTGAATTTAGCACAATAACGAAAGACGATACAATTAAATACGAAGTGATAACAGAAGCACCTAATGAATTTAACCTCCCATATTACACGAAAATAAAATGGAAAATATCTCCATTGAAGGGCCGAAAGTATAGTTTTATTATAGGAACTGACCTACTCAATTTGTTTGACACAACAATAATCCTTATACTAACCTTGAAATTTGCACATTGGAAGTCAAGGATTTTGATTGGGATAGAATACAGTTAAGCCATTTAAATATAGAAGAAAGTAAAGAAGTAGTAAAAATCGATTTAAGAACTTGTTTTTTAAAGAAGGAGACCAATTAACAAATACGACGAAAATCTTACACGAAATCAGAACAACAACGGACAAACAAATAAACAGTAAATTATACAGATACCCTCCGCAGCATGAAGCAGAAGTACGAAAACAAATTAAAGAAATGGTTGAACAAGGGATCATAAGAAAAAGTAATTCGCGATACTCTAGTCCATTAATTGTAGTACCTAAGAAAATGAACAACTCAGGGGAACGTAAATACAGGATCGTGGTAGACTATAGAAAATTTAATGAGGTAACAATAAACGATAAATACCCAATACCAAACATAGATTCAATTTTGGACAAATTAGGTAAAGCGTAATATTTCAGAACCTTAGACCTAGCTAAAGGGTATCACCAAATCTTAATTAAGGAGCAAGACAGAGAAAAAACGGCAATCGCTACACCCTACGGACTGTACGAATTTATTAGAATGCCATTCGGTTTAAAAAATGCCCCCGCAAAATTTCAAAGTTTAATAAACGAAACACTACGGGACTTTATTAATAAAAATGTGTAGTTTCTCTAGACGACATTTTGATTTTTAGTACATCCCTATAGAAGCACGTAAATACAATAACAGACATCTTCAGAACATTAGAACAAGCTAACCTTAAGATTCAAATCGATAAATGTAATTTCATGAAAAAAGAGACAGAATTTTTAGGACACATTTTTGATTTTATTTCATCAGTGTTTGGTGATGAAATAAAAGTATTAGAAATATTACCACTACCTAAAACAGAGAAACAAATAAAAAGATTTTTAGGGATAACAGGGTACTACCGTAAATTTATAAAGGATTACGCAAAAATAGCCCAACCCATTACAAAATATTTAAAGAAAAATGTAAAAATAAATATTGAGACACCCGAAATTTGACAAGCCATTCACATTAACCACAAACGCATCCAACTATGCCATTGGAGCAGTGCTTTACCAAGAAGGACACCTAGTATGTTTTATATCAAAAACACTAAATAATAACGAGAAAAATTACTCCGTGACAGATAAAGAATTTTTAGCTATCTGATGGAGCGTAAACTATTTAAGACCCTACCTTTATGGAAGAAAATTTACAATTTTCACCGAATACCAACCTATAAAATTTTGCATTCCAAATACAAAGGGAAGGATATGTAACCGAGACATTAAAGGTTTCTATTAAAATTGGGCCAATATGATTTTAATATGGAATATTTAAAAGGGAAGGAAAATCAAGTAGCAGATTTCCTAAGTAGAATAGAGAATATTCCAATGTCAATCAAGAAAAAGACGAAGATAAAGATCTACATGATCATTTTTGCATTAATCAGAAATAGTAAATAAATACAAAAAACAGATATTTTAACAAACAATAAAGTAGAGGAATTAAAAGTGTTACATGGAAAAAGAATAATCTTTATAGCGACTTTTATAGAATGGGCGAAATATTTCAAAAATACATTAAGAAGGGAAATATAGGAATATATTGGAAGTTGGATTACAACGTAGTTATCAGATATCTAATACCAATACCCAACGAAACTAATAATGAAATAGATTCAGAAATAGAACAATTTTTTTACTACAAAAATAAAGCTTTAAAGTTTGAAGAAAATAAACAATTACGAAATATGAAGCCAAGCACACACTGTTCAACAAAAGCGAGTTGTAGATAGATATAATAGAACTAGATGTAGATATTATTATTATGAAAAATGCAAAAAACATTGTAATAAATCAAACATGCACTAGTAATAAAATTCTAATAAATGGATATAATTTAATAAGATACAATAATTGCTCACTAAAAGTAAATGATTACCTTTTTTCAAATTCAGAAGAAAATGTAGAGGAAAAAAATTATATATACCCAATATGGCGAAAATCTCCTCGGTTAGAGGTTGTGCGTTGGGTTTGGGACCCGCCACATAAAAAATCCCCCCAATGAAAAAAACAGATATGCCTCGGATAAGGACTACCGCTTTTGTTGATGACCCCCGCAAACGAAAAAAGGACAACGATTTACGGATATGCACCTGGAATGTCCGGTCCCTTTATAAGGAGGGTGCCTCTATCCAGCTGGTTGATGTCCTTGAAAAATACAGAGCTGACATCTCCGCTCTCCAGGAAATGCGATGGACGGGACAGGGCTGCTCCAAAAGAGCGTCCTGTGACATTTACTACAGTTGCCATGCTGAAAGGCACGAATTAGGATATGGATTTTTGGTCAGCAAGAGACTACGACATCTTGTCTCGCATTTCACGCCTGTGAACGAGAGGTTGGCCACAATCCGCATCAAGGCAAAATTTTTCAACATCAGCTTTATATGTGCCCACGCTCCGACGGATGAGAAGGACAATGTGACCAAGGAGAGCTTCATTCAGCGCCTCGAAGAAGCTTATGACCGCTGCCCCCGCCACGATATCAAAATCGTGCTTGGAGACTTTAATGTCCGGGTGGGCAAGGAAGGTACCTTTGGTCCAACTGTCGGAAAATTCAGCCTCCACCAGAACACCTCCGATAACGGAATGAGACTGATCGACTTCGCCGCAGCACGAAACATGGCAATTGGTGGTACCAGATTCCAGCATCTCGACATCCACAAAGCGACATGGCTGTCTCCAGATCAACGCACAAGAAACCAAATTGATCATGTGGTGATTGACGGAAGGCATGCTTCCACTGCGATGGACGTGAAATCGATCCGCGGTGCGAACATCGACTCGGATCACTACCTTGTTGCAGCTAAGGTGCGCACACGTTTATGTGTCGCAAATAACAAGAGAAGTCCCACACAGAGAAAGCTCGACGTCAGTAAGGTGCGATCACCAGAGACAGCAGATGCATTTTCCACTCGACTATCCGATCTGCTTATGCAGAACACTCCCGCACTTGATGATACATGCGCACGGTGGACACATGTATCCCACTCCATGACTACTGCTGCCGAGGAGGTAATCGGTTACTACCGGCCTCTGAGGAATGATCAGGAGTGTCGCGACGCTACCGCAGAGAAAGACGCCGCCTACAGAACAACCCTGCGTGCAGGTGCAACTCGAGCTATTAAGGAGCGGTACAGAGAGAAAAGGAGTGCAGAGAGTCGTCTTTTCAGGCGCAAAAAAAAAGAGCACAAGAAAGACGCTAGTGTGAGGAGATAGAGATGTGTAATGACAAGAATGAGACTCGAAAATTTTTCGAAAAGATCAAGCGCCTGAGTGGAGGTTTAAATTCCGGAGCCTCTTCTTGTCGTGATGGAAATGGGAATCTGGTTACAGATGTCCAGAGTGTACTGAGCCTATGGAGGGAACACTTTTCCACGTTACTGAATGGCGATGCTACGAACAATTCCGCCAGTGGAGGAGATTTTCCGATAACTCCAATTACAGATGATGGTGTTGATGTTCTACCACCCGACTATGACGAGGTTGAAACTGCCATTTTAAGGCTGAAGAACAACAAAGCTGCAGGTGCTGATGGCCTGCCTGCCGAGTTGTTTAAGACCGGAGGCGATGATCGCCTGCATGCACCAGCTCATAAGCAGAATATAGTCGGATGAAAGCATGCCTGATGATTGGAGGCTTAGTGTTCTCTGTCCAGTACATAAAAAAGGAGACCTCACAATTTGCGCCAACTACCGTGGAATAAGTCTCCTGAGCATCGCATACAAGGTTCTATCGAGCATACTGTGTGAAATGTTGAAGCCTATGCTCAACAACCTGATTGGACCTTATCACAGTGGCTTCAGACCTGGTAAATCCACCATCGACCAGATTTTCACACTGCGCCAAATCCTGGAGAAGACCCAAGAAAAACAGATCGACACACACCACCTATTTGTTGATTATAAAACCGCTTTCGACAGTTCGGTAAGGGATTACCTCTACGAAACAATGTCTGAGTTCGGTATTCCTGCAAAGCTCATTCGACTTTGTAGAATGACACTGCATAACTCCCGTTGTGCAGTGAAAATTGGGAAGGACCTCTCCGCACCGTTTAGTACCGAACGGGGTTTCAGACAAGGTGATTCGTTATCGTACGACTTCTTCAATCTTATTATGGAGAAAATAATACGAGCTGCTGATCTACGACATAATGGCACAATCTTTGACAAAAGTGTCATGCTGTTAGCGTATGCCGACGATATTGACATAATCGGCATGAACACGCGAGCAGTCAGTGCAGCATTCTCAGAGTTGGAAAGAGAGTCGCGTCGGATGGGTCTCACGGTGAACGAGGGCAAGACGAAGTATCTAGTGTCAACAAACAAAGATTCCCGGCGTCTTGGACATCACGTCACTGTTGTCAACTACGTTTTTGAAGTAGTAAGGGACTTCGTCTATCTTGGAACCAGCATTAACAGCAGTAATGACGTCAGCATGGAGATATTGCGAAGGATAACTCTTGCTAACAGGTGTTACTTTGGGCTGAGTAAGCGATTGAGAAGTCGAGCCCTCTCTCGAAGAACGAAAACTACACTCTACAAGTCTCTCATCATGCTTGTCCTAACATATGGCGCTGAAGCCTGGACAATTTCCACCTCGGATGAGCGAATGCTTGGAGTTTTCGAGAGAAAAGTCCTACGCAGGATCTTTGGACCTATTTGCGTTGGTGGCGAGTACTGAATAAGGTACGACCATGAGCTGTACGAGCTGTATGCCGATCTTGACATAGTAAAGCGCATCAAAGCCCAGCGGCTGCGCTGGCTGGGTCATGTCGAGCGAATGGAAGAACACGCTCCAGCTAAGAAGGTGTTATATTCGGAACCCGCTGGAGGACGACGCAGAAAAGGAAGACCAAACCTCCGGTGGAAAGACCAAGTACTGGAGAACCTGACGGCGCTTGGAATTTCTAACTGGCGCCAGCTAGCGAAGAACAGAGATGGCTGGCGAAGCATGTTAGTTTTTTTTTAAGTAAGTAATATGAAAAAAGACAACATTTTTTGTGTAAGATTAAATGATATAGTTAAAAAAAAAACAAATTAAATTTGAGTAACATTGTAAAATTAAGTCACCACAGTAAAATTTCATATGGATGCATTATAATTATATCAATTGTAATAATATTATTTGTCATAATTGTAATTACCAAACATAAATATATAACAATAAAAATAAATAATAGAATTCAGGAGAATTATAAACTAAAAGGGGGTGTAGTTACGTATAATGTCAATAACCCAACTACCTATATAAATGCACAGTCAGCATCTGACGATATTGACAAATTTATTTTAAATATATCAACAAAAAAATAAAACAAAGCCAAATTCCGATGTAATGCAACTCCTGCAGTAAATAACATAAAGGAAAAGCTCTTGTTGGCAGACAAATCTATTGATATGAAAAGTGATTGTGGTAGAAGCAGCTCCAAGTGCCCTGATCAGATCGCAAAACATTTTGTGATGTAAATTTACACCCAAAATGAATTGAAAAATACCAAATACATGTATAATAATCATACTGGTGTAAACACTTCATCTTATGTTTAAAGAAATTATTAAATTAAATTATTATTAAATATAAATATTATTAATATGAATAATAATAATAATAAATATTATCAATAACTTCTTCTTCTTATGTGGCCATAACAACCGAATATCGATTTAGGCCGAAAATAACATGCTTCGCCAGCCATCTCTGTTCTTCGCTAGCTGGCGCCAGTTAGAAATTCCAGGTGCCGTCAGGTTCTCCAGTACTTGGTCTTTCCACCGGAGTTTTGGTCTTCCTCTTCTGCGCCGTCCTCCAGCGAGTTCCGAATATAACACCTTCTTAGCTGGAGCGTGTTCTTCCATTCGCTCGACATGACCTAGCCAGCGCAGCCGCTGGATTTTGATGCGCTTTACTATGTCAATATCGGCATACAGCTCGTACAGCTCATGGTTGTACCTTATTCGGTACTCGCCACCAACGCAAATAGGTCCAAAGATCCTGCGTAGGACTTTTCTCTTGAAAACTCCAAGCATTCGCTCATCCGAGGTGGAAATTGTCAGGCTTCAGCGCCATATGTTAGGACAGGCATGATGAGAGACTTGTAGAGTGTAGTTTTCGTTCTTCGAGAGAGGGCTCGACTTCTCAATTGCTTACTCAGCCCAAAGTAACACCTGTTAGCAAGAGTTATCCTACGCATGATCTCCAACCTGACGTCATTACTGCTATTGATGCTGGTTCCAAGATAGACAAAGTCCCTTACTACTTCAAAAACGTAGTTGTCAACAGTGACGTGATGTCCAAGACGCCGGAACTCTTTGTTTGTTGACACTAGATACTTCGTCTTGCCCTCGTTCAACGTGAGACCCATCCGACGAATGTAATCAGATATTTCTTGTAGCTTATTGTAGCTTTAAAATTTCAACAAAAAATATTAACGGAACCTGGTACCGGGGGATACTTGGTTAGGGCTAAGATATTCACTTTGAAAACTCTGAGGAATACTGTATTTTCACTACGAATAACTAGGGCTATACACTGCTGTTTCAAATTAATTTTTGCCGGGAAGGCTTAAGAAACCTAGAACAACCGCATATGTTGAGTATCAGGTGAGGGCTATCATGGAGCCCATGGAAAGGAGATAAGGAAGGCTTTATATCGTCACATGAGAGGAGACTCCATTGCATGGGACGACCATAAGTCTAAAAAAAGGAACTGAAGGAGACTCTAGACAACCGTAAAAGGAAAAGGTAGAGGGAATTCTGCTCAAATATGCAATTTATGTTCTATGTATGTAGATTACAGAGGATTAAATCAAAGGACCCGCTTTCAAAGTTGGGATTGGCAAAATTGGCAATTCTTCCGGCAGTAGCAATTTGCCATGGATAAGCTTCTAAAATAACTCTGTGGCAAAGCTTCGAAAAAGTAATGTCGCAAGTGTTCTGCCATTCGGAACTGGCAAAAATTAGTAGGTCCCTTCTAATACTGTCCAAAATTTGACACGCACAACAGTCGCCCATTTCAGGCTAAATTGTTAGCAGCATAACATAACTCTACGTGACAAATACTGTTGTCCTAGATTGTATATTAAGCAAGTTAGAGCAAGTTATAAATGTTTAATATTCCGAGGTTAGTCACTTTCATTGCTCCGTGTGGACGTGGCAGTTGAAACATTATCAATCCCATCCATACCCTTAGATCATAGGTTACTCATGCTAAATTTGGTGAAAATAGCTCAATACTTTCGTAAGTTATCATGAGAACCAACCATGTGCCAGACACATGAACAGAAGGGCGGGCGGACGGTCATAGTTCAATCAACTATTTAGCTGACGCTGATCAGGAATATAGATATATCATATACTTTTCTATATCTCCGGAGAGTCCTTGGCCGTTAGAAACATCTGACCGACATGAATATACATACTATGCACAGGTATATATATCTCAAGGACTGGTAGACGAAAACTACGCTCTCGCATAAACTCCTAATAGTCTAGACTTAATCCGAATTAAATACTAACCTGACAGACGGCAGTATTGCGGATTAATTAACAGCTGATTGCTCTTTTATTAGGTCTGCTCACTTACATTACTATCACTATCAATTTCTGTCATCTGTCACTCTAGATATGAGAAAATCTACAAAAAGTACTTGAACTGAAAATTATCAGAAACTTGTAAATTTGTAGTGCACTACTAACCTCTACGTTGCTTACGTTATTTTTAACGTAACTCAAAATAGGGGGTATTATTGCTATTATGCTATTATGCTTATGTATGTAAAGAGAAATGTGTAGGTATGTTTGTATGTATGTATGTATGTATGTATGTATGTATGTATGAATGTGTGTATGTCTGAATGTATGTATGTATGAATGTATGCATGTGTGAATGTATGTATGTATGAAATAATAGGAAACATAATTGTTACTAACTGTTAACAAGTGGGCAATTAATTAACGTAATTAACGGGAAAGAAATGGGTAAAAAGGCGTAAATATATTTGTATATATTTTTATATCCTTTTTTCTTCCAAGAATGGTTGGTGAAGGGCCTAAATTTGTTGTTTCTGTTTGATTCTATGTTTTTTCTTTCTTTTACTCAGCATTTTGTCTTTTCAGTAATTAAGTACTCATTCGTATGATTAATAATAATAATAATAAAAAGTATGGGAACACATTTTTAGATATAGGAGAAGCAAAATCATATAAAAAATGTAAAATGTGAAAAGATTTAGTTTACAAATGTCGTCGATTTAATGAACGTTCCGGTAATTTTAATTTGAACAAGTCCAAATGCAAAAGGCTTTAATCTTTGACTGTTAATAGTAATGTCAAAGGTATTGCTTAAAAGAGAGTTAGAATATGTTGGAATATTCTTGTTATTGTATTCAGTATGAAAAAGATATCTAACTATAAATATGTATGGTGCATGTGTACAATTAAATTTTTTTTTTTTTTTTTCATTTTCTTCTATTTATTGTATCTTTCTTACGAAACTAACAATAATTATACAAATCTTATATACTAAAAAAATACATGTTGTTGTTGTTTTTGTCTACACCAATGTGTAGAATCATTCAAATAACTTAAAGCAAACAAATATAACATGTGATTTCATGAAGGACATATATAATGGTAATGAGAGATTATGTGAAAGATATATTTAAAACATTTTTCCTTTTTAGTCTTTTAATATATTTAAGCTTAAGGAGCTCTCTCGCTAGAGTATTAGGATGATTACTTAGTCGTTCAGAGTAACGTTGGCAATGTTCCCCTATGTCTATTTTAATAGTGTCAATCTGTAGGTCCTTGTGTATATTTGTATTACTGATGTACCAAGGAGCTCGGCAAAGACGTCTAAGGATTTTAGATTGCACACGCTGAATTTTCTCGAAATTTTCCATGCTGAGGGGAAATAATAAAGGCGTGGTATTGCATTCATTATGTGTAACAGATGTTTTACTGCAATTTGAGGTAGCTCGGCGATTATTTTGGCACTTATTTTATCATACCCTGCAGCTTTTTTGACGTTTAGTTCATTTATGATTTTGTTAAGTTCCTTTAAAGAAAATCTCACTAAGGTAGTAGAGCTGTTATTGGTCATGATTGGTAATCCTCCATCTCGTGTAGATTCATTTGGTTTGAAAACGCCTTCTAAGTGTTTTGCAAATGCTTCTGCTTTATCTTGATCGCTTCTTGCCCATGATCTATCTGGCATTCGTATTGGAGCCTCTTTTATTATTGGATATTTTACACCTTTGACTGCTTTCCACAGAGAATAATCTGTATCTTTTGTTGCAGCAAGATTACTAATATATACATTTAAACGTCTCTCTTCGGCTTCTTTTAAGTGTTTTAGTGCAGTCTGCCAATTTTTGTTTTAGGTTTGGTGATCTATGCTGCTGCCATTCTCTCCTGGCTTTCCTTTTAATTTTAATTAATTCCTCAATATCGGCATTTGTATGCTTTTTATAATCTTGGAATTTATGTTGTGGTGTTGCAATTTTAGCAGCTTCATGAGCCAACTTGGTGAAATTTTCAACTACACTGTCGACTTGCTTTACTGTCTTAAGAGGTATTTTAAGGCCAATGTGAAAACTAATATATTTTTTATAATTTAGCCAATTAGTGAATTTGTTTGTAAGATACTGGCTTGATTCACTGAAACTAACTAAAACATTTAGTAAAATGAACGATGGAGAATGATCAGATGAAAGTTCAAAGGATGGCCATGCCTTTAAATGGGTTCTTTTTAGACTTTTAGTTACTGCAAAGTCAATAAGATCCGGTACTTTTCTAGGATCCGAAGGCCAGTATGTAGGTTGGCCGGTAGATATGGCATCATATCCGTTGCTTGATATTGTCGAGAAAAGACGTCTACCTTTTGGAGATATAAGCCTGGAGCCCCAATAGTGTGCTTGGCGTTATAGTCCCCCGCCGCGATAAACGTATGCCCTAAAGTTGCAAAAAATTCAGAAAATTGTGATTCTGTAATATTATGTCTAGGAGGACAGTAAACAGAAGATATTGTTAATTTTTGGGTACTTGTTTCTATACAAATAGAGGTGGAATGAATATATTCTTTGCAATATTCTTCTAATGCATAATGTTTTATTCTATTTTTAATGAGGATAGCTGTCCCTCCTCTTGCCTTATTTTCAGGGTGTTTGGTATCATAAAGCGTAAACCCATTTATTGAAAAATTATTAAATTTTGTGAAGTGAGTTTCTGAAATAAGCATTACATCAACGTGATTTTTATGGAGAAATACTTCCAGTTCATTTTTATGTTGGCTTAACCCATTTGCATTCCAAAAACATAACTTCAGTTCGTTCATTGTTTTGACAGAATTGCTGGAAGGAGCATGGACTGATTTTTTATTAGCTCTTGCATCATGCCTTGCATCATGTACAATTAAATGCATATCATTTTCAATATTAATTACTAAATTTGGTTGAAAGAAACTTTCCAAATACCTTCACTTGCTATTGTCTAATAAGACTATCTCAAATCGTTGTATTTTTCTAGTTTGACAAAGTTATTGGAATTTCTTCGCATTCATGCTTGAATGGGCTATGTCTCCACACTGTTCTAAAATACATATCTTGCAAGTGTTAATCTACATATCATTGCCAGCAACTTCTCTCAATTTTATAATAGAATAACAACAATACTTAGTATAATTTTTTAGAGTTTTCGTTAAAAATAAAAACAATCTCATTTTCCTGCACCCTCTATTAAAAACGTATTGTAGAAGAGCAAAAAATAAATAAACGTACGAAGAGCTATTATGTTATTATGTACAATATCTTCTTTGTTTCTCTATGCATAAAACTTACGTTTAATAAGAGCATAAAATTAAATAAAAAATATTTAAGTACATGCATATATGGATTCATACATTCTACATTTGTTGATCATAAGTAGGGTGATTTTTATTTAGTTTTTCATTTGCTTTTTAAAAAATGTTTTTCAATCTTTTTTAAATTTTTTTAGCCTATAACCTCAAACAAATTGATTCAAAATTACGGGTGGCAGAGGGAAACATACACTTTCTATCACTTTGTTTTATATATATATATATATATATATATATATATATATATATATATATATATATATATATATATATATATATGTATGTGGCACTTAAAGCCTCAAAGAGCTCATTGGCCGAGCTTCTCTATCACTTTGTTTTATATACGTATATATATACGTATATATATATATATAGTATATATATGTATATATATATATATATATATATATATGTATATATATATATATATATATATATATATATGTATATATATATATGTATATATATATATATATATATATATATATATATGTATATATATATACGTATATATATATATATACGTATATATATATATACGTATATATATATATATATATATATATATATATATATATATATATATATATATATATATATAAAGAAGTAAATATTTTTTTTATTTGATTTTATGATCTTAAAAAAAATCTCCTTACAGTCGGCTGGGGCCGACCAAACTATACCCTGCATATGTAGATTTATATATAAAAAGTTTACGCGAATATCCAACTTTTCTTTTATTTCCACTTTTCGAGAAACAATTTTTGCATATACTACTAATTTACACTCGAAATATGGTTGACTTTGACGAAGTAAAAGGATTTTAAGATAATTTCGAGGCTTAGTATGGGAGCTATATAAAAAGTGGGCATGGCTTACCACTTTCTAGTAAATCCAATTAATTTTTCAATGTTAGTCCACACCTTAAATTTGGTGTCCTAAGTTGAATAGTTTCTAAGTTATGGTGGTTAACATTTTTGTTTAATTCCCTTGACTTTGTATGGGAGACTCATGAAGGAGTGGGCGTGGCACACTTATTTTCTTCCAGATTTTTGCCGACTACGATATTAATTTAAGTGTCAATTATGGTTATTCTAGACAGAAGATTGCCGAAGTTGCAGCTGTTTCAATTTAAAATTTGTATGGGGGCTACGATAAACACTGGGCGTGGTGCTCCCATTTTCTGTGAGCCTAGTTGCTCGTACAATACTAATCCACACCTTAAATCTCGTTATTCTACGCTGAATAGTTTGCAAGTTATAACCGGTAACATTTTTTTTAATTTCCGCAACTTTGTATGGGAGACCCAAAAAGGAGTGGGCGTGGCACATTGATTTTCTGCCATATTATTTCCGACTACGGTGTTAATCTAAGTGTCAATTATGGTTATTCTAGACAGAAGATTGTAGAAGTTACAGCAGTTTCAATTTAAAAGAAGTACAGACACTTTGTATGGGAGCTACGCTAGAAAGTAGGCGTGGCTCATCCACTTTTGTTGAGGTTATACAGTAGTATAATATAACTCTATGTGCAGAATATTGTTTTACCAAGTGGTATATTGTGTGAGTTGTAGCAAGTTAAAGATTTTGAAAATTTCGAGGTTAGTCGCTTTGAATGCTTGGTGTGGGCGTGGTTATTGACCGATCATGCCCAATATCAATCCCCTCCGTACCCTTGGATCATAGATTACTTATGCCAAATTTCATCGAAATAGATCAATATTTACTCAAGTTATCGTGCGAACCAGCCAGGTGACAGACAGACAGACGGACGGACGGACGGACGGACGGACATCGTTAAATCGAAAATTTAATCGACGCTGATCACGAATATATATCCATGTCTATATCTCCGGAGATTCCTTCAAGTGGACACAAACATCTGACCGAAATGAATATACCATGCATATTGCATTATGCAGGGTATAATAAAAAAAAGAAGCTGCTTTTCTATTTTGAATTTTTGCATCCATCATCGAATTAAAACTATCCGTCCATCTGTTCATTTGACAGTCAGTCTGTAAGTCCGCCTGATCGTCCGTTTCTTTGTCAGTCTGTCTGCAACCTTTTTGGGTCACAGGATAACTTAAACAGATGCTGAGATATTTTCACGAAATTGAGCATGGTGTCAATATCGGAATTTTCTATAATATCTACAACATCATAACGTATTTTATATTTGACTTGACTTGACTACAATAATATTTACTACATATTACTAGAAATATTAGAAAATCACCCACTGTTCCATATACTTATAACTTTCGTTTAATAGTCACTACTTTGCTCCGCTTAATAATATCGCTAAATTTATATATGAAATTACTATGGCATAGCCTAACCGGTAACAATAATATATTAGTTCGAATTTTACAGAAATTCGATGCATACAAAGTCGCTATTTTAATCCACTCAATTAAGTTAATATATCCTACTTAAAAATTAGTGTGCGTTCATAATTTAGAGTGTAAGCAATCTCATACAAATGCATAAACATCACTATATTATCTTAAAAATTATTGTGAGATAGACATATTTAGTCTTAGAATAGTTATATATTTTACTCCTTCAAAATTTAGTGAAAAATGGGAGTAACACGCTTACTAGTTTATATAAGTGTGCATGCCACTTACTAACTTAAATATTTTTAATACAAAATAACTATATTCTCTAACTTAATTTTACCTAAATATAAATATAAGACAAATATTTTTATTATTTACGAGTGCTTTTATATATTCGAGTATTTCCCACATTCTCATCGTGCGCAGGACATATTTTGGTCGACCTAATCCGGCTTTAGGTTATTTTTTACGTCAAATATTCACACAAATGTACTTTCCAGCGTATCGATTTATGTATGCATTTGTGCAATGAATGTTATGAATTGTTTTCGTGTGAAATATTTATAAGTATTTATTGGATGTTCTATAAAATTTTAAAATGTCTTATACATTAAAGAAAGTAGGTACAAAAATATATGTAAGTGTCATACCATTTAATCATCAATGCATCGCAATATGGTAACATTCCTCATCGTATGCACCATACTACTTTTGTCCTCATAAATAATATATACAAATTACCATTGATACTTGCATATATTTTAGTAAATGTTAGAGATTAAAACTTCACAATAAGTATTTATACGTCATTATATATAAGTTGTGCAAGGTGCGACAAATATGTATTTAAACAGCCTCTAGAAAATACAATTAAAACACGATATCTGCTAATTTTTCGGTATGTTTTTCGAAATATTCTCCTCCTGATTCAGTATACTTGTTACATCGATTTAATAGTGATTCAAACGCGTGTTCCAGCTCATTTTTCGGACTTGCCTCCAGTACCCTCCTCGAAGCCCGTTCTATGGTCTGAATGTCATCAAAAAATCATCCTTTCAACATCAATTTCAGCTTTGGAAACAAAAAGAAGTTGCACGGTGCCAAATCAGGTGAATACGGCGGTTGATTCAACACACAGACCTGATTCCGAGCCAATAATTGACTAACAATGAGTGCTGTGTGTTAAATTTCATGTTAAAATTTCAACATCAAAAGAGCACGTGTTTTGTAAAATGAATGTCAATAAACATTAAATGTCAACCAAATGCCATGAAATTTTGACAGTTAGTAAAGGAACGTTGAAGATTCAAAACGCATGTACTCACACATAGATGGCGCGCTTGGTTGCTGAGATATGGTTCGAGTCTTAATACATATTTGTTGCACCCTTTATTCTGGACTATGTACATGCATACGTATATATGCATGTGTATTGAGTAGAAATATACCTATAAATACTCGCACATATTAAATTGTATTATTAAATTAATATATCGCAATTTAAGAAAATATGTAGAAGTTATATAGGCTTTATTTCGTGTAGTAATATACAAACTATTTTTAATTTAAATGTTTCAACTTGATAGAAATCATTTTATATTAAGTAATGCTAATCTATGTATAAATAATTGCTTGCAAACATAAACAGACATTCACTTATATATTCACAAAGCACATTTAAAATAATATAATAATAAAATATACTCGTCCTTGAATCTTGAAATTGCTGGAGAAGTTTCTATAAAGAAGCTCTGTGTAACCACATATGATGTTTTATTAGGGCTGTTCAGAAGACCATTTGGGTCTTGCATCATTGCAATTGCAAAATGGTGTAGTAAATTTTTGCTTTACACTAACAAAATATACAGTCGTGCATTTACTACACTCTTGCAACGACGCAACACCAAAAACCCGTAGGTTATGTATGCAACACTGAATTGCAAACTAACAGCTGATCAGCAACAAAATAAAAAAAACTGAAAATGGAAGGCGAACAAATCAAAAAAAAAGAATAAATGAAGAATGAAAGAATAAAGAATAATAAATAAATAAAAAATGCATCCTCATCAAATTCTAATTTAATGAAAAATGGTTATTTACTGAAATTATGAAGAGAATATTTCATACCTTCGTTGCACATAATTTCATCAGCAGCTTCGTCAATTAAAGAGTCAACTATTTGCTCCTTACAGCTTTTTTTCGGCATTTCTTTTAATTTGTGCGCAATTTTAACATCAAAATAATTTGCTATTTCACCAATCAGCTGTGAATAGCTTGGCTTGCAACAAGTAATGCAAAGTAAACAAAAAAGTCGTTCACAATTGATGATAAATATTTACAATTGCACGAATTTGCAATCTTAAATGCACAAGATTCTGAACAGCCCTATTATGTATATAACAATTCAAGTAGTAAATTCATTGTTTGCTTATTATTGTCGTTATGATGATTATTATTATAAACTTGTATAGTTTTATGTTGCCTATTGGTACCAACCAAAATGAATCACCGCACCGTTTATCAAAACACGAAATGCATGCATAAAGTTTTCAATATAGGTACCTGTTTATCCTTGTAGTACGAGTCACTAGTATTGAAACACGAAATGCATGCATAAAGTTTTCAATGTAGGTACCTATTTTATCCTTGTAGTACGAGTCACTAGTATTGAATTAGTAGGTAACTATAACTAATTTCACTTTCAGATATTTAAAAAAACTTTTTGTGTGGTTATGGGAAACAAATTCACTAAGTAATGACGCTTCATCAATATCTTCTGCATTTTATATATATATATATATATATATATATATATATATATATACATATATATACATATATATATACATATATATATATATATATATATATATATATATATATATATATATATATATATATATATATATCTAAATATATACAGTGGCTCACAGCTTATTTCGTACAGTGTATATATTTTTATGTATATGGCTGTAACATCGAAACTAAAAAACTTATCATTAAGTTTTGAATGTAGATGTCTATGTATGTGTTTAGTAAACCTAATAAGAAAACGGGGAACCCCAAAAATTGTTCTTTTTGTCATGCAAGAGAGAAAAACTATTGATCAGCTGATTTTCAGCTCACATCTTATTTCGTACACAAACTTCAATGTAAGTAAGTTTCATTCTGCCGCGCAGTTACAAAGTTTTTTTGAATTGTATGAGTTTTTGGACCTTTTTAACTATTATAACAATTTTTATTATTATTATTTTAAATAGTTAAAGTGCTGTAAATTAAACATTTAGCGTTATGGGTCGTCGTACAACGATGGAACAGCGTAAACTGGTAATTAACCATTTTAGGAAAGGTCAGAGTGTGCGAAAAATTGCTGAAATGACAAATTTAAGTGCCTCAACTGTCCAATACATCATTCAACGCTTCGTTCGCGAAAATCGGTTGGAGAACAAGGGCAGAGAAGCACCTAATAAGATTTTCAACGCTTCAGACGAGCGTTATATTGTACGAAAAATTAAGAAAAATCCAAAGTTATCCGCTCCGAAGTTGGCTGCAGAGGTTCAGCGTGAAATAGGAAAATCATCCAGTGCTGAAACTGTCCGACGTGTGCTGCGCAATCATGACTTGAACGGTCGAGTAGCCCGAAAGAAACCATTCATTTCGAAAATGAATATACAACGCCGACTTGACTTCGCCAAAGAGCATATTATTAATACTCCTGCGTTCTGGAATACCGTTATTTTCGCGGATGAGTCTAAGTTTAATATTTTTGGCTCGGACGGAATGTCATATGTTTGGCGTAAAGCGAATACCGAGCTAAACAAGGAGAACCTTAAGCCCACAGTGAAGCATGGTGGCGGTAGCGTGATGGTTTGGGCCTGTATGTCAGCAGCCGGAGTAGGTGAATTGGTTTTTATTGAGGAAACAATGGACAAAATGAAGTACCTCGAGATTCTGAAAAACAATTTACTTCAAAGTGCAGACAAACTGGGTTTGCGGGAAGAATTTCGGTACTACCAAGATAATGACCCAAAACATAAATCTGGGATTGTGCAATCTTGGCTTATTTGGAACTGCCCACACTTGATGTCTCCACCACCACAATCACCTGACATGAATGTGATTGAAAATCTTTGGTCTATTTTGGACAATAAAATAAGAACACACAAGATTTCTAATAAGCAAGACCTAAAGAAGGTACTGATGGAAGAATGGAAAAAAATCACACCAGACATCACTCAAAAATTGGTGGATTCAATGCCAAATAGACTCCAGGCTGTCATTAACGCTAAGGGATGTCAACTAAATATTAAAATCAACTTACTTTGTTTTTAGTTTGAACTTAAAGAGACTGTCGAAATAAGCTGTGACATGAATTTTCCTATTTTTTTCTTATTTTATTTTTTTATAGTGTCAAACAGTAAAATTTTGAAAAAGTAAATTTTGGAAAATAAAAAACAAACCTTCCTTTCTAAAATGGCATTTATATTTTGTTCAAATTTTTGCTATATTAGGAATTACGACTGCAGCAATTTTTAAACTGTCACTGTACGAAATAAGCTGGGAGCCACTGTATATATAAGTTTGACTAACTTTCAGTATAATATATATAATATTATGTAAATATACAATAAAAAGAAGCAGTTTTTATGTTTTATTAAATTTAAAGATTAGATTTAACTCTTACTCCTAATTTTAGTACATAGTTTAGTCTGAAACCATTTACGTCTGTGTCTTTGAAGAATTTTGTTAATCAAGATGTTAGAGCTGTGAGAATGTAATATATGCATGTATATATGTATGTGTATTTATTTAAACTGTGTATTTATGACTGTGTTTGTTTTGATTTATGTACCATACATTGGTTTTGTTAAGGGGGAAGACCACCTTGAGCTGTCGGAAAATAAAGTATTTTCGGAATTTTATTTCAGCATTAAAACAACTTGCAATGATAAAATGTTTTATATGATTTTATTAGTTATCTTTTTTACAATAAATGTCAATTTTTTTTGCTTGGATCTCGTGCTCCCTGTACACGCTGCACCAGGTCGCGTAGCCGCCCTCCAACCCGGTTTTCCCCATCGGTGGGACATCTGGACCCTTGGCAAGTGAATCTGGAACAAAAGTTAGATAGGCAGGTTATTCTCCATATAATTTCGCACTGAAATACTGAAGCCGGTTTTTGAAATGTTAATTTTTACGAAAATGGTGGCTATTTATAAAAAATTGTTAATTTTTTACCTGTAAAATTTGCCTCAAAATCGTGCTTTAAAATCCAAATTATAAATATCAAAAATCCCATCCAGTATTTCGATGCAGAATTAAATTCTCGATAATTTTGCAAGGTTTCATCAAAATCAGTTGAAAACTGCAAGCGTGATATGTCCCACCCGTTTACAAAATGTCGTTTTGAGATAAACGCGTTTGAAGTTTTAGAAACTCGCTCAGTGCCTCGGGAAAATTTTTAAAAAATCGTCTCGTTACCTCGTTTAAATGTTTCTGGCGGACTATAGATGCATACTACATTAAAATATATACCTCATAGAACATTTCAAGCAAAAAGAAAAAATTCGATTTTTTCAAACCGTCAAAGTGGTCTTCCCCCTTAATCAAGTCGTCACCATGTCACAATAAAATTTCAATTGAATTTATGCTGTATATATATGGTGATAAGGGATGAGGTTCATTCGTAGCGATCATTTACACATGTATTTTACATGCGGAAGTGAGTTGAGCGACTACCAGCGAAAAAATACAATAAACAAATTTTAAAAATCGCTCGTAATAGCCCTGACAAACGGCAGCGTTAATCCGGATTTTCGATTTAATTCGAAATAACTCGGGCATAAACTGCAGCTAATCCGCAATAACTCAATGAGTTAATTCTTAAAGTTAAAGAGGATTAGGGCAATTTTCGATGGCAGCACTGCTGAAAAATTTCTATTGTGAATTTTTCGCGATCCAACTTACAAAACAATAGGTGAGTTCGCTTATAAAAAACTTTCAACAATTGTTAGCAGCTTTCGACATGAAAAGCGTTGGCGAACAAATACATCCAGCTGTCAGTTACGAACTGTGAATATCAATTTACAAGTTTCTGATAGTTTTCAGTTCATGTACTTCTTGTAGATTTTCTCATATCGAGAGTGACAGATGACAGAAATTGATAGTGATAGTAATGTTAGTGAACAGACCTAATAAAACAGCAATCAGCTGTTTAGTTAATCCGCACTATCCGACAGTAACCGACGCACTTATTCCGACTATATGAAACATAGTACAAAAGACAGACTGTATTTTATGCATAATATTATACAAAAAAAATGTTCTTCAAAACAGTGCGCACACAATTGACAATTATTCCCACAGAAAAAAATTCCATGAAAAAAGGTTCTGAAACCGCTCTGTGACGAAATATTTAAGTAGGTCCCTTTCAACATTGCCCTAATGTAACAGATACAATAATATTGGAAGCAACACAAGCCCAAGGTTCCTTGAAGCCTCAAGTGTTATTGATTTACTTACTTTAGTTAATGGGCAGCACTATATTTGGCGTAGTTAAACAACGTGTTTTTAGGAGGAAATGTAAATTGTATTTGTATCAATTTTCAATTATCATCCTGTATATGTACAAATACATGTAAACTTTTGAGTAACATGATATTGCCCAATTTATTTCTAATAATACGAAAATTGTGTCTAGATGTTAACAGTAACAACAGTGATTACATTTAATTTTATCATGCAAGCATTCATCATTAATATCATCATCATTATCATCATCATTATCATCATCATTATTATCTCCATCGTAGTTATCAAATGCCTCATTATTATATTTTGACAACAGTAACATAAAAAAATATCGATCCAGTAAGTATTATGAATGTATTTGCAAAAGGTAGATGAAAGTACGAAGATTTTTGTAAGCAGCAACCTGTCTTTCATGACAACTTCAAGTGAATTGCGTAATTGTTAATATTATTAATATTAGGAAATTATATATTGTGGAAAAATACAGATTTACTGCTTATTTATTGCTTGTCCTCTACAAGGACAATTCGATTCATTGAAATTCAATAAGAAATTGGATTGTTTTTATTTTAAAAAAGTCTTTTGAATAATATGAATTCTATTTACCATATAATAGGTGCACATATCACTCGTGTATTAAAAATTTATTTATACTATACGGATGTATAATTAAATAGCAGTAATCATAATAATAACAATTCCAATATAAGTGAATAATATGAATTCTATTTACACATATCAGTCGTGTATTAAAAATTTATTTATACTATACGGATGTATAATTAAATAGCAGTAATCTTAATAATAACAATTCCAATATAAGTGTGCAGTATAACCCAATCGTCCTACCTTCAAATGGCGGTGAATTTAGCATTGGAATGCCATTTTCTCTCGCTTACCTAAATGCGCTTTGGAAGCGCATGAAAACATAGCGTTTCTTATAAGCTTTCACCAAGAATTCAGCGTAAATTAAATCAGTTCTAAAATATTTAGAAACCATCGATGCTGTGCGTGAACTGATAATGAAAGATCTTCATGTGACATAACATGAGATAGAGGCATCCTTGGGCATTAGTTCCACCGCCGCGCATTCGATATTGCATGAACACTTAACTGTCAGGAAGATTTTTCTCGTTGAATCCCGCATAATTTAACAATCGCTCAAAAAAAGGTTCGTGTCGATTGCTGCAAAGAAATTGTGAAAAAATTCGATCGCGGTGCTTTGAAAGACATTTATAAGATCGAGAGAGATGACGAATAATTTATATATGCGTATGAGCCCGAAACAAAACAGCAATCAAACGTGTTGGTCTTCCAAGACGAGCCAAACCCAAGAAAAACCATATTTTGGAGGTGTCTAATTCGGAGTGGCAAAAATGTTTCGATAATTGATTTGAGTGCGTGAAGCATATAAACCTTCATGGAGAATACTTTGAAAAACAATAAAACCATTTTTGATGGTAACCAGATGCTTTTTCATACTCTTTAAAAAAATATTAAAGCCAACCTTCGTATATCTTATAATAGGGGAAGACAACAAAAAACCAGTGACTCTACAAATTTATGTCAAGACGCTTTTAGAAAAGAATCGAATGCATAGGTATTGTATACAAATATTGTATTTCAGCGTCGAAAAAATGTATTTTTGTCAAACAAAATTTGCACCTTGAACTTTGTAAGCTGAAGTACTCATAGCTCATAGCTTACATCGTACCTAAAGGACTATATTCGATGCGTTATTCAGAACCTACAACAGCATTATTCCCAAAGGTTAGGTTAGGTTATTGTGGCTGCCATCTCTCTGAGAGGACACACTTAGGCCAGAAAGGCCCATTGTGATACCACCGAGCTTGTCACCCAATACTCTTGTGCGTGTTAAATTTAGACAGCATTAGAAGGGACCTACTTATATTAGCCGGTTCCGAATGGCAGAACTCTTGTGACTTTAACTTAGTTTAAAAAGCATTTTTGGCAAAATGTTACTACCGGAAAAATTGACAATTCTTGCCGGCAGGTGGGTACCGTTCGAAAGAAAATTCTTTTCGATATTAAATTTTGTTATGCTTCAGCGGGGGATTGAACTCACGACTTACAGATCAGAAGACCAACGGTCTAACCACTGAGCTACGGCATATTATCCCCAAAAACAGACGAGAATTTGAAAAAACAACAAGATAATTTCAAAATGAAAATGAAGCCTTTGAGTAAAGCTCTTTAGAGTATGTAGCAAAGTCAATCCCGACGTAACAACATCTTCTACAATTTTCTTATACTTTTGCAGAGTGAAAATCTAACAAGCACAACAAAATTGCATGGATCGAATGACTGTGATTCTGCAATGATGACATGATTTTTAATTCATTCCACATTTTTTTCATATAGTTATGGGATATATATTTTATCTGATCGGCAGGTCGTGGGTGTAATTCTCGTTTCCTTTCAAACGCTACTCACCTGTAGTCAAGTGATTGGCAGGCGTGAAAACGCTTCTTGGTTCCTTGATTCAATGCTCCTTCTAATACTGTCCAAAAATTTAACACACTTAAGTTTTAGCAGCAGTATAAACAAAATATTCATATAAATATAATAGGTCCACACTTTTTGATGACAATAATTTTAATTTACTTATAATATTAACATTAAATAACAGCTTTGAGCATTTGTTAAAGAGAGGTATTTCGAAATTGTTATTGCAATTTAGATAAAGAACTTGTCACACTTCATGTAGCATAATAGGCATTTACAGGGTGATTTTTTGGCAACTTTCTTTTTGACAACATTGTTTTATAGCCTAGACAGACGGCAGCCTAATTCCGTATTACCGAGTTAATTCGAATTAACTCGGGCATTAAATGCAGCTAATCCGCATAAACTCTATGAGTTAATTCTCAAAATAAAAGAGGATTAGGGCAATTTGCGATGGTAACACTGCTGAAAATTGTCTATTGTGTATTTTTCTCCATCCATTTTACAAAATATTAGGTGTGTTCGATAACAAAAAACTTTCAACAATTGTTAACAGTTTTCAACATGAAAAGTGTTGGCGAACAAATAAATCCAGCTGTCATTTACGAACGGTGAATGTCAATTTACAAGTTTCTGATAGTTTTAGTTCACGTACTTCTTGTAGATTTGTCATATCGAGAGTGATAGATGACAGAAATTGATAGTGATAGTAATGTAAGTGGACAGACCTAATAAAACAGCAATCAGCCGTTACTTAATCCGCAATACTGCCGTCTGTCAGGTTATTATTTTATTCGGATTAATTGCGCCGGTAATCCGGAATTAGGCTGCCATCTGTCTAGGCTATTAGGCAACTCAGTTGTTTTCGTGTAACATGTATAGTTTGGTTTGCAGATTATTGAATTCTATTATCAAAATTCATGCTCGGTTAAGAAAGTGCATCATGTAGTGTTTTGTGCGGATTATGGGCCGATGGCATCATTGGACCGTACTTTTGCACATACGACGAAAGCAGGAACGTTACTGTGAATGGCGAGCGCTACTGAGCAATGATTAAAAACTTTTTTTTTCTGGTCTTGGCTGTGGGTCTATGGTAAGGCTAATTTGTATAGCGACAAGCCTGCAACGGTTGACGCACTGGAACCCAATATTGAAGAATTTATTCGTGAGATACCTGTCGATATGTTTGAAAGAGTATGACAAAATTGGACCCAGCATATGAACCATTTGAGGCAGCCGCGGTCAACATTTACATGAAATCATCTTTAAACATTGAATTATATAGATCGTTCTATCGACTCAAATAAAGATTTCATACATATCTATAAATTTTATGTGCTTTTTTTAAATCAAATCCGAAGGCTCTTTAAAAATCACTCTGCATTTATGTTATTTTCCTGATATTCTTGTGCCTGACATAATGCGCTACATCATTTTGTCGTCCTATAGTTAAGGTTATGATGATATTCATACGAGGGCCGATCAAAATGTACCTGTGTTGGGAAAATATATTTTTTAACATGACATTGTTCCCAAAATTTTTGACATTTTTTCAACCCCTCCGAAAAATGCCTGGTCTTTTGAGTTTCTCATCAAAAGCAGGCGTAGTGTACGACAAAATTCAAATAAAGCATATTTGGTGAGTTGTCCCGATAGACAACATTAAATAAACTTTCAAGTTCGCTTTTATTTATTTTCATGTTTTCCATTTTTCACGAAACATATGCTATACGACTGGCTCCAAATAAAATCTAACTAAACTAAAAACTAAAAATCACCTTACAGTCGGCTGGGGCCGATCAAATTATACCCTGCATATGTAGATATATATATATATATATATATATATATATATATATATATATTTATATATATATATATATATATATATATATATATATATATATATATATATATATATATATAAAAGTTTGCTCGAATATCCATATTTTTTTTATTTACACTTTTTGAGAAACAATTTTTGCATATAATACTAATTTACACCCAAAATATGGTTGACTTTGACGAAGTACTTTGTAAGTTAAGTAAGTTATGGGGGTTCGAAAGGCGATAATTTAAAGAAGGTTTTTAAGATAATTAATGGAGGCTTTCATACGAAGCTATATAAAAAGTGGGCGTGGTTTAGCTCTTCATTGTGAATCTAATTAATTTTACAATATTAATCCATACATTAAATTTGGTTGTCCTACGTTCAATAGTTCGTAAGTTAAAGTGGTTTAAATTTTATTAATTTTCGCAACTTAGTATGGTAGCCCCATTAACAAGTGGGCGTGGCATGTCGATTTTTTGCAGATTATTTCCGATTATCATATTAATCTAGGTGTCAATTATAGTTCTTCTAGACAGAAGATTGCAGAATTTACAGCTGTTTCAACTTAAAAGAACTTCGGACATTTTGTATGGGGGCTGTGTCTAGTTGCTCTTACCATACTACTTACTACTGTAAATATTTTATAAATTATGGCGCTTAAAAGTTTTTGTTTATTTCCCTCGACTTTGTATGGGAGCCTCAAAAAGAAGAGGGGGTGGCACGCTGGTTTATGGCCATATTATTTCCGACTATCATGTTAATCTAAGTGTTAATTGTGGTTATTCTAGCCGGCGGATTGCAGAAGTTACAGCTGTTTTAATTTAAAAAATGTACAGACGCTTTGTATGGGAGCTACTATAAAAAGTGGGCGTGGTTCGACCGTTTCTGGCAAGGTTATGTAGCAGTATAATGTAACTCTATGTGCTAAATATTGTTGTTCCAGATGGTATATTAAGTGAGTTAAAGCAAGTTAAAGATTTTGAAAATTCCGAGGTTAGTCGCTTTGAATGGTTGGTGTGGGCGTGGCTATTGACCTATCATGCCCTATGTCAATCCCCTCCGTACCCTTGGATCATAGGTTACTTATGCCAAATTTCGTCAAAATAGCTCAATATTTGCTCAAGTTATCGTGCGAATCAGCCAGGTGACGGACGGACATCGTTAAATCTAAAAAGCGTAGATATAGAAAAGTATATATCGAGCCCTAACCGCCAAAATAACTCAACCAACAAAAAGTAAATTATTCAGGAGAAGGTTTTTTTAATTATCTTTGCACTCAGTGCAGCTATCAACATGAAATTTCAAATCTAAGCTTTATTTTGAGTAATATAGTGATCTAAATACTTGCATATAATTTTTTTTATGAGAAATATAGGATTTTTGCGACTTAAGTTATTTTTCGCTGTCACTGTTTCAAGCTGCAGCGACATATTTGTGTTGATTAAGTTAAAAAAAAAAACTAAAATGGGCATGCAAAAGAGCCTGCTTTAGCAGTTCAATGTGAATTTTGGGTCACTGAATCCGATTCTGGTATCGGAATACGTAAATTTGGCCCAATTTTTCCCCTGACCTGAAAAAATTTGCTTTTTCTTGCTTTTATTCCGGCAATAATGTGATGGAACTGCAGGTAATTGTTCAATAAAAGATTTAATTAGAAGAACACTCGATTCGTCAGACTTATTGTGAGGAGGCCTTAATTTCTTTTTTCTGCCGGCAACAACACCATTTACGCTTTCCCTGACGGACCTTAGCATTTGTTGAGAAATGTTAAGTGTTTCAAGTAAGAATTGTTGACACACTTTAAAGTTTTCGAAGTTGTAACTAATGCTGTACTCATAGCTGAACTGCCTTTTCTTACTTTCCGATTTTTTTCTTAAAATATGTTTGCGTTTTATGCAACCAGTCTTTTTGTCTATTTTTGCTCCCCATACCAAAAAAATTTTCATTTATTAATTGCCGGTCATGTTCACTGAGTTTTGAACTGCAGCGATTTCCGCACTTCGTTTTCATACATGGATTTGGTTTTACTGCTGTATTACGCGTTTGCTTTTTTTGCGCTCTCTTAGGATAAGGCTTGGACGCTTTGTAGCCCCTTTTTCCAACACATAACTCTTCTTCTAGCTCAGATTCGCTGCTACTATACGGAACAAGAGATATTTTTGTTGATAACTTAAAAAAAGAAAATTAAAAGAGACTATTAAAACAAAATTCCAATAATATTACACGTTTTTTATTGGACGCAGTACAAGCCATATTGCCTAAATACTTAAGCACTATTACCTTTTGGTGACGAGATGCCATAATTCATAAAAATTTTCAATGAAATACCACGAGAATATTTGCATTTCAAACGCAACACACAATTTTCACTGAAAAAATAATTTCAATGGCAGAACGCAGTCAAAAAATTTCACTGACAATAATAACTTAAGTAACAGCGTGCGGTCAGAAAATTTGTAAACAAAATGCAAATGTTACTTGAGTTATTTTTGTTTTGTCTTTATCTTCGTAACGGTGAATGTGGCAGTCATGAAATTGATATCAATAGATATGTTTGCTAATTTGGGGTCGATTTTCATAAAAAACCGAAAATCGAAAATTTTGTTATTGAGTTATTTTGGCGGTTAGGGCTCGATATATTCGTGATCAGCGTCGCTTTTTCGATTTAACGATGTCCGTCCGTCATCGTATATATATATATATATATATATATATTTATATATATATATATATATATATATATATATATATACATATATATATATATATATATACATATATATATATATATATATATATATATATATATATACATATATATATATATATATATATATATATATATATAAGTTAAAGGAACATTTTACAAATCCCTTTCCCACACAATTTTGCTGACGATTACATCAGCAACTTTTAGCATTCCAATTACATTGGAATGCGCTGCACTTAGTTTCATAAAGACAAACATATCAAGTAGCGCTACACGCGCAAAGTCATTTTCGCTGATTAAGCATGGTACGACTCAAGCGAAGGTTAGGAACAAGGTAGCTTAGCCGTAAGCAAGTAGTCTAAATTTGTAATTGAACAAAGCACATCGTGCTGCTAAATAAAGACTAACTCCTTTCATAACAACCCGTTGTTTTAATTTAGTCTAAGTTTGTAATTGAACAAAGCACATCGTGCTGCTAAATAAAGACTAACTCCTTTCATAACAACCCGTTGTTTTAATTGGCGCCCGAGCAGGGACCGCGAATGAAACTAAAAGTAGTTAGTACGTCGCGGAAACAAAAATTTAAGTGCGAAATTTTGGATTGGTCCCTGAGTAGTGGAAACAAAAGGGACGGACTGTACGGTCCAGCCACCAAAATACAAAGTGAAAAAAAGTGTTAAAACTTTAATAATAAATAAAAAATAAAAAAAAATCATAATAAAGTGCAGCAGCAGTAGGCATAGTGAAACCGTGAATAAAAACCAGCAAAAATAAAATAACTAAATTTGTTAATTAAAAGAGGAACTGAAAAAACAATCAAACTAGAAATTTGCGGAATTTAGATGAGAAACATTTAGTTCGGTTTGAATTTTGGTGACTAAAAATTTCGTGTGCATAGTTCTGAGCACGAGTGAGAAAAAAAACATTAATTTAACGCGCAACAAATCCAATAAAGCAACAATAGCCAAAACAGCACTGCATAAATTAATGTAACAACAAACCAACATAAAAGCAGGAAAGCAGTCAAGCAACACACGGAAATTAACAAAATCCAGCAACGAAGAACAAAAAGCAACAGCCAAGTCCAACCGCCAGGTCCAACCGCAGAACAAACAACTGAAGTTTAAGCAGTTTACAGTAGAAGGATGAATCGAAGCATTTACCTAATGTGAGATGAAATATTAAATTAAAAATATTTTTATGTTCCTTATTTTAAAAACTATTGATAAGTGAATGTGGTACTGTAATTGAAAATTATAAAATACGTATAAAACAAAATTTTTCTAAGTATTTCTGATTTGTGAAATAGAAAATATTATTTTTTGGCATAATTTATACTGTTACAAAGAGTAATAAAAATCTTAAATTGTCAAAATGAGTCAGGAGGAACAAATAGCTGCGACCTTATACAAACGGAATTTACACTCATCCAGTACTAATACTACATTATCATCCTTTTCTATTAACCAAAAAAAGGAACTTGCAAATATAATAGCTGAGGCAGTTTCAGCCATTTTAAATCCCCAATCGGAGGAAAATGAGGAGCAAATAATAGACTTTAGTAGAAATATCGACGCATCCGAAAGAGTACCAGATGTAGTCAAATGTCTTAGGGAATTTTCAGGCAAACCAGGGGAGTTCAGCTCTTGGAGAAAGTCAGTAGATAGGATACTTTTAATGTACGGACAGAATAAGGAAACTCCTAAATATTTTGCAATTTTGCACACCATTCGACATAAAATTGTCGGTGAGGCGGATGCGGCACTCGAATCATATCGAACTCCATTGAATTGGAGTAAAATAAAAAAGTGTCTTATGTTACACTACTCGGATAAAAGAGACGTAAGTACTCTCGAGTACCAAATGACAACTCTTGCACAACGTAACCTTACCGTCGAGGAATTTTATCAGAAGGTTTATCAATACCTTTCCCTCATTTTAGATAAAATCGACTGTCTTGAGTTGAGGGAAGAAGCGTTAACTGCCATGTCAGCGGCCTATAGAGAAAAAGCTCTCGATACCTTTATAAGGGGTTTAAATGGTACCCTACCGAGTCTCATAAGTGTAAGAGAACTAACCAGTTTACCTCAAGGTCTTTATATGTGCCTCAAATTGGACAATATGAATTATAGAACAAATCATGCGAATAACATGCGACGAACACCAATAAATACATATCCCAATCATTCACAGCAACGACAATTTTCGCAGAAACCGCAACGCCAACCCTTTTATCCAGAGTTAACAAATTTTTCGCACAGGCAAGTTTTTAGACCAGGCCCATTTGCTCAACACGAGCAAAATCGACCCTACACCTCACCACGTCCAAATTTTGGACCTCCCCTTCCACCTAAGCCATCAGTCCCGATGGATGTAGACCGATCAATTCAAACAAGGCAGGTTAACTATCAAAACAGACCATCGTATCCGCAAACTCAAAATTTTAGCCGCCAAGCTCAGCTATCTCCCATCGATAGATCACCGCAAAATAGCAATAACTTTAATCAAGTAAATAAGCGACCACCCTCACACAGTGTGCAACGACCCAATAAATTTCAAAGAGTCTTCAACACTGAAGCAACAGAGTATGTTACACAAGAAGATAGCGATGAAATTGTTAAATATGCAGAGGAACACCACACGAATCCCCATAATTTTGAATTCGAATACGAAGTAGAAACCGGAAACCTCGATTCCCTTAATGACAATATTAATTTTTTAGACTAAACTACTCCTCGTTACCATACTTTTGTTTCAAAATGAAAAATGGCAATGAGTTGAAATTCTTACTAGACATGGGCTCTAACAAAAATTACATTACATCTAAATACATCAGAAATCCCATCCCAAATAAACCTTTTTTTGCAAACTCGATTGGTGGGCCAGTAAAAATTTCTCACCATGCATATATTGATATTTTTGGTAATGAAATAGGGAAAATAAAGTTTCATATCCTACCAAACCTAACAATCTTCGATGCTATAATTGGCAATGATACACTGAAAAGTTTGAATGCGATAATCTTCACAAACGCAAACTACTTCACACTTCTAAACAAATACAGATATCCTATCCAGCAGTTACAAATTGATTCCATCGCACATACAATGTTACGGTTAAACCATCTTAGCCCTGAGGACTGCGGAAACTTGAAAAACCTCTTTAACGCTTGTTCGAATTTATTCGCTGAACCTGATAAAAAACTAACCTATGTTACCAATGTAAAGGCTGAAATTAGAACAAAGAGTGACAGACCGATTTATTCCAAAACGTATCCGTACCCCATGCCTTTAAAGAAGGAAATAGACAAACAAGTTGAGGAATTGCTAAGAGATGGCATTATTCGTCCATCGAAATCCCCATATAATTCCCCAGTATGGATCGTTCCCAAAAAGGAGGACGCTTCTGGGTTGAAAAAATTTCGTATGGTAATTGATTATCGTAAGCTAAACGAAGACACCATACTAGATAAATATCCTATTCCCGATATTACTACAATTTTAGCTAACCTAGGGTCGAACAAATACTTCTCTACAATTGACCTTAAAAGCGGATTCCATCAAATTGCCCTTAATGAAGAGGATATCGAAAAGACTGCATTTTCTATTGCAAATGGGAAATTTGAGTTCACTCGACTTCCATTTGGTTTAAGAAATGCCCCTGCTATTTTCCAACGCACCTTAGATGACATCCTTAGAGAACATATCGGTGTATGCTGTTACGTTTATATCGATGATATAATCATCTTTAGCAAAAGCAAGAAGGAACATTTCGATAATCTGAAGATTATTTTTGACACCCTTGAGAGAGCAAATCTAAAGGTGCAATATGACAAATGCGAGTTCATAAAAGAAGAAATAGAATTTCTCGGTATTTTAGTTGGCCAAAATGGCATTCGCACGACACAAAAAAAGGTAGAAGCAATAATAAAATTTCCAATTCCAAGAAATGTCCACGATTTACGTTCCTTTTTAGGAATGACTGGACATTATCGTAAGTTCATAAAAGCATACGCAAATATTGCGAAACCTCTCACCGAAATATTAAGAGGAGAAATGGGGAGAATTTCAAAGAACATGTCAAAAAAGACACAGTTAAAATTTACAGCACAACAAGCAGAAGCATTCCAACAATTGAAAAATTATTTAATATCAGATGATGTTATGCTTCATTATCCAAATTTCGAAAAAGCCTTCGAGCTTACCACAGATGCTTCTAATTATGCTTTAGGTGCCGTACTTTCACAAGAGGGCAGGCCAATCTGTTTCCTTTCCAGAACACTAAGCAGATCAGAAGAAAATTTTGCAGCGAACGAAAAAGAAATGCTCGCTATAATTTGGGCATTACAGTCTCTTAAATGTTTCCTATATGGTTCAAAAAAGGTAAAAATCTTTACCGATCACCAGCCTTTGACTTTCGCACTTAGCAACAAAAATACCAATGCCAAAATGAAAAGATGGAAAGCGCAGTTAGAAGAATATAATCACGAACTCATTTATAAACCAGGCAGTACGAATATCGTAGCCGATTGCCTTTCAAGGCCACCGACATCCAATATTAATTCAGTAACGGTTCACAGTAGTGACAGCTCTTCCGAAAATTTAATACCTTCCGTAGAAATACCAATCAATGTCTTTAAGAATCAAATCTTCATTTCAGAAGATTCCCAAGCATCATATGAGTTCCAAATAGTTTTTCCAACTTACCATAGACACATAATAAACAAAGAAGCTTACACTAAAGAATCGCTAAAATCACTTTTGAAAAATTATTTAAATCCAGAAGTAATTAATGGTGTTAAAACAACAGAGACAATAATGTTGAAAATTCAAGAAATATATCCTTTACATTTCGCCAATTACAAGATTTGCTTTACACAATTAACAGTAGAAGATATAACTAATACAGAAGATCAAAAAAGGATTATTATTGAAGAACATAATCGTGCTCATAGAAACGAAAAGGAAAATAGAATGCAGATACTAGGAAAATATTATTTCCCCGCTATGGCGAAAAAAATTAAAAAAATTACACAACTGTGCAAAATTTGCAAAGAAAATAAATATGAACGACATCCAAACAATCCGAAATTAGTGGCTACACCTTTACCAGAATATCCAGGACATACCATCCATATTGATATTTTTTCAACAGATAAACATAAAGTACTCACTTCTATTGACAAATTCTCCAAGTTAGCTGTAGTAAAGAAAATAGATGGAAAAAGTATCGAAAATATAAAGAAACCATTAAGAGAAATAATATTTTACTTCGGCGTACCCAAATCAATAGTTTTTGACAATGAGAAAACATTCAATTCACAACCAATAAAATTTATGTTAGAAAATGAGCTCAGTATAAAAATATTCACTGCTCCACCCTATAAAAGTGAGGTAAATGGACAAATAGAAAGGTTCCATTCTACTTTATCAGAAATCATGAGATGTTTAAAACAGGAATATCCCTATAAAAGTTTTGACGAGCTAATGGAATGTTCCGTGAACGAGTACAATCACTCCATCCATTCTGTCACGGGGAAAAAAACCCGTCGATTTATTTTTTGGCAGACCCACTTCAGCTAATCCCAATAATCGAGATGAGATTATAAAAAGAAACTTCGAAAAACTAAAAACAGCCCAAGAACAGGATTTAAAATATCACAACAAAAACAGGCAGGAAACAATTAACTATAAAACAGGTGATAAAATTTTTGTTAAACAGAATAAGAGACTTGGTACCAAACTTTCAAAAAGATATAAACAAGAAATAGTTAAAGAAAATAGGCATTCTACCGTAACAACAGAATCAGAGAAAATAGTTCATAAAGACCGCATAAGAAACTAATCAAAACCTCATTTCTAGATTAATCGGTTCCCTAAATCTTCTATGCTACGGTTCGGTTGAGGTACTAGATTACTCTCAATCCGAAATCGTCACCATCGAGGATGGGATCGGGAAAATCCAAACGGGAACATACAGGATACTTCATATCATTAATCTCACCGAATATGTCACTATCATAGAAGACGTAAAAACTAATTTTGGCAGAAACATCCCAGCAGCGCATCCATTATACCCATTTATAACAGAAGAAATCAATAACGTAATCGCCACTATTAACAACATCCTACCAAAAAATAGAAATAAACGTTCATTAAACTTCATCGGTTCAGCTTGGAGATGGGTCGCAGGAAGCCCTGATCATGATGATTTTGTAGCCATTAACAGTAAATTTGAGGAAATTATCGAAAATAACAATCAACAGTTAGTAATAAATAAAAACATTTTTGAAAGAATAAACAATATTACCCAGATAAGCAATTCAATAATAAAAACACTTAAAAGTAGCAATGGATTCGAAACCTTACTAATACTCCAGTATAAATTCAAAATTGACATAATAAAGGAAGAAATAGAAAACATTAATAGAGCAATTCATCTTACTAAAGCTAATATTATTAACACCTTTATAATATCAAATGAAGAAGTTAACAAAATGAATCAAATATTTTTAGAAGAAAACATGCCATTTAATTCTTTAGAGGAATCATTAAATTTTGCTGATATTCAAATTGCTATAAAACAAAGCATACTAATTTACATTTTAAAAATACCCAAAACCGGAAACGAAAATTGTAATTATATTTTGATAAAACCTTTAAACAGAAACGAAAAAATTTTAAAAATAGGATATGAAAAAGTAATGAAATGTAACAAAAATTATTATGGGGTAGAAACCGATTGCAAATTAATAAATGATATAAGAATATGTAAACAAAACGAAATCATTGACTTAGAGAACGAAAAATGTATAAAAAATTTATTAGAAAATAAACCATATGATTGTATTGTAACAAACACCGAGCACATCAAAGAAATTGAAGAACTAAACAATGGATTAATTTTGTTAAATAACTTCAAAGGAAATTTCACTTGTAACAACAACACACAAAGTTTAAAAGGTTCATATTTAATAAGATTTTCTAATGAAACTATAAAAATTAATGACTTAAGTTTTAAAGCTTTAGAAACACACAGCTTGAGACCATTGCCTGCGCTAATTCAGCATTCGAATTCTCGTTCCGAGTTCAATGAAGTATTGTCTTTGAAATTCATGAAGGAGCTAAATATTCGGAATATTAAGACTTATTAGTGAAATCCAGCATGTTCACACATTTCGGGCTTCTAGCCCTAATCATAACCACAATTATAATCATTAAATGTAAGAAACGTAAGAGTTCTGGAATTATTATTCAAAATGTAGAAGCACCCCAAATGGCAAAGAATGATCTAAAGAAAGCAGCAAGACATAAAAGTCTAAACGACATACCATTTTTTTAACCCAATCGGGGACGATTGGAATTTCGGGGGGAGGAGTTAAAGGAACATTTTACAAATCCCTTTCCCACACAATTTTGCTGACGATCACATCAGCAACTTTTAGCATTCCAATTACATTGGAATGCGCTGCACTTAGTTTCATAAAGACAAACATATCAAGTAGCGCTACACGCGCAAAGTCATTTTCGCTGATTAAGCATGGTACGACTCAAGCGAAGCTTAGGAACAAGGTAGATTAGCCGTAAGCAAGTAGTCTAATGCTGCAACTAGCCACCGACGTAGCGTACGTACGTACCGCCCGTACGTAAGAACATACAAAATTGCATTGATTTTCTCCGCTCCGAGCAACGTCTACGTCACCGTCATACGGTGGTGAGTTTTCGTTAACAGGACATTCTCATAAGATAGGTCGTGTCAGCTGACACGTTCTACGTTTTTACGTCGGTGGCTAGTTGCAGCATAAGTTTGTAATTGAACAAAGCACATCGTGCTGCTAAATAAAGACTAACTCCTTTCATAACAACCCGTTGTATTAATTTAGTCTAAGTTTGTAATTGAACAAAGCACATCGTGCTGCTAAATAAAGACTAACTCCGTTGTTTTAATTTATATATATATATATATATATATATATATATATATATATATATATATATATATATATATATATATATATATATATATATATATATATATATATATATATATATATATATATATATATATATATATATATATATATATATATATATATATATATTGAAAGAACATTCTTTGGCATTTATTTTTTGAAGATTATGTCTTTCAAATGTTGGCCGCGGCTACGTCTCAGATGGTCCATCCGTTGAGTCCAATTTTCGATGACTTGTTTTTGCACAAGCTGTATTTTGTACGCTTTCAATTTAAGATGAGAATTTAATAAGACAATATGATTCGTGTACATATTTGTGTGTGTGTGTGTGTAGGTTAGTAAGTATGAGCACATGTTGGGATAAAGATGTACACGAAATCATATTCTGTTATTAAATTCTCATCATTATATATATATATATATATATATATATATATATATATATATATATATATATATATATGTATATATATATATATACATGTAAATATATATATATATATATATATATATATATATATATATGTATATATATATATATACATGTAAATATATATATATATATATATATATATATATATATATACATGTAAATATATATATATATATATGTATATATATATATATATATATATATATATATATATATATATATATATATGTATGTAAGTATGAATACACTTGTATACATATATTCATTATGATATATGATGAAGCGTATACAAATGTTATGAGATTTTGTAATGAATCTTGAGATTGAGGCATTGAAATTTCTAAGAAATTTTTAGTTAGAATATAAATATACAAAGCAAACAAAACTTATTATTTATATATTATACATTAAGGAAAATACACAAGAAATAGGACTAATAGTAACATTTTATTAGGCATTTTTTTATGATTTTGTATTTCAGAAAATACATATAAAAATACATTTGCTGAGTACTAACTCTAATGAACAATTTATTTTGAAATATGGCGATTGAATAATAAAATAATAAAATGTTGTTAAAAAAATATAGGTATATATAGTTTTTCCATATTATATTGATATACAATTAGGTAACTATGTTTCCACAACTCTACGTTCCTGACCCCCTAAATTCAAGAGCTCTGTGCAATATGATCTGATAAGAGTGTAAAGGAACTAGCATTTCGATCATTCTTCATTCAACTACTATATGTGTTTACATAATAAAGTTCCGCAAATGTGCAACTGTACTTTACTATGTCAACACAGTTTCGCAAATTAGTAACTTCTCAAAACCCCTTCTTGTATCTGAACCTTGATGTGGTGGTTTGGCTTGGGTGCATATGTGAAGGGCTGAGCTCTACCAACGAAGTGCTTAGATTTGAGCTTGGGCTTGGGGATTTCAGCATGTTGGATTGGTCAGCCTGGAGATGCCAGACGAAAACAGATATACGAATAGGTGGTCGTTAAACACTTCCCTCAATCCGGGATAGCGTGTGTCCATCGGACTTGTTTGCAGTCGGGGGTAACATACTGCATTTTAGCGTTGCACTTCACTGATACCTGTCCGCCTCAGTGAGTAACTGTGGGCTTACCGTGAAGTTGGGTACTATTACACGCTTTTTCCCCATTATTCGTGGGACCTGGATAAGAAGAATTTAAGCAAGGTAAATAAACTAGCGGGATCGTATACCGTATAATTTTTGTCCCTGTACCAGGAACTTTTAAGATGACTGGGTTGCGACAGGAAAGACAAGGGTTAATGGGCTCAGAGGCTACTTCGGCATCTAATGGGAATAAACCACTACCTACGGCGAAACAGACTGGCAGTACAATAGGACAATTACGAAAGAAAGTCGTAAGCAAAGCAAGTGGGATCTAGAGCTGCTTCGGCAGTCAAGGAGGCCATCCCATTGTATGTGTTTCCGGTGTAACTCTCACTTTTGGAGAGGTTCGGAAACTGACAGGTCAGAGTGGTGCGGGAACTATATTCGACCAGGACTGATACTGGTAGGCTGTGGAAATGAAAAAAGTAGCTGAGTGGCTCAGCGGAAAATTTCCGACGTTAACAGGATGGAAAGAACCTGAACTAACAACATGATAGGGTGATGATATCCGCGCAGGACAAATGGTGACGTTATACTTTCCAAGAGCAGCAGGTGTAGAAACTGAAAAACTGTTTAAACTGCTAGTCATCCAATATGAGGACCTTCATACTCAATTGTTGGAGAATATTTAGCAGCATAGACCTGAAAAATGGAAAGCTGCTACCGATAGGGGTCGGTGACAAATCCTTGGGTGCAATCAAACCAAGAACTGTAAATTAAATTACAGGCTTGCTTATATCCTGTAATATCTCGCAATATCTCCAGATCTGAAGCCACACTGATAAGATCCAATAAGGTTGTTAATCATAGGCTTCAATCTTTTACACAGTACGCTCTATAGAATCTTGTATGCAATGCTAAGAAGACTTATTTCACGGTAGTTGGCGCAAATTGTGGGATCTGTGTTCTTATGTACAGGACAGAGAACACTGAGCCTCCAATCATCGGGAATGCTTTCATCCGACCATATTCTGCATATGAGATGGTGAATGCTGGTGAGCAGCTCATCGCCCTCATTTTAAACAACATATCAGGCAGGCCATCAGCACCTGCAGTTTTGACTTTTTCAGCCTAGAAACCTCTCTGACCTCGTCAAGATTGGGCGGTGGAACATCTACACCATCATCCGTGATTGGGAGGCGTAGCCATTCAGTAACGTTGGGAGATAATTTCAGGAATGAAATAGAATTAGAGACTATGGTAGAAGGCTTCAATAAAACCATTATTGTCGCTTATGAGGATAACTGTCCAATAAGTATTCTGAGCTCCAAAAAATAACTTGGTGGAAAAAAAGACTGGATATTGGAACACTAAGACTCTTTGCAATAAGGAGATTAGAGGAGCAAAGCGAGAAAGTTTTAGAAATTTCTACAACAGTGCAGAAGAAGCTGGAGAAGCGTCAAGATCATATATAGCATTTACGTAGAAGTAAGGCAAGAAAGTGTAAGGAAGAGAAAGTCCAAATTCTTCCAAATAGTCACTTTCCAGGATCTTCAATCCCATCAGAACAGAAAAAACTTAAACTTTTAAATATATTAAGTAGGTCAAACTAGAATATAGCGAAACAGGTATGCACGGAGCTGCGGATTCTGTGGGCGGTAAACACATTTAAACCACTGAAATCTTCTGATGTGGATGGCATATTTCCTGCATTATTACAAAAGGGGTTTGAGCATATCTTAGGTACATTAACTAATTACCAGGAGCAGCATTGCAGTGGGATATATACCAACAATTTGGAGAAGGGCAAAGGTGGTCTTTATACCGAAGGTCTGCAAGAAGGACCCTCTTCATCCGAATTCCTTCAGACAATTTGGCTAACATCTTTAATGCTAAAAGTGTTAGAGAAAGCTGTAGACAACTACATCAGAACAACTATTTCAGTAAACTCTCTGTGACATGCGTGTCAGCATGCATACAGAGCAGGCCGATCTGCGTCAACTGTATTGTATCAATTAGTTAACGCAATTTAGGAAAGTATAAAAACGAAGGAGATAGCATTATGCGCTTTTCTCGATATAGAAGGTGCTTTTAACAACACTCGAAGCCATCCAGAAAGCTGTAATTAATAGAGGTGTTAACGATACTCTAGCCTTATGGATGAGCAATATTCTTTTCACTACGAAGGTAGACATACTAACTAGTACAGGAAGGATAATAGCAAACACATCACGAGGATATCGACAAGGGGGAGTGTCATTACCGCTACTGTGGAGTATAATAGTGGATGAACTACTCATAGAACTAAAAAACCTTGGATTACAATTTCAGGGTTATGCGGAGGATATAGTCATAATATTTAGATGAAAGTTCGAAAATAATTGAAAGAAACTTGCTAGGACTAAAACTAACAAAAAGATGGTGCTACAAATTGGGGCTGAGTATTAACTCAGGAAAAACTACAAATGTTCTATTCACTAGGAACTTTAATCTTAGGAATATAAAATCTATCAGTTTAGACGGAACAGAGATAGTACTAAATTTCTAGGCCTAGTATCAGACCAGCGTTTACGATGGACGACACATATAGAAAATGTGGTGAAAAAGGACACTAAATGGATTCATGACTTCTAAATCCATAGCAGAGGAAAGTTGGGGTTGCAAAACAAAGATACTGAGATGGATCTATACTGTAATCGTTAGACTCATATTAGATTACGGAGATGTCATTTGGTAGAACTGCACAAAGCTACAAACTGTAACCACTACACTTGGCAGGATTCAAAGACTAGCATGTGTATGTATAACAGGAGCTATGCGCACATGTTCATCATTAGAAGTTCCCTTGGATCTTATACCTCTTCACATTTACATCCAATCCCAAGTGAAGAGGGCTATCCTAAGAATGACTGCTGTCAATAGCGGGCCAGGTAGATGGATGAATCACAAGAAGTATGATATTCTAGCAAAAAAACATCTTGAAGTCGCAAAGCTCAAGGACTCAATGTATCCGGCATTCAGGAATTAACTGAAGAAGAGGCCGGAGCAGGAGTGGTTGGTCTGGGGTAAAGATACTCAGAGCCCTTAGGAAAAAATGCTACTATTTTTCTAGCGGAAGTATACTCGATTGATAGGTACGCCTACGTCATCATCATATGTGAATACCGGAATCGAACGATTGCAACAGCCAGGCAGCTATCAAAGCTGTCAACCTTAACCAGGTGAAATCAAAACTTGTGTTGGGTTGTCTTGACAAGCTGAATATAATTGGTGAATGTAATCCAATGTGTTCCGGAACAATTGGGTTCCGGTACAAATTGAAGTCGCAGGGAACGAATTGGCAGATAACCTCGCCAAGAATGGTGTGGCAATATCCTTTGTAGGCCCAGAACCGTTCTGTGGTTTGGACAAGGGAGCCTTGACCGTACTTAATAGGAAGAACGAAGAATCAGAAAGACAATCATACTAAGTAAACTTACCAAGATTGTCCCATTCCAAGTCACTTGTATGCATTAACTTAAATAAAAATAATTTAAGAATAATTACGGGATTACTCACAGGACCTAATGAAATTTATCAAATTTAATATTATAAAAATGGTAAATAATATTGTGAAACACCTGATATGTTATATAGTAAATGCATATATTTATAAACATGCTCCATACGGATGTACATACATATATATTGAAAAATAGTAAAAATTCTTCATAAAAAATTCTATTCCCCATACATATATAAAATTAATTCATAAAAATATTTACTATTGCTTACTTACTTATGTGGCCATAACAACCGAATATCGATTTAGGCCGAAAATAGCATGCTTCGCCAGTCATCTCTATTCTTTGCTAACTGGCGCCAGTTAGAAATTCCGTCAGATCTTCAGTGCTTGGTCCTTCCACCGCAGGTTAGGTCTTCCTCTTCTGCGTCGTCCTCCAGCGGGTTCCGAATATAACACCTTCTTAGCTGGAGCGTGTTCTTCCATTCGCTCGACATGACCTAGCCAGCGCAGCCGCTGGATTTTGATGCGCTTTACTATGTCAATATCGACATACAGCTCGTACAGCTGACATCATTACTGCTGTTGATGCTGGTTCCAAGATAGACGAAGTCCCTTACCACTTCAAAAGCGTAGTTGTCAACAGTGACGTGCTGTTCAAGACATCGGGACTCTTTGTTTGTTGACACTAGATACTTCGTCTTGCCCTCGTTCACCGTAAGACCCATCCGACGCGACTCTCTTTCCAACTCTGAAAATGCTGCACTGACTGCTCGCGTGTTCATGCCGATTATGTTAATATCGTCGGCATACGCTAACAGCATGACACTTTTGTCAAAGATTGTGCCATTATGTCGTAGATCAGCAGCTCGTATTATTTTCTCCATAATAAGATTGAAGAAGTCGTACGATAACGAATCACCTTGTCTGAAACCCCGTTCGGTACTAAACGGTGCGGAGAGGTACTTCCCAATTTTCACTGCACAACGGGAGTTATGCAGTGTCATTCTACAAAGTCAAATGAGCTTTGCAGGAATACCGAACTCAGACATTGTTTCGTAGAGGTAATCCCTTACCGGACTGTCGAAAGCGGTTTTATAATCAACAAATAGGTGGTGTGTGTCGATCTGTTTTTCTTGGGTCTTCTCCAGGATTTGGCGCAGAGTGAAAATCTGGTCGATGGTGGATTTACCAGGTCTGAAGCTACAGTGATAAGGTCCAATCAGGTTGTTGAGCATAGGCTTCAACATTTCACACAGTATGCTCGATAGAACCTTGTATGCGATGCTCAGGAGACTTATTCCACGGTAGTTGGCGCAAATTGTGGGGTCTCCTTTTTTATGTACTGGACAGAGAACACTGAGCCTCCAATCATCAGGCATGCTTTCATCCGACTATATTCTGCTTATGAGCTGGTGCATGCAGGCGAGCAGCTCATCGAGTTGCGCCTGCATGGGTTTTCTGTAGGCGTCTTTCTCTGCGGTAGCGTCGCGACACTCCTGATCATACCACTCATTCCTCAGAGGCCGGTAGTACCCGATTATCTCCTCGGCAGCATTAGTCATGGAGTGGGATATATGTGTCCACCGTGCGCATGTATCATCAAGTGCGGGAGTGTTTTGCATAAGCAGATCGGATAGTCGAGTGGAAAATAAACGTGTGCGCACCTTAGCTGCAACAAGGTAGTGATCCGAGTCGATGTTCGCACCGCGGATCGATTTCACGTCCTTCACACTGGAAGCATGCCTTCCGTCAATCACCACATTATCAATTTGGTTTCTTGTACGTTGATCTGGAGACGCTTTGTGGATGTCGAGATGCTGGAATCTGGTACCACCAATTACCGTGTTTCGTGATGCGGCGAAGTCGATCAGCCTCATTCCGTTATCGAAGGTGTACTGGTAGAGGCTGAATTTTCCGACAGTTGGACCAAAGATACCTACCAAGAATTTTGCCTTGATGTGAAATGTGAGACAAGATGTCGTAGTCTCTTGCTGACCAAAAATCCACATCGTATTTCGTGCCTTTCAGCATGGCAAATGTAGTAAATGTCACAGGACGCTCTTTTGGAGCAGCCCTGTCCCGTCCATCGCATTTCCTGGAGAGCGGTGATGTCAGCTTTGTATTTTCAAGGACATCAACCAGCTGATAGAGGCAACCTCCTTATAAAGGGACCGGATATTCCAGGTGCATATCCGTAACTCGTAGTCCTCTTTTCGTTTGCGGGGGTCATCAATAATAGCGGTAGTCCTTATACGAGGCATTGCTGTTTTCTTCATTTCTGGGGATTTTTTATGTGACGAGTCCCAAACCCAACGCACAACCTATAACCGAGGATATTTTCGCCACTCACTTCACCCGCCTCCCAGCGGGTGCCAGGAGGACGTTGCCCTGGGGTCGCCACGTGGAGGGCCCCCATTAATAGTCATGAAGACGCCATCACTTAGTAAGCAGAGCAAGCTACATGACTACCCCTCATTAACAAATAAAGGTATCAACACATAGCGCTCAGATCAAACTACATGACAGCCAGTGAGTTGACTTGCGATGAGTTCAACAAGGATTGCGTTAGTCCTACCCGGTTGAGGCTGTTAGACACGTTACCTTGCGAAAACACCACCATATTTACTATTATGTGTTCTTATTTCAATATATGTTAATGCAATATATGCAATATATGCCATATATGCATTATATGGCATTGCTCTCTTCATAATCTCTGTATTATACAACTCTGTTAAGTGACCCTGATATTTGTAATGAGAAATATGCTCAAAAGCCAAAGTAGGACTTCTCTGTTATTAAACGTTCTCTGGTTATACATATTTCTTGGCGTCCAATTGTTTTAAACTAAATAAGCTCATTTTCTTCAAGGCTTCTAGTTGATACAGAATCTTGGTTTTGAAAAATGTGCATGTATGTATATTAAAATATTAGAAAAATTTGAAATTTTCGGTTAAATAATTTTTTACCTATCACAGCCGTAAACACATTTCCGTAATCCTGTAATCGGTTTTTGCCGAAAGAGCAGTCAACATTAAAATCTATAATTATACGCTTTTTTACTTTTTACATTTAATTATCTTCAATATTTTTTATAAAAAAAAATTTAAATTTGCATTCATCTCCGTGTATTTTCAAAAAACAAAATAAAACAATAAAAAAATCATGTTTGAAGTTGAGAAAAATGTCTCTAGCTATGAAAAGCAAAGTAAAAAGTGTAGATGCTTCGTTAACAATGTCACCAAAGAGTCAGCAAAATAGCCGACAAAAGTAGTGACTTGGAGACATTTGGAGCTTCCATCAGGGTATGTATAAATTATACAAAACTAATAAAAATATAAAAATGCACATATAAGTAAATGTATTCATTGTTGGACAATATTAAGTATACATTAATATTGGTCCTAACTTGTTTGAAAACTTTTCTCTATAGTGTTCCAGCACTAGTTAAACCCTATATTTTCTACTCATGTAAACCCACATTGAAATTGCACAGATCAGGTTCTGGATGGGTTTCATCAATGTATTCGATGTTGCTGTCACTTTTTATTCAATTGTTGTTGGTGTGCTGCCACAAAAATTCAACTTAACATAGCCCCAGAGAATAAAATCTAAGGGCGTTGATTCGCACCATCTAAGACCCCCCAACAAATCGCGACTTAACAAATTGTCAGAGGCGGAAACTTAATGTACCGGTATATCTTGGTGAGAAACAAAAACCAAAGTAAGCAATTTGATTTTGAAATCTGCAAATAGTGATTTCTGTTATCCTAAAATGAAGACATACTCATAAGTCTGAAAGCTCATATGCGCAATATTGCAATAAATTAAATCATAATAATAATAATAATAATAATAATAATAATAATAATAGTAGTAGTAATAATAATAAGTGTGTAGAAACTTTCTCCAATGACATACAAATGCCTATTGGTCCTGACGAGTGTCGTAAAATTACGATACTCAAGCGAAAAGTGGCTCCTCGCGGACGTCAATGGAGCGCGACAGGGAAAAATCAAATCCACACCATCATTTGCCATACCGGTGGTATCATACAGCTTTGGCATTGTCAAGTGGTCAACAACGAAACTGGAAAATTTGCAGCGACTAATATGTACCATCATGAGTAAATACAATGCCCACCATACCAAGTGTTCCGTCATTCGAACGACCTTGCCCAGGAAAGCTGGTGGCACAAGTCAGATAGACGTCGGAGCATTGCATGATAAATTTATTCTAAGTCTCAGAGCATATTTTCACCACAAATCGTCCCAATCTGAAATGCACCTTGCTGCAGTTGCCACAGATGAAAGCTGCACTCCGCTTCGAATGAATCAAGCTTACGAAAGCAGGAACGATATACCAACAGATGAAAAACTACACAAATGATGTGAAATGGCAGTTCATGTCGTATACCGGAAAGACTTGTTAAGTCCGCATGTCGACCAAATATATCATACGAGATGCGAATGCACCTACGGATAGATCCAGAAGATGCAACAGCAGATGTGACACGTTAGACCATGTGTTAGCTGGGTGCACCACACCCAGCTCAAGCATCACAACGACATTGCAAAAATCGTACACATAAAACTAGCGTAGATGTATAACTTTTATCAAGATAAAACGCCGTATTACAGATATATACCAGTGCACGAAGATGCTTTTTTATTATGACCGAACTATTTTGACGAACACAACGAGGGACCATAATAGGCCAGATATATTTACGATTGATAAAATGAACAAGATTGCATTCATAATACATATAGCGGTCCCTCTTAATAAGAACATCCAATAAACATGGATGTTGAGGAAGGTGCACTATTACCAATACCAGTTGGACTGGTGCATATAAATCTGGCGGAAAATATGAAGAAGCGGCGTGGGAAGTGCGGATCGGCATATTAAAATAATGAAATAATATACAACATTCGATCAAACACAACACAATATGTGTACACATTAAAATTAAACATTAAAAACATTTTAATTTAGAGAAATACAATTACGTTACAAGTGTTATTTAATAGAAAATTAATAAAATCATCGCGATTTTTACCCCGATGAACAACTAAGCGTCCTAGCCAACACCAGAAACTAGTCTTTAATTTGGGCTGGTATCAAAGAAACACAGAAGACGAGTTATAGAAACCGCGTGCACCACGAATTCACAAGAGTATACCCACAAATAAATGCCACTGAACAACGATTGTCAGATCAAATAAGAGTAATCTGCAGAAAAAATTTAGTACCACCTAATAGAAGAGATACGATAAAAGAGTCGACGATTCAGATACATCCAGAGCGCAGAGTATCCACTGAAAATATAAATACGTCAGAAAATGCAAATAATGGAACACAATCTAGTCATTTACACCCTAGTCAAACCTCGAGCTCTGAGCAGCAAGCGAATATACCAGTGAAGGATGGAGAAGATGGTGACGATCTAGCAGATGTAAGGGAAATATATCAGATACAGTTTGACATGTACTCGAATATAGACACCTTAATAGACCACCACTATCAAAAATAAATTCATGCCAAAGAATGGCCAAAATAATAAATTTTATAGACTTAAATATTTTGGAAGCAGAGATAACAGGAATCACGAATCTAATACAAAATAAAATATTTAACACAAACAATACAGCGGATAGAGAAAAAATTTGAATATCTACGGAGTGATATAGAACGACTTAATAAATTTGTGAATGGTGCGCCCTCCAAAATACTTAAAAAGAAAATATCAAAAATTGTTAAACACCATAATAGATACTCCAGATATAAGATGAATAGAGAGAACATCATTTGTCAGAGATACATTCAAACAAAAACTATCGGTACAATCAGATAAACTCCGAAAATATAAACTATCTGCTCAGAGATGTGAAAACAATAAAATGTTTAGAACAAATGAGAAGATGAGAAAATCTCTTTGAATAAAAATGATGGAAGTGATGATAAAATACCAACGGCGCAAGAAATTTAAAATGAATGGTCATCGATTTGGTCTAATAGAGATAGCGAGAGAATATGAAAGATATGAACACCTACCGCATATGCCAGACTCCAAATAACAATTGAACAACTACAAAATATAATTGGTAAAACACACAGTTGGAATTCACCAGGTCCGGACAATATGCAAAACTTTTGGCTGAAGCGCTTTACAGCGACTCACCAAAAACTATCACATCTCATTAATGAGTGCATTTTTGACCCGGAGAATTTTCCCAACCAATTTTACCCATTTTATCAATGGTGTCACCTATCCAATACCAAAGAGAACAACCAACCAACCAACCAACCAACAATTTATAAACTTATAACAGCATGCATTTATAAATTAATATACAGTCATATCACAAATATTAACATCTTGTGTGAAGAGCAGAAGAGATGATGCAAAAATGTAAAAGGCTGCAAGGATTAGTTGACGATTGACCAAATAGCATTGGAACAAACAACAAGAAAACAAAGAAATTTATTTGCATGTTACATTAACTACCAAAAGGCTTTTGACAGTGTACCACACAGTTGGCTCATGGAGGCGCTGGATATTAACAAAATTCATTCTAAAATAAATGAGTTTTTAAGAAAAACAATGTGCCACTGGGAAACAAGTACACAAATAAGAAATGCGTCGCAACAACATCAAACGAACAATATTAACATCAAATGTGGCATTTTCCAAGGAGACTGTTTATATGCGTTGTTTTTTTTTTAGCACTATCCCACTTATTATACAAGGATGACTTGAAAATTTATGCCTCAACTAAACAATAGCTAAGTCGGCTTTTAGAAAATGTTACCATGTTCAGCGAAGATATAAATATGAAATTTGGCTTGTATAAGTACAGAACAATATCAATAATCAGAGGCAAGGTGTCAAAGGATAACATAACAACATCGAGCAGTATAAAGAACATTGGGGGAGATGACATGTATAAGTACTTAGGCATGGCGCAAAATAAACGGTTTGATAACAGTTGCGTCAAAAAAACTCTACAAATAGTAGATTGCATAAAATTTCGAAAACAAATGTAAATGGGAAACATATGATTAAGGCCATCAATAGCTTTGTAACCAGCAATCACATTCAGTTTTGGAATAGTGAAATGGACAAAAACCGATTTACAGTCACTGCAGGGGACCATAAGAACAGCTCTTACAAAATATAAGTTTCACCACCCAAAGTCATGCTGTGAAAGATTGGTTACGCCACGAAAACTAGGAGGAAGAGGCCTGACTTACAAATATTGCATGATAATCAAATTGAATCGTTGAGCACATATTTCCACCAGGAGGAAGAGGCCTGACTTACAAATATGTCATGATAATCAAATTGAATCATTGAGAACATATTTCCACCAGAAATGCGAAAACTCCACCTTAATAATAATCACGGAAATCGATTGTAACTTCACACCATTGAACCTATCTGGAGGCTTTGAAAGACAAGCAGAAATTCTAATAGCAAGAATGCAAAACTGGGTGATTGAGAATGAAAATGCAAAAGTTTACTACGATCGAACGATCTATATTGAGAAACACTCAAATCGATAACCGACCGGACATCACAATAATAAACAAAAGACAAAAGAAATGTATATTAATCGACATCCCTATCCCTACAACAAACAACATCGGCAGATCATATAACGAAAAGAAATCAAAATAGTCAGAGTTGGCACTAGAAATGAGACGCATTTGGAACTCGCGCAACATAATAATAATACCAATGATTATCAGTGTTAAAGGTGTAGCTTATAAAACCATGAAGGTTGACATCAGAAAATTAGGACTACCCCCATGGACCTTTGATCAGATAGAGAAATCGGCAATCTTAGATCCTTGTAATATAATAAGAGGCACATTAAACCTAAATACTTTTATGTATTTAAATACTTTTATGTAGTATACTTTATATTTTGTATAGGATTAAGATCCCCAAAATGTAACGTAAATTGACCCTTAAAGGAGATTTAAAAAAACAATAATAATAATAATAATAATAATAATTACAGAATCCTATAGAGGTAATGACATCGCGCCTATTGAATGAATTGTGATTGCTGAAAGCCATAAAACGAACTGGCAACTGGAAGACACCTGGACTAGACAAATTACAAAACTTCTGGCTTAAACCCTTCACAAAATTACGTGCACCCTTAGCACACGCTTTTAACAAATTGCTAGTACACCCGAGCCCATTACCAACGTATCTCGCCAAAAGGAAAACCTTTCTTATACCAAAATACGCTGGCTCAACAGCTAATCCAGCAAAATATAGGCCTATAACGTGCCTCAATACTATATATAAACTGACGATAGATGCAGAAGATGCTTAAGGTTTGAGGAGACTATTGATCACATAATTTCTGGATGCAAACCCTAGCCTATACCGCGCGGCACATAAAAATGGCAAAGATCATACATCTGGAGCTTCTTAGAATGTATAAGGTATAACAGTGGCCAGCTTGTTACAAGTATAAGCCGTGTCCAGTAATCACAACACCAGATGTAAAAATCTACTGGGATAGGCCAGTTATAACCGACCGAACAATAGGAGCAAACAGACCAGATATAATTGTGACAGATCAGAAAACTAGAACATGCTGGCTAATCGATGGAGCAGTGCCGCTGACGGCGAACTTAAGCAGTACGTATGCGACAATGATCAACAAGTACTGTGAACTTGCGGAGGAGATCAAACTTATGTGGAAAATGAGAACTGTACGAATATACCCTGTGATTATCTCTGCAACAGCTATTATTCCAAAAACCACGATGAGAGCTCAGCTCCAGTGACGTGAGCTGGGGAACAAACCTCTTGTTTTTGAATGATGAATTTGTTTCTATGTATATACATATACACACACACATATATATATATATATATATATATATATATATATATATATATATATATATACATATATATATATATATATATATATATATATGTGTGTGTGTGTGTGTGTATATTGTAAATATCTTTTATTTTATATTATATGTATATACTTTGTACCGACTTAGTTGAGATGAATAAAAATAATAATAATAATAATAATAATAATAAAAGTAATCGAAGTCTCACCCTTCTTGTGAGAATATACAGGCACATATACCTATCTGCTTATATATTACAATATATAAATTAGTATCTATGCTCATACACATAAATATTTTTCCTTTTCAGTCTACTGTGTGAACAATCGAATCGATTTTTACTTATAGCTGTCAATGTCAATTATGTCATTTTCAGTCTTCAAAGGCATAAAATATCATTGCGTCTTTACAGGCTGATATTGAGTACTTGCATCAATGACACAAGCTAACGTTGTTAATTTTACGAAAAAGAAAATACTTATACGTCGTTAGACGAAAAAGGGTTAAAATGTTAATCCTTGAAATTGTGGATGTCGTAGCTCAGTGGATAATGCGTTTGTCTTCTGATCTGTAGGTCGTAGGTTCAATACCCTGTTGAAGTATAAATTTAATATCGAAAAGATTTTTCTTTCGTACGGTGCCCACCTGTCGGCAAACAATTGGCAATTCTTCGGGCTGTAAAAATTCGCCATGGAAGAGCTTCAAAAGGAACTCTGTGACAAAGCTCACAAAAGAGGGATGTCACAAGGCCTCTGCCGTTCAGAACCGGCTAAAATAAGTAGGTCCCTGCTAATACTGTTAAAAATTTAACACGCACAATCGTACTGGAAGAGAGGTGAGGCCTAAGAGTCCTTCGGGGCATATAAGTGCCACATATTTATTTTTTTTTAATTGTGGCATTACTTAGGTAATATACATATTAGAATATTGAAAGAGATTGTTTGAGCTACTGCACGTAAACCTCCCAATACAGCATAATTAGAATTAGAAGCCCAACTCGCAATCATAATAGTATATACTCCCAATATGGTACAACACAAAAAAAAAAAATTAAAATAAAATAAAATACCTAAATTAAATGAAAATAATTTAAAAAAAAAGGCATCTATATCCACACTAATAAATATAAAAATAAATAAAAAAATAGGAGATAAATAATTAGGAATATAATTAGAAACTAAACAGATAAAGTTGTGGCGCACTTTTAATGAGTGATTGATGTCTTATAAGTAGAAATAATGGAAAATTTATTTAAGAAATTTTAAAAGCGTTGGGTCACATATGTTGAGGTAACATATACAATTTTTTAAAAGTAAATGATCAAAATCTAATTATAAGATTGTTTAAATTTGAATTTTTAAAACTAGGGTTAAAACAAATACATATATATATGGTATGTAGTATATTAATCTACTTAATTATACTATTATTTTTTAGTTCAATTTCTGATTCGTCTCAGCTGAATTCAAGTACATGCTAAAAATTGTTACAAACATTTTCGTACCTATACTTCAAATCACATTTCTCGTCCTCAGTAACAAACTTAAGGGAGTGGGACCACCCCTGCCACAATTCGTTCATTGTAGAGTGGAATATCGAAAATACTAAAACGAACCAAAATTTAATGTAATTTTATTTAAAAATTGTGAACTATAAACAATGAATATATACACCCGAATGTTAAAATTCTCACAATTTCAACATATGCTAAAAATAACAAGAGTATTTTCTTGACAACACATATACGAGTATATATGATGTCTGTTATACCATTAATACATACATATATAGATACATTACACATAGTTACCTCTACCATACATGTTCTTATATAGACAATTTACTATACTTATTATGTATATGAATAATCTTTTCTGCTTCTATGATTTATCATGCCGAATGCCACGCAGGGAATCTTCCATAATATATGTATATAGTAACAAATAAATATTTTCTACAGAAAAATAACAAAAAAAGGGCTAGAATGAACAATTACATAAAAGCAAAATAAGAGAAATAAGCTGGTGGTTCAACTAAATCTGAAACAAAATGCAACAACCGGTAGAAGGGAAAAAAATAAATGAATGGGCAAACATAACAAGAACAAAAAAGAAAAACATATACATAATATAATGTAATAGATTCATATGTATGTCATATTTGTGGTTATCATAGTTGTTAAACCTCGAAATAAAACAAAGAAAATTTTGGAAATCTTATGATCGGTAATGACAAAGTTTAGATACCCTCACCTTGACAAAAACAGCGTTTGTGTTGGAGGAAGTAGTGCTTTTCACCCGATATAGCTCATATTAGACGGTGTTCTTTTGCAACTCGCTTACAAAAGAATGTAGCTATTATTATTAGAAATGTATTGACTCATAAGTCAAGCGAACTTGAAGATTTTTTATACTTTCAAATGTATTCTCACCACAAAATAACATTCTATGTCTAGTTTTCGTTCTATTACTATATACGTTTGTGCCCCAAGTACGGTCGAAAACATACTTTTGTATCAGAGGTGAGTATAGTTTCAATTCGATTCCACCCATTTTGGAAATCAAGCATTTTTTAGAAAATGGTATCGTATGTACCAAACTGTGAAAACATACAAACGAAACTATAACTTTGCATTTGAGAGAGGCGTGGGTTTCATCCAATTACACCCAATTTTCAAATATATTTTTACTGTAATTAGACTAATTTCATATACCGATTTTCAACTTCATAACTATATATTATATATTTGCGTACCAAGTGTCAAAACTCACATTCAACAGCATAGTCTTTGATGGGAGGTAGACGGAGGAGGTTTTCATCTGATTTCACTCATTCGCAATCTCATCCATTTGTTGGGTAAGTAATGGTATGTACCAATCGATCGCTCTATAATTACGACAGTTATTGTGCCAAACGACGGACAGATAGACACAAATATATTCAGATTGCGGTTCTGACGAAGAAAATATGTTTTTCCTTATCTGTTACATCTCCTCATGGATATTACACACGGAGGCACATTGAGTTCGTACTTCCTTGACCTTTGATATTTTACCCTTTGAGAGCACTTCCTTTAATACTCACAGAAACCTTACCTTTATAATGACATTTGCATCCAATCGATCTCAAACCCAACAACCGAAAACATGATCAAAATTACTACTTCTTTCCTCAAATCCTCTGTTATATAGTAAAATTTACGTACAAAATTATGTACAATTTTATACAATCTTACATTCGCCGCTCACATATATGTCTATATATATTTATACATGCACACCTATTTATTATAAATTATATAATTATGATTGAAAAAAAAACAAGCAAGAATTTTTAATATAATGCTATAATATAAAAACATTTTTTACACATATACGTACCTATATAACTGCATACTAATTGATATCTAATATAGTATTGTTACGTTATTATTTTGTGAACGTTTAATTCTACTCGAATCATAGGGTTGATTCGTTCACTGGATTCTGTCAATAATAATTGCAACACTTATTTTGTACTAATTATGTCTAACAACAATTTATTTAATCAACTCTATTTAATCCACTATTTACAATCACTCATTAACTTGCTATCGTGTGATGTTACCTCCATCACTTGTTGGGTCATGTTACCTCTATCACTTTCGGAGTCGAATTGATTCATCTGTCAACAACTGGCTCTATTTATACTCTGTGGCAACGTTCCAGAATCTTCCGTCTTGCTTACTTAAGAGATTCACGTTTTAAAATAAATTATGATAAATACATAAATAAGTTGATATCAGAAATATTTTAATTATTAAAAGTAACCATGAAATATTTCTAAAAAGCTCTGTGACAAATATTTGATCATTTCCCAAAACTCTTCATATATACGACAACAATTTATGGCGATATGTGTAAGTTAGAGTACTACATATTTTTACTTCTCTTGTTTCAACTACAGGCGTATCCGGCTGCACTAACTAGTGCTGACAATGCGTCTACCTTCGAAATTCCATTTATCACAAACAATGCAAGCTGCGAATGAATGCGGTAATAGACTAGATTTTGTCTTGAAATATACTTCAAATAAATTTATTCAAATTTATTCAAAAACCAAATGGTGCCCACGTTCTGCTGGCGACTACCGTAAAGGATTCTCAAAAGTAATATCGGTAAACGGACTGGAACTTGTACAGAGTTACAGTTACCCACTAGAACAGTTGATGATCAATTGGCGGAATGTCTCTTTAAAAAATAGAGTGGAAAACGGAACCCACTGTGTTGGTCGACCCAGCTAATGGCGAAAAATTTGTCTGACGGCTTTTAAGAAGGGCAAATCTAATAGAGTAACTCACGACTTGGACATATAAATTCTGAATTTAAGAACTTATAAATATAAGATTAGGAAACAGCGAGACTGTGGAAAATTCTCTAAAAATTTAATTTTTCAAGCTATCTGCTGAAACCAAACGGAACTTAGACATCTTGTAGCGAAGAAACACTGGAAGTTCTCCTTGAAACACATTTTCCGGGCTGGCCAGTATCTTCCCGCAATTCAAGTTCTCTTTTCAGCACTTCACGAGTAGCTTGCACAAAGACATCATAACTAGATGCAGAATTCGCTGGACAAATGACTCCTGCAAGTTCACTCCACCGAACGGAATTATTTCAGCTAAGCTTCAAGCAGTGTCCATCCTGGTTTCACCCTGAGTGGAGACCATATTTGAAGTCTTCATTGTATTATCACACATTCCTCATAGTTGGACTGCGAAAAATGTAAAATTCATTCCTTAGACAGGGAATACTTCGTAGTGTAGATCCAAGGACCTTGGATCTATAACTTCGTCATTTTTCCTTTTAAAAACCTTAGAAAGATTGATTATTGAGGGCTCAACATGCCTACTTTCTGTTGAATCTGTTGAGACAGCCCTGCACCCTCTGGTATCAACAATAGCAAAGTCCACAAACTTCGTGAACTACACAATAGTCGCCTTTATTGATTTTGAAGGTGCCTTCAATAATATTATTCCCCGAGGCATCATCTAAGCTCTATTTAACCTAGAAGTTAACGATTCCCTAAGACACTTGATAGGCCTTGTGTTGATCCATAGGACCATCAATACGAATCTGAGGAATTCTAGCATCAAAAAACAAGCCCACAGGGAGACTTTGCAACGAGGATTTCTCTCACCTTTACGAATTATTGCTAGCCTTAGAAAATTCAGGTTGCAAAATATAGCATATGCGACCTCACTCTAATGGTGTCCGGTGAATACGGTGACGCCTTATGCGAAGTCGTAGAGTACGTCCTTAATACTCTAAGCAATTAGACTACAGGCTGTCGGCTTGGGGTCTATTCGCAGGAAATAGACTCGAAAGTACAAACTAATAAATCTAATAAATAAACTAATACAACAACCTACATTTTTCCTCGTATAAGCATATTCGGAAAGGTCTACTTTTTTGCTTTAATTCGAAGAAATCTGCTGCTGAGTCGCATCGAATTCTTGTGGAGACAGTGCGCTATCGAAAACGACTTGCAGAGACTGGTTTCGTCGGCTCAAAGAAGGCCATTTTGACTTGAGTGACAAGAAGCGTGACCCAGAAAAGTTCATGATTTGCAGGCTCTTTTGGATGAGGACGACACCCAATCGCAAAAAATGCTTGCCGAACAATTAGGTGTTACTCAACAAGCCATTTCCATACGTTTACGAGCCTTGGGTTAGGTTCAAAAATTTGGAAAATGGGTACCCCATGAATTGAACGATAGGCAGATGGAGCGACGCCAAAACACATTCGAAATCTTGCTTGCTAGACAAAAAAAAAAGTCGTTCCTGCATCTTGTGGTGACTTGCGATGAAAAGTGTATATACTTTGAGAATCCTAAACGAAAAAAATCGTGGGTCGATCCCGGCCAACTAGCAACTTCTTCTCCAAGACCAAATCGCTTTGGACGCAAGACGATGCTGTGCGTTTGGTGGGATCAGCAGGGTGCCATCTACTACGAGCTGTTGAAACCTGGTGAAACTGTCCATGCTCACCGCTACCACCAAGAACTAGTGAAAAGTGCGCCGTGCTTTGGGTGAAAAAAGGCCTGGTTATGACCAAAGACATGAGAAGCTGATTTTTCTCCACGACAACGCCCCATCGCACACGTCAAAACTGGTCCAAAACTACTTGACACACTCAATTGGGAGGCCAGACCTGGCCCCTTTTGACTATCACCTGTTTTCGTTGATGGGTCACTCGCTCGCCGAACAACACTTCGATTCGTATGAAGACGTAGGAAAATGGCTTGACGATTGGTTTGCCTGGAGAAATTAGGAATTCTTTTGATATGGTATACATAAATTGCCCGAGAGATGGGAAAAATGTATAGCAAATACTTTGAATAAATTAATCTTTGACTGTCTATGAAAAAAAAAGTGTTGTTTTTACCGAAAAAGAGCGGATTTAAGCTTGTACACCTGGTATATATATATATATATATAAAGGGTTATCCATTTTGCGGTTTCAAAAGTAAATGTAAATAAAACACATATAAAATATTTTTTATCATGATATTTCTTTTTATTATAAAGTTTGAACGTTGACATTATGTGTGAAATACTACATCATTTAAATGACCACCACGCGAATTGTTGCAAGCATCGATTCTTTTGAGGTAATTTACGACCACTTTTTGATACATATTGGGCGGTATCTCAGCCATAACGTGACGAATGTTGGTTTTTAGGTGCTCAAGAGTTAAAGGTTTATCTACATAAACACGGTCTTCAGCGTAGCCCCACAAAAAAGTCAAGCGGTGTCAAATCGCATGATCTTGGTGGCCACTTGATATCGCCCCGACGAGAAATTACGCGGCCAGAAAATTTCTCTTGCAATAAAGCCATATTCGCTCGAGTTGTGTGGCATGTGGCACCGTCTTGTTGAAACCACATATTCTCTAAGTCGTATTCTTCAATAGCAGGCAAAAAAAATGGCCTAACAGTCGTCTGGGGCCGACCAAATTATACCCTGCATATGTAGATGTATATGTAAAAATTTGCTCGTATATCCACCCTTTTCTTCCACTACTTTGTATAGGAGCTACATTAAGAACCAGGCTACCTCACCAATTTTTGAGGAATAATTTCTCCCTATAATACTAAACTACCTAGGTTGCAATGGGTTGACCTAGGCGTATTATTTAGTAAGTTATGGGTGTTTTAATGTTTATGATAAATTCGAGATTTTGTACGGAAGCTATATAAAAAGTGGGCGTGGCTTACCTCTTGTATATCTAATTCATTTTTCAATATCAATCCACTCCTTAAATTTGGTTGGCCTACGCTGAATAGTTCGTAAGTTATAGCGTTTTAAATTTTTTTTAATTTTCTAAATTTTGTATGGAAGCCCCATTAAGAAGTGGGTGTGGCATGTTGATTTTTTGTCAGGTTATTTTCGACTACCATATTAGCCGAAGTATTAATTATAATTGTTCTAGACAGAAGGATGCAGAAGTTACAGCTATTTCAATTTAAAAGAATTTCACACATTTTGTACAGGGGCTACGATAAACAGTGGGCGTGGCGCGCCCATTTCCTGTAAGCCTAATTGCTCGTACAATACTAATCCATACCTTAAATCTCGTTGTCCTACGCTAAATGGTTTGTAAGTTATGGAGCTTAAAAGTTTTAGTTTAATTCCCTTGACTTTGTATGGGAGACTCATGAAGGAGTGGGCGTGGCACACTGATTTTCTGCCAGATTTTTGCCGACTACCATGTTAATCTAAGTGTCAATTATGGTTATTCTAGACAGAAGATTGCCGAAGTTACAGCTGTTTCAATTTAAAATTTGTATGGGGGCTACGATAAACAGTGGGCGTGGTGCTCCCATTTTCTGTGAGCCTAGTTGCTCGTACAATACTAATCCACACCTTAAATCTCGTTATTCTACGCTGAATAGTTTGCAAGTTATAACCGGTAACATTTTTTTTAATTTCCGCAACTTTGTATGGGAGACCCAAAAAGGAGTGGGCGTGGTATACTGATTTTCTGCCGTATTATTTCCGACTACTATGTTAATCTAAGTGTCAATTATGGTTATTCTGGACAGAAGATTGTAGAAGTTACAGCTGTTTCAATTTAAAAGAAGTACAGACACTTTGTATGGGAGCTACGCTAAAAAGTAGGCGTGGCTCACCCATTTTTGGCGACGTTATATAATAGTATAATATAACTGTATGTGCCAAATATTGTTGTCCCAAGTGGTATATTATGTGAGTTATGGCAAGTTAAAGATTTTGAAAATTCCGAGGTTAGTCGCTTTGAATGCTTGGTGTGGGCGTGGCTACTGACCGATCATGCCCAATATCAATCCCCTCCGTACCTTTGGATCATAGGTTACTTGTGCCAAATTTCGTCGAAATAGCTCAATATTTACTCAAGTTATCGTGCGAACCAGCCAGGTGACAGACAGACGGACGGACGGACATCGTTAAATCGAAAATTTAATCCACGCTGATCACGAATATATATCTATGTCTATATCTCCGGAGATTCCTTTAAGTGGACACAAACATCTGACGGAAATGAATATACCATGCATATTGCATTATGCAGGGTATAATAAATGCGTTAGAGAAAAGATACCCAAATGTATTCACAGAACCAAAAGAAAACCTAACATTCAGAATAACTGTTAAAGGCGAAATTATAACAAGCACTGATAGACCTATAGAGAAGTAGAAAAAAAATTAAAGAGTTACTTGTAATAATACCATATAATATATGGTTTTATTACATGGTATTATAAGACCTTTACGATCGCCTTATAACTAACCTGTTGGGGCTTTCTACAAAAGCAAGATTCTTCAGGCATAAAAAGTGCAGGATGGTCTAGACCAGTACCATATACCAGAAATCAACGAGGTCCATTCGCAATCGGCTTTGTCCTTAAAAATCACCATCAATTTTTCAAAGAGCGTTAGATGACGTTCTACGCCAAAACATAGGAAAAACATGCTATCGACAACATCGTCATTTTGATGAAAAACTCATCTCGACAGGATCGAACAAGTTTTTAAAACTCTAGACGCGGCAAATTTAAAAGTTCTATTGGACAAATGCGAATTCCTGAAACTAGAGGTCGCATTTCTTGAATTCATTATATCTGCAATGGAATAAGGACTAATCCCGCAAAGATTGAGGCTGTAGCCAACTTCTCCGTTCCGAAAACTTTAAAAGATGTAAGGTCTTCTATCGCGTTTCAAAACTGTATGCGAAACTGGAAAAATGGCAGGAACAATGTACAAGAATTTATCGTTGAAGAAAATGTATTCAAGAATGTAAATATACCATATATTAATATTGATGCACCACTAGAATTTGCTAATATAAAAATAGTTTCAAATGACAATGATATAATCTCCATTATTAGCACTACAAGTCTAGCAATAACAATAAGAGCTGCAAAAAGAGCATAAAAAAATAAACAAAATATGTCAATAATTAATTTTATTGGTCAAACATACGCCACAGAAAAAGATTGTAAAAATTAAGTATTGTATTAAGACGTAATAATAATTGAAATTAATTTTAATAATTTAAAATATTAGTAGCTCCGACTGCATTCCAAATCTACTTTGAAGCCGTACGCCAAACTGTACTATCATCAACAATCAGCATACCAATGAAGGAGATACCCCAGGAATTTTGTTCGTAAACCAGTTTAACGACTCTATATTTATAGACAACGAAGAGATAAGTCTAAAGGCAATATTTGTAATCCGGCACCGTAATGCCAAAATAAGAATTGGTCACCATTGGCGCCACCTGCGGACGGTGGACGAGAGCGCCATCGGGATTCGATATCCTGCAATCTCTAAGGCTGTGCGGTGCTTCCCCCGGTCGTACAACCTACAAATGCTACTGGGCTGGGATTAGTTTCCACGCCAACTTTGGGCAGGCAGGAGGCGTTGGAAACGGAGGGTAAGGCAGATCCAATTAGGGTTGCCAGATACTTGAGTAGTGAAATCAGCACATTTGAAAAAAAGCAACAAAAAGATCAGTACATAGCAATAAAAATCAGCACATTTTTCTTAAGCGTTTCACGCGTTTATTATCAGTATAAGAATTCATTAATTTAACAAAAAACAAAAACTCTGGTACATATTGGTAAGTACATATGAATGTATACATATAACTTAAAAGCTATACATATTTACTTCAAAGGTACATTTATAGAAATCCATTTATGTAGGTGTATTTATTGCTATTTAGCATTGCACTTATTAGTGTTTTAATTAAATAAAAAATAAAAAATATTAATGCTGAGATCAATTTAATTAATTTAATTAACCAATGAATTGAAATTAATTACAAATATTTAACACTACTTTGCGTGTCAGCTATGATTTGCTCACCCTCATCAGTTTTTAAAAATTAACAAAATTCTGTGCACGACAACTTAAAATTGTTCTTTATTATAAGTTCACTTTCCAAATTTTTAAGTGCAAGCCTGTTTCGATCTTTCCTCCAAAAATTGAACATCAAACTGAAAATCCTCTCTGTGACTGCGTTGGAATGTGGAATTGAGAAAATAAAATTGCAAATGGTTTCTAAGTTTGGAAATGTTCCACTCTTCAAGAATGCCATCCATTTTTCTTCAACTGATTTACTTTTATCCATGTTGTCTATAAATTTTTTTAAAGCAATAAATTCGTCAAAAAGAGAATCTGAATCAATGTTTTTGATTGAAAATCTTTCGGATATATCGGCAAAATCGTTAAACTGAATATCTGAACTCAAGTTAAATACATTTAGTTTCTCAAATTTGTTATTTTCGAATTCAAAATGGTCTTCAATATATTTGATTATTGAAGTTATAAAAGCAACTGCTCGTTTTTTAAATAAGTTCACTTTTTCTGAGTCATCACTTTGTTGGCAAATATTCTCCGCAATGGATCCAAAATAGCCTTTTTCTTTTTGCTGGCAAAGTTTATTATGCAAATTTTTCATTATTTGGAATAAATCGACAATAACCAATTGGTATTAGATTCCAATTTTTTTATTGTACATGTCAACGTTGTTCCAATATTATGTAACAAGCCTAAGTAGGCCTCAGCTGTGCTATGTTCAAAAAATGAACTTAAAACTTTCGAGCAAGAGTCTTGTGCAGAAAAATAGCATTTAATGGCTTCGAAATTTTTATACAGCCTTTCGATGGCTGGTGCCAAAGTCAGCCAAAGGGTAGGGACATGTCGTAGCATATCAACCCATTCTATGTTGCAAAACTCAAAATTTTCAAAATCAAATTTAAGTAATTTCAAAGAATTCTTAAAAGAGTTGTTTATCATATGACATAAACAGCCGATTGCTATTAGTTCAGGATTATCTTTTTTCAAAGCCACAAAAACGCTTTTTTTGCTGCCGAAATTGACATTTGCATTATCTGCGCAGAAACTTGATGCGTTGTGTAAAAACAATTGTTGGTCAATAAGTTTCGATTTCAAAGAATCTGCTATATCCTTTGACAGCTCAGAATCTGAATCGTAAAAACTTAATAACTTTATGTTTATTCCAGTGTTTTTGTTGAAGTATTTTAGAATAACTGGGAACGTTTTGATGTTGCCCTTATTGGACGCATCTGTAGAAACGGAAAATGGGTGACCGTTTTGCAAGTCTTTTCGTATGGTTTTAACTGAATATTTTGCCAATACGTTTGTTGTTATTTTACTGCACTTTGTTCTACCACAAGTAAAATTTAAAGCTGTTGTTGAGTCGGGAAATAGTAACTTAACGATTTTACTTGTATAATCCGCCGACAGGTAGCTGTGGCTGTACATAACCGTATGGTAAACAAAGGCAGCTTCCGCTAAACCACTGTTCTGGTTTGAAAGTTTTTCCAGGTGTGTGATAAATGTAGACATAGATTTTTGTTGCGAATATGAGGAGGAGCTTTTGCGATGCCTATCACTTTTCATGTGCTTCTTTACGTCTGTTACTCCCCCATTGACAACAGAAAAGGATACGGCACATACGATGCATTTCGCCATGCTTACGTCGCCAGTCCTTCGTATCCAATTGAATTGGGAACTCCACACATCGCGGAACTTGTTGTATCGTTTTCTTTTTAGGCTTCTGCATTTTTTTCCTTCAGGAGCGCGATTCGATCAGTGTCGCTGTTAGAGGACGAGCTCGGCTCTTTTTGCATATTTAAACTAAAAATATAAAATACATTTTCTATACTTTTCAGAAATATTTCAACTTTATAAAACTAACATTACACAATTGTCCAGCTCCTCAGCAAATTTAGTGTCTCTCTGGCAAACTATGTATGTTTCCGTAACTTTTGTACTGTCTTGGATATTTTTTTAGATATATTTCGTGTCACTTACTATAAGTAAGCAAAAAAATCCACAAAAATCAGTCGTCAGCGCAACAAACTTGAAAAAATCCATGCCCAAAGTTGAGTTTTCGATTTGACAGCAGAGTTGGAAGTATTCTTGTATTTGATGTTGCTATTTTACGAAATGTTAGGAAAAGAAACGCTTACAGGGTGACGCTTTTTAAAAATTGCTTAAAATATCATTAGGCTGCAATTACACATACATACATTCGAATTTGTGGACTTTGGTGAAATTTGAATAAATCAGCACAAAAATCAACACATCACTCAAAAAATCAGAAGATTTTTGTGCTGATTTCGGAATTCGAAAAAATCAGCACAAACAGAAGCGGCGAAAAGAAAATCAGCACATGTGCTGATGAAATCAGCGCATCTGGCATCCCTAGATCCAATTGAATCTCGGCTTCTAGGTTTGCGAATTGAGAAAAGGAATCTGTACTGGGACTCATGGAGCGCCAAAACCGCTCATTGAACGCCGCGGAATACAGGCGGTCTCGTTGACCTCCTGCAAGAACGGAGCGGGCAGCGACATACTGATCGTAATCGATCAGACGTCGCGCGGGAACTATTAAGTTCGGGTTTGACTCCTAAAGGTTCGAGTTCTGGGAGACAGGCCCGGAATCAACGGAGAAAAGGCTAAAAGTGGTGCAAATTAATCTTCATCAACTTTTGCCTCGCTCGACTTAATGAAGTTCATCGCTGACAACGAGGTGGATGTAGGCCTTTTCCAAGAACCTTGGCTCGTCAGAGGCATGATTAGCATCTCTACACTCCACCTACAGAAGGTAAGATTAGAAGCTGTGTTGTTGTAAAGAAAAATGTTAACATTTTTCCTCTTACTTCACTTAGCAATGGAGATCTCACGGCGGTGGTATGCGAGCAAAAGTTAAGGGTAGCCTTTTACTAACGTCCGCATACTTCCCGTACGGCGAGGCGGAACCACCACAAGCTTTCCGACGACTTGTTGAGTACGCGGAGTCAAAGGAACTGGACCTGTGGTCGAATGGGCACCATGAGCTCTGGGGTAGCAGTGATACCAATGACAGGGGTGAGTCGATTTTTGAGTTTATTCTTTTTACTAACTTAACTTTGTACAACAAAGGCAACCACCTACGTTTAGAAATAGAGTTAGAGAAGAAGTTATTGACATTTCAATGGCTTTGGAATCCAACGCCTCGAAAGTAGATAATTGTAGAGTATCTGACACGTTTTCCTTTTCGGATTACAGTCGTATTCTCTTCACAATCACCTCAGAGGCAAATGCCTTGAAACCATTTAGAAACACCAAAAGAACTGACTGGGAAACTGGGCCAGCCAATGGTTGACATCAATTAGGGTTGAGATCGACCGAGAAGCAGGCAACATCGACAAAGTTGTAGATCGTCTGACGGGTATTGCAATAAAGTCTTTTGAGCAATCCTGTCCCTTGACTAGGCCAATAGCCAAGCCAAAACCGGTTTGCTGGACTGCTGAGCTAGGGTAACTAAAGGTTAAAACTAGGAGGCTATTCAGTAGCAGGAGTGAGAAGAACTGGGACATATAGAGAATTAGCTTTAATGAATATAAAAGAAGAATTAGGGCAGCCAAAAGAGACTCCTAGGAACGGTTCTGTGGATCTGTGGAGTCTGTCAACGAGACATCAAGGCTCCGGAAATTACTGTCGGAAACTCCAACAGTCCTTGGCAGTGTCAGAAAGCAGATGGATCATAGACGGACTCCACCCAGGTGTCTCTTGAGGTCCTCATGATGGAACACTCCCCCAGATTCGATGACTCGTACGTTGTCGGCTCACGAACAACAAATGGTTTCCTGGCTTCCAGGGATGATGTCGCTGAAATAACAGATATGAATAAGGTTAAGTGGGCTATCAAATCCTTCGATCCGTATTAATCAGCGGGTCCTGATGAGATTATACCAGCTATGCTTGAAAATTCATTAGGCAGCCTACTTCCCCATCTGGCAAGCATTTTTTCCAGTTGCCTGCTGTATTAGTATGTCTTCGTTTATTCTTAAAACCCTAGAGATTATAATCGACATGCATATTCGAAGGATAATCAATATCCACTCGATGGAGGTTGCACAGCACGCATACCGTAAAGGTAGAAAGATCAATGGAATCTAACAAGTACACCTTGGTAAGCTTCCTTGACGTGGAAGTGGAGGAGGAACAATGAGGAGAGAACTAAGAAAGGAGTAGCGACCTTTTATACCTGCAAAAGGATCTTTGGCAAAAGATGGGGACTGTCACTATACATTGTTCATAACATGTACACGACAATCATTAGACCTATCATTACCTAAGGGTCCGTCGGGAAAGTTTAGAGAAGGCAGTCTCTCGGAATTTCGGGGGCAGTTAGAAGCTCACCTCCAGAAGGTTTAAATATGATATTTCATCTATTACAGCTACATATGTTTCTTAAATGCTGTGCTGAAAAATATGCTCTCAGATTAAGCGAGACCAAAATGTGGAAATCGGCCAACTATGGACACAGTAAAGTTCTAGATGAATTCAAGGGGAGGGAACGTGTAGTGGAGGGAGTTTTTAATGCACCCACAAACTACATGACACCAGTTTTGGACTTTAATACAAAGATTGCTATCTTCTATCCAACCAGGGAAAACTGGGAGCCACACTGTGCAGTGCGTGATTCAGACATCACCATTTACATAGAAGGCTCGAAGGTGGACAGAGGAACGGGAATGGGAATTTTTTCAGAAAACTTGCACTGTGGGATGTCATTTTGACTCTCTGACGCTTACAGTGTCTTTCAGGCAGAAATATACGTAATTGAGATGGCAGATAAACTAATGCAAGATAATACAATAGAGAACCATAGGGTCTCTCTTTGCTGGGTTCCTGGACATAGTGATATTCAAGAGAACGGACTAGCAGACAAAATGTCCAGGAGGAGCCTGCATTTAGAATTCTTACCGGAGTGCTCACTGGGCATTGTGCCATCGCACCCATGCTTCAACGTTGGCGTATACCGGCGAGCGGACTGTGTGGGGGTTGCCGAGATGAAGAGGAAGAAGAATCAATAAAACACTATCTATGTCTCTGCCCAGGACTACAGACCAAACGACTTCAAGGTTTGGGTCTCTTTTCTTCACAGGACTTAACGAACTTGCGAAAGTGGATTTAAAAGTGCTTCTTGACTTCATATGGAGAACCAAATGTTTTAGAAGGATGACATATGAACACTGGTAACTCTGAGAAGGTGTGCCTCCTCCAGCAATCAAGGGCAATCACAATCACACACACTTCCATTTGGAGGCAGTAGATGCCTCCAAGATACATTCTCACACGCCCTTCAAACCTAGCCTAACCTAGCCAAATTCACTGATCCAACGAAATTACTAGCAGTACACCTTTGCCGGCCATTCTGCAACTGTCCGCATTAGTCGCAAAAACTGAAGAAATCCTCGCACTAGAAATGATGAGAGAACTCTATGCAAATGATACGCAATACATAGGCCTTATGGACTACAGAAACAAGTAAACACATTGACAAACATCAGTATAATGTCAATTCTTCCCATAGATGCTTCACTTACTTACTTACTCCAGTACTTGGTATTTTCCTCGAAAGCTAGGCCTGCCTCCTCTGCGTAGTCCACCAGCCGGTTCTTAATATTACACATGCCCGGAGGGTGTTCTTCCATTCGCTCGACATTAAGTAACTAGCGCAACCGCTGAACTTTTATTCGCTTTACATGGATGTACCTTATTCAATAATCGCCACTAACGCAAATGGGTCTTGCGTAGGACTTTTATCTAGAAATTCCGTGCATTTTCTCATCAGAGGTAGATATTGTCCAAGCTTCGGCGCTATATGTAAGGAGGGACATGATAAGAGACTTGTAGAGTATGGATTTCGTTTCTTGAGAGAGGGCTCGTTTTCTCAATTGCTTTCTTAGCCTAAAGTAGTCTGAAACGGCGGGGAAAGGTCCTTCCCAATTATCACTGGATAACTATATATTGTCGTTCACCAAAGACCAATGAGTTTCGTAGGAATGCCGAACTCAGACACTGTTGTGTTGAGGTAATCCCTTACCGGACTGTCGAAAACGGCTTTACAATCAACAAAAATATTATGTGTGTGAAAATCTGGTCGATGGTAGAATTGCCAGGTCTTAACGCACACTGATAATGGCCAAACAGGCTGTTAAGCATCAATCTTTCACACAGTACGTTCGATGGAACCTTGCGATGCTAAGAAGAGTTATACAACGGCAGTTGGCGCGAATTGTGTCGTTTCCTTTCTCATATACAGGACAGAAAACACTGACCATCGGGCATTCTTTCCTCCAACCATATTCTGATTATGAAATGCTGCATGCTGGCAGCTCATAGCCGGTCCTAAAGAACTCAGCAGGCAAACCATCAGCACCAACAGCTTTGTTGTTTCTCAGCCTAGAAATAGCCATTCTGACCATCATCCGTGATAGGGGAGTTCGGCATATCTACTCTACTGCTGCATTGCTGGACTATTAATTTTAAAATTGGTTCTACAACAAAAGGCTCGACAAATCACCGGAATAATCAAGGGTCAGCAACCAAATGGATAAAGAACATCTGTATCACTTCCGGAGAATTCTAATCCACGAGAATAGGCAAATATCATTCTAGGCATTCATCATCTTACCATCTCAAACGATCAATATCGAACGAGGACGATCGAGTTTAAGTGTAGAGGAGTTAGAGGACTAAATATTTAACATCTTTTGTTCAAAATACATGCACAACCGGATGCACTAATTATTGCTGGCAATGCGTCTGGCATTGAAATTCCATTTATCATGCATTCCATTTAGCTATGAATGAGCAGCAGAAAATTACGCGGCCAGAAAATTTCTCTTGCAATAAAGCCATATTCGCTCGAGTTGTGTGGCATGTGGCACCGTCTTGTTGAAACCACATATTCTCTAAGTCGTATTCTTCAATAGCAGGCAAAAAAAAGTCTGTTATCATATGACCATAACGCTCCGAATTGACGGTGACAGTCGTTTCATCGTCGTTTTCGAAGAAGTAAGGTCCAATCACACCTCCGGACCAAAGAGCGCACCAAGCAGTGACTTTTTGTGGATGTAGTGGCCTCTCTTCAATTACTTGATGATTCTCAGAACCCCAAATACGACAATTTTGTTTGTTAACATACCCACCGAGTGAGAAATGTGCTTCGTCGCTGAAGAAAATTTTGTTCGAAAAATCGCCGTCCACTGCCTGTTGTTCAAGCACCCCTTCGACGTATCTACGACGTTGTGAATGGTCAGCTGGCTTCAGTTGTTGTGTGAGCTGGATTTTATATGGATGAAGGTGTAGATCCAAATGCAAAATACGCCATAATGTGCCGTAAGACAGTCCTAATTCCTGAGAACGACGAAGAATCGACACATTCGGGTCTTCGGCAACACTTTCACTTACAGCAGCGATATTTTCGGTGGTACGAGCGAAACGATGATGCACAGGCCTTACAATATCTGTAACCGATCCAGTCTCTTCATATTTCTTCACAATTTTGCCTATTGCTTGCGTAGTTGGACGATTATGTAAACCATAATCTCCTCTTAAAGCACGATATGTGGCTGTGGCAGAATCACCATTTTTGTAGTAGGTTTTTACAATTTTAATGCGTTGTGCGATAGTTAAGCGATCCATTTTCGCAAATGTCAGACTTTGAACTGAAAAAGAAAGAAATTGTTTTAACAACTCAGTTTGATAGATGTCGAATTCTAGCCCTATACTTTTGAAACCGCGAAATGGATAACCCTTACTAAGTACGTACTTACTAAGTTAATACATTCTGTCAAATAAGTACCCGGAAATTCTCATTTTTAATTTTCCCTCTGAGAATATTTCAAAAAATTCAAATAATTCAAAAAAAATTTTTTCCCAGGTTGGCACAACTGTCAGCCACTATTCTGTGAATTTTTATTGCTATGTGTCATTTAGTTTGGTTACGGCGTCATTAGGAACAAGTCAAACTTTTGTGTGCGTTGCGATTTTTACTATGGATAAAAATATCGAACAAAGAGTTTGTGTGAAATTTTGTGTTTCAAACGAAATTTCTTGTGCCAAAACGTTGGAAATGTTGAAAAAAACATTTGGTGATTCAACCATGTTGAAAACTCAAGTTTACGATTGGTATAAATCGTTCAAAGACGGGCGAGAAGAAATCGCAACGCACACAAAAGGTTGACTTGTTCCTAATGACGCCGTAACCAAACTAAATGACACATAGCAATAAAAATTCACAGAATAGTGGCTGACAGTTGTGCCAACCTGGGAAAAAAAATTTTTTGAAATATTCTCAGAGGGAAAATTAAAAATGAGAATTTCCGGGTACTTATTTAACAGAATGTATATCGAGAATGCTTGTCGTATTAATTTTTTACACACATGCATATTCTGGGGAATAAATGTGCAAATCTATCTACATACTCTTAGGTGTGCTAAAATACATATGCTGCATAATATCTAAATGACAACATATTATGGCATGTGAAGTGGAAATCATTTGATATCTTAATTACCAAAACGGCTTACTAGTGTTTTAGGGTAAACATACTTACATGTAAAATATATACATATATTGCGAAGGTCAACATTTTAATGCTAAAGAGCTTTATATATGTACATGTTTAGTCAAGAATTATGTTAGAATTCAATCCGTTTGTCCTTTCTGTTTTTAATATTGTATTAGTGCAGCTCTAAATGTAGGTGATTTTTACCTGACTTGGCTACGTTGTAATTAGTTTCTATGAAAAGTCACGTTTGTTCGTTTTGTACAAAGGCATGTACATGTACATATGTATAAAAATATAAATGTATAAATATATAAATATTGTAACGAGTATCGATAGTTGATTACTCATCACTATTGTGACTGACTCTATTGGCAGCATCGAAACGAATGTCAACAAAAAGAAATAAGCGATAACCAGAACAAGCCAACGAGAAAGGAAGAGAAGAATCTCGATAAAGGAAGATTCTGGGGTGTTGCCAACAGAGTATAAATAGAGCCAGTGTTGAGAATTGACAATCAATCGAATTCCGAACGTGACTGCGCAAACATCTATACAGAAGCAAAAGTTGCTAGTACATTTAAGTGTTATAGTAAATAGTTGATTGTAAACAGTGTTGATTGTAAATAGAGATTATTAAATAAATTGTTGCTGTATATAGTTGTATAAAATAAGTGTTGCAGTTATCATTAACAGAATCCAGTGATCGAACAAGGTAATTCAAATAGAATTAAACGTTCACAGAATAAAAACGTAACAATTGGTGTCAGAAGTGGGATTCTGTAAAGATGGTGAAAATTGACCAACTAAAAGTGGACCAGCTTAAAAAGCTGTTGGTAGAGATGAATCTATCGTCATCAGGTGCAAAGGCGGAACTGCTGGTGAGGCTGAGGCAAGCTATGGAGGCTAAGGGAATTAATGTAGAAGAACATGAGTTCTTCGAGGAAGCCGATATACAAGCAGTTGTGCACGCTGAGGAAGAGAGCAAAATAGATTCGAGTGGTCAACTCATGGAATTCATGAAAACCATGATGCAACAGCAGCAACAACAGCTACAAGAAAATGCGTCTCGCATTGACTCCAAGTTTCAAGAACATTCGGTACGCCAAGAGGGCGTTATTAGTGAATTACGTACGGAAATTCAAGGAAATGCGTCTCGCATTGACTCCAAGCTTCAAGAACATTCGGCTGAATTGCGTATGGAAATTCAAGAAGGTTCGTCTCGCCAAGAAAACTTCATTGGAGAATTCCAGAAGACAATTAACTACAAACTACAAGAAATTTCTGGGGCTATTAATGAGAAAGTTGCAGAACTAAAAGAACATGTAGATGAAATTTCCGGAGCCATTAATGAAAAAGTTACAGATCTGAAGGAACATGTAGATGATTTGGAAGATAAGTTCGAGAAATTACAAGACGATCTCAACCAACTAAAAATAAATGGGCCAGCCACATCAGTGATTAGAGATTCAAGTACAATCAAACTAAAGCCACCAACATTTGACGGAAGCAAGCCATTCAATATCTTCAAGCTTCAATTCGAGACAACCGCTTCGAAGAATCAATGGGATGATAGCGACAAGACTGCTGCTTTAATAGTCGCATTAAAAGGTAATGCTTCCGAGGTGTTACAGATGATTCCAGAGAAAGATCGTGGTAGCTATCAGTCACTGATGGACACACTCCAGCGAAAATATGGAAATGAATACAAGAGTCAATTACATCGAGTGGAATTGAGATCGCGAGTGCAACGGAGTAATGAGAGCCTTCAGCAATTCGCTTCCGATATTGAGCGCTTATGTCATCTAGCGTTCTCCGGTAATTCGGAAGAGTTCGTCGAAAAAATAAAAATAGAGGCATTCATAGATGGCATACGTGATGGAGAGACAAAGCGTGCCCTAGTCATGTCACCAAGGAATACTTATGCTGAAACAGTCAGTAGTGCATTGACGTTTGAAGCCGCCAGTTTGATGTGTCGACCAATGCCACGGGTACGCCAACTAGAAACAGAAACAGCAGATCTGGTTGAAGCAGTGTGTCAGGCATTCAAATCTGTAGCGCAGCCTGAAGGAAGAACAACAGGTCGACTCGAAAACAAATTTACTGGTAAGTGCTTTATTTGTGACAAACCAGGACACATGGCGCGTGACTGCCGTCTACGACGAAAGCGATCAAGATCGAGTTCTCCAGGAAAACAAAAGAAGGAGAATAAGGTGGATAGTGATAGCTCCACTAACACAAATCCATCGTTAAACTAAATCGAGTCAGTTCAGCGGGGCGTGAACTGACTCCAACAGTGGGTTGCCCCATCATTCACATTTCACAACTACAGCGTGTGCCAAGCAGCTTGACTATTGATGGAAAATTGGACAATAGGGAATTCATGTTAACTCTGGACACTGGTGCATCACATTCTATAATCAAGAGCGATTTGGTAAAGAGGGAAAAAAATTGCGTACAGCAACGGGTGAGGATGCACAAATTCTGGGCAAGATAAAGAAACGAGTATCTATTGGAAATTGCACATGGGAACATGAATTCATTGTGGCCGACATCATCGATGACGTAATAATTGGTGTTGATTTTATGATTGACAACGGATTTACGTTAGATTTAAATCAACGGATACTACGTTATGCAAATGTCGAATTACCATTGAACATCGGTTACAAGCGGAGTGGAAACGTCAAACGAGTACTGGCATGTCAACGCCAAGAGGTTCCAGCAAAATCAGAAGCGGTGATTTGGGCACAAATAAATGTGGATGATGGGACAGGCAAGTTGTGGTTAGTGGAAGCAGATAAAGAAATACAAAATAAAAACATCATACTTGGTAGGACGTTAGTAGAACCTAAAGAAAATGGAATAGTACCGGTACGAATATTAAATCCAACTAATACATCTACAGTTGTGAAGAAAGGAATGGTGATAGGTCATTGCCAGGAAGTTACTGCCGTAGTAGACTGCGAAAAGGGTTCGTTGATAAAAAGTGGAAGATCAGGAACTGTCAGAGCGGAAATAAAAGCACAGATGGAGGAATGGACAGGTGTGCTTACAAAACAGCAAAAAGAAAAGGCTTTACAACTATTGGAGAAGTACAGTTCAATCTTTTCTTCAAATGGAAAAACTGGAGGACGAACAACCATCGTGAAGCATCACATTGACACCGGTGATTCTAGACCAATTCGTCAAACACCACGACGAGTTCCATTGGCCAAAAGAGACGAAGCCATTAAGCTGATTTCCGATATGCAGAAACAAGGTGTTATTGAACCATCAGCGAGTCCATGGAGTTCACCAGTTGTGCTGGTAAAGAAGAAGGATGGAAGTACTCAATTCTGTGTGGATTTCAGAAAGCTGAATGAGATTACGAAAAAACACAGCTATCCACTGCCAAGAATCGATGACACTCTGGACACACTATCTGGTGCGAAGTGGTTCTCAACTCTTGATTTGCAAAGTGGCTACTGGCAAGTGGAACTTGGTAAGGAGGACAAAGAGAAAACAGCTTTCAGTATTGGCGATGGTCTATGGCAATTTACAGTCATGCCATTTGGTTTATGTAATGCGCCAGCTACTTTCGAACGTTTGATGGAGCGTGTACTTAGAGGACTACACTGGAAAACGTGCTTGGTGTACCTCGATGACATTATCGTGATGGGAAAAGATTTTAACGACCACCTGAAAAAGCTGAAAGAAGTATTTGAGCGTATACAATCAGCAGGGCTTAAACTGAATATGAAAAAGTGTTCACTCTTTAGGCGAGAAGTTAAATATCTTGGTCATAAAGTAACAACAGAAGGGGTACATACCGACGAGGAGAAAGTAGCAGCAGTACAAGAATGGCCTATTCCATCGAATCTTCACGAGTTAAGAAGGCTTATGCACCTACTATAGACGATTTGTTCCTGGATTTGCAAACATCACCAGCAGTCTGCATGAGTTGACAAGAAAGAACAAACCATTTGTGTGGGGCGAGGAACAACAGAAAGCATTCGAACAACTGAAAGAAAGACTCTGTTCAGCACCAGTATTATCGTATCCAGTACGTGGTCAAAAGTTTGTGTTGGACACAGATGCGAGTGGCTATGGAATAGGTGGTGTGCTCTCTCAGATCATAGGTGGGCAAGGAAAAGTAATAGCATACTACAGTAAAATCCTGTCGAAGCCAGAAAGAAACTACTGTGTCACTCGACGAGAGTTACTCGCAATACTGGAATGTGTAAAGTATTTTCATAAATACTTGTACGGTCAGTCATTTCATCTACGAACTGACCACGCAGCGCTAAGGTGGTTATTGCTATTTAAAAACCCAGAAGGACAATTGGCGCGCTGGATTGAAAGGCTGCAGAGTTATGATTTTACCATCGAACATCGTAAAGGAGGACATCACGGCAACGCGGATGCTCTATCTCGTCGTCCTTGCAAAATGGAATGTAAACATTGTTCTCGAGTGGAAAGCAAGGAGCACATTGTCGACATACGACTTACGAATATATTGCCGGAGGAGTCATGGACCACCGAACGAGTGCAAGAAGATCAGCGGAACGACCCAGATCTCGTAAAGATTATGGAATACAAGGAGCAGGGCATACGTCCAGATTGGCAAGAAATGGCTAATGAGAGTCCAATAGCAAAGGCATACTGGGCGCAGTGGCAAAGCCTGCACTTACGAGACGGATGTTTATTCCGAACATGGGAAAGTGAAGATGGAAAAATCACTTATGATCTGCTAGTGGTACCCAAGGCAAGAATAAATGAAGTGATAGCTGAGTATCACAATGCCTCCAGTGGAGGGCATTTGGGAATCGCCAAAACCGTCGAGAAAATAAAGAAACGATTTTATTGGGTTGGATGCCATGACCATGTCGCTGATTGGATACGGAAGTGTAAGCAATGTGCAATGGCCAGAGGTCCCACTAAGAAAAGTCGTGGTAAGATGCACCAATACACCGTGGGTGCTCCATTTGAGCGAATTGCTATGGACATAGCTTTACCATTTCCAATAAGCAACGCAGGAAACAAGTATGTTCTGGTGGTTATAGATTACTTCAGTAAATGGCCTGAAGTATACCCCATTCCAAATCAAGAAGCTAGTACAGTTGCGGATGTATTCGTCAACCAATGGGTTACTCGTTTTGGTGTACCGATGGAGTTACACTCGGACCAAGGTCGAAATTTCGAATCAGTTGTATTCCAAGAGATATGCCGTATGCTGGGTATATACAAAACTCGTACAACACCTTTGCATCCACAATCTGATGGCATGGTAGAACGATTTAACCGTACCTTGGAGGAATATTTGAGAAAAGTCGTAGATAAATACCAAAGAGACTGGGATGTACATATACCAATGTTCCTCATGGCATATCGATGCGCACAACATGATACGACGGCTACTACACCGGCAATGGCAATTTTTGGAAACGAGTTAAGACTGCCAGCTGATTTAAAATTTGGAGTTGTAACACCAACGAGATCAACCGAAGGAAATTATACTAGCGAAAAGCGGGAACAGTTGGATGAAGTACATCAGTTCATCAGAGAGCGGTCGCAGATGATAAGCGATAAGATGAAGGCCAGGTATGACTTGAAAGCAAATTCAAAAGGGTTCTATGAAGGAGAGCTTGTAATGCTTCATAATCCACAACGAAAGAAAGGCCTGTCTCCTAAACTACAGACTCATTGGGAAGGACCATATGAGATTATAGCAAAGATAAATGACGTAGTGTATCGCATTCAACGTGCCTGGAATAAAAGAGCAAAGTTTAAAGTAGTGCACTTGGAGCGACTTGCGCCATATCGAGGGGAAGTATAAAAACTTGTTCGGGACGAACAAGGTTAAGAGGAGGGCAGTGTAACGAGTATCGATAGTTGATTACTCATCACTATTGTGACTGACTCTATTGGCAGCATCGAAACGAATGTCAACAAAAAGAAATAAGCGATAACCAGAACAAGCCAACGAGAAAGGAAGAGAAGAATCTCGATAAAGGAAGATTCTGGGGTGTTGCCAACAGAGTATAAATAGAGCCAGTGTTGAGAATTGACAATCAATCGAATTCCGAACGTGACTGCGCAAACATCTATACAGAAGCAAAAGTTGCTAGTACATTTAAGTGTTATAGTAAATAGTTGATTGTAAACAGTGTTGATTGTAAATAGAGATTATTAAATAAATTGTTGCTGTATATAGTTGTATAAAATAAGTGTTGCAGTTATCATTAACAGAATCCAGTGATCGAACAAGGTAATTCAAATAGAATTAAACGTTCACAGAATAAAAACGTAACAATATGTATACTTTTGCTTAATTTCACATGCAGCATTTTTGCGTGTAATGCCTTTATGATGGCTTTTTAATGTTATTTAAATTTTGTTATTATTATTAAAACTTCTTTTTGGGTACATTCGAGTATAATCATATATGGTACATGCTTGCCATTTTATGGTATGTTTTCGATTGAATATACTCAATATTAATTTGCTTGATCACACTCATGCGAGTGATGTGTGACTGAATAATGTATTGGGCAAAAAAAAAAAAGAATTATTACTCTTTTAAACAATTAAAATTTAATTTCTAACTTAGTTTACAAGTTGCTCTAGTTATTACGATATAAAGCATATAATTGAATACATTTATTCTTTTATTTAATTTACACAATTCAAGAAATATAAAGAAAAATTAAAATTTATTCTGACTAATTTTGATGAAGAAAGAAATATTAAAATAAAAGAAAATAATTAAATTTTATGACTCAAAATAATACCCGTTTTAATATTAAAGCAGTTGTTTTCAGTTTACTGAATGAAAATGAAAAATCAAATCAGTAGTGAAGTTAACGATATATTCAAAATATATTTTGAAAATAACTGCTATTAAAAGTTGTTATTCTGTTTGTTTTTTAGTATACAGAACATAGATTTTATCCACTTCACAAATTTTTGCAGCTCATTCTTGTATTACAGCAGCATGAAAAAAAAAACAAAAAACCCGCTAAATATAAAATACAAAGAAATAAACAAGTACCTATAAACAAAAAACGAACAACATTTGTATCTATGTATATACATGTGTACATAAAAGGAAGAAAAAAGCCTAATCAACAACATCAAGCTAACAGTATTCAAATACGTGTTAGTGTTACCGTTTTTTTTTTTTTAGAACTTTGAATATTTTTAATATTACGTAATATCACACACATACACCATGATGTATATATTTCCTTACTCTTGTTGTGTACTATTTTTCCACAACACTTACTAAGTACCTAGCTCACAAGATTAACACCCAGACCTAAGCTCCTAAATATCCCTCGCGTCTAACACACTCGTTGACTGAAATAAAACAATTATATTTGATTAAGAATACTTGCGGATTTTACTTTATTGCTGGTGTTTTATATTTTTCACTTTTACACTAATACTGGAGGGCCTCGTAAAGATCGCAGTATTTACACTTTTTCTTAATGCTAACACTTCGATGTAAGACTCACAACTCAACAACCAACTGCCTTCAGTAAGCTGGCAGCTTATGTCCATTTTTCTAACACTGGCCACATATCAATCTACCCACATACCAACATATAACATATTCACACGACTTGTGTGTATGTATGTACTATATGTGTTTATGTACACGATCGATGCACTCTCCATGTGTATATATTCTATATGAGAAAGCAACTTTTTGATATTCTCACATATGAGTAGACCGCGTGATTTTAGTTGTCATGTATGCTTACACAGGTATGCTTACGTAAGTGCAGAACTACGAATTGTGTGGGAAAGTGCTTTGTCAACATTTTCACACCCAGCTGCAACTCAGTTGGCGCAATGTTCTGACATTCCACAATTATAAGTACAACTTCGAGCAATGTTGGTATGTGTATTGACAAATATGTAGTTCCCAATTTCGGGAAATATGTCGCGAGGCAAAATATGCATATGTGCATATTTCATATTTTGGCTCGCAACACTCTATATGCTCGTAAATAAACAGAAAAATCAGAGAAGTTAAAATTTTACCTTCTTGAATATCTTCCATTTGAAATGAACGAAAAATATTATTTGACTTTGACAGTTTACTTTCACATGGTGAAAATTTAAACTTTAATTTATCATATTTATACATATAAATTGCAATCATTTTATGAAAGCATTTCTAGTACCTGAATATATGGTGAGTTTTTTGATACTTCAATACGTACTGATGCCTTAATAGAAATGGTTTCATCACTGTCACAATCACAATCGTGGGCGCTATCAGCGATGCAGCGTTGGCCTTTATGCATAATTTATATTGATAATTGTCACTCACTTATTCAATTCCTACAATGCTTTTGTATTTTCATTATAGGAATATGCATTGCACATACGTCTCATTTGTTGTCAGTTTTTCTATTTCTATATATTTGTGCACTTTATTACTTTCTATTCCTTATCCTTGTGTTTGAGTACTTAACTCTGCAAAAAAGCGACGTGTCCGGGATGTGTCCAGGATCTGTCGCAAAGGAACGTGTGATTAATCGCATTGTTGATCTCTTTATATGGAGTGAACTGTTCACTTTTGTTCGAGCATGTCCTATCGTTGCGACCCAAAATATTAAATATGCTCATATGCATATTTTGCCTTGCGACATATTTCCTGAAATTATGATATACGATACATATTTATCCATACACATACCAACATTGCTCGAAGTTGTGATATACACAATCCATATTAATATTACTTATAATTGTGGAATGCTAGAACATTGAGCCAACTAAGTTGCAGTTGGGTATGAAAAAGCTGACATAGCACTTTCCCACACAATTCGTAGTTCTGCACATACGTAAGTATACCTGTGTAAACATACATGATAACTAAAATGCTTTCTCATGTAATATATACACACATGTGTAGTGCATCGATCGTGTACATAAACACAGACATACATACACACAAGTGGTGTGAATATATTATTGTATGTTATGTTATGTTTATGTTATGTTATCTTCATGTTATATGTTGGTATGTGGGTAGATTGATATGTGGCTAGTATTAGAAAAATGGTATATAAGCTGCCATCTTACTGAAGGTAGTGGCTTTTCAGTTGTGAGTCTTATTCCAAGTTGTGAAGTGTTAGCGTGTAAGCAATTGTAAAATACTGCGATCCTTACGAGGCCCTCCAGTATTAGTGTAAAAGTCTTTAGTATAAAAGTGTTTAGTAATACCAGGCATAAAGTGAAGATCTAAAAGTGCAAGTATCGTATAATTAAGCTTGTTTAATTTCAGCTAACCAGTGTTATAGTCATGAAGGATATTTAGGAGCTTACGTTTAGGTGCGAATCATCTTTGAGTCTAGCCGTTAGGTATTTAGTAATTGTTGTGGAAAAATAGTACGCAACACTATGAAGAGACCAATTGTACCCTTTTATACCCGAACGGGTACAAATATGGATTAGTCTTCTATAAATAGATTAGTCGCACGGTTCGGAATTTTCATTTAATATAATTTTCAAGTACATTTTCATTTCCATAATTTGACTATTTAACCACATTTGCTCTTTGCCGCTGTTCGCATCAAAATAATTTATTTTCTAAAAAATAATTTAATTTGCCGTGATTCGAATCTGGGTACATAGTACAGATCAAACAACTTATTTTCATTCATTGCATTATAAATTCGATTCATATATTTTAAATAATAAAATTTACGTATTTTCTGCTACTCTACTCTGATTCGAACGCATCACCGTCGCTCTACCACCTATTCTCGCATTGCCAGTGCTTGACAACTATCAGTTTCACTTGTTGTATTCAAAGTTCGAGGTGATTTGGTGGTGTTTTCGCAAGGTAACGTGTCTAACTGCCTCAACCGGGTGGGGCTAGCGCAATCCTTGTTGAACTCATCGCAAGTCAACTCACTGGCTGTCATGTAGTTTGATCTGACCGCTATGTGATGATACCTTTATTTGTTAATAAGGGATAGACATGTAGCTTGCTCTGCTTACTATGTGATGGCGCCTTCATTATTATTAATGGGGGCCCTCCATGTGGCGACCACCGGGCAACGTCCTCCTGGCTCCCGCTGGGAGGCGGCTGAAGTGAGTGGCGAAAATCTCCTCGGTTAGAGGTTGTGCATTGGATTTGGGACCCGCCACATAAAAAATCCCCGAATATGAAGAAAACAGCAATGCCTCTAATAAGGACTACCGCTTTTATTGATGACCCCCGCAAACGAAAAAAGGACCACGATTTACGGATATGCACCTGGAATATCCTGTCAATTTATAAGGAGGTTGCCTCTATCCAGCTAGTTGATGTCCTCGAAAAATACAGAGTTGGCATCACCGCTCTCCAGGAAATGTGATGGACCGGACAGGGCTGCTCCAAAAAAAGTCCTGTTGAAAGGCACGAATTAAGATGTGGATTTTTGGTCAGCAAGAGACTACGACATCTTGTCTCACATTTCACGCCTGTAAACGAGCGGCTGGCCACAATCCGCATAAAGACAAAATTCTTCAACATCAGCCTTATATGTGCCCACGCTCCGAAGGATGAGAAGGACAATGTGACCAAGGAGAGCTTCATTCAGCGCCTCGAAGAAGCTTATGACCGCTGCCCCCGCCACGATATAAAAATCGTGCTTGGAGACTTTAATGCCCGGGTGGGCAAGGAAGGTACCTTTGGTTCAACTGTCGGAAAATTCAGCCTCCACCAGAACACCTCCGATAACGGAATGAGACTGATCGACTTCGCCGCAGCACGAAACATGGCAATTGGTGGTACCAGATTCCAGCATCTCGACATCCACAAAGCGACATGGCTGTCTCCAGATCAACGTACAAGAAACCAAATTGATCATGTGGTGATTGACGGAAAGCATGCTTCCACTGTGATGGACGTGAAATCGATCAGCGGTGCGAACATCGACTCGGATCACTACCTTGTTGCAGCTAAGGTGCGCACACGTTTATGTGTCGCAAATAACAAGAGAAGTCCCACACAGAGAAAGCTCGACGTCAGTAAGCTGCGATCACCAGAGACAGCAGATGCATTTTCCACTCGACTATCGGATCTGCTTATGCACAACACTCCCCCACTTGATGATACATGCGCACGGTGGACACATATATCCCACTCCATGACTACTGCTGCCGAGGAGGTAATCGGTTATTACCCGCCTCTGAGGAATGAATGGTATGATCAGGAGTGTCGCGAAACTACCGCAGAGAAAGACGCCGCCTAGAGAAAAACCCTGCGTGCAGGCTCAACGCGAGCCATCTTTTCAGGCGCAAGAAAAGAGATGTGAACCGACAAGAATGAGACTCAAAAATTCTTAGAAAAGATCAAGCGCCTGAGTGGAGGTTTAAATTCCGGAGCCTCTTCTTGTCGTGATGGAAATGGGAATCTGGTTACAGATGTCTAGAGTGTACTGAGCCTATGGAGGGAACACTTCTCCACGTTACTGAATGGCGATGCTACGAACAATTCTGCCAGTGGAGGAGATTGCCCAATAACCCAAATTACAGATGATGGTGTTGATGTTCCACCACCCGACTAGTGTTAGCAAACAAAGAGTCCCGGTGTCTTGTACAGCACGTCACTGTTGACAACTACGTTTTTGAAGTGGTATGGGACTTCGTCTATCTTGGAACCAGCATCAACAACTGTAATGACGTCAGCGTGGAGATCATGCGTAGGATAACTCTTGCTAACAGGTGTTACTTTGGGCTGAGTAAGCAATTGACAAGTCTAGCCCTCTCTCGAAGAACGAAAACTACACTCTACAAGTCTCTCATCATGCCTGTCCTAACATATGGCGCTGAAGCTTGGACAATTTCCACCTCGGATGAGCGAATGCTTGGAGTTTTCAAGAAAAAAGTCCTACGCAAGATCTTTGGGCTTATTTGCGTTGGTGGCGGGTACCGAATAAGGTACAACCATGAGCTGTACGAGCTGTATGCCAATATTGACATAGTAAAGCGTATCAAAATCCAGCGGCTGCGCTGGCTAGGTCAAGTCGAACGAATGGAAGAACACGCTCCAGCTAAGAAGGTGTTATATTCGGAACACGCTGGAGGACGACGCAGAAGAGGAAGACCTAACCTCCGGTGGAAAGACCAAGTACTGGAGAACCTGACGGCGCTTGGAATTTCTAACTGGCGCCAGCTAGCAAAGAACAGAGATGGCTGGCGAAGCATGTTATTTTCGGCCTAAATCGATATTCGGTTGTTATTGCGGCATAAGTAAGTAAGTAAGTATTCTAAGTTCGAAGATAAGCAACTTTTGTTGTTAAAATTTAAAACTTTTTGAAAATAAATTACACTTTTAAAAATAATATTAAAAAATCTTCAAACAGAAACTGTTGCAACTATCTCAACTTATCATTATTATTACATTTCTTCTTGCTATTGAAAATCGGGCAAATTTGAATTACATGTAAATAACTCGTGAAAGAGACTTCACAATTCTTGGAAAAAGAGACAGAGTGATAAGTGAAAATAATAAATAATAATATGCATGAATAAAAAAATAAAAAATATGCATGAATACTGACTCTGGCTATTGTTTGAAATTGAAATTGAAAGCATAAAGTTGTTAAAGGAGGTAGCTTGTTGAGACTTTAACAATAAATAATATTTTTTATACCGAATTACTTAAGAGATAATTTTTATTATTGAATTGTATACCCTCGTTGTGTATTTTTAGTTTTAAAATATACTTATTCGAGTACATATCATATCTATTTGGATTTGATTATGATTGACATTATGATTTGTTTTTTTTTCAAAATAGCATTTTACGAGCAATCTTTTTGACAAATAGTCAGTGTCATTTATATTTTAAAATCGATTATGATAAACATTTATAGCATTAGAGTCCATAGCATACAATCATTATTCTTTTCTTTCTAACAAGCCTTTTTTATTGGATCTTTCTAAATTACTTAGAAACTAACAATAAGTAATCAAATCTTACAAACTAACTAAAATTATGTGATATTCCCAACGTTCCATCACAATTTGTTGAGTCGCGAGGTATAGCAATTTCACAGCATATTCAGTGTGTCTTTTCTTTTTAATCGACCATGCCCCGTGCTCAGGAACAATTGCCTAGCAAGGGGATTCGGATGATTGTGTAATTTTTGAATGTAGCTTCTGCAGGACTTTGCAACTTCCTCAGAAATTGTGGGTACATTTAAATCTCGATGGATGTTAACGTTCCTCATATACCAAGGCGCGTTTACAATAATTCGCAGACACTTGGATTGTATTCGCTGCAATTTTTCGATATTTGAGGGAGATGCGGTGCCCCAAAACTGAATACCATAAGTCCAGATTGGCTTCAGGATTGCTTTATATAATAGCACTTTGTATTCGAGATTCAACTTTGATCTTTTGTGTAATAGCCACCATAACTGATTAATTTTAAGCTTGATCTGAGTTTTCTTTTCCTCTATGTGATTTTTCTAGGTCAGCCTTCTGTCGAGGTGAATACCCAAGTACTTTGTTGAGGAACATTGTGGAACTGATTGGCCATTAATATTAAGTGGGGGACATGTATCTAGCCTTTGATTCATTGACTTTTATATGCCATTTTGCTAGCCAGATTTCGAGAGAATCGACATGAGTCTGCAGGAGTTTAGTAGCTTCTATGGGGTTAGAGCGAGAGCACAATATTGCCGTATCATCAGCAAAGGTCGATATGAATGTATAGTTATTGTTGGGCATATCTGAAGTGTATAAGAGATACAGTAAGGGGCCCAAAACGCTTCCTTGAGGAACGCCAGCGTGAATATCCAATGGATTTGTTGTGTAATCCTTGTGATGTACGAGAAATTGTCTTTACGTGAGATAGCTATTAAGAAATGAGGAGACATTTGCAGGCAGTAATAGTTTGAGTTTGTAAATAAGGCCATCGTGCCATACTTTATCGAAAGCTTGAACGATATCAAGAAAGACAGTTGAGCAATACTTTTTTTCTTCAAAAGTGTTCCTTAACAGAGTCACAATGCGGTGGACTTGTTCTATTGTGACGTGCTGTTTTCTAAATCCAAACTAATGTTGAGGAATCAGTTGATTAAGATTAATAAATGGAATTATATTCATGGCAAGTAGCTTTTCGAATACTTAAGAGATTAGAGGCAGGAGGCTGATAGGTCTGTACGATGCAACTTTTGTTAACATGATAACAATTAATGCGAGAGTATCATATTAGGCAAATACCAAGAATGATAGAAAAAGATAGTATTTTTCTAGATGTGACGTAACAGCAGTTCAGCTGCGAGAAAAATGACAAAATGGAGAGCAAATTGAGAAGAAAAATGTGAACAATGCAGAGTGATGAATGAATAATACAACTCTTGGAACTTTTGTGACGTCACAATCTATCAAATTCACTGAGAAGCGATGGTTAACCTTAATATTCTGTTGTCCGTGAATAATAACGATTAATGCTCATAAGCAAATGGCAGTCATACATCTTCATAGCCTGAGAACAACTGATAATGTTTTGCTTTTGTGTTACTCCACATTTAGACACAAAAACATTTGCATCATATACATTCTCAATTCTCTTTTGATGTTTCGTTCGCGCTTTCACGGGCAAACATGCTCCTCGGCAACATGTGTATGTTTTCTTAATGTTTGACATTTTGAACAGTGTTCGGACTGTAAAAAGTATTTTAGAGGTAGATGACGAGAAATTTAGAAGTAGATTTTAATGAAGATCACGCACTTGAATTAAACATATTTTGGTCCAGTTTTTGACACAAAAACATTTGCATGAAATACATTTTGTTTGTGAGCAAGGGACGCACGTGGAATACAGAATGGTTTTTGTTTCACATATATAAGAAATGCTTTTTCCTTATGTCTATACTATCCTTCAATTGTGGCAAATCTACCACTTTTTTCCAAAAATTTGATTTCTACCGCAACTACTACAATAAGCTTGAAACTTACCATATTTTAACGATTTTGGCCATGCCATATATATGTATTTTTCTTTTTTAATTGCATAATCTATTATGAACGTGCTAATCATATTTTAATAAAACAAATTTGTGAAAGTAGTAAGCCATCAAAAGCAATTAAAAATAATTGTCCGGCATTTTGTCCTCATAACTTTAACTTGCAATATGTAGACTAGTACATATAAGTATGTTATTTAGTTTTTATATGAGATGAGTGATCTCTTTACATGCTTCTATAAATTTTATATATTAATATAACTATGTAGGTATATACATAAACATATACGAGTACAACAACATACATTTGTGATTTAATTTTGATACGCGATTTTTTAAATGTTTTAACATGTGTAACAATGAAACGTGAAATTAATATTTTTGTTTCTACATTAGTAATAAATGTGAAACATTACACTCTTTAATGAATAACAAAAAGCGACTTCAAAAATATCACTATATTTTACTTCATTAAAATCTACCACTAAATTTTAAATCTACTACAATTTCATTTACCTCTAAAAATCTGGTGTAAATTGAAGTATGTACGTTTGTAAATAAAGTTACTAGCCTCTGTGTGTACATAAACATTATCTAATGTTCCCTTGCCGGCAGTTTACTTATGTTAACGTATTATTATTACTATAGAAGTATGTCCATTAAGATTACCATTACTTAGAAAAGGCTTCCATTTATAGCTCTTATAGGCTAAAATTATTCAATTTGATAAAAAAAATTGCCATATAGAGTGTTTCTTTCGCGCCAATTGATGAGCCCTGAGTTGGGGAAAAGTGATTTTTCATAATTTTCTTATTATATCTCCTCTTGAATAGTGAAACGTAAGGCCGACCTCCATTAATTCTATGGCGAAGCTTCGTTCAAAGGTGGAGAGGGGGTGCGCAAGTATTTTTGGAAAACTATTTGGGATGAAAACTTAATGGAGGTTGGCTTTACACTTGACCCCTCTAAATATTTCGCTGGAACTTGGAATATCTAACTGGCGACAAGTAGCAAAGAAAAGAGATGGCTCGCGAGCATGCTATATTCTGCCTAAATCGACATTCAGTTGTAATGACCACATAAGTAAGTATGTAAGTAAGAAAATATTTCAGCTAAAGTGAACGTCAATTGTGAGTTAACCCGTTTTCAAAAACCGATGCTTAACCATTTAATTTATATCTCCAATATAAAAGTACCCATGTAAATATCTTTGTCTGTCTACTACTCAGTGTTAAGCCCGTAAACTCTCTTGTATTTTTGTTTAAGAATTCTTTGACACAAAACATAAGTGTCAACGCAAATTTAAATTATATCCTCACACGAAACTCCTAGTAGAAATATCAATTATATTAATTAAATTTCAAACATTTAGATGATTAGAAAATGCAGAACATTCAAATCTACGAAATACAATCAATCATTAAAACTACCAATTAGATAACCATACAATTACATCATAACCAGCATAGAAGCAAATCTGAAATTACCTCCTTTACTATGTACATTTACCATCAAATGTAGCCACAAATAATTTTAATTATATATACTATGAAATAAGAATCAAATTTTTGGCTTCATAAATACATGCACAACATTTCATCATGAACATATGACTATTACACATACTAAAGCACACTCACACCCTAAATCCCTTCCAACCAGGCCATTAATACTGTATCAAATTTCTGATTGTTATAGTCTCCAATAGTCTAGTGAATATTTGTTGTCTATTTGTCTAATGTTTGTTTCTTTTTTTTTATTTTGTTTTGAATGTTGTCGATGACGTCATTTGAATATTGAAATTTTAATTAAAAACTTGCATGAATTCGTAAATAGCTTCTATAGATATGCATGATGGAATAATAAAAGGTGTTGTATGTAGGATTCTACCTCTTCCTAAGTGGACAATTTGCGCACCCCTAGAAAATCAGTAATGCTTTTTTGTAAACGTATTTTTTGATTTTCAAAGACCATTTATATAAAGTAGTTTACAATTTACTTTCATGTGAAAAAATGAAATTGCAATACTGACGTTTTTCATCGTTGATTTTAGAATTTATATTCAATCTAGATTTTTTTAATTTAAAACTCAATTAGCCAGTTCACATGGTGTATCGTTGTATAGTTTTACTTTGCAGCCCATGTTTACTGAGTACTATTCTAAAATTTAATTTACAAATAGAGTAATTTTGACGCTTTGAAATAAGTGTACAGAAAAAAATCAAGAGACGGTTCTTTTAAATCTAACGAAGTGAAAAATTCAAAAATATTTGTAAACATTAATAACCTGCAATGATGTGAAAATAGCTATAGAAGAAGAGGGTTTTAACGTCAAATCCGTGTTCAACATAAAAAATAAAGAAAAACAGCCTACGCCATTATATCGCGTCGAGTTGGAACCCGATATTAAAAAACTTAAAAAGGGTGAAATTCACCCAATATATAATATAAAATATTTAATTCACCGAATAATTTCGGTGGAAGAACCTCATAAAAGATCGGGCCCAATACAATGTGCTAACTGTCAAGAGTATGGGCACACAAAATCTTACTGCACTCTACGAAGTGTATGCGTTATATGTGGTGACTTTCATCCCACCTCCAAATGTATTGTTAACAAAGAAGATTCTTCTGTTAAAAAATGTAGTAACTGCGGTGGAAATCACACTGCAAACTATAGAGGTTGTCCAGTTTATACTGAGCTCAAACTCAAACTTAAAAGTACTTCCCAAGTAAGACCTCGCAACCCATCAATGGTTAATGCTCCTCAAATAGAGCATGTATCTGCTCCTCCTCCACAAAATGTTACAAATACTACTCATGTTATGCCAACATCTTATGCAAACATTTTAAAGGGGACTACTCCTCCAGTTCAAGTTAAACAAGATAGTGTTCCAAACACTCTTGAAAATTCTGTAAATAATATGGTCCAGTTAATGACACACTTTATGAATTTAATGCAAGGCATGATGCAAGAGCTAATAAAAAATCAGTCCATGCTCCTTCAAGCAATTCTGTCAAAACAATGAACGAACTGAAGTTATGTTTTTAGAATGCAAATGGGTTAAGCCAACATAAAAATGAACTGGAAGTATTTCTCCATAAAAATCAAGTTGATGTAATGCTTATTTCAGAAACTCACTTCACAAAATTTAATAATTTTTCAATAAATGGGTTTACGCTTTATGATACCAAACACCCTGAAAATAAGGCAAGAGGAGGGACAGCTATCCTCATCAAAAATAGAATAAAACATTATGCATTAGAAGAATTTTGCAAAGAATATATTCATTCCACCTCTATTTGTATAGAAACAAGTACCCAAAAATTAACAATATCTTCTGTTTACTGTCCTCCTAGACATAATATTACAGAATCACAATTTTCTGAATTTTTTGCAAATTTAGGGCATACGTTTATCGCGGCGGGGGACTATAACGCCAAGCACACTTATTGGGGTTCCAGGCTTATATCTCCAAAAGGTAGACGTCTTTTCTCGACAATATCAAGCAACGGATATGATGCCATATCTACCGGCCAACCTACTTACTGGCCTTCGGATCCTAGAAAAGTACCGGATCTTATTGACTTTGCAGTAACTAAAAGTCTAAAATGAACCCATTTAAAGGCATGGCCATCCTTTGAACTTTCATCTGATCATTCTCCATCGTTCATTTTACTAAATGTTTTAGTTAGTTTCAGTGAATCAAGCCAGTATCTTACAAACAAATTCACTAATTGGCTAAATGATAAAAAATATATTAGTTCTCACATTGGGTACACAAAGGTGTAAAGTGTCCGATAATAAGAGAAGCTCCAATACGAATGCGATCAAGATAAATCAGAAGCATTTGCAAATCACTTAGAAGGCGTTTTCAAACCAAATGAATCTACAAGGGATGGAGGATTACCAATCATGACCGATAACAGCTCTACTACCTTAGTGAGATTTTCTTTAAAGGAACTTAACAAAATCATAAATGAACTACACGTCAAAAAAGCTGCAGGGTATGATAAAATAAGTGTCAAAATAATCGCCGAGCTACCTCAAATTGCAGTAAAACAGCTGTTACACATAATGAATGCAATACCACGCCTTTGTTATTTCCCCTCAGCATGGAAAATTTCCCAAATAATTATGATTGCAAAACCTGGAAAAGATTCAACTAATGTATCGTCGTACAGGCCTATTAGCCTGCTGCCTATCCTATCCAAAGTGTTTCAAAAACTATTAATGTTGAAGATACAGCCAATTGTTGAAGCAAATAACATTATACCGTTGCATCAATTTGGGTTCAGAGCAAAACATGGTACAGTAGAACAAGTTCACAGAATAGTATCTAACATTACAAAAGCGTTCGAAGCAAAGCAGTACTGCTCAGCAGTATTTCTGGACGTCGCACAAGCTTTTGATAAGGTTTGGCATGATGGCCTACTTCACAAAATCGGTAGTCTCTTTCCTGATAACATTTGCAAAATATTAAAGAACTATCTGTTGAATAGGAAATTTATGGTTAAACAAAGATCGTATCTAACTCAAACACGTACGATAATGGCTGGGGTCCCGCAAGGAAGCGTCTTAGGTCCCTTTTTATATCTAATCTACACATCAGATATACCAACAAATGGCAATCTTTTCACATCAACTTTTACAGACGACACAGCAATCTTGAGCGTCGATGATAATCCCAGTAAAGCGTCAGAAAAACTGCAAAATCACTTAAAAAGAGTACAACACTGGCTGGAGACTTGGCGTATTAGAATCAACGAATCAAAATGCTTCCATATGACTTTCACGTTGAATAGAAAAACATGCCCTCAACTACAAATTAATGGTCAAAAAATACCACAAAAAAACGAAGTGACCTATCTAGGCTTTCATCTCGATAGAAGGCTAACCTGGAAGAAGCACATTGAAACAAAGCAATCGTATGCTAAATTAAAAGCAGCCAAACTTCATTGGTTGATTGGAAACGCCTCGAAATTGTCACTTCATAATAAAATACTTATATTCAAGTCCACCAATAAACCAATTTGGAGCTACGGCATTCAGCTTTGGGGCACTTCTTCAAACTCTAATATTGAGAAAATTCAGCGTGTTCAATTAAAATCCTTAGACGTCTTTGCCGAGCTCCTTGGTACATCAGTAACACAAATATACACAAGGACCTACAGATTGACACTATTAAAATAGACATAGGGAAACATGGCCAACGTTACTCTGAACGACTAAGTAATCATCCTAATACTCTAGCGAGAGAGTTCCTTAAGCTTAAATATATTAAAAGACTAAAAAGGAAAAATGTTTTAAATATATCTTTCACATAATCTCTCATTACTATTATATATGTCCTTCATGACATCACATGTTATATTTGTTTGCTTTAAGTTATTTGAATGATGTACACATTGGTGTAGAATCAACAAAATGTATTTTTTAGTATATAAGATTTGTATAATTATTGTTAGTTTCGTAAGAAAGATACAATAAATAGAAGAAAATGAAAACAAACAAAAAAATAACCTGGTTGTGCATAAGGGTCAAACATCTCAAATGCATTTGTCTATTTTTTCTTTTCAATTATTGTTAATTTTATTCTAATTATATCAACTAGTAAATATTTTTTACTTGTTATAATAGTTAAAAAGATGTGTACCGACAAGAATGAGAGTCGAAAATTCTTCGAAAAGATCAAGCGCCTGAGTGGAGGTTTAAATCCCAGAGCCTCTTCTTGTCGTGATGGAAATGGGAATCTGGTTACAGATGTCCAGAGTGTACTGAGCCTATCGAGGGAACACTTCTCCACGTTACTGAATGGCGATGCTACGAACATTTCCGCCAGTGGAGGAGATTGCCCGATAACCCCAATTACAGATGATGGTGTTGATGTTCCACCACCCGACTATGACGAGGTTGAAACGGCTGAAGAACAACAAAGCTACAGGTGCTGATGGCCTGCCTCTCGAGTTGTTTAAGACCGGAGGCCATGAGCTGCTCACCCGCATGCACCAGCTCATAAGCAGAATATGGTCTGATGAAAGCATGCCTGATGATTGGAGGCTCAGTGTTCTCTGTCCCATACATAAAAAGGAGACCCCACAATATGCGCCAACTACCGTGGAATAAGTCTCCTGAGCATCGCATACAAGGTTCTATCGAGCGTACTGTGTGAAAGATTGAAGCCTATGCTCCACAACCTGATTCGACCGTATCAGTGTGGCTTTAGACCTGGTAAATCCACCATCAACCAGATTTTCACGCTGCGCCAAATCCTGGAGAAGACCCAAGAAAAACAGATCGACACACACCACCTATTTGTTGATTATAAAGCCGCTTTCGACAGTCCGGTAAGCGATTACCTCTACGCAACAATGTCTGAGTTCGGTATTCCTGCAAAGCTCATTCGACTTTGTAGAATGACACTGCATAACTCCCGTTGTGTAGTGAAAATTGGGAAGGACCTCTCCTCACCGTTTAGAACCGAACGGGGTTTCAGACAAGGTGATTCGTTATCGTGCGACTTCTTCAATCTTATTATGGAGAAAATAATACGAGCTGCTGATCTACGACATAATGACACTATCTTCAACAAAAGTGTCATGCTGTTAGCGTATGCCGACGATATTAACATAATCGGCATGAACACGCGAGCAGTCAGTGCAGCATTCTCAGAGTTGGAAAGAGAGTCGCGTCGGATGGGTCTTACGGTGAACGAGGGCAAGACGAAGTATCTAGTGTCAACAAACAAAGAGTCCCGGCGTCTTGGACTGCACGTCACTGTTGATAACTACGTTTTTGAAGTAGTAAGGGACTTTGTCTATCTTGGAACCAGCATTAACAGCAGTAATGACGTCAGCATGGAGATATTGCGAAGGATAACTCTTGCTAACAGGTGTTACTTTGGGCTAAGTAAGCGATTGAGAAGTCGAGCCCTCTCTCGAAGAACGAAAACTACACTCTACAAGTCTCTCATCATGCCTATCCTAACATTTGGCGCTAAAGCCTGGACAATTTCCACCTCGGATGAGCGAATGCTTGGAGTTTTCGTGCAAGATCTTTGGACCTATTTGTGTTGGTGGCGAGTACCGAATAAGGTACAACCATGAGCTGTATACCGATATTGACATAGTAAAGCGTATCAAAATCCAGAAGAACACGCTCCAGCTAAGAAGGTGTTATATTCGGAACCCGAATATAACACCTCCGGTGGAAAGACCAAGTACTGGAGAACATGACGGCGCTTGGAATTTCTAATTGGCGCCAGCTAGCGAAGAACAGAGATGACTGGCGAAGCATGCTATTTTCGGCCTAAATCGATATTCGGTAGTTATGGCCACATAAGTAAGTAAGTAAAGTTAAAAAGAGTAAAAAAATTTGTTAAAGACCATTGTTTTGCTTAAGGAAATAAAAGAATAAAAATTCATAATCTTGTACTCTACCAGAGGGTTAATAATTTTGACACTGCCTGTACACAATTTTCACATTTTGCGTATTGACAAAACGACATACAACAATAAAATATACACCAGTCTGTTCACAAGCGTTGTGTTCGTATACAACTTTCATTTCCAACATAAAACTTTACAACACCTCGTGAACTGCCCAAATGTAAGTATGAATAAATTAGGTAATTGATTAAACAAATTTAATGGAAAATATGTTCTTATTTTACTGACAAAGACTGATGAATTTGAAAATTTTCATAGCTTAAACCATATTTATTTGAAAACTTTGTATTTATGAACAAACTCGTATAACCAATTATTTTTTAAATGCCGAATGCACTTCAGTATTTAACATTTAAATAATAAATAATTTATTAAAAGAACAAAAACACAAATTATTTAGTTTTTAGTGGGTGCCGTAGCTCAGTGGTTAGTGTGTTGGCCTCCTGATCTGTAGGTCGTGGGTTCAATCCCCGGCTGAAGCAGAATATCGAAAAGATTTTTCTTTCGAACGGTAACCACCTGTCGACTAGCAATTGGCAATTCTTCCGACAGTAACAATTTGCCATGGAAAATCTTCTAAAAGAACTCTGTAACAAAACTAAAAAATTTCGCAAGTGTTGTGCCGGTCGGAACCGGCTAAAATAAGTAGGTCCTTTCTAATACTGTCCGAAATTTAACACGCACAACAGTAATGGAAGAGAGCCCCGAAGGGCTCTTTGACCAGGCCACATATCTACCTCTCTATTTAGTTTTTATTTCCAAATAATTTGTCTAACATTAATTAAATTATAAAACGCGTGCTAAATCCCAATTTTTCTAAAATTATTTAAATTAGAAAATGTGTGCTAAATTTCAATTACTCTACCAAATTATTTAAATTACAAAACATTTGCTAAAATTTCAACTATTATAAAATAACTTAAATTTAAGTCATATTTGCTTATATATAAATTCTACTTAAATAAGTTTAAACTCTATTGCGATTACAAGCATTATACCGTGAATATACGTAAACTACATTGTATTTATAACCATATAGATTAAGACGTGAATATAACCTGAATTCTAAAAACTATAAAGACGCATTTTTTTCCCTCAAAAGAATACCATTTTTCATTTACCTAAGTGTATAGAGCATACGAATGCATATAAATTAAAACAAAATCGGGTATACATCGTTTGAGTTACAGTCAGTGAAATAGGTCTTGGGTGGAAGATTGGTATCGCGTGTGGTATATATTGAAAAGGTTTGAGACAAGATTGATAAATAGTCGGAAGTGTACATTTGCTATTCACGCGGAAAAATTTGATGTATCAAAAAATATATTTCCGAATGCATATGTACATACTTTCTCTATTCGTACGTACATGTCTTCGACCTTCATGGTAAATGATTATGTGTGATTAAATGAGGCAAGGCAACTAACAAGAGTCGGACAAATATAGCTATATACAAGATATATAAACATCTTGCAAATTACTATACCTTAATATCCACAAAATTTGTCAATTGTACATTGACATTGAGAAAATGTGATTTTCAATAGCACTCGCTGTTGTAATATATAAAAGAAAAGTGCTAATAGTGTTTATAACTTTTTATGTAACATCACTTTTATGATATATGTAATCGAACTTACAAAATATCATAAAGTCAATTTCTGTTTGTTAACCAATTTCAACGGTGTTACGGTGACGAACAAGTGTATGGTCGGGGCTTAAAGATAATTGTGCATTGGTTCAGTGAAACAAGAAACAGCCGAACGATACATTTGCTGGTGAATATAAAAGCTTTTGCTAACACACATATCATCAACATTGTGTACATCTCGTTACTACATCTACGTCAAAGCCTTCCACTATATGCCCAACGGTTGCCACGTTAAGACGACGACGACGTATGGTCGACTTCTTGACTTGTGAATCGTATGTGCCATATCTATATTACAGAAAATCATTATGTAATATTCCATTTCATTGTAGACGTACATCGCGCATCAAATAGTCAATTTCCTAATCGTTCGTTTTTAGCAACTGATTCCACTGCCAGGCTAGTACCGTGACAGAAACAGAGTGATGCAGTAGCAACGCCAACAACCCTATAGCCAGAACTCGACAACAACAACAACGAGAGCAACACCAAATTCAGCAACAAATATAGCAGACATCGCCAAAGCAAATTAAATATAATAAGCAACAGATACGAAATAGTAGTAAAAATGGCCGGCATAGTGTAGTGAAAGCAGTAATAGGACAACAACCACAAGAAGAAATACACTCAACAATTGATTCAATTACCAAACAGCAGTCATCACGAATAAACAAAACGTACACCAGCATCATCAGCATCAGGTTCAGCAGTATCAACAACAGAATCATCATCACCATCATCTTCTCCTCAACAACAACAACCATAAGTTAAACAGGCACAGCCACATCACCCACAACAGCGGCAGCAGCATCATTCCCACATCAACCACATCAGCAGCAGAAACACGGTCTGTTTCCACGACGTGCCAATCTTCGTACAGTGAGTACAATCTCACTTCTAAGTAAGTCGATTTGTACGCCTATATATATCTATATATATACCCTTATCTACCCTCCTAAACACAGGTATATAATGTGTTTTTTTTAAATACGAATATTCTACTTTATTCTAAAATAAGTATGTTTTTACTACGTGTTGATAAAAGGCTTTAAATTATTTCCCAAATTTTCCGTACTTCCAAAATACAACATTGAGCTTGGGGAGTGTCAAGTCATGTCTGTCACTACGTACCAGAGCTGTAAAAGAATTGAATCAATACAGGATTCACTCACCCTTACTTACTTACTTATATGGCCATAACAACCGAATATCGATTTAGGCCGAATATAACATGCTTCGCCAGCCATCTCTGTTCTTCGCTAGCTGGCGCCAGAGGGTTCCAAATATAACACCTTCTTAGCTCGAGCGTGTTCTTCCATTCGCTAGACATGACCTAGCCAGTGCAGCCGCTCGATTTTGATCCACTTTACTATGTCAATATCGGCATACAACTCGTACAGCTCATGGTTGTACCTTATTCGGTACTCGCCATCAACGCAAATAAGTCCAAAGATCTTGCGTAGGACTTTTCTCTCGAAAACTCCTAGCATTAGCCGAGATGGAAATTGTCCAGGCTTCATCGCCATATGTTAGGACAGGCATGATGAGAGACTTGTAGAGTGTAGTTTTCGTTCTTCGAGAGAGAGCCCGACTTCTCAATTGCTTACTTAGCCCAAAGTAGCACCTATTTGCAAGAGTGATCCTTCGCAATATCTCCAGGCTGACATCATTACTGCTGTTAATGCTGGTTTCAAGATAGCCGAAGTCCCTTACTACGTCAAAAGCACTCACCCTTAATTCATTTAAAGGTGCATCAACGAGGCTGCACTTTTTTGTTTCAAATTCGCTAAAGAATGACAGGCGAACCATTCATCATTCTCAAAAGCTTAAAATTATAACACTTTCCCATTCAGTAAAGAGTGGGAATTGAAAAATATCAATCTTATTCTTGCTAGGCTTAAAAATATGATGAATTCATTCAATATTAAAATTCTCTTAAACTCTGAAATACTGGAAATATGATATTATTTATTACCATGAAAAGCATAGCTGCTTTGGAACAAAACAAATGATGTTATTATGAAGGTAGAGCAACTACAAAAATTCCTTTTGGATGCGCCATATGTCAGAAACTGGCTTCTTACAGTGTCAAGAAAGTGTGTTTTTTGTTTTTTTTCAACTTCTTCTTCTTTTCCCATGTGTTTGTTGTTGTTTTATTTACTTTTTCTCCTTCATTCATGAGAACTTTCCCCAATGGCTCTACCTTGAGTTATTATACCATGACAAAACCAATCCGCTGTTATTATTCATTTGATGTAACTCGCACAGTACCCTGAAGTTTTGTATTGCATATGCAACAACGCACAAGAATTCCCCCTTTTTTCTTGAAGTAGTCTGTTGAAGCTGCTCAATTTATATACAAATTAATACAAATATGATAGAAAAAATCTCCTTACAGTTGACTGGGGCCGACCAAATTATACCCTGCATATGTAGATATATATGTATATAAAAAGTTTACTCGAATATCCATCTTTTATTTCCACTTTTTGAATTCTTGATTCCTCTCTGAGGTTGTTGAGTGCGAACGCAAACAAACGTGTGTGCGCAATATTAAATAAATAAATAATAAAGAACAACTAAAACCCAAAATAGATACTTGCAGAAAGAAGAGGAACCAACTCCACAAGTGTATACATATAATATACCAATACAACAAACTGAACATAAAATATATATACTGTGTCTATTTGTGCAAAATTAAAAATTATTAAAATTGATAATAAATGAGTGTAAAGCGCTCTCCACCCCCCGCGCGTAATTCTCCTTCAACTAATGTTATGGAGATTAAAACGAGTGTAGACGCATCTCATGTAAATAAAAACAATGCTAAAGAACTAAACAGAAATATACTTCTAATCTCGTTTTTACCAATAAATAATTTGATCAGTGCACACTCCAACACAACACAGGCCAACGGTATTTCTCTCTCGTAGAGCGAACAATGTCCCTCTCCCAATCTAATTGAGGGAACAACAACAGCTTCGAATAGCAACTCCGAAACTCATGTTTATAAACAAACAAGCAGCAACATTGTTGATAACACATTGAATGCAAATAAGTCAGAAACAACAAAAGTACAAACAGGTATGGACAGATACATTACAATTAAAAGGAAATTAAGCCCACAGAAATTAAATTATGGTAATAAGGCAAAAATAAATAAAACTAAAATAAATGAAGATGGAAGTGCTTCAGTAGGAAATAGATTCGCATTACTAAGCGACAAAAACCATGCAACTAATTGCACTGACTTGGGTTCTACATCTAGTACCTCTAATGCCAAACCGCCTCCAATTTACTTGCGTGAATGCAGTACCAATGAATTAGTAGACAATCTAACGCGCATAGCTGGCCAAAATAACTTCCATATCGTGTCGCTAACGAAAGGAAACATTAAAGAGACAAAAATACAAATATATAATGAAGACAATTACCGCGCCATTGCCGAATTTCTCAATGAAAACAACAAAAACTTTTACACATATCAGCTCAAAAGTACCAAAGGTCATATTGTTATCGTCAAAGGTATAGATCCGAATGTAGAACCAAATGATATAAAGGAAGCACTGGAAGAAAAAGGCTTTCCGATAAAAACAGTTATAAATATGGTCAATAAAAATAAGGTACCACAGCCAATGTTTAAAGTTGAATTGATTCCCGAATTCAAAAAACTAAAAAATAATGAAACATCCTATTACCAAATGCAATACTTGCTTCACCGTAAATATACAGTGGAAGAACCACATAAGTGTAAAGGCCCTGTACAATGCACAAATTGTCAGGAATTCGGCCATACTAAGAGTTATTGCACCTTAAGAAGCGTATGTGTAGCATGTGGAGATCTCCATCAGACATCAGCATGTACTTCTAACAAAAACGACCCAAATACTAAGAAATGCAGTAATTGCAATGGTAACCATAGAGTAACTATAGAGGCTGTCCTGTATATAAGGAATTAAAAAACAGATCTAATCAGAGTCAGGCAACTCACTCCCAAGTGGCTACAAAATTTCAAAGTGATTTTATACAAAACAACGCAAATATTCCAAAAATTTCTCATATGTCGTACGCCAATGTATTAAAACAAACTGAGCAACATGCAAAAGAACCAATTGCCCAGCCCAATGGAACCGTTGAATCTATGATTTGCAATTCAACACAATGCATGACACAATTTATGTCTAATATGCAAACTATGATTCAAGAACTGATTAAAGCGCAAAATCAAATGTTACAAGCTCTATTAAATAAAAAATGAGTGTCCTTAAGATCTGCTTCTGGAATGCAAACGGTATTAATAACCACAAAATTGAACTAAAGCATTTCTTAGATAGTAAAAATGTTGACGTAATGCTTCTAGCTGAAACACACCTTACAACCAAGTACAACTTCAATATACCAGGATACACATTCTATAGCACAAACCACCCTGACGGCAAAGCACATGGTGGTACAGGCATTCTCATTAGAAGCAGAATTAAGCATTATTCTTTTGAAGAATATTCAAGAAACTACTTACAAGCTACTTCAATATGTCTACAATGCCTTAACAAAAATATAACACTCTCAGCTGTGTACTGTCCACCACGATTTTCAATAACCGAAAAGGTATTTAAAGAATTCTTTGACAAGCTAGGAAAGAGATTCTTGGCGGCTGGTGATTATAACGCCAAACATACGTATGGGGGCTCTCGTTTAATAAATCCTAAAGGAAGGCAACTGTATAACACTATAATAAATCCACAAAACATGCTCAATTTCGTGTCTCCTGGCCAGCCAACATATTGGCCAACAGACATCTCGAAAATTCCTGATTTGATTGATTTTGCAGTCGTTCGAAATCTTAATCGAAATATTGTCACTGCCGAAATAAGTTACGAACTATCCTCAGATCACTCTCCTGTATTATTTTATCTAAATGAACGCCCTCCATTATCAAAACTACCATTTAGGCTGACATCCCCAAAAACAGATTGGCTGAAATAAAAATTTTTTTTTGTTGAAATTGTGAACTGTCAAACCTCAGTTGTTAAAATTTCACCCAAATTCATCGATTAGTTTATTTGTTGTAGTCGTTTGAAATAACCAACTTTTGTGTTTCTTGAAAAATGGAAGAAAGTGAATTTCGTGCTGTGATTAAACACTATTATTTGAAAGGGAAAACGGCGAAAGAGACAAAAGAAAAGCTTGATAAACATTACGGTGAGTCTGCTCCGTCAGATTACATGGTAAAATATTGGATTGCTGAATTTAAACGCGGCCGAACAAGCTCTGCAACAATACCATCAACAGGAAGGCCAAAAGAGGTGGTTACTGAAGAAAATATCAAGAAAATCCTCGATATCGTTATGAATGATCGCCGAGTCAAGTTGCGTGAGATTGTTGAAATGGTAAACATCTCATATAAACGTGTGTTTAACATTTTGCATAAACATTTGCATATGAAAAAGCTATTGGCAAGATGAATGCTCAGTGTCGAACAAAAACGAGTTTGAGAGACCACTTCACAGCGGTGCTTGGACACAATAAAGCGTAATCCTGTTGATTTTTGGAGTCGATTAATAACTGTTGATGAAACCTGGGTCCACCACTACACACCTGAAACCAAAAATCAATCGAAACAATGGGTGGAAGCTGGTGGAAGTGCTCCGAAGAAGGCGAAGGCAGTGAAATCGGCTGACAAGGTTATGGCCACTGTATTTTGGGATGCACTCGGAATATTGCTTATCGATTATCTTAAAAAAGGATCCACAATCACAGGAAAGTATTACCGTGCATTATTGGATCAATTGAATGATGCAATCTAGAAAAAACGACCACATTTAAAAAAGAAAAAAATGCTCTTTCTTCAAGACAACGCACCGGTTCACACAGCATTATATACGATGCTAAAATTACGTGAAATACACTTCGAATTGGTTGATCATCCACCTTATAGTCCAGATTTATCTCCTGGTGACTTTTTCCTGTTTCCAAACTTGAAAAAATGGCTCGCAGGAAAAAGATTCAGCTCAAACGAAGACGTGATTACCAAAACTTACGCGTATTTTGAGGGGTTCCTGAAATCGTATTATTCAGATGGTATAAAAAAGTTTGAATATCGTCTTACTAAGTGTGTCGAAGTAAAAGGAGACTTTGTTGAGAAATAAATGGTTTTTGAAAATAAAAAATGTTTTTTTCCTACTTAGGTAGCTTCATTATCAATCCGCCCTCGTATATGTGTACATATATATATATATATATATATATATATATATATATATATATATATATATATATATATATATATATATATATATATATATATATATATATATATATATATATATATATATATATATATATATATATATATATATATATATATATATATATATGTGAATTTTTTATAAAGACGTTTTATTCTTTTCTAGTTTATATATACCCTGCAAAAAATTTGCGACTAATCTCTTAAGAGAGTAGTTCGGGATCTTTTCGGGGCCAATTTTTAAATTAATTCATATATTTAGAGATTTTCCACACTTTCAAGTTATTCGCTTTTAAGTTAACAATGACATATTGCAGGTTAGCGTAGCTGGTAGAGCGACGGCGATAGAATTATACGATAGCAAACACATGGTGTTGTGGGTACCCAGGTTCGAATCCGAGCACAAACCACCCTAACGGCAAAGCACATGGTGGTACAGGCATTCTCATTAGAAGCAGAATTAAGCATTATTCTTTTGAAGAATATTCAAGAAACTACTTACAAGCTACTTCAATATGTCTACAATGCCTTAACAAAAATATAACACCCTCAGCTGTGTACTGTCCACTACGATTTTCAATAACCGTAAAGGTATTTAAAGAATTCTTTGACAAGCTAGGAAAGAGATTCTTGGCGGCTGGTGATTATAACGCCAAACATACGTATGGGGGCTCTCGTTTAATAAATCCTAAAGGAAGGCAACTGTATAACACTATAATAAATCCACAAAACATGCTCAATTTCGTGTCTCCTGGCCAGCCAACATATTGGCCAACAGACATCTCGAAAATTCCTGATTTGATTGATTTTGCAGTCGTTCGAAATCTTAATCGAAATATTGTCACTGCCGAAATAAGTTACGAACTATCCTCAGATCACTCTCCTGTATTATTTTATCTAAATGAACGCCCTCCATTGTCAAAACTACCATTTAGGCTGACATCCCCAAAAACAGATTGGCTGAAATACAAAAAGTATATAAGTAGTCATATCAACACCAGTCCTGTAATACAGTCTGAGATCGACATCGATAATAATCTGAACATCATCAATACCATGCTCACTACTGCTGCAATAGTTTCAACCCCACGTGATTACCAAAAACAAAAGAATGTTCGTATAGCCACCAACACCCAAATTGAAAAACTCGTTAATGAAAAGCGCCGGCGTAGAAGAGAATGGCAGACATGCCGGTCACCTGCATCAAAACAAGGACTTAAGTGTGCTGAAAGAGCTCTGAAAGAAGCATTAAAACAGGATGAGGAATTTGAACAGCTAAAGTATATCGAAAAGCTTTCTCCTATGACTACCAAAACAAATTCGCTTTGGAACTTTTACAAAAAGCTGAAAACGCCACTAGATGCAGAATTTCCAATCAGAAATCATGTCGGAAATTGGTCACGCAATGAAGAAGAAAAAGCCAACACATTTGCTATACATTTATGTAATGTGTTCCAGCCCAATCCGCCCGCAAACGACTTTCGAATCCCTCCACATAGCATTGCAACTAGTGGCTTCACTCCCCTCAAAATATCATTCAAAGAAATCAACGAGATTATTAAGTTCCAGCTTAATCCAAAGAAAGCTCCTGGTTTCGATGGCATCACACCAAAAATGCTAATTGAAATTCCAACGGCAGCTGTATTGTTTTTAGTGGTTTTGTTTAATGCAATGCTAAAACTGGGCTACTTTCCTAACCAATGGAAAAAATCACAAGTAACAATAATCCTAAAGCCAGGAAAAGATAAAACATTGCCGTCATCCTACAGACCCATAAACTTGCTACCATGTCTCTCAGAATTATTTAAAAAACTGCTGTTAGCCAAACTCAGACCTCATCTTGAAGAACGTGACATAATTCCTCAGCAACAATTTGGATTTCGCGAAAAACATGGGATGATCGAGCAGGTCAACAGAATTACCAATGAGATACGGAAAGCATTTGAATACAAAGAGTATTGTTCAGCTATATTCCTCGATGTTGCTCAGGCATTTGATAGAGTGTGGCATGAAGGGCTAAAGTATAAAATAAGAAAACTTCTACCAGAAAGCTCCCACCAAATACTGGAATCATACCTATATAACCGTAGTTTTGTTGTAAAATGTAAAGACTTTTCCACAGAAGAATTCAATATCAAAGCCGGAGTTCCACAGGGTAGCGTTCTTGGCCCGATTGTATATGTATTATATACTTCCGATCTACCAAGAGATGCACGGTTGTTGACATCTACATTTGCTGACGATACTGCTATTGTAAGCCGTAATCGAAACCCAATTAAGGCATCCACAGATTTAGGGGAGCATTTAGTACTTGTTGAAAAATTGTTATCTAACGGGCGCATAAAAGTTAATGAGTCCAAATGTAAACATGTAACGTTCACACTTAACAAAAGCACATGCCCGACAGTTACACCAAATAATATCGCCATAACTCATACAAATGAAGTCACCTACCTAGGGATACACATAGAAAGACGACTTACATGGCGCAAGCACATCGAAGCAAAAAGAACTCAGATGAAATTAAAAGCTTCTTGTCTGCACTGGCTCATCAATTTCAGATCCCCATTAAACTTGAAATACAGGGTCCTACTGTACAACAGCATAATAAAGCCAATTTGGAGTTACGGAATTCAATTATAGGGAACACTAGTAATAGCAATATTGAAATCATACAGAGATCTCAGTCTAAAATGTTAACGATGATAACTGGTGCACCATGGTATATTAGAAATGAATGTATACACAATGATTTAAATATCCCAATGGTAGAAATTGAAGTTAAAAATACTAGACAAAAATATACTAGAAGATTACAAAGACATCCAATCACACTAGCAAGAACCTTGCTCAATACCTGCTATACTTCGCGCCTTCGGAGAAAGGACCTGCCAGCCTTCCAATTAAAAGAAGAGCATAGTACAAAAAACATTACTCTAGATAATAAGGAGCTACTGTTGTTGAATTAGATTAAGATTTTAACATTTATTATCAGATTCTTTAGGAATAGATTCAATAAATAAAGAAAATATATAATAAAAAAAAAACTTTTTGAAAAACAATTTTTGCATATACTACTAATTTATACCCGATATATGGTTGACTTTGACGATGTACTTTGTATGTTATGAGAGTTCTAAAAGGGATAATTTAAAGGAGGTGTTGAAGATAATTGTGAGACTTAGTATGGGAGCTATATAAAAAGTTGGCATGGCTTACCTCTTTCTTGCAAATCCAATTAATTTTTCAATATAAATCCACACTCTAAATTTATTTGTCCTACGTTGAATAGTTCGTAAGTTGTAGCGGTTAACATTTTTGTTTATTTTCCTCAACTTTGTATGGGAGACAAAAGAAAGAGTGGGCGTGGCACACTGATTTTCTACCAGATTATTTTCAACTATGATATTAATCTAAGTGTCAATTATGGTTGTTCTAGACAGAAGATTGCCGAAGTTACAGCTGTTTCAATTTAAAAGAATTTCAGTCATTTTGTAAGGGGGCTACGATAAACAGTGGGCGTGGCTCACCCATTTTTGGCGAGGTTATATAGTAGTATTATATAACTCTACGTGCCAAATATTGATGTCCCAAGTGGTATATTGTGTGAGTTATAGCAAGTTAAAGATTTTGAAAATTCTGAGGTTAGTCGCTTTGAATGCTTGGTGTGGGCGTGGCTTTTGACCGATCATTGACCCCTCCGTACCCTTGGATCATAGGTTACTTATGCCAAATTTCGTCGTAATAGCTCAATATTTACTCAAGTTATCGTGCGAAGCAGCCAGGTGACAGACAGACGGACGGACGGACGGACGGACATCGCTAAATCGAACATTTAAGCGGAGCTGATCACGAATATATAGCTATATCTATATCTCCGGAGATTCCTTCAAGTGGTCACAAACATCTGACCGAAATGAATATACCTTGCATATTGCATTATGCAGGGTATAAAAATTTGTCATATAAAATAGTGTTTACAACAGCTTGTTGAGGCTCGTACTGTACTTCTGGTGACGACTTTAACATTGATGCCTCTAACGCAGACTATCAATCACTCTGATTCACTGATCTTCTTGTTGCCGATGTGGCCAACGAACAGATACAGATTTTGAAAGTTATATTTTTATTTGAGAGTTAAATTTTATAATTCAATCTATTCTAATCTTCCCTTTTCATTAAAATAATCCATGAATTGCTTTCGGACATCTTCATATGATGTTGACTGATTCATAGCTTCGCCACTAGCTGGAACGTTCGTTGGGCAGTTGACATTTGCATACTCTGGATTCTTGTCGATCAAGAAATTATGCAAAACGCAGCATGTGCGAGTTATTAACTCAACATTTATCACACTTTTGAGATCAATGGGTTTTTGAAAACTGCGAAATGGTGGTTACAAAATACCGAAAGATCTTTCCAATACTTTCCGTGCCCTAGAAAGTCGTTTATTGAAACTTTTCCTTGCAAGCACATTTGTTCGATGAGAGAATGGCTTAAGTAAGTGCTTTTCAAGAGCAAATGTGCTATCTACAACAATTACATATGGCAAGGTCCTATTGTTACCTATACTTTTATCAGGTGGAAAGTGGTGCACAGCGTTATATAATACTGTTTGCAATGACAAATTTTGTAACATTCCGCTATAGTTAGTTCGGTATCAGGAGCTTGGAAATTGATATGCTTTCCATCCAATGCCCCAAGACATAATGGAAATAGCCATTTATTTTTGAATTTTTCAGAAATTGTTTCCCATTGGTCAAACTAATAAAAAAGTTTTGAAAAAAAAATTTTGAAATTATAAATATTTACCGTATATTTAAATACTTTTGTTTTATTTTAGGAATCCAGTAAGTAGGGACAGACAACACAACAAAATCGGAAGAAAACGATCTCGTTCAGGTGTTAGAAGAAAAGCCGGAAAGAAAATATGATTGGCTTGGGGAACAGCTTGTTTCAACCCTGAACGAGATGACAAATCAGAACGTAATAGACGAAGCCATTATCTCGATACAACGCCGGATAATGGAGTTCAAAATTAAAGATCGTGCTCCTGCTCCCAGTGTTAATGAAATACTCCAAGAAGACACTAACACGAGAAATATTTTGACTGAAGCTCTTGAGGGCGTTTTCGATGACGATGATTTTTAAATAGTTTGATTCATTCTTTATTTTTTTCTAATTTAATTTTTTAGCTGTGGTTTTTAGGTTTTAGTGAATTAGATTTTAACTTCATTTTTCTTGAATTTAAATTTTATAATTTAAAAATTTTCCTTTTTTTTCTTTAGCTTTAAGATATCGCGCCCAAAGAACTGAGTTCCATGAATTAATATTTAATTTTCTTTATTTTATATATTTTATATTACTGCGATTATAGTACTAAGAATGAAGAAGTGCAATTGAACTAATAAATGTTAAATATATATATATATATATATATATATATATATATATATATATATATATATATATATATATATATATATATATTTAACATTTACTAAGTTCAATTGCACTTGTATATATATATAAATGTATATATATATAAATGTATGTATATATATATATATATATATATATATATATATATATATATATATAAATATATATATATATATATATATATATATATATATACGAGGGCGGATTGATAAAGAAGCTACCTAAGTACGAAAAAGGCAGCACAAACAAAAAATTTTTTTTGTTGAAATTGTGAACTGTCAAACCTCAGTTGTTAAAATTTCACCCAAATTTATCGATTAGTTTATTTGTTGTAGTCGTTTGAAATAACCAACTTTTGTGTTTCTTGAAAAATGGAAGAAAGTGAATTTCGTGCTGTGATTAAACACTATTATTTGAAAGGGAAAACGGCGAAAGAGACAAAAGAAAAGCTTGATAAACATTACGGTGAGTCTGCTCCGTCAGATTACATGGTAAAATATTGGATTGCTGAATTTAAACGCGGCCGAACAAGCTCTGCAACAATACCATCAACAGGAAGGCCAAAGGAGGTGGTTACTGAAGAAAATATCAAGAAAATCCTCGATATCGTTATGAATGATCGCCGAGTCAAGTTGCGTGAGATTGTTGAAATGGTAAACATCTCATATGAACGTGTGTTTAACATTTTGCATAAACATTTGCATATGAAAAAGCTATTGGCAAGATGGATGCTCAGTGTCGAACAAAAACGAGTTTGAGAGACCACTTCACAGCGGTGCTTGGACACGATAAAGCGTAATCCTGTTGATTTTTGGAGTCGATTAATAACTGTTGATGAAACCTGGGTCCACCACTACACACCTGAAACCAAAAATCAATCGAAACAATGGGTGGAAGCTGGAAGTGCTCCGAAGAAGGCGAAGGCAGTGAAATCGGCTGACAAGGTTATGGCCACTGTATTTTGGGATGCACTCGGAATATTGCTTATCGATTATCTTAAAAAAGGATCCACAATCACAGGAAAGTATTATCGTGCATTATTGGATCAATTGAATGATGCAATCTAGAAAAAACGACCACATTTAAAAAAGAAAAAAATGCTCTTTCTTCAAGACAACGCACCGGTTCACACAGCATTATATACGATGCTAAAATTACGTGAAATACACTTCGAATTGGTTGATCATCCACCTTATAGTCCAGATTTATCTCCTGGTGACTTTTTCCTGTTTCCAAACTTGAAAAAATGGCTCGCAGGAAAAAGATTCAGCTCCAACGAAGACGTGATTACCAAAACTTACGCGTATTTTGAGGGGTTCCTGAAATCGTATTATTCAAATGGTATAAAAAAGTTTGAATATCGTCTTACTAAGTGTGTTGAAGTAAAAGGAGACTTTGTTGAGAAATAAATGGTTTTTGAAAATAAAAAATGTTTTTTTCCTACTTAGGTAGCTTCATTATCAATCCGCCCTCGTATATGTGTACATATATATATATATATATATATATATATATATATATATATATATATATATATATATATATATATATATATATATATATATATATATATATATATATATATATATATATATATATATATATATATATATATATATATATATATATATATATATATATATATATAGATATAGATATATATGTGTGAATTTTTTATAAAGACGTTTTATTCTTTTCTGGTTTATATATACCCTGCAAAAAATTTGCGACTAATCTCTTAAGAGAGTAGTTCGGGATTAATCTTTTCGGGACCAATTTTTAAATTAATTCATATATTTAGAGATTTTCCACACTTTCAAGTTATTCGCTTTTAAGTTAACAATTACATATTGCAGGTTAGCGTAGCTGGTAGAGCGACGGCGATAGAATTATACGATAGCAAACACATGGTGTTGTGGGTACCCAGGTTCGAATCCGAGAAGAAAAAATACGTAAATTTTCTTTGTACATGTGTACGTTTAAATTTGAAATATATGAATCGGAAATTATAATGCAATGAATGAAAATAAATTGTCTGTACCCGTAAAAAAAATAAAAAATAACTTTTTTACATGAGAATTATAATCGAAGAGCAAAAATTGTTAAATTGTCAAATAATTGAAAATAAAATATAATTGAGAATTACAATGCATTGAATGAAAATTTCTAACCATACTAATCTACATTTATACCCGTTCGGGTATAAAAGGGTACAATTGGTCTCTTCATAGAACATGCTCGAACTAAAGGGAACAGTTCACTCCATATAAAGAGATCAAAAGTGCGATTAGTCGCATATTCCTTTGCAACTGATCTCGGATACATCCCTGATCAGTCACATTTTTTGCAGGGTAATTATGACTAGATAAACTAATACAAGTTGTTATAACAATAACAGAGAAGTAGACTTGACTCGATGTGATTAGATGAAATAAAACAGTATTAAAAATATAATTCGATTTTTGATTATTTTAAACAAACATTCATATTGATATCTTTTAGGTTCTCCCAAATTGCTTTGGGTATGCAATACACCAAATATGAATGTGATATTCTGTTTTGATATTCCAGGCTCTTGTAGCTTTCTCCAGTTGATAAAAATCTCAAAGTAACGCACAGATGCACCGCTAGCGAAAATATGATTTTCTATATCTCCGGAGATTCCTTCAAGTGCATTATGCATTATGCAAGGTATAAAAAGCATCTGCGTCTTTATCATGTAGACCAATAAAAACTATCAACCCTATCATGAACAAATTTCTCGCGGAAATTTATATAACGTACAATATGCGTAACTCATTTTCAGCAATCTAAAATGCATTGTTGACATGTGAAATTATTCGCGTAAAAAGTTTCCCGCGATATGGCTGGTTGTCTTAACTATTGTATTTTTGCCTTAATGATAATGTATGTGGATGGATTCGAGGGTTACTATTTATATTTCGGCAATAGCAAATAATAACAATAATAACATTTCTAAATGAAAACGGCTTTATTGTTTTTCAAAATATTCACCACGATGATCAATGCACTTTTGCATTCGTTCAAACCATTTGTTATTCCATTCCTCTTGAGACACTCCCAAAACATGGTTTTTGAATGCTTCAACTGCTCCTTTTTAAATTTTTTCCATAACATATTTACTCGCTCTTCACAGCCGACATAGTATTGTCGTGGTTGTTCTTCTGTGCTGGCTGAAATTCCAGCCAGTAGGCGTCGTAGTGAATTCATAAGCGCATATTCTTGACGCAAAATACCAGCTAATGTAGGTGTTGTCTCAGTTGGAACATGTTGTGTAGTGTTTGCTAAAGATCTTGAGTCATCCATCTCTTTGTTAACGCTGTCACTCTTTTGATCCGTATCCTTAGATATTGCAGACCTAAAGATCCTCCTATGTTCGATTACCAATGTCTCAATTTCACCATGGTAGTCATGCTTGAAGTACGCGTGGTCTTCGTTTACCCCTATGGCGAGACGAAGTTCGTTGTCCGTTATGTTAAACCTGGCCCAGGCATACTCTAAACGACGCAGGCGCTCTTTGTAATAATCCACCGATTTGCGATCCTTCGGATGCTTTCTGAAGTTTCGTTTTATACCTTGTATCTCCTCCCCAATGGAGTTTTGAGAAGCCAATAAATCGTTGAATTCCATTCTTTGTCTTTGTATGTGTGTTGTATAAGCTTCTAAATAAGCTTCTAAATGTATAACATAAAAAACATTATATTAATGCATAATATATAGATATGCTAAATAGACAAATAAATGTAAATGCATGACCTGCACACAATTATAAATATGTAAAGAAATAAAAAAACTGCAGGTGATTGCTTATGTTGGTTTCAATAGTTCATTGCACCTGAACGCCACTGTTGGAGTCAGTTCATGCCCCGCTGAACTAACTCGGTTTAGTTTATCGATGAATTTGTGTTAGTGGAGCGATCGCTGTCCACCTTATTATCCTTCTTTTGTCTTCCTGGAGAATTCGATCTTGATCGCTTTCGTCGCAGACGGCAGTCACGCGCCATGTGTCCTTTTTTGTCGCAAATAAAGCACTTACCAGTAAATTTATTTTCACGTCGACCTGTTGTCCTTGCTTCAGGCTGCACTATGGACTTGAATGCCTGACACACTGCTTCAACCAGATCTGATGTTTCTGTTCCTAGTTGGCGTACCCGTGGCATTGGTCCACACATCAAACTGGCGGCTTCAAACGTCAAGCCACTACTGACTGTTTCGGCATATGCATTCCTTGGTGACATGACTACGGCACGCTTTGTCTCTCCATCACGTATGACATCTATGAATGCCTCTTTTTTTTATTTTTTCGCTAGATGACATAAGCGCTCAATATCGGAAGCGAAATCCTGAATGCTCTCATTACTCCGTTGCACTCGCGATCTTAACTCCACTGGATGTAATTGACTCTTGTATTCATTTCCATATTTTCGCTGGAGTGTGTCCATCAGTGACTGATAGCTACCACGATCTTTCTCTGGAATCATCTGTAACACCTCGGAAGCATTACCTTTTAATGCGACTATTAAAGCAGCAGTCTTGTCGCTATCATCCCATTGATTCTTCGAAGCTGTTGTCTCGAATTGAAGCTTGAAGATATTAAATGGCGTGCTTCCGTCAAATGTTGGTGGCTTTAGTTTGATTGTGCTTGAATCTCTAATCACTGATGTGGTTGGTCCATTTATTTTTAGTTGATTGAGTTCGTGCTGTAGTTTCTCGAGCTTTGCTTCCAAGTCATCATGTCTGTCTACATGTTCCTTCAGCTTATCATCCAAATCATCCACATGTTGAAATTTGAGTATTTTGAGTGTATATTTTTTCTTAAGAAACTATATATTTTATAGTAACCACAAAACAATTGAGCTGACAATTTCCCTGACCAATACCTTTGAGTACAGTAATATTACCCTTAATTCTGATAAGCATACAATAAAATAAGTAACTTTAGCAAGAACATAATTACTATATCTCTTAAAATAACCTCGAATCCTATAGTTGCGTTAAGAAAGCCAAACTAAAGTACTTTTCATGGAACTGAATATAACAATACATGTCTTAATTAAAGGCAGTTTTTCAGTGCGAGTTGAACTATATTTGTCATTTAAACTAAGTTTAAATTCGATTTGCAGTTTTCAGTCAAATTTCAACGTAGTTTAAACTTAGTTTAAACGACCAATTTAGCTGGGTTGAACTAAGATTAACCTATCAGTTGTTCAGCTGTCTATTCTTGCACACCAGTACATTTTTGCTTGCTGTGATTTAAAATAAGTTTAAATTTAAACTTCGGTTACTTAAACCTAATTTAAACCTAGTTAAAACTTGTACTGAAAAGCTGACACTAAGACTTTATTATGTATAAAGTTTCTCATATGTAAAATTATAGGCAAATGAACACAAATTGTGCAACTCTCTTCCAACCACATTTCTTTTCAAAAAAAACAATGTTTTTTTATTAAATTTTATGGCAAAAATTCAAAGTATAATTTTGGTAAAATCAGACGAGAAATGTAGAAGGTAAGAAGCATTATGTGAAGATAGGCAAATTGAATTTTAGACAAAAACTCGTTTGTGCATGCATTTAGTACCTAAGAACTAATATAACTGAAAATGGGGGGAATCGGATGGAAACCTCGACTAGGTACCATACAAAAGAGTTTTTTGGATTACATTTGATTCCGCTCATTTTCGAACTCGTCAAATTTAATGTTATACACTTAGTTTCAGGTTCATAACTTCATACTTTTGGGATTAAAATGTGAGATCATGTATACGAAAAAATACTCTTGCTTAGGTGGGCGTGATTTTCATTCGATTACTCCCTTTTGCAAATATAGATATTATATTTTCATGTATAGCTGTGTAATTAGTGTATGTAAAGGGTTATCCATTTTGCGGTTTCAAAAGTAAATGTAAATAAAACACATATAAAATATTTTTTATCATGATATTTCTTTTTTATAATAAAGTTTGAACGTTGACATTATGTGTGAAATACTACATCATTTAAATGACCACCACGCGAATTGTTGCAAGCATCGATTCTTTTGAGGTAATATTCGACCACTTATTGACACATATTGGGCGGTATCTCAGCCATAACGTGACGAATGTTGGTTTTTAGGTGCTCAAGAGTTAAAGGTTTATCTGCATAACACGGTCTTTCGCGTAGCCCCACAAAAAAAAGTCAAGCGGTGTCAAATCGCATGATCTTGGTGGCCACTTGATATCGCCACGACGAGAAATTACGCGGCCAGAAAATTTCTCTTGCAATAAAGCCATATTCGCTCGAGTTGTGTGGCATGTGGCACCGTCTCGTTGAAACCACATATTCTCTAAGTCGTATTCTTCAATAGCAGGCAAAAAAAAGTCGGTTATCATATGACCATAACGCTCCGAATTGACGGTGACAGTCGTTCCATCGTCGTTTTCGAAGAAGTAAGGTCCAATCACACCTCCGGGCCAAAGAGCGCACCAAGCAGTGACTTTTTGTGGATGTAGTGGCCTCTCTTCAATTACTTGAGGATTCTCAGAACCCCAAATACGACAATTTTTTTTGTTAACATACCCACCGAGTGAGAAATGTGCTTCGTCGCTGAAGAAAATTTTGTTCGAAAAATCGCCGTCCACCGCCTGTTGTTCAAGCACCCATTCGACGTATCTACGACGTTGTGAATGATCAGCTGGCTTCAGTTGTTGTGTGAGCTGGATTTTATATGGATGTGGGTGTAGATCCAAATGCAAAATACGCCATAATGTGCCGTAAGACAGTCCTAATTCCTGAGAACGACGAGGAATCGACACATTCGGGTCTTCGGCAACACTTTCACTTACAGCAGCGATATTTTCGGTGGTACGAGCGAAACGATGATGCACAGGCCTTACAATATCTGTAACCGATCCAGTCTCTTCATATTTCTTCACAATTTTGCCAATTGCTTGCGTAGTTGGACGATTATGTAAACCATAATCTCCTCTTAAAGCACGATATGTGACTGTGGCAGAATCACCATTTTTGCAGTAGGTTTTTACAATTTTAATAGTTAAGCGATCCATTTTCGCAAATGTCAGACCTTGAACTGAAATAGAAAGAAATTGCTTTAACAACTCAGTTTGACAGATGACGAATTCTAGCCCTATACTTTTGAAACCGCGAAATGGATAACCCTTTATTTATGTAGTTTTAGTTTGATGTCTCTATATTTTGGTGCTCATCGTATGAAAGCATATATATGGAAGCGTACTTTTGTATGGGAGGTAGGAGTGGTTTTTATCCAATTCCACCCATTTTTAGAAATATTAGTTTTATACTAAAACGAACTCAGTTTTAGGGTGATACCTTTTGCACTTATATTGTATATACAAACGAGTGATACCTCTGATTTTAGCAAAATTATGCTTAAAATTTTTGCCATAAAATTATCTCCTGAAATATTAAAAATATGTGAAATATTTTTTTTCAAGTCAATAGATCAAATGAAAATAAATAATTTTCAAAAAAGATAAAAAATTCACTTTTGTAGATTTCATCGCCTATAGCTGAGTCTATTTGATCTGGTGGGCACATCGTCGAAAAGAAGAATATTACCCTTTCTTTAAAGGGAATTTATATAATTAATGTTTAAAATTTAATAATCCTTCGCAGTTGTCATCATAATGAACATGTATGTACGCAATACCAGTAATGAAATGTTGCATTATTTAGAACAATTTTTTCTCATATTTTCTATTTCTTTATATAAAATTGTATATGGCAACACTGGTGAAATTGGTCTGATTGATATCGAGAACAGCAATCAGAACTGATTGACATGCAAATGTTCATTTTTGGAGTTCATTTTTCATTTTGTATTGATACCAACAACAATTTTTTGATTAGCGTTCAATTGATTGGTAATATAACCACGGCATAAGCATAATTGACGACGAAAAAAGGCACGTAAACATATTTGACGACGAAGAAAGTTATCGAGTGACAGTTATCACTTGAGAATTGACGTCGTTGCATTCATGTGATCAACTATTTAATAATTTAATAGTAATAATCATTACTTATTATAATTTATTACTAATTATAATTAGTGTATTTAATTTTTTAAATATTTTGCCCTATGAATTGGTTGAAGGAGTATGTTGAACTTGCCTTGTATGCCTTGAGCACACTTCAACATTTTTATAAATTGCGATAACAAAACCATGGAATCTTCGAGGTTTTTTGCAATATCTGACACAGGTATTTACAGATCGCTTTAAAGTTCCATAGAATTTAAAAAGTCTTCCTCTAAGAAAAAAATTATTTGAGACTAATTGTAAATTTTGAGCAATACTATCTGTTTGTTTCGCATATTATGTAGTATTCTTTAATAAGCATAATAATAATTAATATCTTATTAATGTGAATTCAAGGATTCATATTCATTAGGAGAAATAATTTATTCAAACAGTGAAAGAATAGTAAGGTCGGAATCAGCAACTCAAAAATACCTTACTCATGGCGTTCTAAAAAGATTTTCTCATAAGCGCTAGGAGCACCATATATTTATTTAAATACGCTTTTTATGGAAATTAAAATTTATGACACTTTTAGTTAATTATATTCCAAACTTAATGAATATGAATTAATTTTTACTTTATTTACAAATTTTTTTGAATAAAAAAGAAAATAATTGTAGTTTTTGTTATGCAATTAAAGCCTTTGTGCATATTTATTTTCATTTACTATTAAAACAAATTTCATGAAAATTTGATTTAATATTCTCCGGCAGCGTTTATTTTTAACGCGCGTCTTTCTTTGTAGTTAATTATATTTGCACGTCTTTTTTCGTCGTCAATTATATTTACACGTCTTTATCCACGTCTTTAGGCATCTTTTGTCGCCGTCAATTCTCTAGCTCGCATTTCTACATTTGAGAGCTTGGATTAAGTTTCATGAATTTCAAAACAATTTAATTATTTAATTATTTAATTTTTCACACTACATACGCATATCTCTATATGTGCATACATACGCACTAGGGATGTCAATCCCGCTATTCCGGGATCCTGGTATGCTCGGCTAATAAGCCCGGGATTTTCGTAATTTTTATTTCTTACGAAGCATATAAAGTGAAGATAGAAAAATTCCATTTCATAGGAAAGAAGCAACATTGAAAAGCACTTTATGTTTGTGGTAGAAATCAGTTGGGTTTTCGTTTCTCATCGGCATCTAAATCTAGATCTAAATTGGAAGACAAATACTTTAAATAGTTTAGTATTCTTTTACATTATTTTTCAGCAATAATACAGAGAAGTTAAATTTTGGACAGTATTAGAAGGAACCTACTTATTTTAGCCGGTTCTGAATGCAGAACCCTTATGACATCAATACTTCTGTTTTTTGTCACCGAGTTACTACCGGAAGAATTGCTGACAGGTGGGCTTCATTAGAAAAAAAGTATTTTCAATATTAAATTTATGCTTCAGCCGGGGATTGAACCGAAGACCGACCTAAATATTTGTGATTTATTATGAATTACATTATAATATTTTTTTATTAATTTCGTTACTAAAAGTAACTTGTGCTTTGTGAGCAATTAACTACAAATTGCATTAGTTGAATATGCACATTTAATAAATTTTTAGCAAATATAAATTTGTTAGAACGTTTTTGTTTTTGTTTCCTTTTAATATAAAAAGTTATACATACATATGTATGTTAAAACCTACTACTTTCCACTTATTCCGCTTAAAGTATACGAGATTAAAAAAATATATTTGCTTCTTTCAACCACAAAATACATTGGATTACTTTTTAAGTTTTTTGCATCGAGTTTTTTTCTAGGTATAAGATACTTTATCAGATATCAGACAATATTGATGGTTTCGATCTTGCGATCCCGGAATTGTAAAAACCGAAAAAATTCACATCCCTAATACACACCCATGCTCCATAGCAAGACCAATATTGTTACACTACCAGGACGAAAATGCGATTGTTGTTGGTGTGATTATTGTTGTTGTTGTGTGGTATTTTATACATAATATTAAATGAAGTCAGTATCCCATTGTTCATTTTCACTCCTCCTTGTAGCTACAATCATACGCAGTAATCATAAGTATGTACATGTACTAGTATAATATCTACATATCTGTGTACCTCTATCCTGTCATGTGTATTCCCTATTGTACGAGTATATAGTATATACGTATGCATTCTTCGGCATTGAAAAATTTCTCTGCTTATAGGATGTGGAAGAAAACGAAAGAAGAACAAGGAAGGTAAATGGGTATATAGGCTATTTACTTACCTACCTCCCTTTACAATTTGATAATCATACATTTTACTTTGGAAATTTGCCATTTATTATGAAGGCAACAAGTAAATTTATTCATCTAAGATAGTATTTTTGAAATTGATTAGTAATTTATTCAAATATCATGTTTAATTGAATATTTTACGCAATAACGTGTATTGTAATTGTAAATAATTCAATTTATTCAAAAGGCTAAAATTTTATGGAAATTGTGAAGATAATAAAATTTTTGTTAATACGGATTCTGCTTCCGGAAGCATTTAATACCTACTAGATATGTCTCCAAAATTAAAATCTACTTTTATGGACATTAAATGTTAGCATTATTGGAGGAGGTAAAATATTATTTAAAAAGATCCACGCTTTTCTAATAAATAATTCAATATATTTCTATTCATTTCCTTACATCCTTTTATTCCTTGTCGAACGTAAGCCACTTGAAAAGCGTTTGCATTAATTTCTATCAAATGCTTGTCGTTGGTGTTGCATATTGCATATAGTGCTCTTTTTCATATAACGTACACCTAGTACATTCTTCTAGTAAACGTAGCAAAGAAAAAGGCAGTCAATTTTATTCAATAAAGTGAATTCTGTGCGAAGTAAATGTATATAAATTATTTTCAAAGTGAAACACTAACTTTACCGATTTATAACATGAATGTAGCAAAATACACTGCTACTTTGGCTCTTTTAATAACCTTAATAACCAGCTCATTTAATCAATTCCAAGTTCCGCTTTTAAGCTCTATTTTTTCTTCTTCTTCTTCTTCTTATGTGGCCATAACAACCAATGATCGGTATAGGCCGAACATGTAATGCGGCGCCAGTATTCTCTGTTCTTCGCTTAATGGCGAAGCGCCGTCAGGTTATCCAACAGCGGATTGGTCTTTCTCTTCTTCCTCGTCCTCCAGCGGGTGCCGAATTAAATACCTTCTTCGCTGGAGCGTCTTCTTTCATTCGCTCGACATGACCCAGCCAGCGCGGCCGCTGGATTTAGATTCGTCTGACCATGTCAATGTCAACGTACAGCTCATACAGCTCATCGTTGTACCTTATTCGATACTCGCCATCAACGTAAATAGGTTCGAAGATCCTGCCAAGAACTCTCATCCTCTTATCCGTGGTGGAAATTGTCCAGGCTTCTGCGCCATATGACTATTTACTCATCAGCGCTAATTTACGTCCGAAGGAATTATTTCGTTATATTATACTATTGTTATACTAATTTTTGTGACGTTCATTATACCCTGCATAATGCAATATGCATGGTATATTCATTTCGGTCAGATGTTTGTGTCCACTTGAAGGAATCTCCGGAGATATAGACATGGATATATATTCGTGATCAGCGTCGATTAAATTTTCGATTTAACGATGTCCGTCCGTCCGTCCGTCCGTCCGTCCGTCTGTCTGTCACCTGGCTGGTTCGCACGATAACTTGAGTAAATATTGAGCTATTTCGATGAAATTTGGCATAAGTAATCTATGATCCAAGGGTACGGAGGGGAGTGACCTCACCAAAAGTGGATGAGCCACGCCTACTTTCTAGCGTAGCTCCCATACAAAGTGTCTGTACTTCTTTTAAATTGAAACTGCTGTAACTTCTACAATCTTCTGTCTAGAATAACCATAATTGACACTTAGATTAACACGGTAGTTGGAAATAATATGGCAGAAAATTAGTGAGCCACGCCCACTCCTTTTTGGGTCTCCCATACAAAGTTGCGGAAATTAAAAAAAATGTTACCGGTTATAACTTGCAAACTATTCAGCGTAGAATAACGAGATTTAAGGTGTAGATTAGTATTGTACGAGCAACTAGGCTTACAGAAAATGGGCGCACCACGCCCAGTGTTTATCGTAGCCCCCATACAAATTTTAAATTGAAACAGCTGTAACTTCGGCAATCTTCTGTCTAGAATAACCATAATTGACACTTAAATTAATATCGTAGTCGGCAAAAATCTGGCAGAAAATCAGTGTGCCACGCCCACTCCTTCATGGGTCTCCCATACAAAGTCGAGTGAATTAAACTAAAATGTTAAGCTCCATGGCTTACAAACCATTTAGCCTAGGACAACGAGACTTAGGGTATGGATTAGTATTGTACGAGCAACTAGGCTCACAGAAAATGGGCGCACCACGCCCAGTGTTTATCGTAGCCCCCATACAAATTTTAAATTGAAACAGCTGTAACTTCGGCAATCTTCTGTCTACAATAACCATAATTGACACTTAAATTAATATCGTAGTCGGAAATAATCTGGCGAAAAATCAGCGTACCACGCCCACTTCTTATTGGGGCTCCCATACAAAGTTGAGGAAATTAAACAAAAATGTTAACCACCATAACTTAGAAACTATTCAACGTAGGACACCAAATTTAAGGTGTGGATTTAATTTACTAGAAAGTGGTAAGCCACGCCCACTTTTATATAGCTCCCATACTAAGCCTCGGAATTATCTTAAAATCCTTTTACTTCGTCAAAGTCAACCATATTTCGGGTGTAAATTAGTAGTATATGCAAAAATTGTTTCTCGAAAAGTGGAAATAAAAGAAAAGTTGGATATTCGAGTAAACTTTTTATATATAAATCTACATATGCAGGGTATAGTTTGGTCGGCCCCAGCCGACTGTAAGGAGATTTTTTAAATTGAAACAGCTGTAACTTCTGCAATCCGCCGGCTAGAATAACCATAATTGACACTTAGATTAATATGATAGTCTTAAATAATATGGCCACGCCCACTCCTTCATGGGTCTCCCATACAAAGTCGAGGGAATTATACAAAAATTTTAAGCCCCATAACTTACAAACTATTTAGCGTAGAAGAACGAGATTTAAGGTGTGGATTAGGATTGTAAGAACAACTAGACTTAAATGAAATAGGCTCGCCACGCCCACTATTTATAGTAGCCCCCATACAAAATGAATGAATTTCTTTTAAATTGAATTAGCTGTAACTTCTGTAATCTTTTGTCTAGAATAACAATAATTGGCACTTAGATTAATATGGTAGTCGGAAATAATATGGTCAAAAACTAGCAGGCCACGCCCACTTCTTATTGGGGCTCCCATACAAAGTCGAGGGAAAATTTTAAGCCCCATAACTTATAAACTATTTAGCGTGGAAGAACGAGATTTAAGGTGTGGATTAGCATTGTAAGAACAACTAGACTTAAATGAAAGAGGCTCGCCACGGCCACTATTTATAGTAGCCCCAATACAAAATGATGAATTTCTTTTAAATTTAATTAGTTGTAACTTCTGCAATCTTTTATCTAGAATAACAATAATTGGCACTTAGATAATTATGGTAATCGGAAATAATCTGGCAAAAATTAACATGCCACGCCCACTTCTTAATGAAACTACCATACAAAGTTGCGAAAATTGAAAAAAAAGATCATTATATAATTTATCACAAAAGAAAGTACAAATTCTTAAATATATCCGTAAATACAACCTAGATATGTATGTCAACAGTATTTTCGATTTCATTTAATTTACAATTGCCTACTTTTTTCCTTTTACAGCATTCGCTATGAAAGTTTTATAAAATAAAATTCTCGAAAACAGAATAAAAAAATCTCCTTACAGTCAGCTGGGGCCGACCAAATTATACCCTGCATATGTAGAGGTATATATAAAAAGTTTGCTCGTATATCCATCCTTTTCTTCCACTACTTTGTATAGCACCTACATTAAGAAGCAGGCGTACCTCACCAATTTTGGAGGATCAATTTCTGCCTATAATACTAAACTACATAGGTTGCAATGGGTTGACCTAGGCGTATTATTTAGTAAGTTATGGGTGTTTTAATGTTTAAGACTTTGTACGGAAGCTATATAAAAAGTGGGCGTGACGTATCTCTTTCTTGTATATCTAATTTTTCAATATCAATCCACACCTTAAATTTGGTTGTCCTACGCTAAATGGTTTATAAGTTATGGAGCTTAAAAGTTTTAGTTTAATTCCCTCGACTTTGTATGGGAGACCTATGAAGGAGTGGGCGTGGCACACTGATTTTCTGCCAGATTTTTGCCGACTATGATATTAATTTAAGTGTCAATTATGGTTATTCTAGACAGAAGATTGCCGAAGTTACAGCTGTTTCAATTTAAAATTTGTATGGGGGCTACGATAAACAGTGGGCGTGGTGCGCCCATTTTCTGTGAGCCTAGTTGCTCGTACAATATTAATCCACACCTTAAATCTCGTTATCCTACGCTAAATGGTTTGTAAGTTATGGAGCTTAAAATTTTAGTTTAATTCCCTTGACTTTGTATGGGAGACTCATGAAGGAGTGGGCGTGGCACACTGATTTTCTGCCAGATTTTTGCCGACTACGATAATAATTTAAGTGTCAATTCTGGTTATTCTAGACAGAAGATTGTAGAAGTTACAGCTGTTTCAATTTAAAATTTGTATGGGGGCTACGATAAACAGTGGGCGTGGTGCTCCCATTTTCTGTGAGCCTAGTTGCTCGTACAATATTAATCCACACCTTAAATCTCGTTATCCTACGCTAAATGGTTTGTAAGTTATGGAGCTTAAAATTTTAGTTTAATTCCCTTGACTTTGTATGGGAGACTCATGAAGGAGTGGGTGTGGCACACTGATTTTCTGCCAGATTTTTGCCGACTACGATATTAATCTAAGTGTCAATTATGGTTATTTTAGGCGGAAGATTGCCGAAGTTACAGCTGTTTCAATTTAAAATTTGTATGGGGGCTACAATAAACAGTGGGCGTGGTGCGCCCATTTTCTGTGAGCCTAGTTGCTCATATCCATACCTTAAATCTCGTTGTCCTACGCTAAATGGTTTGTAAGTTATGGAGCTTAAAAATTTTAGTTTAATTCCCTCGACTTTGTATGGGAGACCCATGAAGGAGTGGCCGTGGCACACTGATTTTCTGCCAGATTATTTCCGACTACGACATTAATTTATGGTTATTTTAGGCAGAAGATTGCCGAAGTTACAGCTGTTTCAATTTAAAAGAAGTACAGACACTTTGTATGAGAGCTACGCTAAAAAGTAGGCGTGGCTCAACCACTTTTGGTGAGGTTATACAGTAGTATAATGTAAGTCTATGTGCCAAATATTATTGTCCCCAGTGGTATATTATGTGAGTTATAGCAAGTTAAAAATTTTAAAAATTTCGAGGTTAGTCGCTTTGAATGCTTGGTGTGGGCGTGGTTATTGACCGATCATGCCCAATATCAATCCCCTCCGTACCCTTGGATCATAGATTACTTATGCCAAATTTCATCGAAATAGCTCAATATTTACTCAAGTTATTGTGCGAACCAGCCAGGTGACAGACAGACGGACGGACGGACGGACGGACATCGTTAAATCGAAAATTTAATCGACGCTGATCATGAATATATATCTATGTCTATATCTCCGGAGATTCCTTCAAGTGGACACAAACATCTGACCGAAATGAATATACCATGCATATTGCATTATGCAGGGTATAAAAAATCTCCTTACAGTCGGCTGGGGCCGACCAAACTATACCCTGCATATGTAGATTTATATATAAAAAGTTTACTCGAATATCCAACTTTTCTTTTATTTCCACTTTTCGAGAAACAATTTTTGCATATACTACTAATTTACACCCGAAATATGGTTGACTTTGACGAAGTAAAAGGATTTTAAGATAATTCCGAGGCTTAGTATGGGAGCTATATAAAAAGTGGGCGTGGCTTACCACTTTCTAGTAAATCCAATTAATTTTTCAATGTTAATCCACACCTTAAATTTGGTGTCCTACGTTGAATAGTTTCTAAGTTATGGTGGTTAACATTTTTGTTTAATTTCCTCAACTTTGTATGGGAGCCCCAATAAGAAGTGGGCGTGGTACGCTGATTTTTCGCCAGATTATTTCCGACTACGATATTAATTTAAGTGTCAATTATGGTTATTGTAGACAGAAGATTGCCGAAGTTACAGCTGTTTCAATTTAAAATTTGTATGGGGGCTACGATAAACACTGGGCGTGGTGAGCCCATTTTCCGTGAGCCTAGTTGCTCGTACAATACTAATCCATACCCTAAGTCTCGTTGTCCTAGGCTAAATGGTTTGTAAGCTATGTAGCTTAACATTTTAGTTTAATTCACTCGACTTTGTATGGGAGACCCATGAAGGAGTGGGCGTGGCACACTGATTTTCTGCCAGATTTTTGCCGACTGCGATATTAATCTAAGTATCAATTATGGTTATTCTAGACAGAAGATTGCCGAAGTTACAGCTGTTTCAATTTAAAATTTGTATGGGGGCTACGATAAATACTAAGCGTGGTGCGCCCATTTTCTGTGAGCCTAGTTGCTCATACAATACTAATCCACACCTTAAATCTCGTTATTCTACGCTGAATAGTTTGCAAGTTATAACCGGTAAAATTTTTTTTAATTTCCGCAACTTTGTATGGGAGACCCAAAAAGGAGTGGGCGTGGCACATTGATTTTCTGCCATATTATTTCTGACTATCGTGTTAATCTAAGTGTCAATTATGGTTATTCTAGACAGAAGATTGTAGAAGTTACAGCAGTTTCAATTTAAAAGAAGTACAGACACTTTGTATGAGAGCTATGCTAAAAAGTAGGCGTGGCTCACCCACTTTTGGCGAGGTTATATAGTAGTATAACATAACTCTATGTGCAAAATATTGTTGTCCCAAGTGGTATATTGTGTGAGTTATAGCAAGTTAAAGATTTTGAAAATTTCGAGGTTAGTCGCTTTGAATGCTTGGTGTGGGCGTGGTTATTGACCGATCATGCCCAATATCAATCCCCTCCGTACCCTTGGATCATAGATTACTTATGCCAAATTTCATCGAAATAGCTCAATATTTACTCAAGTTATCGTGCGAACCAGCCAGGTGACAGACAGACGGACGGACGGACGGACGGACGGACGGACGGACGGACGGACGGACGGACATCGTTAAATCGAAAATTTAATCGACGCTGATCACGAATATATATCCATGTCTATATCTCCGGAGATTCCTTCAAGTGGACACAAACATCTGACCGAAATGAATATACCATGCATATTGCATTATGCAGGGTATAAAAAGGTGCTGTACGTAGTGACAGGCATGTTTTGACACTCCCCAAGCTCAATGTTGTATTTTGTGAGTAATGAAATATAGATAACCGAGATTCTTGGTATTAAAAATAATTTATATCGTATTATTTAGAAAAAAGGACTTCACTTATATTGTTTAAATAAATTAGAATCAATAGTCATCGTCAACTTTTAATATTCGTATTTAAATAAACCGGTATTAAAAAATTAACATATTTTATACCTGAGTAAAATGACCAATACTGAAGTTGTGTATGGTTATGACTAAAATGGGAATATATATTATTTGAAAATGAAAACTTATTAATTTGTGGTTTTATTCTTTTAATAATTTTTAATTTTAATGTAAATACGGAAGTGCATTCGGCATTTAAAAAATAGTTGTTTCACCGAATTTGTTCATAATTACAAAGTTATAAAATAAAAATGGTTTAAACTATGAAATTTTTCACACCGTTAAATGTTCATCAGTCTTTGTCAGTAAAATAAGAACTAATTTCTATTAAATTTGTTTAATCAATTACCTAATTTATTCATACTTACATTTGGACAGTTCACAAGGTGTTGTAATGTTTTTATGTTGGAAATGAATGTTGCATACGTAAACAACACTTGTGAACATACTGTTGTATATTTTATTTTTGTATGTCGTTTTGTGAAAACGAAAAATAAGAAAAAAAAATTGTTCAAAATTTTCAGGGAGAAAATTTGTTCAGGGAGTGTCAAAATTATTAACCTCTGGTAGAGTACAAGATTATAAATTTTGATGTTTTATTAAAAAAAAACAACTGACTTTAACATATAATTAGAATAAAATGAATAATAATTGAACAGAAATAATAGACATTTGTCTATTTGAGATGTTTGACCCTTATAACCTAGACAGACGGCAGCCTAATTCCGGATTACCGAGTTAATTCGAATTAACTCGGGCATTAACTGCAGCTAATCCGCATAAACTCTATGAGTTAATTCTCAAAATAAAAGAGGATTAGGGCAATTTCCGATGGCAACAATGCTGAAAATTGTCTATTGTGAATTTTTCTCCATCCATTTTACAAAATATTAGGTGTGTTCGCTTATAAAAAACTTTCAACAATTGTTTACAGTTTTCAACATGAAAAGTGTTGGCGAACAAATAAATCCAGCTGTCAATTATGAACGGTGAATGTCAATTTACAAGTTTCTGATAGTTTTCAGTTCACGTACTCCTTGTAGATTTTCTCATATCGAGAGTGATAGATGACAGAAATTGATGGTGATAGTAATTTAAGTGGACAGACCTAATAAAACAGCAATCAGCTGTTTAGTTAATCCGCAATACTGCCGTCTGTTAGGTTATTATTTTATACGGATTAAGTGCGCCGGTAATCCGGAATTAGGCTGCCGTCTGTCTAGGCTATTATGCACAACCGGGTTATTAATGTTTAAAAATATTTTTGAAGTTTTCACTTTGATAGATTTCAAAAAACTGTATTTTGATTTTCTTCTTTACACTTATTTCAAAACGAAAGCGTCAAAATTACTCTATTTGTAAATTAAATTTTGGAATAGTATACTCAGTAAACATGGGTTGCAAAGTAAAACTAGAAAACTATACAACGATACACCATGTGAACTAGCTAATTGAGTTTAAAATTGAAAAAATCTAGATTGAATATAAATTCTAAAATCAACTATGAAAAACGCCATTAATGCAAATCCATTTTTTTACATGAAAGTAAATTGTAAACTGCTTTTTATAAATGTTCTTTGAAAATGAAAAAGTAAGTATACAAAGAAGCATTACTGATTTTCTAGGGGAGCGCCAATTGTCAACTTAGAATGAGATAGAATCCTACGTACAGAACATTTTATTATTCCATCATGTATACACACAAGATATGTTGGATATAAAGGGTTATCCATTTTGCGGTTTCAAAAGTAAATGTAAATAAAACACATATAAAATATTTTTTATCATGATATTTCTTTTTTATTATAAAGTTTGAACGTCGACATTATGTGTGAAATACTACATCATTTAAATGACCACCACGCGAATTGTTGCAAGCATCGATTCTTTTGAGGTGAGGCCATAACGTGACGAATGTTGGTTTTTAGGTGCTCAAGAGTTAAAGGTTTATCTGCATAAACACGGTCTTTCGCGTAGCCCCACAAAAACAAGTCAAGCGATGTCAAATCGCATGATCTTGGCGGCCACTTGATATCGCCACGACGAGAAATTACGCGGCCAGAAAATTTCTCTTGCAATAAAGCCATATTCGCTCGAGTTGTGTGGCATGTGGCACCGTCTTGTTGAAACCACATATTCTCTAAGTCGTATTCTTCAATAGCAGGCAAAAAAAAAGTCGGTTATCATATGACCATAACGCTCCGAATTGACGGTGACAGTCGTTCCATCGTCGTTTTCGAAGAAGTAAGGTCCAATCACACCTCCGGACCAAAGAGCGCACCAAGCAGTGACTTTTTGTGGATGTAGTGGCCTCTCTTCAATTACTTGAGGATTCTCAGAACCCCAAATACGACAATTTTGTTTGTTAACATACCCACCGAGTGAGAAATGTGCTTCGTCGCTGAAGAAAATTTTGTTCGAAAAATCGCCGTCCACTGCCTGTTGTTCAAGCACCCCTTCGACGTATCTACGACGTTGTGAATGGTCAGCTGGCTTCAGTTGTTGTGTGAGCTGGATTTTATATGGATGTAGGTGTAGATCCAAATGCAAAATACGCCATAATGTGCCGTAAGACAGTCCTAATTCCTGAGAACGACGAGGAATCGACACATTCGGGTCTTCGGCAACACTTTCACTTACAGCAGCGATATTTTCGGTGGTACGAGCGAAACGATGATGCACAGGCCTTACAATATCTGTAACCGATCCAGTCTCTTCATATTTCTTCACAATTTTGCCAATTGCTTGCGTAGTTGGACGATTATGTAAACCATAATCTCCTCTTAAAGCACGATATGTGGCTGTGGCAGAATCACCATTTTTGTAGTAGGTTTTTACAATTTTAATGCGTTGTGCGATAGTTAAGCGATCCATTTTCGCAAATGTCAGACTTTGAACTGAAAAAGAAAGAAATTGTTTTAACAACTCAGTTTGACAGATGTCGAATTCTAGTCCTATACTTTTGAAACCGCGAAATGGATAACTCTTTATATGTGAAATGTAGTTTAAAAATGTTTGAATTCAATATCATCACAGATATACTCGCGACTATGTTATTCATATTTATTGGCTTTCAACACATATTCTAATCTACATATTATTATCGTACTTTTAAGTTTGGATTAAAGACATATTCTTTATTTAAGTTATGAATATTTTGCGTACTATGTTATATATTAGTGGGTGCCGTGGTTAGTGTGTTCGCCTTCTGATCTGTAGGTCGTGGTTCAATCCCCGGCTGATGTATAACATATTTAATAACGATAAGATTTTTCTTTCGAACGGTACCCACCTGTCGGCAAGCAATTGGCAATTCTTCCGACAGTAACAACTTGCCATGAAAAAGCTTCTAAAAGAACTCTGTGACAAAGCTCAGAAAAAGTGATGTCACAAGTGTTCTGCCGTTCGGAACCGGCTAAAATAAGTAGGTCCCTTCTAATATTGTCCAAAATTTAAGACGCACAACAGTAATGGAAGAGAAGCTCGGCCAATGAGCCCTTTGGGGCTTTAAGTGCCACATATTTATTTTTTTTTTATGTTATATATTAGTATTTTGTACGTATATATTTGTCATTCATCGTTGCGTCTTATTGTTCATTCTTTCTTTTATGGACGGATATAAAGAAATAGTTGATATGTAGAACATAGTTATTATTTGTGCTTATATCATTTGAATCATTATTTCCAAACGCTCACTCTGATTTATGGAAAATATTTTTTTTACTAAACAACGCCTACTTCATTAAAAGTATTGTCCTGTTTAATTATTAAGGAATCGAATATTTCGGCAGATCGTAGGTATCATAGATACATATGTATGTTTCCGCCTTAAAAACTAACCTCCTCCTGTCCAAAACAAAATTCAAAATAGTCGTACCAGACTTATTATATATATTAAATTACAAATCTCTTTGAGACCAAAACTATAATTTTTGGTAGTAAATGTATTCACCTTATCGACATTTTCCTCATTAGTTTAGATTAGAGGCCAATTGTTACTGTCATTACGGTCCTCATGGAACCGTTCAAATACTCAGCTTGATAATACGGCGCACCCGCCAATGGTTTTCTCCAACACTGTAAGCATTTCAGATCACGCAATACAAAATATTACCAGTCATTATATACTGCGCCAAAATCGGCGTAAACGGATGGAAACCACGTTTATCTCCCATCCAAAACTTGGTATACAAGGTAACTCTTACCACAGAATTGAAATAATAGAAAATCGATGTAACCATCGCGTACTTCTCATACGAAAGTATATTCTCGACTGTGTTTTGAACATGAATACATCATATAAAGCTATTGGTTGAAGCTTGGCACATACAATTATATTTATCAACTTAATAGGTGTATAACATAAAATTAAAAATTGATGCGTAAGGCAAAAAATGAATTAATTTTTGGATTCGAATGCCAAAAGTAAATCAAAAACAGATGGGTATTAGGTCTAACTCATTTAAATTTGTATTCCTCAACGTAATTTGTTACTTGTGCTAAGTTATTTTAAAATCATATACATCAATAAGTGTATGTATGTGTTTACATATATAAAAAGTATTAATTTCAACAAATATAATTATATTATATTATATATTAATTAATTAATATAAAATATAATTTTTTAGTACCGTTGCATCATCTTCATCCGCTTCATCTTCATCTTCTGCAGTAGCATCTGTTGTTGATGTGGTTAATGTATCACCACATATGCAACTACCAGCACCGCCACCACTACTACTATCGGTTAACATAATAACTTGTGTCCAGGGTCCTTTGGTTGTGGCTACACGTTTTTTTTTATTTTACACCTCTTATTACACCGGTATAATTTACTGCGTGATTCTTTTTTTTTATGAGTATCTGCTGAGTCTACTCGTACTTTGCGTAATACTGCTTCAAGACAGCAGTCGTCAAATAAACAATGAATAGTGAAGAACATAAAAAAGTAGACAAAACTGAAATTATCTTGAAAGTAATAATAACAGCATCATCATAAGTACACTAGTAACAATATAAACACAATTACAATAATACTAACACTTGTACTTTCAGCTTTCTATGTTATTCCGTTTCCTTTTAAATATGTTTTAGGCTAACTTCTACTTGGTAAAAATAATGAAATCACTTTTTTTATGATCTACGCACACTTTAGTTATTACCCAATATGGTTTACACTTAATTTTATCTAAATTTTCATGTACCGATATATACAAATATTTTTAAGGTACACACAACTTTTGAGATGTTTTTCTACGTTTTTCTCTTCATTCATAATTGACATTAATAGATTAAATGCATTGGTATTTCAATTGAAAACCTTCGTAGGAATGTTTAATTTAATCTGAATCTATTCATTGAAATTTTTAATCATATCACGTTATAAAACCCGAATTATTAACTATGTACTTAAAATAGGTCAAATTTTATAAAATTATTATCAGCACAAATCATGTATTCGAATAGCAGAAAAGCAATTGCTATTAAATACAATTTCAAGATTTGGTATATATTTTATTTATATGCACATATGTATGTACTATATACTATGTATGTATAATTATGAAACTACTTCGACATTATAAATAATTGTCGGAATTTTGCCTTTTTCAATTTACTATTTTCTCATTTGAGGGTGAATATTTTAAATTATAATTATATGAATGCATAATGTTAGAGACCGACTCGACACTATTTGCTTTTACTTTCGACGTCAGCCAACCAACTGGCAAATGAGACTGGACGACAACTAGCTGTTTCGGTAGCAAAGAAATATCCTGAAAGCTTAAATATTGCTTTCTCTTGCTGTTTTTCCATTAGTGTGTTTTTTGTTTTTACTTTCATGTCTTTCGTTTGTGGTCATTCCCATTCATTCAAAACAGCAATTTACTTCTTTCGTTGTTATTCGTATTGGTTTTTTTTTCTTTTCCTTTCGTTTTTTCTTAATTTGCATTTTTGTCCCGACAAACCCAAACTTTAAATGCTATAGTAGTATGTAACTAATTTTAATTAAGTTCCGTTGTTGTGTAGTGATGGTGGTGTTTTGTGCACCTACTACTTACAAGTGATGAAAAAGCAAAAGTTTCAATTCAAGTCACGTGTTTCAATAACCACACGTCAAATTACACTCCCTCACTTTCATAGGCACCTTAAAAAGCTTTGTGTTTGCTTGTATCAGCTGTTGCCGTTGCTGCGGCTGCTCCGGATTGTAAGCAGCCAGTATATCATTAATAGGTACTTAGTACGGACTGCCACAAAGCTTTTGGTTGCTGCTCGTTTCTGAAGGTTAATGTCGTAATTTCACTTTTTATACATGAACAAACGTATGTCTGTACTCGTATATGTAATATTTCTTTGTCGACGCGATGACGGCTGTCAATTTCTCTTCGAAAAAGCTGCTTGTTGTTGTTGTTGTTATTATTATTCCTATTGCCGTGTTGATACATATGACGTATTGTGGTAGGCATACAAAATAATATTCACAGTTTATTGTGGTAGGAATGAAAACTTTCATTCCGTGTTTGTTTATTTTTGCCAGCAAATATTTACTACATACTTGCTTTTAAAATACTCATTTAAAATTGTAATTTTATTGTGCACGTCGGAATTGGTGATGCTCCTCTAACTACTAATAGTAAAATTTAATTTTATTAAAACCAATAATTGAACTGACATTCTGAATTGTTGAAATTTTCAATTTTCCATATATCCAAGGACGTTTATCGTATTAACTTAATTAGGCAATGTTTGACCCTCGAAGTATTTAAATTAATTTTTAAAATCTTGTGGGCTTTAGAATACATTGTTTAGAAAATTCTTAAATTCACTAAATAAAATAATAAATAAAATAGGTGATCACATCCAACGATAATAGTGACTTACAAAACTGTTTATGAAAAATATAAATAATTATTTTTCGATTACATATTACATCATATTATTGTATCATAACATTATTCAATGATTTACCATATCTTTGATAGCATTCTATTTATATTCTAAATACTAATTTTGTTTTGAATTTATAACAGTGCAAATTTATTATGAATAGTAATTTCGAATTTATAAAATATTACATGACAAATAATCATTTTAAAATCTGCACTCATAAAAGTGAGTTTAAAATTAAATTATAATTTTAGTTTGAGTATAAAATGTACGCACAATGATTAATATTCAAATAATCCGATAGAATCAATATCAAATTTATTAATGGTATTAGCCTTCACTCACACAAAAATTGTTATTTCTATCTACAATATAGGTATGATTATTATAAATACCTAAACAAAATACAATATGTTGAGGGAACATTAGTATACATTCATCGTATCAATATTTTAGTTTCAACAGAAAATGGATATGCATAAATACAATAAAAACATCGACATAATAGTTAGCTGACAAAAGTTGTCTATTTATATTTTACTTTACAAGAGTTGTACGAAATGATTATAAATAATTTAACTTCTAATTGAAGTCTTATGGGCACATACCACATATATGTAGATACAACGCAATAAATATGATGCACATATGGTAGTATTTTATAACAGTATAATTTTTGCAACTTTCCAAATTAATTTTGTATGAATGTAAAACAATATGGGGAAAATGTATGTAAATAAATAAATATTTTGGAAAATATATTTTTTCTAGAAAGGTTTCAGAAAAACTTTGCGGATAAAAACCAATTATAATCTAAATTGTTGGACTGATAGTTGTTGCTCGAGGTATTGTATTTTAAAGATCAACAAAATGTTAAACATTTTTGGAGAGTGTTTTGTATGTTCGTGGTTGCACAATCAGTACTAAACAGTCATCTGTAATCTGGTCGAATTATATAATAAAACTGCAAGCATTAAAGTTTTCCTCCATATATTGAATTCAAGGATTGTGAATAATATATATTCGTATAATGAAACAAGAAAAATATAAATTCCTCAGCCCTCTGAAATCCATTCAAAGCTACATTCATAAACCCCATAAACCTTTAATTAATTACTCTATTCCCACTGCACACTATTTACTACTAATAATTTTATTGTACAGTATCCTACATATATATATCTACAAGTAAGTACTATAATATTCTATTAAAAACATTCACTTGCAGTAATACGATGCTACAACAAAGCTATACAATAAGTAAACAATTTGTATTGACTTTGACTTAATAATGTAAGTATAATTATACCAATATCATAAATGGTAGCAATAGCACCTAACACACGCACTTGCACGCACAAATATACCAACAGAAGAAGAAGTAACAACGTTTGCACATCTCCAAGAATATTGGATAAGACAGACAGATGAACGGATAGCTTGTCTCATTAATATTTTGTCAACAATTATCAACATTTAATTTACTTTCAACGAGTCTGCTGAAACTCATACCAACACCTCCAATTAAGTGCTTTGCAATGTGTCTTTCTATCCCTCTCTGTCTCGCTAGCCTTCTTTCCTATAAACTACCTCCTATTCTTTTCAAAATTTCATCATAGTTGTCGTCATCGTAGTCGTCGTTATCGTTATTTTCATATCATGAGAATCCCTTTTGATTGGTTCATCGCCCTTAAATGTAGACAATAAAATTAAGTAGGGAACTTTTGGCTGAATGTTTATCAGAGAAACCAAAACTCCTCACAATTAGCAGCTTAAAACCGGGAATAAATAAAATGAATTGCTTTGAAATACGTAAGTATTCAATATGTTGTTTATGTATATCATGCATTTGTCAATACATAATGATGAGTAAATGGAACCATTAAGATTTAGACCCTCTTCCCGATTTTAATTCTAGACAAAATTGAAAAAATGTAGCATTTGAACTTAAATTGAAATACACTATTTTTACAAATGCTCACCAAGGCTTTTCCTATTTAATGGCTTTACAAATTTCCCAGAAAACGTGTAATCGAATTTCATTGAGTGCCTCCCATTTATGTTTTTCTAAAGATTCTTAAATAATTCACAAGAGTGATTTAATGTTTTTTAAAAACAGATGAACAGATTTTTTGAGTAAACGCCTTAAATGTTAAACCGTTGTTAAATGTTGCCACTTTATGTTTTTACATTTTATGAATTAATCATACATGCTCTATTTACTTACTCTTGAGAACAGATCAGCAAAATTGGCATTTTTAATTATCAGTGGTGGATTGAAAATGTGCAAATAGTTATGAATTTTTTCAATTTAAAAAGCATTTAGAGAACCCGGAGCTGATTTACTATAAAGAGGTAATCTAAAAGTTTTTACATAAACTCCAAATTATCTGAAAAAATCCATAATTTTGATTCTCTACTTAAACTGAAATTACCCGTAAATCGGCGAAATATTAACAATTTGGCTTCTATGGTATTTATACGTAACAATAGACCCTAGCAAAATATGTGGAATTTTTAGAATACGACTTTTTCATGAGTTTGCATGAGCTCTTTGCAAAAAATCAAGATTGGAAAAAATAAAAGTTGGAAAAATAAGATTTGAGTGTCGAAAGATGAAAAAATATCACTGTTATAAAGTTCAATTAAAGTTAATACGAGTATGATATTAAAATTATGCCATTCAATTAACATCGTTTTAAGATTTTATTTTGCTATCAGAATTGTATTTTTTCGTGATTTAATTTATCGTGTAAACATATTGTAATGTTTCTATTTTGTGAATGTTCAATTGAATCTCAAATCAACCCTGTTCGATCACTAGATTCTGTCAATAATAATTGTAACACTTATTTTGTACTAACTATATCAAACAACAATTTATTTAATCAACTATTTACAATCACTCTTTATTTTAACTTGCTATCGTGTGATGTGGGTGCCGTAGCTCAGTGGTTAGTGTGTTCGTCTTCTGATCTGTAGGTCGTGGTTCAATCCCCGGCTGATGCATAACCAATTTAATATCGATAAGATTTTTCTTTCGAATGATACCCACCTGTCGGCAAGCAATTGGCAATTCTTCCGACAGTAGCAATTTGCCATGAAAAAGCTTCTAAAAGAACTCTGTGACAAAGCTCAGAAAAAGTGATGTCACAAGTGTTCTGCCATTCGGAACCGGCTAAAATAAGTAGGTCCCTTCTAATATTGTCCAAAATTTAAGATGCACAACAGTAATGGAAGAGAAGCTCGGCCAATGAGCCCTTTGGGGCTTTATGTGCCACGTATTTATTTTATTTCTTATCGTGTGATGTTGCCTCGATCACTTGATGGCGTTATGTTGCCTCTATCACTTTCGGAGTCGAATTGATTCATTTGTCAGCAAATGGCCCTATTTATACTCTGTGGCAACACTCCACACTTTCTTTCTCGTCGGCTTGTTCTGGTTATCGCCTATTTCTTTTTGTTGATATTCGTTCCGATTATACCATTATTCGTGTCATTCACAATTAGTGATGAATAACCAACCATCGATACTCGTTACAATATCGTCACATAGAAAAAGTGATATTCTGGCAATTTTACATCTCTAATATACCTGTATGCGTAATGTATTCTTATGCATTTACCTATATTCACATAGCTGACATAATTACAATGTACTCGTACATAGAACATCCCATGTGTAGCTCTTGAAATATTGGGACACATTTACGTGTTTGTTCTTGTACAATAGTTCTTTGCATATTTTATTAAGATTTTTATGACTTTTACCAGAATATTATATTTATATTGTGTTTTTCTGTGTAAGCACCTAAGAATACTTAAAATGTGAAATAAAAATCTCCTTACAGTCGGCTGGGGCCGACCAAACTATACCCTGCATATGTAGATTTATATATAAAAAGTTTACTCGAATATCCAACTTTTCTTTTATTTCCACTTTTCGAGAAACAATTTTTGCATATACTACTAATTTACACCCGAAATATGGTTGACTTTGACGAAGTAAAAGGATTTTAAGATAATTTCGAGGCTTAGTATGGGAGCTATATAAAAAGTGGGCATGGCTTACCACTTTCTAGTAAATCCAATTAATTTTTCAATGTTAGTCCACACCTTAAATTTGGTGTCCTACGTTGAATAGTTTCTAAGTTATGGTGGTTAACATTTTTGTTTAATTTCCTCAACTTTGTATGGGAGCCCCAATAAGAAGTGGGCGTGGTACGCTGATTTTTTGCCAGATTATTTCCGACTTATGATGGTTAACTTTTTCTTAATTTCTGTAACTTTGTATGGGAACCCCAAGAAAGAGTGCGCGTGGCACACTGATTTTTTTGCAGGTTATTTCCGACTACCATATTAATCTAAACGTCAATTATAGTTATTCTAGCCAGAAGATTGCAGAAATTACAGCTGTTTCAATTTAAAAGAAATTCGGTCATTTTGTATGGGGGCTACGATAAACAGTGGGCGTGGTGCGCCCATTTTCTGTGAGCCTAGTTGCTCGTACAATACTAATCCATACCTTAAATCTCGTTGTCCTACGCTAAATGGTTTGTAATTTATGGAGCTTAAAATTTTAGTTTAATTCCCTTGACTTTGTATGGGAGACTCATGAAGGAGTGGGCATGGCACACTTATTTTCTTCCAGATTTTTGCCGACTACGATATTAATTTAAGTGTCAATTATGGTTATTCTAGACAGAAGATTGCCGAAGTTGCAGCTGTTTCAATTTAAAATTTGTATGGGGGCTACGATAAACACTGGGCGTGGTGCGCCCATTTTCTGTGAGCCTAGTTGCTCGTACAATACTAATCCATACCTTAAATCTCGTTATTCTACGCTGAATAGTTTGCAAGTTATAACCGGTAACATTTTTTTTAATTTCCGCAACTTTGTATGGGAGACCCAAAAAGGAGTGGGCGTGGCACATTGATTTTCTGCCATATTATTTCCGACTACGGTGTTAATCTAAGTGTCAATTATGGTTATTCTAGACAGAAGATTGTAGAAGTTACAGCAGTTTCAATTTAAAAGAAGTACAGACACTTTGTATGAGAGCTACGCTAAAAAGTAGGCGTGGCTCAACCACTTTTGGCGAGGTTATATAGTAGTATAATATAAGTCTATGTGCCAAATATTGTTGTCCCAAGTGGTATATTATGTGAGTTATAGCAAGTTAAAGATTCTGAAAATTTCGAGGTTAGTCGCTTTGAATGCTTGGTGTGGGCGTGGTTATTGACCGATCATACCCAATATCAATCCCCTCCGTACCCTTGGATCATAGATTACTTATGCCAAATTTCATCGAAATAGCTCAATATATACTCAAGTTATCGTGCGAACCAGCCAGGTGACAGACAGACGGACGGACGGACGGACATCGTTAAATCGAAAATTTAATCGACGCTGATCACAAAAATATATATCTATGTCTATATCTCCGGAGATTCCTTCAAGTGGACACAAACATCTGACCGAAATGAATATACCATGCATATTGCATTATGCAGGGTATAAAAAGTACCAATATTCATTACAGAAAACCTAATGTGAACTGATTTATTATTCATGAAGTTTTTATGCTATCAAGGATTTATCTATTTTGGTACTTCGAAAATGTAATTTTTTGTCGTTATTGAATTTTACATAGACAGAACTATTTGGAATATCTTCTCCGAAATATCACATGTTCTTATATGTTCTTAGAAAAAATTACACTACAATATACGAGTAACTCGAAACAAACATAACATATGTATTTTTCTTTTTCAGAATATATTTAATATAATCACATATAATCATTCACCTGAATACGTTTTAAAAAGTTCATTGGTCTATAATTCACTCATATTCTATTTCCTTGTTAAAATCATTTGATTGGTTTCAGATAACAACAACAAAATAATAATAATGGCAATATTTAATATTCATATATACCTGCCTAAGAATATTCTTCACCTTTCGTCAACCAAAATAATAAAAAATACATAAATCCACGTCAAGTTGTCTTCTATTGAAATCAGAAGAACTGTCTGGGTATGTTTGAGAGTATTGCTACAAAACTTGAGTAATTTTTAATTAAGGCAAATTACATATTGAAGTAATTTCTTTTGAAATCCAATATACTTGTAACCTATCAGTTGTATCTTGTGAAGGCATACACATTTCAAAATGACTAAATAATAGTGCAACACGTTTATACCATCATGTAACTGTTATTTTTATATATATTTTTATATAAAATGTATGTATTTACCTGTACTTTTACTAGACTAATTTTAATTTGAACTTTTTCAGCTCGACGTGTTGGTGATAAATCACGTAACTCCTCTGATTCTGGCGGAACATTTATTGCAGCCACTGGAGCTGAGGTAGATGGTACGTAAAACATATTTTTAACACAAAGAAAAACGTTTGCTTTTAAATTTTGCTTATTTACTTTCAATTTTTTATTTTAATTATTTTTTTACAGGATGTAATGCGATTTATGTTGCCCTATTATGCAATATTATTGCATTAATTTTATAAACACGTTTACTTTTACACGTTTACGTTTAACCACTACCATATGTATATTATTATTATTATTATTACTATTATTATAATTATTATAACTATATACTTCTTATTATTATATAGGTACCCTTAATAATTTTTATCAACAGTGAATTAATACTATTTCTATACGTTTACACTGCACATAAAATCCGAACGAACCACATCCGTGCAATAATCACAATCTAAAGGGAAATTGTATGAAACCGTTCAATATAGAAAATACATAAATGAATTAAAAGATACTTGAATATGTATTTAACACATAACAAAACGAAAATTGTTTAGAATCAATATTGTAATTGTGTATGTCATGTATTTCATTAAATGCACTGAAAGAAAATGTGCTATTAAATTGCATATAAATAAATTTAAGTTGGGTATCCGTACATATATATATATACATATATATATATATATATATATATATATATATATATATATATATATATATATATATATATATATATATATATATATATATATATATTTATATATATGTATATACGTTTGTTTTTGCTGTTTTCAAGCTTTTATTTTAATAAGAATATTACTATATACATTGCTGAAGGTATTATCCATCGCTAGCCACTATACATCTTACTGGTAATTTTCGAAGACCAGACAAGCGTCTTTTGATGCTATCCACAAATCGACCCAATTTTTAATTTCTTCAAAAAAATGGAAGTGCTGCTCAGCTAAGCCATGTGCCATCGACCTCAGCAAGTAGTGGTCGAAACGAGCAATGTCTGCACTATACGGAGGGTGAGGTAGAACTTCCCATTTCAACGTTTCCAAATATTTTTTAACCGGCCATTTATATTTTAGTGCTCGGCTCAAACGCATCAATTGTTATAGGTAGCGATCGTCTGTGATGGTTTCCTTCTGTATATATATATAGATATATATATATATATATATATATATATATATATATATATATATATATATACATATATATATATATATATATATATATATATATATATATATATATATATGTATATATATATATATATATATACGGTGTGACAATTATGTATTAAGACTGCCTCTAAAAAAACACAATTAAAACACGATATCTGCTAATTTTGCGGTATATTTATTCGAAATATTCTCCTCCTGATTCAATACACTTGTTACATCAATTTAATAGTGATTCAAACGCGTGTTCCAGCTCATTTTTCGGAATTGTCTCCAGTGCTCTCGTCGAAGCCCGTTGTATGGTCTGAATGTCATCAAAAAAGCATCCTTTCAACTTCAGATTCAGTGCTGGGAACAAAAAGAAGTCGCACGGTGCCAAATCAGGTGAATACGGCGGGTGATTCAACACACAGACCTGATTCCGAGCCAAAAATTGACGAACAATGAGTGCTGTGTGACTTTTTTCTCTCTTTGCTCGATGTTAAAATTTCAATATCAAACGAACACATGTTTTGTAAAATGAATGTTAATAAACATTAAATGTCAACCAAATGCCATGAAATTTTGACAGTTTGTAGAGGAAGGTTGAAGCTTAAAAACGCATGTTTTGAAGCTTCAACAGCGCATGGTTGCTGAGATATGGTTCGAGTCTTAATACATATTTGTCCCACCTTGTATATATATATATATATATATATATATATATATATATATATATATATATATATATATATATATATATATATATATATATATATATATATATATATATATATATATATATATATATATATATATATATATATATATATATATATATATATATATATATATATATATATAAATAAATATGTGGCACTTAAAGCCCCGAAGGGCTCATTGGCCGAGCTTCTCTTCAATTACTGTTGTGCGTGTTAAATTTTGGACAGTATTAGAAGGGACCTACTTATTTCAGCCGGTTCCGAACGGCAGAACCCTTGCGACATCACTTTTTCTGAGCTTTGTCACAGAGTTCTTTTAGAAGCTTTTTCATGGCAAGTTGTTACTGTCGGAAGAATTGCCAATTGCTTGCCGACAGGTGGGTACCGTTAGAAAGAAAAATTTTTTCGATATTAAATTTGTTATGCATGAGCCGTGGATTGAACCACGACCTACAGATCAGAAGGCCAACACACTAACCACTGAGCCACGGCACCCACATATATATATATATATATATATATATATGTATATATATATATATATATATATATATATATATATATATATATATATATATATATATATATATATAAAATAAATAAATAAATATGTGGCACTTAAAGCCCCAAAGGGCTCATTGGCCGAGCTTCTCTTCCATTAATGTTGTGCGTCTTAAATTTTGGACAATATTAGAATGGACCTACTTATTTTAGCCGGTTCCGAACGGCAGAACACTTGTGACATCACTTTTTTCTGAGCTTTTCTGAATTGCCAATTGCTTGCCGACAAGTGGATACCGTTCGAAAGAAAAATCTTTTCGATATTAAATTTGTTATGCATCAGCCGGGTATTGAACCACGACCTACAGATCAGAAGGCGAACACACTACCCACTGCGCTATATATATATATATATATATATATATATATATATATATATATATATATATACATATATATATATATATATATATATATATATATATATATATATATGTAGATATAGATATATACATATATATAAATTAATAATAACAACTAACAAATAATGCAAAAATATATAATATAATACAATATATGAACATTTTAAATTTTTTCTCTAGCTACTATATGCAAATATTATTTTTCACGTGTACTATCGTAATAAGTTCCTACATACGAGCAGTTAACACACATATAAGAAGGCAAAATTATAAATCTGTTTGCCAACTATTTTGTCATGGTTAAGTATTTCAATTCAAGTTCAAGTTTACGTTTAATTTCCCGTCTGCAAAACACACGCGCGCACATCCACACACACATAGACATAACCATATGCCAACGCTTGAATGAAGTTTTCACCGCGTATTATTGCTGCCAAATAAAAAATAAACAATTAAAATAAAAAATAAAAAGGACAAAAAAGTGATTGTACCTACTCATTTTCATTGAGCTGTCTACTATAGTGTTCCTTGGCAATTGGGAATCTCAACAGCAGATATTCACTTATGTATTTGAAAAGAAACATATTTTCTTTATGTCTCTTTTAGCTCTTTGCTATTTCTATTTTGCAGACAAAATGTATACATCTTACTCGTACATACTTATTTATACTTATTCATATTGTATGCACGATAATAATCCAATAATGCACAATATGTCTAACTTTTCATTCAACATTTCATATTAAATTTTATTCAATGATAAATGTGATTATGGCAAAATGCAGTAATAAAAAAAAAAACAAAATAATAAGCTGATCAATTTGTAGTAAGAAAGCACTAAAAATTTTACTAAAAATAACTCATCTTTACTATAAAGGTAAATGCTTGTATATTAGAAATCAATTTTTCATCCACCACTCATAGTAATTGCCAATATCAAAATGAAATTTTCTTTTTCTCATTCATAATTACGAGCAGCCCATACAAAAAAGCATACCTTTCATTTCCTTATAGCCGTACTGTTATGCAATGATGAGTCCTTCAAAAAATTGTGCGACCAATCTCTAAGGAGAGTAGTCCGGGATTTATCTCTTTAGATATCAATCGGAGATTGGTCTACGATCGGTCTCGAAGGGACCTACTTATTTTAGCCGGTTCCGAACGGCAGAACCCTCGTGACATCACTTTTTCTGAGCTTAATCACATAATTCTTTTTAGAAGCTTTTTCATGGCAAGTTGTTAATGTCAGAAGAATTGCCAATTGCAAATACATGAGAATCATAATGCAGTAATGAAAATTTCTACCCTGCGACTAATCTACATTTATACTCGTTCGGGTAAAAAAGAGTACAATTAGTCTCTTCATAGGATATGCTCGAACAAAAGGGAAACAGTCCATTCCATGAAAAGAGATCAAAAGTGCGATTAGTCGGACAAGTCGCATTTTTAGTAGGGTTAGATTAGAACGAAATCTTAAAATCGTTGCTGTTCAATATAGCAAATATTTATTGTATTTTTATATATGATATATAGGTAATGCAATCATGGGTACATGCTCGTATGATGTACATACATGAATAGATAAAAATAAATATATGTGTACCATTTGTATTTAAATATTTTATAATACTTGGCAAACATTATGAGATTTTTGTATAATGAAAAAAAAATTTACAATATTTTGCACAAATAACATAACAGTGACTTAATAAAAACAACAGCAAATAGAATTCTTAAATTATTTAAATAACACACAAATAGTAAAAAATTATTCAAAATTAATATATATGTGCAAATACACAGATGTATTGCTTAAAAGCAATCACCTAATGACTTCGCCCAAATTAGCTAGTCACAATGCTCTAATTAAATACGGAAATAACCGGGTAAAACCCGGCAGTGAAAAAAAAATATATAAATGCATTAAATCAAATGTCGGTGTGTGTAAAGTGTTTCGAAGTTGCTCATTAACAATAACTAAAAAATAAATAAATATGTGGCACTTATAAGCCCCGCAGGTCTCTTTGACCGAGCTTCTTTTCCACTACTGTTGTGCGTGTTAAATTTTCGGACAGTATTAGAAGAGACCTACTTATATTAGCCAATTCCGAACGACAGAACGCTTGTGACATCACCTTTCTGAGCTTTGTCATAAAGTTTTTTTAGAAGCACCTTCTTTACACGTTTAATTTTATTTGAATTAACCTTGTTCGATCACTGGATTCTGTTAATAATAATTGCAACCCTTTTTTTGTACAAGTATATACAGCAACAATTTATTAAAGGGGGGGTTGGGTGTTGTAAGGGATAAGCAGATTCGGAAAATCGATTTTTTTCTTTTTCATTTTCCAAGACAACGAGATTGCTGCCGGGAACGCACTTTATGGACCTGGGATCGATGATTCAGTGTAAGTTACAAAAAAAAATTTTTTCTCACTTTTTGAGAAAAAAAAACTTCAAAAGTGTTTTTCTGAAAACCAATTTTTCGAAGCCCGTGAGCACGATCCTGCAAAATCTACTCGACCGATTCTTTTCAAACTCGAAATATACTTTCTTGAAAAAAAACTTCTAAAATGCCTCCCCCTCCCGTTATTTACATTTTTCTATTTTCATATTAAGGTAGTTTGTCACCTAAAAAATAGCGGAAAATTTATCGCGAAATCGCGTTTTTTACTTAAATGGGCCACGAACTGTTGAAAAACGAAAATGATAACTCAACAACGACGGGAGGGTGAGAATTAACTCATAATTTAAGTAAATTTTACAACTTTTTTGAATTCAGATAATTCTACATCTTTCGATGTTTCTGCAATCAAGTTCTGGATTTGATTGATTTGCATTTGTCAACACTGGCTCTATTTATACTCTGTGGCAACACTCCAGAATCTTCCTTTATCGTAGTCGAGATTCATCTCTTTCTTTCTCGTTGGCGTGTTCTAGTTATCACCTATTTCTTTTTGTTGACGTTCGTTTCGATGCTGCTAACATACGGCACATCTCTTGGAATACAACTGATTCGAAATTTCGACCTTAGTCTGAGTGTAACTCCATCGGTACAACAAAACGAGTAACCCATTGGTTGACGACTGCAACTGCAACTGTACTGTACTAGCTTCTTGATTTGGAATGGAGTATACTTCAGGGCACTTACTGAAGTAATCTATAACCACCAGAGAATACTTGTCACTGCGCCCAGTATGCCTTTGCTATTGGACTCTCATTAGCAATTTCTTGCCAATCTGGACGTACGCACTGTTCTTTTTTTTTTTTTTTAAACACTAACAATTTATTGTATATTTCTAATATACGTAGAAACTCACAGTAAGTATTCAAATCTTACAAACTAACTAAAATTATGTGATATTCCCGATGTTCCATCACAATTTGTTGAGTCGCGAGGTTTAGCAATTTCACATAATATTCAGTGTGTCTTTTCTTTTAATCGTCGAGGCCCCGTGCTCAGCAACAATTGCCTAGCAAGGGGATTCGGATGGTTGTGTAATTTTTGAATGTGGCTTTTGCAGGACTTTAGGATTGCTTCATATAATAGCACTTTGTATTCGAGATTCAACTTTGAGCTTTTGTGCCACCATAAATGATTAATTCTTGATCTGAGTTTTCTTTGCCTCTATGTGATTGTTCAAGGTCAGTTTTCTGTCGAGGTGAATACCCAAGTACTTTGTTAAGGAACTTTGTGGAACTGATTGGCCATTTGTTTTAAGTAGGGGACATGTATCTAGCCTTAGCGTGAAGGTTACATGTACGCTCTTTGATTCATTGACTTTTATGCTCCATTTTGCTAGCCAGATTTCGAGAGAATCGATATGAGTCTGTAGGAGTTTAGTAGATTCTATGGGGTTAGAGCGAGAGCACAATATTGCCGTATCATCTGCAAAGGTCGATATAAATGTATAGTTATTGCTGGGCATATCTGTAGTGTATAAGAGATACAGTAAGGGGCCCAAAATGCTTCCCTGAGGAACGCCAGCGTGAATATCAAATGTATTTGTTGTGTAATCCCTGTGATGTACGAAATTGTCTTTTCGTGAGACAGCTACTGAGCAATGAGGAGCCATTTGCAGGCAGTAATAGTTTGAGTTTCTAAATAGCTTTATCGAAAGATTGAGTGATATCAAGAAAGATAGCTGAGCAATACTTTTTTTCTTCAAAAGTGTTCCTTATCAGAGTTACAATGCGGTGGACTTGTTCTATTGTGACGTGATGTTTTCTAAATCCAAATTGATGTTGGCGAATCAGTTGGTTGAGATTAATAAATGGAGTTATATTCATGACAAGTAGCTTTTCGAATACTTTGGAAAGTAGAGGCAGGAGGCTGATAGGTCTGTACGATGCAACTTTTGTAGGGTCTTTTCCTGGTTTTGCTATCATAATAATTTTTGAAGTTGTCCAGCATTTGGGATAGTGTTTAATACGAAGGATAGCATTGAAAATGTGCATGATATCATTTTATCATTTTACCGGTAATTTTATATGGACCAGGTAATTTTTTTGGGTTTAAATCTTTATAAATTGCTTTGAATATGTCCTTCTTTTTAATCTTGAGCGTTATTGAGCAAGGTTGAGAAGTTAATTTTGGTAGTGAGGACTGTGAAGAGGATGTATTGAGTGTAAACACACTTTTTAGGTGGTCCGCAAAAGCCAAACCCTTCTCACAGTTGCTTCTAGCCCAATTACCGTCACTCAATCGGATGGGAGAATCAGTGAGAATTGGCCGATTTGAGTTTTTTGCTGTTTTCCACAAAGAGTAGTCTGACACTTCACCAGGTGTTAATTTGCCTATGTGATCTTCCAACTCTTTGTTGTTTTTATTTTTTAGGGCTTTCTTTAACTTTCGAGTGCAGTGCTGTAGCTGTGTTTTCAGATTCCGTGATCTGAATTCTTGCCATTACCTTCGGAGTCTTCTTTTCTGTCTTACTAGCAATTCAATGACGGCTGGTGTGTATGGGCTATAGTTTGATTGCTTGTATACCCTTGTGCAGGTGGCTGAGCTGAGAGCTAATGAGAGCAACTGGTTGAATTTTTCGAGTGCTGAGTCTACATCGTGTCCATTTCTTAATACAGTACTTAGAGGAAGTTGGGAATTTACATATTTCTTGAACTTCAACCAGTCTATTTTCCTTCTAACGCGATTGTCTTGGGGGCTTGGTGATTTTATAGATATTACCGTGGGTGAGTGATCAGATGAGAGATCGTAATTACACTCTGTGGAGATATTTTCCATCTGCAGACCTTTGGCGACTCCAAAGTCTATGAGATCGGGTATCTTCCTCTTGTCCGTCGACCAATATGTCGGTTGTCCATTTGAGATTACATCGTAGCCGTGGTCATCATTATGTCGATCTGGTTGGATTTAAGGAATTTAATTAGCTCCAAACGGTGCTGGCTTAAGCCGTTGGCGTTCCAGTGGTATATCTTGAGACGACTCATGGTTTGGGTAGCAATGTTTGGAGTAACACCGATAGATTTTTCATCATTTCTTGCATCATTGTTTGCATTGAGTTCATGAATTGGTTCATGTTCTGGATTAGTGTTTGAAGCAAATGTTCTAAGGTACTTGGTTGTTGGGTGCGCAGTGAGTGCTTCTGCTAATTATTTACATTGCTTTGTTGGTGTGGGTTATGTTTTAAAACACTAGCGTATGAATTGGTTTGATTCTTGTTTGGGATTGCAGAGAAGAATTGTGTTGCATCAAGATTTTGTCTCTTACTTGAGTTGGCTATCTGAGTGTGCTCAACTGGTTTTAGAGGTTGTTTGCTAGAGGAATTTAGCTTTAGGGTTGTATATACGGGGCAACCTCTATAATTTGCAGATTACCTCCACAATTGCTACATTTTTCATGCTAGCATCGCCTTCAGACTTTGGGTATATGTTTGATTTATGAAGATCTCCACAAAGAACACAAACAGCTGGCAGGGTACAATATGTCTTAGTATGTCCATATTCTTGGCAGTTGCTGCACTGAGGTGGTCCAGTTCTCTTATGGGGTTCTTCGATTGTGATTTTGCGATGCAATAAATATCGAATTTTATATATGCGATGTACTTCACCTTTTTTTAGGGTTTTTGTTTCAGGTTGAAGCTCAATGCGATATAACGGTTGAGGTATATTGCTCTTGTTGAGAATGTTGAATACTGTTTTGGCTTGACACCCTTCTTCCTGAAGAGCGAGTTTGATTTCGTTAATATCAACGTTGGCTTCGACGCCTTTGAGTACAACGATTAAGCCTTTTAGCTGATATGTGTAGTAATTCTTTTTTCCAGTATCAAACTCTGCAATTACTTTGCGATAATGAGTTTCGCTATAAATTTGCACTTTCGTTTCCTCAATTTGGCCTTTGCGAATAGGAACAACGTGGAAATTCTTGGGTCCTTTGAGGATTGTTATTCTGGAAATCAACTTATCTGAGTTGCGTTCTCTTAAGAAAATGGGTGGGGTTTTAACATTTTTCTTGGGGATAGTATTTTCGTAACTTTCATCACTTGAAAGCAGTGCGTATCTATTTTCCGAACTAATAGGGGTAGTGTCCTGCTTCTGAATTTTTCTTGAGTTCATTTGTTTTGAATTTTGGAGACTTCTTTTTCGCTTTACTACAGTAATATAACGATTAATTCCAGTTTGAACAGCAACTGGTTCTGTAATATTCATCGCACTAGTTGCCTTTACTACTGGCTTATGCATTTCAGTAGAAAGGCCGTTAGTTGTTTGTTTTGATGCTGTAGCTGTTGGTGTTACAGCAGGAGCAGCATATTGTACACACCACAGTGTTGAGGGAAATAGTACATCAAGAGAGAACATATTATTTTTATATGTATTTGATGAGATTGGACATGAGTTTGTTGTTGCCAAATTTGGTGTAGTGTTAGAGTGAGGAATATGTGCGGGCAAGAGATTTGCACTTTTAAATGATTTTTTAAAATACTGGCTATGGATGGTTAAAAATATTGTAACGAGTATCGATGGTTGGTTACTCATCACTATTGTGACTGACATTATTGTGAAAGACACTATTGTGAATGACACGAATATTAACAGCATCGAAACGAACGTCAAGAAAAAGAAATAGTCAAAGTCGAAGTCAACGTTGATATTAACGAAATCAAACTCGCTCTTCAGGAAGAAGGGTTTTAAGCCAAAACAGTATTCAACATTTTCAACAAGAGCAATATACCTCAACCGTTATATCGCATTGAGCTTCAACCTGAAACAAAAACCCTAAAAAAAGGTGAAGTACACCCCATATATAAAATTCGATATTTATTGTATCCCAAGATCACAATCGAAGAACTCCATAAGAGAACTGGACCTCCTCAGTGCAGCAATTGCCAAGAATATGGTCATACTAAGACATATTGTACTCTGCCATCTGTTTGTGTGATTTGAGGAGATCTTCATAAATCAAACCCACACCAACAAAGCAATGTAAATAATGAGCAGAAACACTCACTGTCCACCCAGCAGCTAAGTACCCTTGAACATTTGCTTCAAACACTAATCCAGAACGTGAACCAATTAATTAACTCAATGCAAACAATGATGCAACAAATGATAAAAACTCAATCGATGTTATCGACATAATGATGATATCTGAGACCCATTTCACTGATAAAAATTGCTACCGAATATCACATTACATACTGTACACCACAAATCATCCTCATGGTAAGGCACGCGGAGGAACTGCCATATTGATAAAAAGCAGAATAAAACATCATGTTCTCGAAGATTTCAGTAGATTCTACTTGCAAGCAACATCTATATGCCTGGAAGAGTACATCTCTAAGCTAGTAATATCTGCGATATACTGTCCCCCAAGATACAGTATTACTGAACAGCAATATAAAGAATTTTTCTCAACTCTTGATAGTAAATTCTTGGTTGCTGGCGATTCCAATGCCAAACACACTACATGGACACGATGTAGACTCAGCACTCGATAATTCAACCAGTTGCTCTCATTAGCTCTCAGCTCAGCCACCTGCACAAGGGTATGCAAGCAATCAAACTATAGCCCACACACACCAGCCGACATTGAATTGCTAGTAAGACAGAAAAGAAGACCCCAAGGCAATGGCAAAAATTCAGATCAGCGAATCTGAAAACACAGCTACAGCACTGCACTCGAAAGTTAAAGTAAGCCCTGAAAAATAAAAACAACAAAGAGTTGGAAGATCACATAGGCAAATTAACACCTGGTGAAGTGTCAGACTACTCTTTGTGGAAATCAGCAAAAAACCCAAATCGGTCAATTCTCATGATACCCGCATCTGTTTGAGTGACGGTAATTGGGCTAGAAGCAACTGTGAGAAGGGTTTGGCTTTTGCAAACCACTTTAAAAGTGTGTTTACCGATCCCCCCTCTTCACAGTCCTTACTGCCAAAATTAACTTCTTAACCTTGCTCAATAACGCTCAAAATTAAAAAGCAATTTATAAAGATTTAAACCCAAAAAAATCACCTGGTCCAGATAAAATTACCGGTAATATGATAAAAGAGCTACCTCCGGCTTCAGTAATTCATCTTATGCACATTTTCAATGCTATCCTTCGTATTAAACACTATCCCAAATGCTGGAAAACTTCAAAAATTATTATGATAGCAAAACTAGGAAAAGACCCTACAAAAGTTGTATCGTACAGGCCAATCAGCCTCCTGCCTCTAATCATGAATATAACTCCATTTATTAATCTCAACCAACTGATTCCCCAACATCAGTTTTGATTTAGAAAACAGCACGTCACTTTAGCGACGTGCTTTTTTCAGCAAGTCCATCGCATTGTAACTCTGATAAGGAGCACTTTTGAAGAAAGAAAGTATTGCTCAGCTGTCTTTCTTGATATCACTCAAGCTTTCGATAAAGTATGGCACGATAGCCTTATTTACAAACTCAAACTATTACTGGCTGCAAATGTCTCCTCATTGCTTATTAGCTATCTCACGAAAAGAAAATTTTTCGCACATCACAAGTATTATACAACAAATCCATTTGATATTCACGCTGGGGTTCCACAAGAAAGAATTTTGGGCACCTTACTGTATATCTTATACACTTCAGATATGCCCAACAATAACTATACATTTATATCGATCTTTGCTGATAATACTGTGCTCTCGCTCTAACCCCATAGAAGCTTCTAAACTCCTGCAAACTCATCTCGATTTTCCCGAAATCTGGTTAGCAAAATGGCGCATAAAAGTCAATGAATCAAAGAGCGTACGTGTTACGTGTTAACCACTTAAAATAAATGGCCAATCAGTTCCACAATGTTCCTCAACAAAGTACTTGGGTATTCACCTCGACAGAAGACTGACCTGGAACAATCACATAGATGCAAAGAAAACTCAGATCAAGAATAAATCATTTATGATGGCACAAAAGCTCAAAGTTGAATCTCGAATACAAAGTGCTATTATATGAAGCAATCCTAAAGCCAATCTGGACTTATTCAGTTATTGACCACCGCATATCCCTCAAATATCGAAAAATTGCAACGAATACAATCCAAGTGCCTGCGAATTATTGTAAACGCGCCTTGGTATATGAGGAACGTTAACATCCATCGAGATTTAAATGTACCCACAATTTCTGAGGAAGTTGCAAAGTCCTGCAAAAGCCACATTCAAAAATTACACAACCATCCGAATCCCCTTGCTAGGCAATTGTTGCTGATCACGGGGCATCGACGATTAAAAAAAAAAGACACTGAATATTATGTGAAATTGCTAAACCTCGCGACTCAACAAATTGTGATGGAACATCGGGAATATCACATAATTTTAGTTAGTTTGTAAGATTTGAATACTTATTGTGAGTTTTTCAGAATAGTAGAAAGATTCAATAAATTCTTAGTATTTAACATTGAATTATTAACTAAAATATTAATTACAAAAATTGTTGTAATTTACTTGAAATTTTTTATTTTACGGAAACGGATTTATATTAATTTTTAGAGATTTCATTTTTGGGGTGACACTGCAATTTCCACTCTGGGTGCTACTCGTACTAGCTACTAGCCACTTAAACTACATGCTGCATATTTCTGGCTTTTATTCCATTCGGAAAAAACAAAATTGCTTGTATAAGTTGTCGCACAGAATGCTTTCATATATAAATTATTTTAAATCACCACTTCACGTTGCAAATGAATTTATATAAAAACTAAATATTTACGAGTCAATTTCTATATTATTCTATTTTTTCAATTTTGGAATAGAGTGCCGGACAAAATTACTGTCTTTCTAAAAATGGAGAATCAAGTCTAATGAAATCAAGTCAGTCCAAGTTGTTTTCACTCTTCAGCGAGATACCTCCCGACCCGTCAAGCTCAACGATATATATATATATATATATATATATATATATATATATATATATATATATATATATATATATATATATATATATATATATTTATTTATTTATATATAGGTATATATTTTGTTGAGGTATATATATATATATATATATATATATACCTCAACGTGAGGAATTTTGGCATGAACTTCGACAGAAGATTAAACTGGAAAACACATATATTTACCAAGGGAAAGGCTTTCTTTATAAAGTTCATAAATAGAAACTTTTAAGTATCTATCAACAGCAAATTGATTTTGTGCTCAACAATTTAAATCAGCTTTAATACAGCTTTGGGGCACTGCGCTACCTCCAACGTTAAAATACTGAAAAGGTTCCAATCAAAGATGTTGATTGTAAATGCGCCTTACTATGCCACAAACAACCAAATCCATTGTGACGTCAAAATTCCCACAGTCTTTCACGAAATAAAGATGCATGCTGCATCGCACAATTTGAGACTCCAAGCTCTTTAAGACCCACTAAAATTGTATTGAACTGTCAACCCTATTACCTTCACCCGCCTGAAGAGAAAATCTACAAAAGATCTCCTATTCGAATGGCCTACAATTAAGAAAAGGTTTCACCACGGGGTGTAATGCATAAAGGACTACAAATTTCAATCAAATTATATATATATTGCTGACTGTTAAGTGCAACCGATTGCAATAAATAATAGAATAAAAAAGCCTAATTTCTATATTATATATTGTAATATTAACTATAATGGATTACCTTGAACTTCAATTTATGGCTTATATCGTTTGTATCACAATAATAGATATTGGTAACTATATATTATTTTATACACAAATACATATTATCACAATAACGCGAGTATTATCACAAAAGCACATATTTGTACATATATATCTGTGTTTTTATGTATAACACATAATGCAATACCGAAGAGGTTAATAATCATGTAGTGTTTAAAAGTAGATTAAAATACAAACTGAGATGATATTATCTGAAATGATTTCCTTTACACTTCAATTGATTAGAACTTCAAAGTAACAATTATTTATATATTGTATGTATGTACAATTATAACAAAAACGTGAAATTATTAAAATGAACTAAATTAAATTGATCAACACAGAATATCTGCATGCATTTGTATTTTCCACAATAAAATTAAATGAAATAATAAATAGAAAAAACTAACGGAGTAAAATTGAATAATAATTTATTGTCAACAATCTGTGCATAGCACTCGAACATACGTAGATATCATTTAAGAATATCTCGCTCATGGTTACACAATAAATTTGTAAATTTTTGTAGCAAACACTATTGTTATTGAGATCTTTGCATTATATCGATCAATAATCAACAACATATTTATCATCAATACCATCACTTACGATCGTACAGAGATTCTTATGACAAATAAGTATTGTACGTACATATATATATATATATATATATATATATATATATATATATATATATATATATATATATATATATATATAAATAAATATATATATATATATATATATATATATATATATATATATATATATATATATAAAAGCAAAATTTCGTGCAATTGAAATTAATCAAAAATTAGCACATGTTTTGTTTTTATTTGCTAATTTCACTAAAAAATTACACAAATATTGATGATACTAATATGATCGATATAATTAATGAGTCGACAATTTAATATGTATTTGTACCTACATACGTGCTACATAACAAGTTCAACATGTATGCGTCATGTATCATACCGTGCGGTGTTGCGTATGACCAAGGAAATGTATATTAAGATGCGATGTCTGGCTGCAATATTTGAATAGTTAAGCTTCATTTTACTAAACCTCTAAATAATATTAGCTAATGGGCAGAGGGTCACTCATGAAAGTGACTATTCATAATAAAAATTTTGTGCTTATAAAGTGAAAGCTTTCTTGAATAAATATTGCTGAAAAAATTAGTAAGTATTCCTCGTACTTTAATTATTTATTTGCTTACAAAAAAGTAAAATGAACGCGCCAGCTGCATATCCTCGGTCAAAAAGTAGCTGTCTCATAAATGGGACAAAATTACTCAACGGAGACTTTTTTCACTTTGTAATATCCTCGGTCAAAAAGTAGCTGTCTCATAAATGGGACAAAATTACTCAACGGAGACTTTTTTCACTTTGTAATATCCTCGGTCAAAAAGTAGCTGTCTCATAAATGGGACAAAATTACTCAACGGAGACTTTTTTCACTTTGTAATCGTTCATTATCAACAGTTTTCTGCGTTTGACTTCGTTTGTTCAGAAACGACTTCACAACGTAAATTTACTGAAGAGCAAATACTGGAAGTTTTGGAAAGAGAATCCGATATTGAAGATGATTATGAAAATGATCTCGGTTGAGGTTGATTGTGTGTTTGAAAATATACTCCCTCCAGAGTGTGTAGCTATATCCCATAATAGCACAGGAGTCAAAAATACCACAAACGTTGAGGAAGCTGTTGAAGCTGGCTGTCAAATGGCTGAATTCTAGCAATATTTTGCGAGCAAATGCAATTTCCCTTGAAGTGACTCAGTCATTCAATACATAAGATGGATAAGATACAGTTCATGGTACCGCCAAAGGATAACAACTTCAGAAAGGAAACCGTTTTCCTTCTTCGTAAAAACTGATCAGGAGTTTTTTTTTTATCAAATTAACATATTATACCTAGATTTATTCTTTTCATATTAATTTATTCTTTTACCAAGGTTCTATTACCAGGGTTCCACTACACATCTAGATGACGTTCTAGTCAACACTATTGGAACCGGTAGATTTGCCACAATTGTAGGATAGTCCGAACACTAATTACGAATCATGAGGACAAACCGTGTCTCATATACGTGAAACAAAAACCTCTCTCGCCTCCCCGTAAACTGAAACTTTGCAAAACTTTTATGATTTGTGTATCCTTAAACCACTTGCGAAATGTTTGTATTAAAAGATTGTTAAATATTTAAAATGAGCATACCATTGCTACGATCATTTCGATCGGCAGTGCATCAGCGGGAAGATGGCCATAAAAGAAGGAGCAACTTTTCCTTTTATTCGTTTTCATCTCTCTTTTTGTGTGTGTATGGGAAATAGGTTTCAGAGGTTTGATTGTACTCCAGATTAAAGATATAATGTTTACTGAAGCAATGTTTCTAAATAATAATAGACTATTATGTGATTACTTTAAATATGTTGAAAAACTAAAAATATGTTGGATGTACTTGTAGTGAAATACGTAATATTTAAAGACGATTATAAAAAAAAATAAATACTGTTATTATTGTAAAATCATAAACCCACACCTTATGCACAAATGTCGAATTTAGTTTTTATTGCATTATACATTTTAATAATTCTTCGGCATATGTAGTTAAGTTATTGTTAGGTTCGGTTAGGTTATGTGGTTGCCCTCTCTCTGAGAGGACACACTTAGGCCAGAAAGGCCCATTGTGATACCAACGAGCTTCTCTTCCAATACTGTTGTGCGTGTTAAATTTGGACAGCATTAGAAGGGACCTACATATATTAGCCGGTTCCGAACGGCAGAACTCTTGTGACATTACTTTAACTTAGTTTTGTCACAGAGCTCTTTTAAGAAGCATTTTTGGCAAATTGTTACTGCCGCAAAAATTGCCAATTCTTGCCGGCAGGTGGGTGCCGTTCGAAAGAAAAATCTTTTCGATATTAAATTTTGTTATGCTTCAGCCGGGGATTGAACCTACGACCTAAAGATCAGAAGGCCAACACACTAACCTCTGAGCTACGACACCCACTAAGCTATTGTTGCAGAATTGAAATTTACCACTTTATCAAATTAAATCATAATTCACAATTCATAAAATTCATAAAGAAAACCTAACCTTTCAACTATTTGAGGATATGGAGTAGTTATATTAAAGTTAAAACAAGTAATAAATTTCAATGAAACTGCTCTTCATTGAAATCATCTTCAACTAGAACATGATGTATATCGTATTCAAATGAACGCCATTGGTTGGAAGTGTTTTATAGAAAGTATGAATACAAGGATTTGCAAATGGTAATAAGTCATCAAGATCTTTTTTCTTTTTAGTATCGATTGTGATTTCTTCGAATATATATAAACATTTAAAACATTTAACTTTTATCTAAACTAGGTTTGTCGAAATTTCACTTAGACCGCAGAGATCTAACATTTTTCCAAATAATTTTGCCCCCGTCTATATTTCTAAACCTCCACATAGATTTAGGTTTTATAAAACCTGAATTTTTTTAAAATTATCGTTGTTCATCTCAACAACGTTCAACTTTTTCTTTGAATCATCATATCTAACGCAATGGTACAAATCATATGGCGCGCCAATTCTCGTGTTCTTTCTTTCAATCATAGCATGGTCACTATTGTTTTCCATATGTGTACGCCTTGCTTCTAAAAATTTATGATGTACGAATTCCATATTTTCGATATCTGAGATGGCCAGAATAAATATGGCACATACGAACTAATTTTTAGGCACGAAACGCTAAAAAATTGAATTGTCTACTTGGCGGTGTACACTTATGTGTTTGAATGAACATGAAGCAATTTCATAGCTGCCACGTCAAAAGAGTCCTCGTGTCACATTATAAAAACTGAATGAATTTTTCACAAACCATGTTGGAAAGTCGAATGTGCACTAGGGTGAATCACGAAAGAAAGCTTCAAATTTCACTCCCAGTTACACATATTATGTTGAAAGGTTTCCGGGACAAAATCAAATGTTGTTTTTAACCCTTTTTAAAGTGGGTGCCGTAGCTCAGTGGTTAGTGCGTTGGCCTTCTGATCTGTAGGTCGTGGGTTCAATCCCCGGCTGAAGCATAACAAAATTTAATATCGAAAAGATTTTTCTTTCGAACGGTACCCACCTGCCGGCAAGAATTTGCAATTTTTCCGGTAGTAACAATTTGCCAAAAGTGCTTCTTAAAAGAGCTCTGTGACAAAAAAACTAAGTTAAAGTGATGTCAAAAGAGTTCTGCCGTTCGGAACCGGCTAATATAAGTAGGTCCCTTCTAATGCTGTCCAAATTTAACACGCACAACAGCATTGGAAGAGAAGCTCAGTGGTATCACAATGAGCCTTTCTGGCCTAAGTGTGTTCTCTCAGGGAGAGGTCAGCCACATAACCTAACCTAACCTAACCCTTTTTAAACAGCTAAATTAAACAAGACATTTTTGTTGAAAAACTAAAACGGACTTGATAAATATCATCATATTTGACTTCATTAAAATCTACCACTAAATTTTAGAATCTAACACAATTTTTCAGCTTCATCTACCTCCAAAAAATGTTTTACAGTCCGAACACTGTTAGTAATGTCAAACATTAGGAAAACATACAATCGAGCTCACATGCAGCCGAGAAATATTTTTGCCCGTGTAAACGCGAACGAAACATCAAAAGTGAATTGAAAATGTTATTGTGTCCAAATGCGGACTAAGACAAAAGCAAAAACACTATCATGAGCCGCATGAGTCTGCCAGCAACTAATAATGTTTTTGCTTTTGTGCGTTTACCAACAATAATGAGATTGTGCCTATTAAATATTTTCTAGATGTGATGTCACAATATTTAAGCTGCGGGAGAAGATGCCAAAATGGCGAAAAAATTGAAAAGAAAAATACATAGTATAATTAACAAAGTAAGGCAATCGTAAAATTTGTTCTCATGTTATTCACTGTATTTTGGCATATAGGTAGCGTCATAATTATTAACCCTCAGGTTGAGTACAATATTGTGATTTTTTTTTTATTTTTTTAAGAAACAACGTGCTTTAACAAAATTTTTGTTTATTTTAATTATTGTAACATTCAAAAAAATATTTACAAGTTGATATAATTAAAATGAAATTAGTAATAATCGAAAAGAAAGAATAAACAAATGCTTGCGAGATGTTTGACCTTTATACACAATCGAGGTTTAATGTGACCAAATATCTTCGAATTTTTTACTTTGATAGATTTCACAAAGAAGTTTTATGATTTTTTTCTATACACTTATGAGAGCATAAAAATTCCTCTCTCGAATGAACTTACTTTGTTAATTATCTTAATCTTGGCTATCGCTCAAGATGCAAATGTCTCTGCGGGACACAATGCTCTGTTTGATCCAAGTAAGTGTATTGTGAATCGCTTTAACTTCTGCCTAAAACACACTACAGTAATCAGGCAGGCGGAAAGAAATATTTAGGTTGAATGACTCTGAATACACACCTGCTCCCACCATCCCATCAAGCTTAGAGCCATCAGTAAAGATGAGAGTATAATTTGGCATGAATCCTTCCGCCTCCCAGGCGAACCTATCAGGGAAGGAGGTTAGGAATTTCCTTTCAAAGGCGTATGTAGGCTTGATATAGTCAAGTGAAGTTTAAATATTAAAATTATCCAGTATAGAGGATATAGGTATAGAGTGCAGTGCTGGCTTTCTCAACCATACAAATTATGTTTTTCTTCCCGTTTAGTTTTCGGTCTAGGACCACCCCTAGATAATGGTTTCTTCTTCTTCTCACCAACTGACAACGTCATCGGCCTAAGCAATCACTCCGTACCCCTTCCTCTCTATTTCCCGTAGTAATTTTTTGACTACCAAGTTTCATAGAACAGGAGAGAGTACCCCCCTTGTGAGGTTCCTTATCCTACACGTTTCGTGATGGTAGATCCACCTAGCTCGGATGTTATGAGAATATCTTTCCGTTCTATCCATCTGCTGAGTGTTACCTCTACACCAAGACGTGCAAGAGCCTCCGTGATTGCCCTGGGCTGAACATTGTTAAAGGCACCTGTCTACGCCAGAGTGAAGGCGTAGCTCTGCCATGGTAATTTTGGGGTGAATTGGGGGAATGGGTTAAGATGGCCATCTGGCATCACCATTTAAATCTCTTCCCATTCCGCTAGTAATCTCTCTTAATATTGGCATTATCATAGTACAAAGTACTATGTAATAATTATAACAAAATATACACGTATACTTTGGTTCTGCTACTTCGTATACGAACCATTAGCAACCTCTCTTATGTCACGATCATTTAATTTACTTACTCTTGTATACTTAAGAGAACATTATTATTAGTGCATAATATTTATTTGCATTTACTTCGGCTTACTTAACCATCAGCAACGTCTTCGTGTGATTACACGAAGACGTTGCTTTTCCTTTCACTGCTTTTCCTTCACTTTACATTGACTTTGAACCAGTGACATTGCTTGCTGATATTTCTAATTGCCTGGTACAGGACATATAGTGGATATACTACATACGTGTATATATTTTGAAAAATAGGAAAAATATTCTATTGTATATACATACATATACTATTCCAAATATTATATATAGAATCCATTGATAAAAGTATTTACTAATTCACATATAAATTAGTATATATCACATGTGATCTTATATTTGTTTATTATTTTGATAATAGTGCATGAAGGCAAGGTTTGAAGCTGTTCAAATGGTAATCAAACACTTCCCAACATGTAGAACACTGCATGAACTCACTTGTGCTTTCGTTTCCTTCTATGTAGCTGGAAAAAATCCTCTTCCAAACCCTCCCTGTGGTGCCGGCTGAAAATAACTGTCTTGAGGCGGTTAACTAAGGAGAGTTTTGCGGGCTCGAATAGGCATTCAAGTCAGCAATCTTTCCATAGGATGGAGGTACCTGCACCCCCTCTTTCCTTTCAGTAATCCTACCCCTTTCCTCTTCCCCTGGGCTGGATTAAGGTGTTATACGAGCCATCCCCTTCTCCTCAACTCGTGGGAAGCAAGTGGATACAATAAACAAAACAACAAAAGAGTCTGATTCTCTTAAAAAACCGACAAAATCGGAAGAGCCGGCGAAAGTCCTGGAGAATAGATCAGGGCCTAGCTATGCCGAGAATCTCAGACCGACGTCTGTAGCTTCGCTCAATCATAAAGAACGACAAACGGCGACTAGGATTTTAGAGAGACTAAACGACATACCTGAAAAGAAGAGGTGCTAAGAAGAAAGCCTCCCTGATATGGGCGAATGACGTCCTACAAAGTGCAGCGACGAGCGTCAACGCCCAGCGTTCTTCTAAAGACACCGTCAAGCCGGTTGCTAAGTGATCCCGCGGTACAGCGGGTCCCTCTTCTAGCGAAATCCTTAAGGGAAACTAGGTGAGGGCGGTGGTAGACAGAAGTAACGCTGACAGCTTCGCTCCGTCAGCAAATTGGAGATTTCTGTAGAGTAAACTCGCGGAAATCTTTAATCGGGAAGCAGGTTGGCATCAAGACAATGTTAAGCTAGTTGTCTGTGCAGGTCAACGCACGCTCGATTTCTTCAAAATCGCCATCACAAGGGCTGGTGAGGTATGGCCGGGTGCACGCTTTGAGGTGATAGAAAAAGACGCTATTCCTAGTAGAACGCGCACATCGGCCTGGTTCTAAGCCGACCCCAGTGACCCGATAGTCATTCTGAAAAATATTAAAATGAGCAACCCGGTTTGGGTTTGGGTGGGAGGTTTTCCCAACACACAACTGGAGAGTAGTCCGGGTGGATGAGGAGAAGAAAGGGACGTACCTAAGGGCGACTATAATCGTCAACCAAGAGTCCCTGGAACCCCTGGCGATATCCAGTGGTTTCATAAATTACTGTTTCTCGCGGATCAACCTCCGTATCTACAAGAAAGACGACCTCACAACAAACGCAGACAGTCAGTCAACACCAATGGAGACCAATGCCTCCACCTGCTTCACAAGACTTGTAGGGTAAGATTCTCCTGAATCGTTCTCCTCAGGATCTGAGGTTCTAGGATATGTGAACCGGATCATGCTGGAGTACGAATTGCTCGAGTCTGGAGATGATTAAGCAGACATCACTGTCATGGAAATAAATGTAACCATTGATCGCGGTGATGCTACGCTGCCTGCAGATAAATCTGCTCTGCTCCTCCGACTGGACGCCGACGGAGAGGACATTGTCCTCATTCAGGAACCGTGGACCGTAGGGAACACGGTTTGTGGACTGGGGACACCAAAGTATAGACTGGTATACACGAGAAACTCAGGTAGTCCTAGGGCTTGTATTTTCCTGAAGAATTCAATAACTTTTCTCTTACTCTGTAATTACAGAAATTTGGATACAACGGTGGTATGTGCAGAGAATATAGGTATGCGATGCTGCTTTGCATCTGCCTACTACGCATATGACCGCCAGGACCCACCACCTTCAAATAATATAAAGTGTCTGACGGAAGATGCCCAAAAATCCCAAACTGAACTTATACTGGCATGCGACGCCAACGCGCACCACACGGTTTGGCGAAGCAGGGATATCAATGACAGAGGTGAGTCACTGTTTAATCATATCCTTACAACAAATCTTGTAGTGTGTAACAGGGGTGAAATTCCCACTTTTATAATAAGAAATAGACAGGAAGTTCTAGACATAACCCTTGCCTCCGGAGGCATTGTAGACAACATAAAAACCTGGAAAGTATTAGATCACTCCTTCTCTGATCATAGGTACATACAGTTTGCTATAGATTACAAACCTCCAACCCCAGCAGTTTTTAGAAACCTTAAAAAGACGAACTGGTCCCGCCTTAGGGAGGTGATTAGTTCCAATCTTCCGGAAGCACCTTCCGCACTAAGTAATACAAACCAGATAGACACCACAGTCCGGTACCTTACAAACTTAACAGGGCATTCATATTGTCCTGTCCAAAACGAAAAAAGGGGAAAGTAAGAACCTCCATGGTGTAATCTTGAACTCGGGCTTTTGAAAAAACAATGCCGCAAGTTTTTCAATCGATCCATAAGCTCTCACCTAGACTTAGATTGGGCAAGTTATAAATCGGCCCTCAGGAAATGTCAAAGGGAATCCTAGAGGAGCTTCTATGGTGATATAGAAGATACCTCTAAGGCCTCTAGACTTAGAAAAATCCTATCCAAAACAGCCCACACTCCAAGTTTTCTGGTAAAACCAGATATAATTTGGACCACAACCTCTGCCAAAACGCTAGAAGCATTAGTAAATGCACACTTCGCTGATGATCCGCCTAAAATGGACTAAAGACCAACGGATTATAAACCTCTTCCGTTTGATCACTGTATATTCACAACGGAAAAGATTACTTTGGCGATAAACACATGCAAGCCCTACAAATCACCTGGACCGGGCAAGATAATTCCAGCACAGTTACAACAAGCGGCTAAGCAGATCTTCCGTGGATGAAGCGGATTTTTACGGCCTGCATCAGCCTAGGTTACATTCCAATGTTGTGGAGACGTGGAAAGGTTGTCTTCATACCTAAAGCTGGGAAATGATCTCATACAAACCCAAAGGACTTTAGACCGATCAATCTATCGTCTTTCCTACTCAAAAGGCTAGAGAGACTACTAGATGTACACTTGAGACATACCATAAACAACGATATGCTGTCATCTTCACAGGGAAAGTCTATTAAAACAGCGCCTCATGCGCTAGTATACAACAGTATAGAAAACTCTTTACAACAAAGAATTTGTCTTAGCGGCTTTCACGGATATTAAGGGTGCCTTCAACAACGTTCACCTCAGGGCGATCACGGATGCTCTGGCACGACTTGAGTTGAATACAATCCTTAGCAGATGGATAGAAAGGCTAGTGAAAAGAGACTCAAACATCCGAGCTGAGGGATCTACCACCGCAAGACGTGTAAGAAGAGGAACTCCTCAAGGAGGGGTACTCTCCCCTGTTCTATGGGACTTGGTAGTGAATGAACTATTAAGAGAAATAGAAAGGAAGGGGTGCGGAGTAATTGCTTATGCCGATGGCGTTATTCTTTTGGTAACTGGAAAATATCTGGAAGTCCTAACAGACATAATTGAATTAAATCTCAACACCTTATTAAGATGGACTAGGGCAGGGATTTAAATGCAAACCAACAAAAAACAGAGCTTATTTTGTTCTCTACTAAGCACAAAACGCCGCTCTTAAAAGCCCCCAGTTTGAATAGTGTCCCGATAATGTTGAAAGAAGAAACTCGATATCTAGGAACAATCATAGACCGAAAATTAAATTGGAAGAAGAATATTATCAATAGGGTAGAAGGGTAATAGGGAAAAGGTGGGGAATGCACCCTAAAATTGTTTACTGGATTAACAAAGCAGTTATAATGCCAATACTCTTATATAGGGTCCTAGCTTGGTGGACTGCTCTCGCTAAATCCTCTCATATCAAACCATTGGAAAGAATATAAAGAGCGACAAGTATATTAATCACAGGAGCACTTAGAACTACCCCAACGTTAGCACTGGAATCCCCTTTTCATTTCATGCCACTCGATTTGTTCGAAAAACAGATGGCGGCAATCTCGGCAGTATGACTCAAAAGTTCCACCTCTGGGCACCAAAACCCTTTGGACATGCAAGTATTCTGAGTCAGTACAATATCGAAGCATCTCTTGATAATTTCAACCCCATATACGCATTTGAAAGGAAATTCCAAATTTCCTTTCCCGACAGGCACGCCTGGGAAACAAGGGAACCTCCGCCACTCTCCACTCTCATCTTTACACACGGTTCTCAACTTGATGAAAGAGTGGGAGGGGTTGTATACTCAGAGAATCTGAACCTTTATATATCATTCCGCCTGCCTGACCAGTGTTATTCACACTTTTAAGCTTTTAACTACTTAGAACTACATACTCACACGGCCCAATTAGATTATATCAATCCCAGGTAAATAAGAAATTGATACATGTAATATGTTTTATAATGTTTATAGAATTTTTTGTCATTGACAAAATATCGAACGTTGTGTACGCGTTCTTACCGATGAAAAACGACTCGGTAGTAGCGAGCCCTAACCGCCAAAATAACTCAATCAACAAAATTTTCGATTTTCGGTTTTTTATGAAAATCGACCCCAAATTAGCAAACATATCTATTGATATGATTTTATTTTTTTTATTTATCTATTGATATCAATTTCATGACTGCCACATTCACCGTTACGAAGATAAAGACAAAACCAAAATAACTCAAGTAACATTTGCATTTTGTTTACAAATTTTCTGACCGCACGCTGTTACTTAAGTTATTTTTGTCAGTGAAATTTTTTGACTGCGTTCTGCCATTGAAATTATTTTTTCAGTGAAAATTGTTTGTTGCGTTTGAAATGCAAATATTCTCGTGGTATTTCATTGAAAATTTTTATGCATTATGGCATCTCGTCACCAAAAGGTAATAGTGCTTAAGTATTTAGGCAATATGGCTTGTACTGCGTCCAATAAAAAACGTGTAATATTATTGGAATTTTGTTTTAATAGTCTCTTTTAATTTTCTTTTTTTAAGTTATCAACAAAAATATCTCTTGTTCCGTATAGTAGCAGCGAATCTGAGCTAGAAGAAGAGTTATGTGTTGGAAAAAGGGGCTACAAAGCGTCCAAGCCTTATCCTAACCTCCTGAGACCCCCGGTATCACCAGTGATACCTTTAGTTGACCATTTTTTCCCCCACCATTTATCGGAATCTTACAGTTATTCGTCGTTCAACTGTTAGCGCGAGCTTTCTTTTGTTTTTTCATTCTCCGTTCAAGTTACTTGTTAAAATTTGGATCATTCGCGAGCAGTGCAAGTTTGACAATTTTGCGTAAACCGACATGGCGAAGTCGCGTAAAGGTAAATATTACTTTTTGTTATTATCTTAGTGTTTTTATACTATAATCTTAAAAAATACATTGTAATTTTACTTTTAATACAAATATTTCATAGAAAAGTTTAATAATTATTTCTACATTCAACGTTTTTCTACGAGTATCATACGTGATACCTCGGGCATTTTGGTCTTATATTTGGTTTCTTTTACAGGTAAGCTATCTGAAATAGATATCATAAAAGAGCTCAATTATGATGAGTCAGATATGGAAGAAATGCCTAGAGGAAGAAATTGGTGAACAAATCCCACTTGCTAATGAAGAAGATTTTTATGAATCGGACGATGAACCTCTCTCATCTCGCGTACAACCCCAATCGTCCCGAAACATACTTTCACGGTGGAAAAACAGCGAAAACTTCGATTTTACTCCACATGAAGACGATCTGGACGTCGCATTCGATCCTAGTGTAATTGTTAAGAGTTCTTCAGAGTACTTTGGTCATTATATTGATGACCGTTTATTTGAAATTATGGCCGAATGTACAAATGTTTGCAGCGTATCAAGGACGGGAAAATGTCTGAATACGACGTCTGATGAACTTAGACAGTTCTTTGGATGTTCAATGGCAATGAGTGTGCTTGGTCTTCCACGAATTAGAATGTACTGGGCATTGGGAACAAAAGTCGACTATAGATATAGATATAGACCAATACTTAGATTTCAAGATGGATTTGGCAAACCAATTAATTTACTCAGGTCCTAGACAATCACAGCCACAAATTGTGAACCCACAATTCGCACGTGTGACACGCAATACCCCACAGCAAAGCCCTCGTTCCAGTCCAAGCAACCGTGACACTCTTGGTCCCATACTATATGAAAGACCTCCTACTTCAACTAGAAAACACAGACTCATTGAACCAATACCTCACATTGCAAAAAGGAAGAAAGAAGCAAAACATCTGCCAACTTGTGCTAAGGGAGCCCAAAACAACAGATCAAAATGTCGAAATAAAGGTTGTAGCAACTTGACGTTTGTAAAATGTTCCGAATGTAATATTTTTCTTTGCTTTAATGTGAATAGGAACTGCTTTTTTGATTATCACACTTCCCAGTAGCTTTTTATAACATAAAATCTGATTAATGTGCCATTTTTAGATGTAAATTGAAAGATAAAATAAAATGAATAATAACTTTGTTTTAAACTAATGCAGTCCCAAGGTATCACCTGTGATACCATCCCTTATGCCAAAAGGGGAGGGGGAGGATTTTTTTTCTCTTGCGTTTTATTAATAATATGTAGTACCTAGCTAAAAAAAGTAGCAATCTTAATTGTGGGTTATATACTTTAGTCTTGGGTCTCAGGAGGCTAAGAGAGCGCAAAAAAAGCAAACGCGTAATACAGCAGTAAAACCAAATCCATGTATGAAAACGAAGTGCGGAAATCGCTGCAGTTCAAAACTCAGTGAACATGACCGGCAATTAATAAATGAAAATTTTTTTGGTATGGGGAGCAAAAATAGACAAAAAGACTGGTTGCATAACTGGTTGCATAAAACGCAAACATATTTTAAGAAAAAAATCGGAAAGTAAGAAAAGGCAGTTCAGCTATGAGTACAGCATTAGTTACAACTTCGAAAACTTTAAAGCGTGTCAACAATTCTTACTTGAAACACTTAACATTTCTCAACAAATGCTAAGGTCCGTCAGGGAAAGCGTAAATAGTGTTGTTGCCGGCAGAAAAAAGAAATTAAGGCCTCCTCACAATAAGTCTGACGAATCGAGTGTTCTTCTAATTAAATCTTTTATTGAACAATTACCTGCAGTTCCATCACATTTTTGCCGGAATAAAAGCAAGAAGCTGTATATCTCTCATGAATTTCACAATATATCGGGATTATACAAAGCTTATGCCCAACATTTAAAAAGTATCGACATGGAATCGGCTAAATTATCTTTAAGAGTTTTTCGGTCGATTTTCAAAAAAGAATTCCATATTGGTTTTCATCAACCTAAAAAGGACAAATCCTTTCCTGTCGGCAAGCAATTGGCAATTCTTCCGACAGTAACAACTTGCCATGAAAAAGCTTCTTAAAGAACTCTATGACAAAGCTCAGAAAAAGTGATGTCACAAGTGTTCTGCCGTTCGGAACCGGCTAAAATAAGTAGGTCCCTTCTAATACTGTCCAAATTTAAGACGCACAACAGTAATGGAAGAGAAGCTCGGCCAATGAGCCCTTTGGGGCTTTAAGTGCCACATATTTATTTATTTTAAAAAGGACAAATGCGTTGTTTGTGAAAGATTCAAAAACTTAGATGAGGCTGAAAGAAAAAATTTAGAGCAAACTGAAGAATACCGAATGCATATTACGGACAAAAACAATTGTAAAGAAATATTTTTGGAGGAACAAGCACGAAGCAAAACAGACTTATCGTTTTTATGTGCCAGTTTTGACTTGCAGAAAGTTTTAAATACACCCTTTGGAAAAAGCGTAACACTATTTTATTCAAGAAAATACTCGTACTATAACGAAAGTGTATATGAAAATGGCACAAAAAATGGATATTGCTTTTTGTGGGGCGAAGGCGATGGGAAGAGAGGATGTAACGAAATTTCTACTGTACTATTTCTACTATCCAATATTTGAAGCATGTTGATCAAAGGGGAACCTGTTCTTCAATTAGCCTTTACTGTGATAGCTGTGCAGGTCAAAACCGAAATAAAGCAGTGCTTTCCACAATTAAATTTTCCCTTCAAACTTCAGTTTTCAGGATAGAACTGTCTGGGCTCCAAGTAAATGGTGCAATATGATCTCTAATGCGAGAACTAAACCAACTGGTTACGAATGCATTTTGATGAAAAATACAGATTTTAAAGACTGGAAAACATTTTCACAAGCAATATTTCCCCGTTCAATAAAATTTGCATTTCAAACATTACGTTCCGTTAAATTCGAAAAAAATAGTCCTCTCATGATCCTTAAATACGGTTACTTTGAGGACTCTGAATCAAAAACAATCGACCTGAGGGCGATTTCACGTTCAAGACGTCAATCTTCCATAGTAACTAATGAACAACTTCCTTTGTATGACGGCCCATTAGCGATTTCAACGGCGAAGTACAACGATTTAAAAACGCTTTGCAATAAGAATATTATAAGCAAAAAATTCCACAACGATTATTTGAACCTAAAGCACACAAAAACTGTGAGAGACACATTACCAGAAACTGATGATGAAGATATTAAATAATAAATTTGATATCAGAATGAAATAAATAGAGAAAAAGACTTAGCTTTGTATTATGTGTTGGTTTTCTTATTAACTACTTTTAAAATCAACAAATTGTCTTTATTTTTAAGTTGTCTACTGTATAATTAATTCTAAAAACAAGTATCCGCATATTCTAGATTAGATTCTTTTTCGTTAATAACTTGAAACACTGATTGAATTTGACGAGTTTCGTTTTTTAATAATTTTTTTAAAATAAATTTTGAAAACTAACGTTCAAAATCAAAGACATTTTTTGTGGGTGTTTTTTTAAATAACTATTCAAAATGTGTTTTTGTTTCTTTTTTTCAGTAATTAAAATGCAATAAAAACCTTCTCAATCAAGTTTTTTCAGGTCAGGGGAAAAATTGGGCCAAATTTACGTATTCTGATACCAGAATCGGATTCGGTGACCCAAAATTCACATTGAACTGCTAAAGCAGGCTCTTTTGCATGCCCATTTTAGTTTTTTTTTTAACTTAATCAACACAAATATGTCGCTGCAGCTTGAAACAGTGACAGCGAAAAATAACTTAAGTCGCAAAAATCCTATATTTCTCATAAAAAAAATTATATGCAAGTATTTAGATCACTATATTACTCAAAATAAAGCTTAGATTTGAAATTTCATGTTGATAGCTGCACTGAGTGCAAAGATAATTAAAAAAACCTTCTCCTGAATAATTTACTTTTTGTTGGTTGAGTTATTTTGGCGGTTAGGGCTCGGTATATTTTCCAAACTAGAAATCCGAGAGTGTTACAAACAACACAACATTTAGAGTAACAAATGTATATTTAATTGCTTATTGAAAAACACTATGCAATGTGATTACGGACACTACATGAACAAGAACGGACGATTAGGACAATATAACGTATAAGTAACCTTCCTTCAATTTGATTTCCAACCAAGTTAAACAATCGGACATAGAGCGATTTTAGTGGGTTGAAGTTCCACACTACTTTAGGTTCTCTGTGCTTTCCTTTCTTCCAAAACAATTGCTTTTTATGGGATTTTAACCCTTACTGAACATTTTACTTCGTTATTACCCCTATTAGTTAGCTTCACACTTCAAAAGTCGAAGTTTTTAAAAAGCTTTATTTTATGAAGGAAAAATTTGGATTAAGGGGGAACAGAATATGATTTTTTGGAAGCTCGTTCCATTTTAAAGCAAATATGCAGCAATTATAGCCCTATCTAACCTTTTTTAAAATCGGACAATTTACAACTATTCAGAATGCGATTCATTATTAAGAGGCATCACCCACTAAATTTTTTGACATTAGTTGAACCGTTTTCTTTTGCGTTCTTTTTTGATTGTTTGCCATGCAAACAGGTACAATGTACCAATTCATTTGCCTTAATAAAATAAAATTCTAGTGAGTCAATTCGCCTGACTATAGAGAAGCGGTCGCACAATTAAGAAATTTCGTTATTAAAAAGAAAAGCCAACTCAACTTGACACAACTTAATGTAGAGGAACTGCACGCCATGGATCATGCGGAGCTATCAGTGAGATTGGAACATCTAGATCGCATTCAGGTCCAGTTTGAGTCAACGCAGTCTCAATTGGAGGAAGCAAATCCTAACGAGCTTGAATCCAACACTCGCGATGAATTTGCTACTACGTTCATACGAGCTAAGTGAGCATTCACAAGAGAGTTGAGCAACAGATCGCGCCTACCATAATTACAGCTACCATTATTTGAAGGAGCGTATACAGAAGGGCCGAACTTTATTGGCATGTTTTAAATGGTTGTTCAAAACTACTCCGAGCATTCGAATCTTGTGAAATTCTAGTATCTATGTTCCTACTTAAAGAGTTCCATGATGGACACCATTCAAACACTTGAAATCCGTGATGAAAATTACACGATAGCATTAAATTTACTTGTTGAAATGTTTGATAATCGACTTTTAATCTTTCAGGCACACATTCATAAGCTTTTCAGGCTGCAGAGGTTAAGTGCTGATAAGCAATCAGGAAAATTATGGTCACTAGTGGATAAAATGATGTCGCATGTTCGAACTTTCACTATGTACCTCCGAACATATTGCTGATTGTTTGTTACAACACATTACAGCCCCAAAACTGGATGCCGCAACTAATACACTGTGGTAAGAACAGGTCTCGGCTAAAATGCTGGTTACTTGGACGGACATTGTGACATTTTTGCTGAAGAGGTGTCAGACGATAGAAAATGTGACTGATGCTATGGTAACGAAAATAACTAGCAACCAGCTGAGCAATGTCAAGTGTCTTAAGAACACATTTGTTGTTTTAAGGGCTCATCACAGAACTTGTGCGGTCTATAATAAGCATGACCACATCATCTATTCCTGTCCAGCCTTCGCACGTCTAAGTCAGAATGACAGCCAGAAGGAAGTGAAGATAGCTCAAATGTGCAATAAATGCCTTAAACATAAATTACCTAGTCCACACGCAGCAAGCTTCTTGTTGCAATGACAGCAAGCAACGACTTGTCCTCAGCTCATACAAATGGTAGCTCAAATGAATGTGTGCTCCTTGCAACTGCTATTGTTTCATTTCGCAACTGCGTTGGTTTGCTCGTGCCATGTCGCGCCATTCTGAATTCTGCTTCACAGCTTAATTTCATAACGACGAGACTCTGTAACACGAGTATTCGTGTTACAAATTAATAATACTAAAATATAATAATAATTAAAAAAAAATAATAAAAATTAAATGCATGTCGCGATTCGGTATCGAACCCGTACATGTGGGCAAGGTCAGGTGGTGGGACGGACCCACGGAGCACTTGCGCCAAGACACATTACAACTTCGGTACAGATAAATGAGTTTGTATATTTGCTTGTGCTTAATTCAGTTGATGTAAATTAATTGATATAAATTAATTTGAATTTACATGTAATGTATGTTAATTGAATAAAGGTAAAAGCACAAGCAAAATAAAGGCAAACACATAGAGCAGATATGAGAATTCTCGTTTGGTTTAGCATACATTTAATAGATAAAGATCATGCTGAACCATCCTATTCGTATCCTTACTTGCATAGGATACGAATAGGATAGTTTCATAAATTTGTAGCTTTAGTGGAATAATTCAATTGTAGCATATTTTTCATTAATTTGTTACTTGAATTTGCCAATTCTTCTGTACTTCTAAGCCTCTTTTCTTTTTGTAAATACTTAATTTTTGTAAAATCAAATAAACGAAAAGAATAATAAAAGTAGGAATTGTACCGCGAGAGGTATATCATCCGAGCCGAACACTCTAGTGTCGGTAATATTACTGTCAATTTGACAGTAAGTGTGTAATTCGGTTTTCCTCCTACAACAAGAGTTTTCGCTGCCCTCTTGTTTACCCTAGCTGGCTGAGAGTTACCCCAGCTGGAAAACAAAGGCACGCGTTACAACTCGCTATCCAGTTACAACTTAAAAATCTAAATCATCTTTAGCAATTTCAAGTATTAAAGATTCAGAACTCACTATCAACTCCAGCGCGAACATAACTATTCAGGCGCTACGCAGCAAGTTCACAGCGACCATAACTGCAGCCATAACTCCAACAATCACCGATTTTAAACCAAATTATCCACTTGATATCACTCATTGTGATATTTCAGTGAATATCACAAGCTACTTTATATTGGCTAGGGGTCAAGCAAGTGTGCGGGTGTGTGGATGTGTGAGTGTGCTTGGGGTCAGGCATATTCGAGCGTCTGCGTATTTGCAGATCTGCATTTTTCTTTGCAGGGTCAGAATATGCGCAATACAGCTGTAGCCTTTTATACGGCGCTAGCCTCTATCTGACCAAGAACACTATGGATCTAGACTTGGGAGTCGATAAAATCTTACCCCCAAAGCAGGGTGTTATGCGTTTCCGTGCCCACTGGATAGTTTGCAGCAGGGGGGCAGTAATGGCTGTATTTTAACGAGGCTTCTCTGATACCTCTCCGCCTCAGGGAGTAACTGTGGACTTTCCGGAGTATAGGGATCTGCTTGGGATGATCTCCAAGTCCCTCATAAATGATTAGACCGCGATGCCTGATATGTCGGGTAAGCGGTCTTATATGAATTATGGACAAACAATCAAAAATTGCCTCGGACAATTCCGAAAACCCCAAAAGGCCTCCTCTGGAGGGCAGGCCCACGTCCAAATCGGTCACCACAGGGACTCGTCCCAAAATCGCAACTCCTTCGGGAAGCGGGGAGTATAAGATACCAAAGTCAGGCTCCTCCGCTGTCCCTAAAAAGCCTGTACGCAGGAGTACCCTAGTTCTGGCCACCAAACCACTGGAATCGAGGAAATCAGTACAAGTGCTTCACCCACATTTAACACTCAAGCGCGATCCTTCAGTGACGTGGCAAAGGACCACCTTTTTCTTGTCGTCATTGATAAGATCCATGAAGATGGAGCACTGCCATTTGGGGAATGGTGTCTAGTGGAGATGAGTCTCCTAAGGATATACAGGGTTATCTTGGCGAGGAACCCTGGCCCAGTCGTTTATTGCAGAGATGACGGAGGGCATCAAGGACGCATCAAATTAATGTCCTGCGCGGACCTCACTAAAGAGATCGCAATCGCGAATTTTGGGAAGATCTGGTCTAACGCACGGCTTGAGGCCATTCATAGGGACCAAATCCCCAAAAACCCAGGTCACGCGCCTGGATTCCAGCAGAGTCGTCAGATCCTAAGGACATCTTGGATCACAGACGATTGGAGATTAGTGAAGGTGGGAGAGGTCAAGGAGAACTCAAGACAGGTCGTTGTGATATTGAATGAGCAATCCTTGGAACCTCTCGCCAAACAGAAAGGAGTGATAAGCAGAGGAAGATGCTTAGTGTGGTCCAGATTAGTGGTCGGTAGAGATCATCACATTAAGGAAGGAGTGTCGACAGCAATTCAACCGAGCCAAAATCACTCATCAGTGGAAACCCTATAAGGAGAGCCTACGGGTGTTTAAAAAGGCGATAAGGAAAGCAAAACGATCATCATGGGATGACTTTTGCAGTAACATAGAGGAAATTTCAGAGGCAAGAGAGAGATTCTTGCAACGAATCCAGTTACATCCAGTTCCATTATGAATAGGGTTGGTGAATGGACTACTTCAAGCCTGGAAACTCTGCTGCTACTAATTTATACCCATTTCCAGGCTGCTTGGAGTCTAGGCCGAGCTCCCAATGTTAATCATAGTAGAATTACTTAAGACGTCTCGCACAAAGTAATCAACAAAATAAGGATTAATTAAGCGATAAATGATTTTAAACCATTCCTTATGGTATTATACCCACAAACATGCAGAAATGTGCGGATCTTCTAACACCTTGATTGGAGGTAATCTACTCTGCATGCCTAAGACTATGCTATGTTCCTAAAACATGGCTAAAAGTAAACGTGGAGTTTATCCCTAAAGACGGAAAAACATCTCACTCAAAGCCAAGTGATTTTAGACCCATAAGTCCATCATCCTTCTTATTAAAAACCTTAGAAAGACTACTTGATGTGCACATAAGGGACCCCATAGATGCTAAGAACATCTCTTCATTGCAACATGCATTTAACAAAGGCAAATCCGTGTGCAAAGGGGGTGTGTTATCGCCTCTTCTGTGGAACTTAACCATCATTACAAACCATAGGATGTACAGCGGGGGCGTGTGCAGATGACGTGGCACTTGTGGCATTGGGGAAATATTTGAAAACACTCACTGAAGTGATGAACCATGTCTTATCAATCCTGTTCAAATGGGCTTAAAACTCTGGTCTAGCCATCAGCCCTGCCAAACCCGAGCTGGTCCTCTTCACCAGGAAGCATAAAATACCTATTTTTAGATTACCTAAAATTGGGAGAACTAGCCTATAATTTTATAACTTTAGACCAAGTTAGTTGGAAACCAAAACCGGAGGAAAGTATGCGTAAAGCAACAGCAACACTCTATTCCTGTAAGAAGGCCATAGGTAAAAGATGGGGGATGAGTCCTATAATCGTATCATGGCTATACTGCGCGGTCGTAAGACCAATTCTATTTTATGAAGTGATTGTCTGGTGGGAATCCTTACAGGGAACTGTGAGGAAGATGAATTTGCGAGTTTGGGCACTAGGTTGCCAAAGATCTATCCATCTCATCAAACAGCAATTCCGCTTGCAACATGCAAGCTTCTTGTCACACAACATAACCTCACCATAGTCAACAGAAGATGGCGGGATGAGAGCTCTTATGTTACTACTAGGAAAGTCTGGCCAACTCTTAACAATTGGAGAACTCGGCCACTGTTGTCAATGAATAGGAAAACTGTCAGTAATGTAGTTGCCGTACTCACGGGCTACTAGCTTGTAGGTAGGCATGCTACAAGGCTTGGTTTACCGGCCAACGATTTTTGTCGCAGCTGCCAGGACGAGATACAGATACCACTGAGCTAGCACCCATGGATGTCAAGAACATTGCTCTATTCATTAGGAAATCCCAATGGTTCCGCTTAACAGAGGGAACAGAATAACAACCATCAGTGATGCATGGCAACACAATGGGCCAATTTTTGGCATAAGTGCGCCCCCCATTGATGGGCGGCCGCATAACCTAACCTAACCTTGTATTGGTAAATTTCCTTTGAAATATAATAACCATATTTTGTAAAAAACTCGTTTTGGCTGGGTCGTGTGCGGCTGCGGAAGTATACCGTCGAAGCTATCATCGTTTACAATTATAGCCATAAATTCGCTTAACTCTAATGCCGAGCATCAATCTACCAATGATATAGTGCGTTCATTTCGGGAAATAGAAAACAGATAGAAATCGATTGCAAATCTCATTTCAAGGCGAACTACAGTCACATGGCGAGTATTCGGTTCGCCTGCCTTTAAAGCCCAGCATACTTTAACTTAGAGATTCGTACCAGCAGGCCTTGCGACGGTTCTTGACTCTTGAAAGACATCTCCAACGCAATGATGGATTTAAATCACAATACGAATCATTTTTGAAGGAATATCTTGACCTCCGCCTCAGGGAGTAACTGTGGACTTTCCGGAGTATAGGGATCTGCTTGGGATGATCTCCAAGTCCCTCATAAATGATTAGACCGCGATGCCTGATATGTCGGGTAAGCGGTCTTATATGAATTATGGACAAACAATCAAAAATTGCCTCGGACAATTCCGAAAACCCCAAAAGGCCTCCTCTGGAGGGCAGGCCCACGTCCAAATCGGTCACCACAGGGACTCGTCCCAAAATCGCAACTCCTTCGGGAAGCGGGGAGTATAAGATACCAAAGTCAGGCTCCTCCGCTGTCCCTAAAAAGCCTGTACGCAGGAGTACCCTAGTTCTGGCCACCAAACCACTGGAATCGAGGAAATCAGTACAAGTGCTTCACCCACATTTAACACTCAAGCGCGATCCTTCAGTGACGTGGCAAAGGACCACCTTTTTCTTGTCGTCATTGATAAGATCCATGAAGATGGAGCACTGCCATTTGGGGAATGGTGTCTAGTGGAGATGAGTCTCCTAAGGATATACAGGGTTATCTTGGCGAGGAACCCTGGCCCAGTCGTTTATTGCAGAGATGACGGAAGGCATCAAGGACGCATCAAATTAATGTCCTGCGCGGACCTCACTAAAGAGATCGCAATCGCGAATTTTGGGAAGATCTGGTCTAACGCACGGCTTGAGGCCATTCATAGGGACCAAATCCCCAATAGACCCAGGTCACGCGCCTGGATTCCAGCAGAGTCGTCAGATCCTAAGGACATCTTGGATCACAGACGATTGGAGATTAGTGAAGGTGGGAGAGGTCAAGGAGAACTCAAGACAGGTCGTTGTGATATTGAATGAGCAATCCTTGGAACCTCTCGCCAAACAGAAAGGAGTGATAAGCAGAGGAAGATGCTTAGTGTGGTCCAGATTAGTGGTCGGTAGAGATCATCACATTAAGGAAGGAGTGTCGACAGCAATTCAACCGAGCCAAAATCACTCATCAGTGCAAACCCTATAAGGAGAGCCTACGGGTGTTTAAAAAGGCGATAAGGAAAGCAAAACGATCATCATGGGATGACTTTTGCAGTAACATAGAGGAAATTTCAGAGGCAAGAGAGAGATTCTTGCAACGAATCCAGTTACATCCAGTTCCATTATGAATAGGGTTGGTGAATGGACTACTTCAAGCCTGGAAACTCTGCTGCTACTAATTTATACCCATTTCCAGGCTGCTTGGAGTCTAGGCCGAGCTCCCAATGTTAATCATAGTAGAATTACTTAAGACGTCTCGCACAAAGTAATCAACAAAATAAGGATTAATTAAGCGATAAATGATTTTAAACCATTCCTTATGGTATTATACCCACAAACATGCAGAAATGTGCGGATCTTCTAACACCTTGATTGGAGGTAATCTACTCTGCATGCCTAAGACTATGCTATGTTCCTAAAACATGGCTAAAAGTAAACGTGGAGTTTATCCCTAAAGACGGAAAAACATCTCACTCAAAGCCAAGTGATTTTAGACCCATAAGTCCATCATCCTTCTTATTAAAAACCTTAGAAAGACTACTTGATGTGCACATAAGGGACCCCATAGATGCTAAGAACATCTCTTCATTGCAACATGCATTTAACAAAGGCAAATCCGTGTGCAAAGGGGGTGTGTTATCGCCTCTTCTGTGGAACTTAACCATCATTACAAACCATAGGATGTACAGCGGGGGCGTGTGCAGATGACGTGGCACTTGTGGCATTGGGGAAATATTTGAAAACACTCACTGAAGTGATGAACCATGTCTTATCAATCCTGTTCAAATGGGCTTAAAACTCTGGTCTAGCCATCAGCCCTGCCAAACCCGAGCTGGTCCTCTTCACCAGGAAGCATAAAATACCTATTTTTAGATTACCTAAAATTGGGAGAACTAGCCTATAATTTTATAACTTTAGACCAAGTTAGTTGGAAACCAAAACCGGAGGAAAGTATGCGTAAAGCAACAGCAACACTCTATTCCTGTAAGAAGGCCATAGGTAAAAGATGGGGGATGAGTCCTATAATCGTATCATGGCTATACTGCGCGGTCGTAAGACCAATTCTATTTTATGAAGTGATTGTCTGGTGGGAATCCTTAAATAAGGAGGCACACAGACGACTAATGGATAAGGTTTAAAGGACGTCTGCGGTGTTGACAACAGGCGCTCTATGAACCACCCCGTTAAAAGCACTCTACTCGCTATTGCATCTACTCCCTGTGGATCAACGTTATTTTACAAGCAGAAGGTACTTATATCAGCAATTAGGCTAAACATAGCTTCACGCTGAGCTCAACCAGAATACGGAAAACCAAAGATCCTGGGGGAGTGCACTACAATTCCGGATGCCATCGACTATACCATTCCCATACCATGCTTTGACAATAGATTCTCAACCCATATACCTTCAAGGGAAGAATGGAATAGGGGTATCGTCAACGAAACTGGAGTTCAATCGGTACAATTGTACATAGATGGCTCCAAATTGGAGGGAAGGGTAGGAGGTGGCGTCAATTCTGATTCCTTACGCGTTAAGCTTAAGTTCCGATTACCCGACTTTTACAGTGTTTTTCAAGCTGAAATTATGGCTATAAAGGAAACGGAAATGTGGCTTCGCTGTAAACCAATATCTTTCAAAGATGTTTATATCTACACCGACAAATCTCCCGCAAGAACGTTCGCCAAATCGGCTTTTCTCTTAAATGCCGCTCAGCTCTTAACGAGCTAGCTTAGCACTATAATGTACACATTGCATAGGTACCGGGGCATAGGGATATTACAGGGAACTGTGAGGAAGATGAATTTGCGAGTTTGGGCACTAGGTTGCCAAAGATCTATCCATCTCATCAAACAGCAATTCCGCTTGCAACATGCAAGCTTCTTGTCACACAACATAACCTCACCATAGCCAACAGAAGATGGCGGGATGAGAGCTCTTATGTTACTACTAGGAAAGTCTGGCCAACTCTTAACAATTGGAGAACTCGGCCACTGTTGTCAATGAATAGGAAAACTGTCAGTAATGTAGTTGCCGTACTCACGGGCTACTAGCTTGTAGGTAGGCATGCTACAAGGCTTGGTTTACCGGCCAACGATTTTTGTCGCAGCTGCCAGGACGAGATACAGATACCACTGAGCTAGCACCCATGGATGTCAAGAACATTGCTCTATTCATTAGGAAATCCCAATGGTTCCGCTTAACAGAGGGAACAGAATAACAACCATCAGTGATGCATGGCAACACAATGGGCCAATTTTTGGCATAAGTGCGCCCCCCATTGATGGGCGGCCGCATAACCTAACCTAACCTTGTATTGGTAAATTTCCTTTGAAATATAATAACCATATTTTGTAAAAAACTCGTTTTGGCTGGGTCGTGTGCGGCTGCGGAAGTATACCGTCGAAGCTATCATCGTTTACAATTATAGCCATAAATTCGCTTAACTCTAATGCCGAGCATCAATCTACCAATGATATAGTGCGTTCATTTCGGGAAATAGAAAACAGATAGAAATCGATTGCAAATCTCATTTCAAGGCGAACTACAGTCACATGGCGAGTATTCGGTTCGCCGGCCTTTAAAGCCCAGCATACTTTAACTTAGAGATTCGTACCAGCAGGCCTTGCGACGGTTCTTGACTCTTGAAAGACATCTCCAACGCAATGATGGATTTAAATCACAATACGAATCATTTTTGAAGGAATATCTTGACCTCCACCAAATGTCTCCTATCTCGAAACCACCGTCAACAGTACCCACATACTTCTTGCCACACCATTGCGTCTTTAAGAATGATAGCACAACAACCAAACTTAGAGTCGTCTTCGACGGTTCACCAGCGACTACAGCAGGGTATTCGTTGAATGATATTTGCAAGATGTATAGATGAATCCGAGTCAGCGCACCTGATAATTATTTGCAGTGCCTACTTTGGAGGGACGATCCTCAAAATGACATGCAAATATTCAAGCTCGATATAGTTACGTATGGCACAACATCTACAACCTACTTGGGTGTTCGCACCATGCATAAACTTGCGACCGATGAAACAGCTTCATACCAGCTTCATCATCAGGTGCTCAGATAATTTTGCACGATTTCTACGTTGATGACCTAATTACTAGCGGTGACACCATTGATGACGTAAATCAAATAATGCGATAAACATCTGAACTACTAAGTAAGGGAAATTACAAAATTAGGCAATGGTGCTGAAATGTACCAGTTTTTTGCACTACAGGTAAATAGGAAAATAACTAAACGCTCCGTTTTGTTAACCATAGCTCAATTTTATGATCCTTTGGGATTGATTGGAACCATCGATTGCAAAGCAAATATGTTCCTTCAACGCCTGTGGATGCGGAAGTTCGATTGGGACGAAAGTCTACCAATGTCTCATCAAGCTGCTTGGCTTCAACTGTATGGTGAACTTGGCATCATAGGGCAAATTTCATTTCTTCGATACGTAGCTAACCCAAATGTGAATCTGGATGTGCATACATTCTGCGACGCTAGCCACTCAGCGTACGGCGCATGTATCTATATTGTCGCCCGACGACACCGAAATATTCGCACCACAATACTCTGCTCCAAATCACCCCTAAAACCGGTCATAGTTCATATAGTTCATAGACTGGAATTTTGTGCCGCTGCACTTTTAGTGCATGCAGTTCATGTTAGTTAGAAGAGCCCTCTAGCTTCAATTTTTTCCTCCCCAAACGCGTTACAAGCATACATCAGTGCACAGGTATGGAGTGGCGCTAACAGGCCTTAATCCGGCAGATATAATATAGAGAAGTGCTTCGCCCATCGAGTTATCGAATTCATTGCTTTTAGCAATGGGCCCCCATTTCTGTGCTATGTATTGGGAGCGCAAATTAAAAATGCGGGATTTACAACAGATGGCGTAGTTCGGGATATAAGCATCAGACAATACTGAAACTATATTCATGTCATAACCTCATTCCATAGCTTTCATTTTCAGTATGTGTCATTTGACCGGAGTGTAAACAACATAGTTTTTTTGGCTCTCAATATGTCAAGATTTGTGCCTAAAAAACAGCATTTGGGGGAAGTTTTGATTTACTTCTTTAATTTGGAGAAAAGTGTAGCTGAATGGCATCGATTACTCTCCGAAGCTTATCCGGAGTGTGCTCTTTCAGTTACAACATGCGAGAGGTGGTTTGTGCGTTTCAGAATTTTTTCGCTTGGGATTGTCGTAGTGGATCCACTTTTCATCACCAGTAACGATGCGATGCAAAAACCTTTCCTTTGTTGCCTTTGAAGCAGCTGTTTTCAAGTGAAAAATCGACTTTCGACGTCTCTCGGCTTTAACTCGTACGGTATCCAATTTCCTTGCTTTTGAATCATTCCCAATAGTTTCAATCGATGGGAAATGGCTTGGCGTGTAACTTCGAACAATTTGGCAAGTTCTTCTTGCGTTTGACACGAGCCCTCATCGAGTAATGCCTCCAATTCAGCATCTTCAAACTTCTTCGGGTGTCCTGGACGTTCTTTGTCTTCCACATCAAAATCACCACTTCTGAAACGCACAAACCACCTCTCGCATGTTGAAACTGAAAGAGCACACTCCGGATAAGCTTCGGAGAGTAATCTATGCGATTCAGCTGCACTTTTCTCCAAATTAAAGAAGTAAATCAAAACTTCCCGCAAATGCTGTTTTGTGGGCACAAAACTTGACATATTGAGAGCCTAAAAAAACTATGTTGTTTACACTGCGGGCAAATGACACATACTGAAAATGAAAGCTATGGAATGAGGTTATGACATGAATATAGTTTCAGTATTGTCTGATGCTTATATCCCGAACTACGCCATCTGTTGTAAATCCCGCATTTTTAATTTACGCTCCCAATAGAAAGTAAGTGGACCAAGTGTAATGCATGAATTGAAAATTTGTCTGAACGACGGACGGTTGATTTAGTCTCTTCTTCTTCAGTAATTGATACCTCGCTGAACTGTAAATACATAAATTCCTTTGCAGCAATTCAACGCATATATGGCTACATACAGATGTTCATTAAGAAGGACCGCTCAGGCTCTCTCACTGGAACTCACATTCAACAAGGGACCTGGTATTTACTTCGCAAGATACAATGAATTCATTTTTCGTCCGAATACAAGACTCGAAAAAATAATTTGTCGATAAGCTCATCAAGTACATTGGAATCTCTTGTTATCATTTTCGGATACTTTTGGACTCATGCGAGTAGGAGGTCGTTTAAGAAACTCGTCGACGTCCAATCATACTGTCAAAAAGTCACCCACTTACTAAATATATCATATTGCATTTTCACCATCAGAACTTACATTCTACCTTAAGCATTAGTAGCAGCAATACGACAACAATACTGACCCATTGGTGGCAAGAATGCGGTGAGTCACATCATAAGTAAATGCGTGCGATGTTTTAGGATCAGGCCAAAGGTGTGCGAGCAGATCATGGAAAATCAAATTGAAGGCCGCGTCCGACCCAGCCAACCATTTGTGATCACTGGAGTCGACTATTACGGACCATTTTATTACCGATCTGAAATAAGAGGCAGACCATCAACAAAATGTTATCTCTGTCTCTTCATATGCTTCACTACGAAGGAAGTTCATATGGAACTCGTCAAAGATCTGTCGACGGAATCATTTCTAGCTGCCTTGTGGCGGTTTTATTCGACTCGAGGCAAACCAATGGTAATTTGATCAGATAATGCCACAAATTATCTTGGGGCAAAAAATGAAATGGATGAATTACACAAAAAATTTTTTTTATGCAGTAACACGTTGAAGCGGTTCATGGGCGTTGTCTCATCGAAGGGAATGACTGGAAGTTCATACCACTCAATCAAAATGGCGAAATTATATTTCTGGGGAGCTATTAGTTCAGCATTACTCACTTTTGATAAACTTAGGACTCTTGTATGTCAGATTTCAGCAGTAATAAATTCTCGTCCACTCTGCTCAATTTCAGAAAATCCTAACGACCTAGACGTGCTAACACCAAGTCACTTCTTGGTAGGTGCTCCACTTGCATCTATACCAGAACCAAACCTCTCGACACTAAACATCGGCCGACTTGACCACTGGCAGCGTATTCAGTTTATACAATAGATATTCTGGAGTTCCGAATATTTATCTCATCTGCAACAACGCTCACGTTGGCGATCTTCAAGAGACAATGTCGCAGTTGGACCTCCTACCACTCGATTGGTAGAGTAACTCAGATCTTCATGGGAAATGATGGCATGGTGCGTGTAGCCTAAGTCAAAACTGAAGGGGACATATGTAAACGAGCCATTCCCAAACTGTGCGCTCTTCCCATTGATGACAAAATGGTGTGACCTGCCAACGGGGGAGGATGTTCAGAGCGCGACTTCATAATTAAGTGGCATCACTCACTACATTTTTTGATTTTGCACACAGCAACCCTATGTTCATACTTATACTTTATAACAAAGCTGTAAATAAAAACTATTCTTATCGCATTTATATCGTGGAGAACTCAATATCGTCTTTTTTTGTGCTTTTAGCTATTCTTCGCTATACATTCGGGAGCAAAAATTCTTGCGCGACGACTACAACAACTGAGCTATGATAAAAAATCATTTTTGTGGTTCTACAAAGGTTAAGAAAACTTATTTTTGTTTGTTTCGAGAGCCTTTCAACAAAATTTTTCAAACTGGGGGTAAAATTGTGAAGATTTTTTTGTATGGGGGCGATCCACCTTAATGCACATGTCTTAATAGTTGAATCTTTGGCTGCCAGGTCTTTATCAATTCTCTTCGCATCGTGTGCATCTTTTATGGAATCTGAGTTGTTCTCCTGGTTAACATTGTCAGTTCTAGCTTTTAATATATCTTGTTAAGCATCAATCTTAGGCTTTTTAAACTTGTTCCTTCGCGGTTCTTTATAATTTTGACAGCATTTTTCAACAGTGTGTTTCTTCCTGAATCTAAACTACGTTTTTCAGAGAAGCCCATGCATTGTAAATTTATGTTTCGCTTTTTGACATTTCAAAAGAAGCTTTCGGTTTCACAAAAGTATTGCTCAAAACATTTTTGGCATATATGCACAGGTGTGGTGCACGTGATTACTAAGCTAACGGAGCCGTTCAGTGGTCTTTTGTAGCAGCTTTGTGTTTTTGTTCTCTAAATCCATTAAGCCACCAATAAATAATATTATCTAGTTGTGTGCTGACCGACCAAAATCTATCAAAATATTCCTACTGAAGATTCCGAGCTATTTAGTATGTACAACTATATTATGTATGTATGTCAATATAATTCCATTTATATTGACATACAATTGTCCCTATTTCTTTCCATATTCCTCTAAAATATGAACTTGGATATCGTTGGATATTCTTCAAATTCCATGACGATTTCTTAGTCTAAGATAGAAATTCGATAATCAGAATCGCACGGTTTTGGCAAAAAAAAAAATTTCATTTTTAAATAATCCGAAAATTAAAAAAAAAAATTCCTTATATAAAATAAGTTTGCACATGTATCAGGATTTCTCTTGGAAAAATTTTTGAACGGAATACCGTTAGTTTAGTGGTTTGTTAATTTTTTTTTTAATATTTAGGAGCAACAGAAGTAATTAATAATATAAATTAATATTGAAGTTATTTGATTCTTTTACCAAGTGAATTTTGCCACTCATTCTTATCATACTTACTAACCTACACACACACACACACACACATACACAAATATGTACACGAATCATATTGTCTTATTAAATTCTCATCTTAAATTGAAAGCGTACAAAATACAGCTTGTGCAAAAACAAGTCATCGAAAATTGAACTGAACGGATGGACCATCTGAGACGTAGCCGCGGCCAACATTTGAAAGACATAATCTTCAAAAAATAAATGCCAAAGAATGTTCTTTCGAATGATAATAAACATTCCCCATTCAATTTGAATTTTCTGTTTTTTTCTTCAAAAAAGTTGGGAACCACGAAATGGATCACGCTTTATAACAATCAGTACATAATCGATTGTTTGTTGCTTGCTTACGGCAAGTATAAATAAATAAATATGTGGCACTTAAAGCCCCAAAGGGCTCATTGGCCGAGCTTCTCTTCCATTACTGTTGTGCGTCTTAAATTTGGACAGTATCAGAAGGGACCTACTTATTTTAGCCGGTTCCGAACGGCAGAACACTTGTGACATCACTTTTTCTGAGCTTTGTCACAGAGTTCTTTTAGAAGCTTTTTCATGGCAAATTGCTACTGTCGGAAGAATTGCCAATTGCTTGCCGACAGGTGGGTATCATTCGAAAGAAAAATCTTATCGATATTAAATTGGTTATGCATCAGCCGGGGATTGAACCACGACCTACAGATCAGAAGACGAACACACTAACCACTGAGCTACGGCACCCAAGGCAAGTATACACTTCTAAATTTGGATACATTTTCCACTACGCAATCACTTCTGATACAAATGAAGTAAAATAAAAAAATATATGCGTTCAATTATGTTATTTTTTTCGGTATAACCAGAAAAAAGGAAAATAAAATATTAAGATACTTGAATTTTAATTGCTCCGCTAATTATTTTCTGGGTATTATATATTATTATATAATTATATGGACATTATATATGGTACTACGTACATTATAATTGGTATACGTAGCTACTCGGCAATATACGGGTTAGTTATTTATCGAACAGCCAATTAGATACCATTTCGGTTCCACCATTTCGTTTTTTCTCACATGGTATTTCTTACACAAGACTGTATTCCCTAATCACTAACCTCTAAAGAAAGTAATCCGGGATTAATCTCCTTAGGCATTAATCGGAGAATAGTCTCCGATCTATCTCTTTAGAGATGCGTTGTGGATCAATCTTTAACGTAATTAATATATTTAGAGATTTTTTACACTTTCGTATGATTCGCTTTTAAGTCAACAGTAATGTGTTGAAGATTAGCGTAGGTGGTAGAGCGACAGTAATAACCTAGACAGACGGCAGCCTAATTCCGTACTACCAAGTTAATTCGAATTAACTCGGGCATTAACTCCAGCTAATCCGCATAAACTCTATGAGTTAATTCTCAAAATAAAAGAGGATTAGGGCAATTTGCTATGGCAACACTGCTGAAAATTGTCTATTGTGAATTTTTCTCGATCCATTTTATAAAATATTAGGTCTGTTCGTTAACAAAAAACTTTCAACAATTGTTAACAGTTTTCAACATGAAAAGCGTTGGCGGACAAATAAATCTAGCTGTCAATTACGAACTGTGAATGTCAATTTACAAGTTTCTGATAGTTTTCAGTTCACGTACTTCTTGTACATTTTCTCATATCGAGAGTGATAGATGACAGAAATTGATAGTGATAGTAATGTAACTGAGCAGACCTAATAAAACAGTAACCTGCCGTCTGTCAGGTTATTATTTTATTCGGATTAAGTGCGCCGGTAATCCGGAATTAGGCTGCCGTCTGTTTAGGCTATAATAGATCATATGATAGCCAAGACTCACACGATGTTGGATGCGCAGGTTCGAATCCGAGAAGAGTAGCAGAAAATAGGTAAATTTTATTTCCACATTTAAATTTGAAATATATGAATCGGAATTTATAATGCAATGAATGTTAATAAATTGTTTGATCTGTACTATGTACCCAGGTTCAAATCACGGCAAATAAAAATTTTTATTTTATTTTTTAGATGAAAATCATAAAGCAATTAATGAAAATAAATGATTTTGATGCGAATAGCGGCAAAGAGCAAAAATGGGTAAATTGTCAAATCGTGGAAATGAACATGTACTTGAGCATTATATTGAATGAAAATTTCGAACCTTGCTCGGAAAAAATTCACTATAAAGAGATCAAAAGTGTGATTAGTCGCATGTTCCTTTGCTACTGATCCGGGACACGTCGCATTTTTTGCAGGGTTATAATTATGTTTTCTCACATACTTTTCACTCACACACATAAGGTACAGAAAGTAAAGTTAAGTAAGTGAATAGTCAACACGGATAGCTCAATCCATATTAAAGAGCTGTGTGAATGTATTTGATTTTCGAACGATTCTCTTTACTTTCAAAACATGTACAATATTTGTAAAGAATAAAATATTACGCAAATAGAATATTCCATTCGTTTCTTGTACAAGAAATATTCCATATATTCCTTTCGATGTTATCTGCTTTGCTTTTTTCACTTCAAATAAACGAACATTTGAGAGAACTACGAGTATTTGATAGTACTACGAGTATTATTTGATTAGTTGAGGTAAGTTACGATGTACGAGGGCGGTCCCAGAACTACATATACTACATATAGATGCCGGCATTGGTTTGAAAAAAATTAAATAAATAAATAAAAAATATATATGTGGCACTTAAAGCCCCAAAGGGCTCATTGGCCGAGCTTCTCTTCCATTACTGTTGTGCGTCTTAAATTTGGACAGTATCAGAAGGGACCTACTTATTTTAGCCGGTTCCGAACGGCAGAACACTTGTGACATCACTTTTTCTGAGCTTTGTCACAGAGTTCTTTTTAGAAGCTTTTTCATGGCAAGTTGTTACTGTCGGAAGAATTGCCAATTGCTTGCCGACAGGTGGGTACCGTTCGAAAGAAAAATCTTTTCGATATTAAATTTGTTATGCATCAGCAGAAGGCGAACACACTAACCACTGAGCTACGGCACCCAATTGAAATAAATTACTTTGGTGAAAAGTGGCAACCTTATAAAACATATGTTTTAAGTTTCAGGGCGCCACGTTGTTTAGTATTTTTTTTGGAGCCATCGAGAGTTAACGACCTCAGTGAATTTGTAAACATGGAAAAAATTGGTTACCGTTATGTAATTCAATACTTTCATTTGAAAGGTGTCAGGCTAACGAATAATATAGCCGAACTAGATTCTACTCTGGGGGAGTCTGCTCCTTCGTTTACGACCATAAAATATTGGTCGTACGAGCTGCAAAGTTGTAAGTTGTAAGTTATGTAAGACCTATTTTTTATTGCTGAAAGGAAAAACTTATTATCCGATTCAATTTTTTTGATTGCTGAAGAGTATAGCCATATAAGTTGTTGGTTTAGGTTTAGCGAACAACCAGAACTGACCGTCGAGTAAGCGTTAATTTTGGAGGAAATTTGTTATTTTGTATTTCTAACAACAACAACAAATATATCATTGGAGCAATCAAAAACTGAAATCATCTATTCAAACCACCAACCACCAACATACGTTAGTTAACGTAAATTAGACGTGGTACGTCTTTTGTAAATAGCGCCGTGCTTATGTATTGAGCTTTGCATTGGTATGTGTGACTATTTTAAAAGAGATTTAGTTCTAGAATTTCTAAGGTATTTACATATACATGTAGTTGTCAAACTACAAGCATATCTAAATAGAATAAGAATGGGTGAGAGTAAAATATTAGGCAAATAGAATACTCCATTCGTTTCTTGTACAATAAATATTTCATAAATTCGTTTCCATGTTACCTGTTTTGCTTTTTTCTCTTTAAATAAACGAATATTTGAGAGTACTACGAGTTACGACGTATCTATGTTGTACATTATAGTTGTTGTTGCTTTACATGTCAGGCACTGATGATTTGTATTAAAGTGGACCTCCAATAAATAAAATAAGAATAATATTAAAATATCACCATCCATATAAACGTAAAATCTTCATCTTAAAATATCACTTCCAAATGCATACAACGTATACTATGGTGTTTCCATATCTGTTCGCACGATAGTGCATAGAAAGGGAGAATACATTCGCGCGCTCGCGGATGTTGTGGATGTCTACTTTTACTACGTCTGAACGCGTCTGTTGTCTTATCTATTGTTTTTTTTTTTGCATATATGCTAATTTAACATTCATATGTATTGAAATGTAACATAGAAAAGCAAAACGAATGTTTGGAGTGTTCTCAAATACTTTACTTCCATTTGCAAATGTTGAGATTCTCTTTATTCTATGAAAACAAAACATACACTCTATTCTATTAAATTTCTATTTTATTCCTTCTAATTCATATTTTCTTAGAGAGAATGAAAGAGATATTCTATTCTAATATCAATGGAGTGTTTTGAAGATGTGAACAAATATATTCATGCAGCTCTCAAATGCATACACATATCAAATTCCATTTACTTACTGGTGTTTTACCAAAGAAAGTAGCAAAAGCAATTTTACACTCTACCTATTAGTATTAGTACTTAATTTACATATTCTATTACTCAGTATTTGCTTTTGAGCTCCAACAATTGTGATATTGATTGTGCACGTACAAATACACAGAAACATTTATTGTACGTTTGGTCATTGTTGATTGAGAACCACTGAATAATATAATTTTAGTTCTACTTACTTACTCTATTTATTTCTTAAAATCGTGTCTCTATAAATGAAGGTTAATGTCATGAGATCATTCACCTCAATGCAATATGTTTAAGATTACGATATGCAATCATGTGTGTCTATTCTTTATTGCATTTATTCTAACGGTGTGCTCATTCAAAAATATGTACTTTCGCTAATTATTATAATTTTAGGCAACTTACTATACACACAAATATATATTTGCATATCATATCTTTTCTCTTTGTTAATCTCTTTAACATAATATGTATTGCGGGATGTATAAAAGAAATTGAATTTGCTAAAATAAATTAGTCTAACAACTGAACCACCAAGTGTGTATGTCTTGTAAAGAAGTTTGGCTCGGCCCTTAACCCTACAGTTATATTTTCTTTGCTTGCATTTTTTCTTACATTTGCTCCGCATTTGTTAGTATCGTAATTCGCAACTCTCACTCTCAATAGTTACAATAATTATTCACATAATTGTTAGCCCCAATAATTACAATATTCGATTGCATATATGCTAATATATACACACGCTTATTCCACATACATAAAATAAAGCATTAATGCGACTTAGTTGGTTTTTCTTGATTTATTACATAGTTCATTATATTATAATAAATAAATCATTGCGTATAATTGTACGTAAAAATTAAAATAAGTTAATTACAAGAAAATAATTCTACACTGTGGCGGTAATTACAATATAATATCAAAGTTATATATATATACATATACATATATATATATATATATATATATATATATATATATATATATATATATATATATATATATATATATTTATATATAAATTAAGATATTATATTTACCTTTTGAAAATAAAATAAGATATTGTTTTTATCTTTTGAAAATAATGCGTCCTTTATTTAAATAAAATTAATTCCTTTTGAACAGACTTGGTTTTTACTTAACACTTCTCTACAAGTATTATAACTTAACTTTATTACTTAACTCGCGTACCGCGAACCTGCCATGCAGGCTTGAATCCAATTTCAGACTAACATTATAACTTAACTTTATTACTTAACTCGCATACCGCGAACCTGCCATGCAGGCTTGAATCTAATTCTAGACTGACTAACGTAATTTTATATTTTTTGGAAGTGAAGCCAACATCGCCGTTCACTGCTCGAGAATTGAAAATATCGGCCAGACGTCGATTCAGCAAAATAGTTAGAAGTAGGTCGCGCATGGCATATTTGCGTTCAAATGCACTTGCGCTAAGCCAAATACAAAAACAATGCATTTAATATTAACAAAAGCTGAAGCGCGCGTGGGATGCAACTTCAGCAGAAAAACTAAGAGACTCGAAAATTTAGAGATAAAGGAAAAAGGGAATTAAGTTTCGTCTGAAGTTTTAGGTATCGCAAAATGCAGAATAGGCAATATTCACGTTAAAGGCAACGTGTCTTAACATATATATATATATATATATATATATATATATATATATATATATATATATATATATATGTATGTATATATATATATATATATATATATATATATATATATGTATATATATATATATATATATATATATATATATATATATATATATATATAAATAGGCCAAATGCCTATTATTCAAGAGTGCAATAGATAAAGATTTTAAATAAAATATATATGTACATACAAAATCGTTAACGAAATAGATGATTTTGTTAGCTACTTCTGAATTAGTGTCAGTAGTAACTTAAATATCGGTGGTGTAATTCGGGTTGCCTTAAAAAATTGCTCACTGTCTCTACCCTTCATCGGGAGAAACATCTCAAAGTTTCCTGCACTCTTCCTATCCCTGTTAATAGGACGGACAGACCATATCCGCATTCGACGGGTAGACTCCGACGTTATTTGCATATACAATACACAAATATATAAAAACATAATTCGATTTTATTCACTTTTAAGTATTTATATTTTGCTGTTGTTTAAGCAAAAGACATTTCATTATCTCTCGTTACTTCACGTTACTTCTATTAAAACCAGAGCATAAAGATTAATTATGATGACTGTAAGTGATAAAACTGCGGCAATTTTGGTCACAAGGCTGCAATATGTCTACTCAAGTTTAGAGTAAGTGGCCATCTGATTGTTCCAATCAACAAACCACTAAGTAAGAAAATTTCCGCTTCAACTACAGCAAGTATTGCCTGTTTTCGGTGCCGTTGGTCACTTCGCTCTTCCGGCCGACGTATTTATGTATGTGTACTAAATTCACCTTCAGATAATTTGCGGCAGTCCGGTGAGCTATATTAATTCCATTATGACTCGGGACAGAGCGCATATTAATTAAAAAGTCCACTAGTTCCAAATTTTGTGGCAAACGAATTCAAAATGTGGTGACAATGACCGGTATTGGGCAAACGAGTATAAACAGCACTTTTCAAATTTTGACTATTGTACAGATTGATGATATAAAATTAGAAATATTTTTTAAATTTCACACCATAATTTTTGGAAATACGAAATTATGGTTGGGTGTGAAATTTTGACATTAAATATATGTGTGATAATGACTTTGAAAACCTTGTAATTTTGTAAAGTAGATTGTACCGAAGTAAATGTATGTGAATTGAAAAACGTTGACTTAAATTTTAATGACATTGAAACTGATATTACTATAGTGTTCAAACCTAAATTATTATAAATTTAAATATTTTCAGAGATAGATTCGCACTCCCTGCAGTTCTTCCAATATAGAGCGACTCAAAGCTCCGAACAAAACAGTTTGCAGACGACCTTACAGATAGAGCTCAGAAGAGAGGAGAATTGTTCGAAATAAAATTGGCGAACTTTTGAAGACGTATGTGGTTCGAACTAGTTTTTCATCATTTTCGTAAGAGTTACAGCTGCAGAATCAAAATATCATTCCTAAGAGTTAGAAACTCTCCCAGTTATTAATGTAATAAAACATTTTTGGCACTATATGCATGGTCGAAAGTTTACGGTAGTAACAGATTGCAACTTTCTTAAGTTATCTTGCACTAAATTGAATTTGACTCCGAGGGTACACAGGTGGTTGGTTTTTCTACAGGCCTTTGACATTGATTTATTTTCGAGAAATCCATTTCCTGTAACTAATCTTAATGAAGACAAACTTTACAATAATTTGTCTTAACTTATGAGATGTTGGGATATTGACCCGTAAATTCCAACGCCATGGTAGAACCAGATGCTTACCCATTCTTCCTAGAGTATTGAGGTGGTCGTTAATAAATACAACACATAAGTCAGCGATGCATGATCCGATACCATAGCATACTTTACATATAGATGCGACGGAAAGCTTGGTGGCAAAAACGATAAGAGGAAGTATTCATCACATGTCGATATTGCCAACTGCATTCGAGTTTTAAAATATTGTTTCTTTTTTTGGTGCTCCAGTACGTATTATAGAAGATCAGGGAAGATCTGCTGAATGTCGTGAATTTTATAAAATGTATGGCATCAACCTTCATTTAAGGGGGTCCACCTGTGTGAGCGCGGTATTTCGAACGCTTTTTCGGGAATTTTCGTTAGGAGAACTAATTCGAAAATAAGAATAAGTTTTACGTTATTTTGAAGGTTTGTGCTTATATTTCAATAGTAAATGTTTCCAATAGTGTAATCCGAAGGCTTGTACTCATTAAGGGCGTTCAAAGTGACCCCTTCAAAATGAAATACCGAAATTGTGGGCAAGATTCCGCTCGAACCAGTTATCTAAAACGCAAATAGTAAAAAAAAATCTTATTTCTGTTTATATCGTTGAGGTACTGACGTAGGATTTTGACGAAATTTTAAAAATTGAAGAAATTACAGTTGTTTTTATAAAAATTATTCGTTTTCATGCTTTTTTCGATATAAAAACTGCTGTAAAATTGAAATAAAAAAGTTTCGAAAAACCGCTACGTGGGTACCTTCAGTTATCTGTATTAATGAGTCTGTCAATATTTCAAGTCAATCGGTTAAGTAGATTTTTTTAATCCTGCCCACAAAATTCAAAAATATGGTTTCGAGAAAAACGCTTTCAAAGTTTGGAAACACAACAAAACTTTGTATTATAGACTCACATTTAATCTGCAATACTAGGACCATAAACTTCCCCTTCCTCATCCTGTAGAAGCTCTCGTTAAAGATGCGAAAAACGTAAAAAAAAAATCGATTTTTCGAAAATTTTACACAGGTGGACCCCCTTAATAGAACAGACAGTTCATGCGGTAATAGACCAGTTGAACGAGTAATGAATACGTTTACGGCTGTTCCTGACGTTCCTGACAGGATGCACAGCTTAATGTATAACTAGCTTTGAATCTTACTATTAACTGTGTTACAAAATCTGGCGCCCTTGAGTTGATGATAGGTGAAGTTGCTAAACCCTTAACCCACAACGAATATTGAAAAGATTGCTAATTGTTACCAAATTAAATTTGATAAACTTCACACTAAATTTAAAAGTCCATTTAAAATTATTGAAATGTTAGATGCCAACAGGTATGTCATTTCGAATCTTAAATCCTAGAGATCTTATAAAAAGGCTCATGACCGTTTGCGCAGAATGCCTGATAGTGATGTTGGGTTGTTAACGCTGTTAACGCTGTTAACGCTGAGTAATGCTCTGGTTATAATAAAAGTAATGTAAAGTAACGTGAGGTAATGAAATGTTTATTAATTTTCTATTGTACACAAAAAAATGGATTCAGTTATAATGAACGTGAAGTAACGTGAGGTGATGTACATATCTGTAGATAATAGATTCCTACTTTACGTTACTTCACTTTGACAGAAAAAATTTACAGCTAAAAGGAAAAAAGCTGAAAATTGAATTAAAGTGAAGCAAAAAAAAAACGGTATGAAGAAAATTAGATTATTAATTTAATTAAATAAAAATGTGATATTGTTTTTAACATGTATTATTTATTCACAGTTAAAGCTATAATAGATATATCAAGCAATAATATATTGCTTGAGAGAAACAAAGGTGGTACACTTTAGTGTAAGTGCCTGTTCACATTGGCTTGCCCAGACGCAACTCTGCGAGCGAGATAGGTAGAAAAGTAGGCAGTAAGAAAGTGATGGAAGTTTTGCGCCGAAAATCCAATCCAAAATTAAAAATCGGCGCAACGACCTATGTTCTATGTCCAAAGTGTTCCGATTATGACAACTATGCCCACAAATTTTTAAACGTTGAAGCGATAACATCAATAAGAAGCGTTCTATATTAGGATTGTGCGATAATTGTTTGTTCAAAAAGTCTGATTAATTAAATTATTCGACAAATCAATTCGCTTGATCAAAATTATGATTTGTCAAAATTGAAATTATTCGATTAATCAGAATTTTGATTAATCGCAATCATTTTCATGTTTATTTTTTCTTTATTTATGAAATATTTGAAATATTATCAATATTTTGAAAATTTTTTTAGAATAATTTCTGTTTTGAATAATCAAAATCATGATAATTCGATTAATTTCATATTTGATTAATCGAATACTTTGATTAATCAATATTTCTGAACAAACGATTAATTGCACAGCCCTACTTTATTCCAAAATTCCAATTCCACTGTAGCATTTTATTTGAAATAAAACCGGCGCAATTGCACTAATGTGAACACAGCGTTCATGGATATACCGTTCATGGGAAATCTAATGTAAACAGGCACTAAGGAAAACACTTTTTTTAACGTTTGTTCAATAATGAAAGATAGAAATACAGTAGGTGATGAAAATAGAAATGTAGTGGATGAGTGAGTTGGAAATCATTAGAAGAAAAAGTGTGACGTGAAGACTGTGAGATTGAGAAAGAGTAGCCACCGGCGAATCGCTGCGTATGAAAGAATCGAAAATCCGACATATGTATATGCGTTTTGCGACCTTTAACTTCCACACGCATTCATCAGTGCTGAAGCTAAAAATACGATCATAAGTTCGCAATTCAAACCAAGATTATATTTCCAGAGAAGTTGGTTGATCATAATACATATTGTTTCGATTTTATTTTCTGAGCGTTTAATTTTATTTGAATTAACCTTGTTCGACCACTGGATTATCTCTGAATAATTGCAACACTTATTTTGTTCAACTATATACAACAACTATTTATTTAATCAACTCTATTTGCAATCAACTATTTACAATAACTCTTTAATGTACTTGCAACTTTTGCATCTGATACTGTACCAATGTTTTCGCGATCGCTTTCGGAACTCTATTGATTTGATTTGTCAACAACTGGCCCTATTTATACTCTCTGGCAACACTCCAGAATCTTCCTTTATCGAGATTCTACTCTTTCTTTCTCGTTGGCGTATTCTGGTTATAGCCTATTTCTTTTTGTTGACATTCGTTTAGATGCTGCCAATATTCGTGTCATTCACAATAGTGATGAGTAACCAACCATTGATACTCGTTACAATATATGCATTTATACAGCATCATTGTAATAATAAATTATATTTAAATTTAATATAGTGCTATTTATTTGACAATATATTTCGTAAATCCGTCATTTGACAATATGAACATGCAAAGTATAATTGGCCATGAAAGAAACATGGATTTCCCAGGCCACAAATGGGCACAAATGGTCATAGCGAATGCTAAACGAATCGGAAATTGAAGCCGTTTGAACGAGATTGTACTCCTCGATGGCATCATTGCAATACGTGGTAACAGGATGATTTCTCCCTTAAACTTTCTGTTCAAAATGGTTGCTTTGATAACATTTCCGATGATCCGTTTGATTACCAAACGTGTGCCGTTGCATAATCTAGGAGGGTTTAAATTACGAAGCAGCATTATCGGCAAACCAGTCATCAATCGAAGATTATCTGGTGGCATTCCTGGTATATCTAATGAATTTAAAAATCTGAGGAAATTATTATTCAAGTAATTATTCAATATGGTCGGGAAGACACTCTCAATTAATTCATGTTTTGAATTAACGATGGTGAAGAAATTGTTTGCAGTTCTAATATACCATTGCCAATATCCAGCAATTGTTTAGAAAATAGCTGAGCGTGGAATAACTGGTAATGTCTGTCGGAAATCATCGAATAGTAGTCAGATAGTATCACGGAATATTTTGCCGTTGCCGTTTAAATTTTGCCTAGTTCTATGAATGTTTAGAGTGAATGTTTATGATCCATTGTACATTCATCCCAGATTATGAAAGAACTCTCGTAACACTGTAGCTATTACGATTTTTTTTAATGCTACATCTTGCGTTCGGTTATGAACATCGAATAGCATATTGTGTGCTGAATATGCCCTTCGTACACCATCTAACAAAATGGCACCAATGCATGACCATGCAATTGCTGCTGAGAAGGTATCTTTGCAAGAATAAGTGATATTAAAAAGGTCTTGCCGGTTTCGCCTGGTACATCTGAAGAAAAAGCTGCCTTGTTTAGTAGCAATAATCAGCATAATTCGGTCATAAATGCTTTTATGTTAGGCAATCATTAATTGCTCATTGTTCGCAATAAATGTGACTAAGTCAACGCTGTTATACTGCTCTTCTTACTGCACGTCATTGTACACTAAGTCAGCAACCGGGCGATCAGGCGATGGCATACCGTAATTATGAAGCGGCCAATTTGAAATGAGAATCCACATATCCACATATAAAATAAAAATATGATTAAGAAAAAAGAGTATGACTCTTTTCTCTTTTTTTTTGACATATGCTCCGTTGAAAAACCAATTTCCACAGATTCAAACGTTACTTTATCTAGCAATCCGTTTTGATTAATCGCTCTTGTATGAAATAGATCGGAACAACTGATCCGCTACCTACTCATACGTGTTGACTAATTGGACTATAATGCTTCATTGTACATTTATGGCGGGTAATCAATGTTTTGATCTTAGTCGAATTCGTGCAGTATGTCTTCAGTCATGCAGTTCTTGTATTTTTGCCACAAAGCCGATGCTTGTGTTGGATAGCATTTTTTTTTTTTTTTGTATTCGAAGGAGGAATCTTTCTTAGATACCGTCCACCATAGACGGCATGTACGATTCATACTGTCCGCTAAAGCTACACCTCATTCGGGACCACGCCCAGTCAGTATAATCTTACTATGCTGGACTTGCGAACCAGTACGCCTAGGTACTAAACCCTTAACTCCGACCTCTATAGCTTGTTTGTGTCCTGCGGGACCGCCGTTAAGCACTGCTTCGCAGGACTAAGCTGAGCTAATATGCCTCTTCAAACATCCCGTACATGGCGTTCACACAGCTGCAGTTATATTTCTCCGCTGCCACTCCTTCTTTCTGAGCTCCTTGAGAGCTATTGCAGCCCATTCTTTCATCTTAAACCACACCAAACTCGATCGCAGCATATGGCTCACAATGTTATCAGGTGTCATCCTTTCATTTACTATCTTCTCTATTGTCATTCTCTGCGTCTCAAATCTTAGGCAGAAGAAAAAGATATGCTGAGCGTTTCGCCAACCTGAACATTCTGTCGCGTCATCATGACCGAATCTGTGGAGGTACTCTCTGAAACAACCATGGCCCGTCAAAAACTGCGTAAGGTAGTAGTCTGTCTCTCCGTGTCCTCTTTCGACCCAAGCATGCACGTTCCTGATGAACCTGTGGGTCCACCTCCCTTTTCCTGCGGCGTCCCATTGACTTTGCCATTCGTCTAGGCTCGTCTGTCTCTCCTCTTTCCGTTCGGTTGCCGTTAACCGTCTATTCAGGCTTTTGGTTCTGTTATATACTCTGCCCAACTCCGAGGCCATTATGTCCGGCGGCATAACGCCAGATATAATACCGGCACCTTCTTGTGACACTGTCCTAAATGCACATGCAACTCTAATAGCGCTTAACCTGAAAACTATCTTCGCCTTCTTCGAGTATGTTTTTTGCCGCAGAGCTGCCCCCCATATAGGCGCCGCGTACATCAGTATTGATTGACTAACTTTAGCCAGGAGCGCTCTCCTACTCTGGCTGGGGCCACCAATGTTGGCCATGATTCTCGTCAGAGCCGCTGTCATTGTTGCCGCCTTACCGCAGGCTTTTTAAAAGAAGTACAGACACTTTGTATGGGAGCTACGCTAGAAAGTAGGCGTGGCTCATCCACTTTTGGTGAGGTTATATAGTAGTATAATATAACTCTATGTGCCAAATATTGTTGTCCCAAGTGGTATATTATGTGAGTTATAGCAAGTTAAAGATTTTGAAAATTTCGAGGTTACTCGCTTTGAATGCTTGGTGTGGGCGTGGTTATTGACCGATCATGCCTAATATCAATCCCCTCCGTACCCTTGGATCATAGATTGCTTATGCCAAATTTCATCGAAATAGCTCAATATTTACTCAAGTTATCGTGCGAACCAGCCAGGTGACAGACAGACGGACGGACGGACGGACGGACGGACGGACATCGTTAAATCGAAAATTTAATCGCCGCTGATCACGAATATATATCTATGTCTATATCTCCGGAGATTCCTTCAAGTGGACACAAACATCTGACCGAAATGAATATACCATGCATATTGCATTATGCAGGGTATAACAAGTACCCAAAAAATAACAATATCTTCTGTTTACTGTCCTCCTAGACATAATATTACAGAATCACAATTTTCTGAATTTTTTGCAACTTTAGGGCATACGTTTATCGCGGCGGGGGACTATAACGCCAAGCACACTTATTGGGGTTCCAGGCTTATATCTCCAAAAGGTAGACGTCTTTTCTCGACAATATCAAGCAACGGATATGATGCCATATCTACCGGCCAACCTACATACTGGCCTTCGGATCCTAGAAAAGTACCGGATCTTATTGACTTTGCAGTAACTAAAAGTCTAAAAAGAACCCATTTAAAGGCATGGCCATCCTTTGAACTTTCATCCGATCATTCTCCATCGCTCATTTTACTAAATGTTTTAGTTAGTTTCAGTGAATCAAGCCAGTATCTTACAAACAAATTCACTAATTAGCTAAATTATAAAAAATATATTAGTTCTCACATTGCCCTTAAAATACCTCTTAAGACAGTAAAGCAAGTCGGCAGTGCAGTTGAAAATTTCACCAAGTTGGCTCATGAAGTTGCTAAAATTGCAAGACGTCAAAATAAATTCCAAGATTATAAAAAGCATACAAATGCCGATATTGAGGAATTAATTAAAATTAAAAGGAAAGCCAGGAGAGAATGGCAGCAGCATAGATCACCAAACCTAAAACAAAAATTGGCAGACTGCACTAAAACACTTAAAAGAATCTTAAAAGAAGCCGAAGACAGACCTTTAAATGTATATATTAGTAATCTTGGTGAAACAAAAGATACAGATTATTCTCTGTAGAAAGCAGTCAAAGGTGTAAAGTATCCGATAATAAGAGAGGCTCCAATACGAATGCTAGATAGATCATGGGCAAGAAGCGATTAAGATAAAGCAGAAGCATTTGCAAATCACTTGGAAGGCGTTTTCAAACCAAATGAATCTACAAGGGATGGAGGATTACCAATCATGACCAATAACAGCTCTACTACCTTAGTGAGATTTTCTTTAAAGGAACTTAACAAAATCATAAATGAACTAAACGTCAAAAAAGCTGCAGGGTATGATAAAATAATCGCCGAGCTACCTCAAATTGCAGTAAAACAGCTGTTACACATAATGAATGCAATACCACGCCTTTGTTATTTCCCCTCAGCATGGAAAATTTCCCAAATAATTATGATTGCGAAACCTGGAAAAGATTCAACTAATGTATCGTCGTACAGGCCTATTAGCCTGCTGCCTATCCTATCCAAGTGTTTGAAAAACTATTAATGTTGAAGATACAGCCAATTGTTGAAGCAAATAACATTATACCGTTGCATCAATTTGGGTTCAGAGCAAAACATGGTACAGTAGAACAAGTTCACAGAATAGTATCTAACATTACAAAAGCGTTCGAAGGAAAGCAGTACTGCTCAGCAGTATTTCTGGACGTCGCACAAGTTTTGATAAGGTTTGGCATGATGGCCTACTTCACAAAATCGGTAGTCTCTTTCCTGATAACATTTGCAAAATATTAAAGAGCTATCTGTTGAATAGGAAATTTATGGTTAAACAAAGATCGTATGTAACTCAAACATGTACGATAATGGCTGGGGTCCCGCAAGGAAGCGTCTTAGGTCCCTTTTTATATCTAATCTACACATCAGATGTACCAACAAATGGCAATCTTTTCACATCAACTTTTGCAGACGACACAGCAATCTTGAGCGTCGATGATAATCCCAGTAAAGCGTCAGAAAAACTGCAAAGCCACTTAAAAAGAGTACAACACTGGCTGGAGACATGGCGTATTAGAATCAACGAATCAAAATGCGTCCATATGACTTTCACGTTGAATAGAAAAACATGCCCTCAACTACAAATTAATGGTCAAAAAATACCACAAAAAAACGAAGTGACCTATCTAGGCTTTCATCTCGATAGAAGGCTAACCTGGAAGAAGCACATTGAAACAAAGCAATCGCATGCTAAATTAAAAGCAGCCAAACTTCATTGGTTGATTGGAAACGCCTCGAAATTGTCATTTCATAATAAAATGCTTATATTCAAGTCCACCATTAAACCAATTTGGAGCTACGGCATTCAGCTTTGGGGCACTTCTTCAAACTCTAATATTGAGAAAATTCAGCGTGTTCAATCTAAAATCCTTAGACGTCTTTGCCGAGCTCCTTGGTACATCAGTAACACAAATATACACAAAGACCTACAGATTGACACTATTAAAATAGACAGAGGGAAACATTGCCAACGTTACTCTGAACGACTAAGTAATCATCCTAATACTCTAGCGAGAGAGCTCCTTAAGCTTAAATATATTAAAAGACTAAAAAGGAAAAATGTTTTAAATATATCTTGCACATAATCTCTCATTACTATTATATATGTCCTTCATGACATCACATGTTATATTTGTTTGCTTTAAGTTATTTGAATGATGTACACATTGGTGTAGAATCAACAAAATGTATTTTTTAGTATATAAGATTTGTATAATAATTGTTAGTTTCGTAAGAAAGATACAATAAATAGAAGAAAATGAAAAAAAAAAATTCTCTCTAAGCGAATACGAATTAGAATGAATAAAATATAATAGAAATAGAATGGAATGGAGTGTATGTTTCGAGTATGAATTTGTGTATTCGTTCGCTTTTAAAGTTGTATCACCAATAGCATACAACAAAATAACAGCTTGTTTTTTCGAGTCGTTCAGGTATGTTCATGTTTTTAAGGGGGTCCACCTGTGTGAGCGCGGTATTTCGAACGCTTTTTCGGGAATTTTCATTAGGAGAACTAATTCGAAAATAAGAATAAGTTTTACGTTATTTTGAAGGTTTGTGCTTATATTTCAATAGCAAATTTTTCCAATAGTGTAATCAGAAGGCTTGTACTCATTAAGGGCGTTCAAAGTGACCCCTTCAAAATGAAATACCGAAATTGTGGGCAAGATTCCGCTCGAACCAGTTATCTAAAACGCAAATAGTAAAAAAAATCTTATTTCTGTTTATATCGTTGAGAAATGACAGTTGTTTTTATAAAAATTATTCGTTTTCATGCTTTTTTCGATATAAAAACTGCTGTAAAATTGAAAAAAAAAAGTTTCGAAAAACCGCTACGTGGGTACCTTCAGTTATCTGTATTAATGAGTCTGTCAATATTTCAAGTCAATCGGTTAAGTAGATTTTTTTTAATCCTGCCCACAAAATTCAAAAATATGGTTTCGAGAAAAACGCTTTCAAAGTTTGGAAACACAACAAAACTTTGTATTATAGACTCACATTTAATTTGCAATACCAGGACCATAAACTTCCCCTTCCTCATCCTGTAGAAGATCTCGTTAAAGATCTTCTACAGGAAAAATGTAAAAAAAAAAAATCGATTTTTCGAAAATTGTACACAGGTGGACCCCCTTAAGTTGAAACCAACCAAACACATTTCATACAAAATTTTATTGAAATCGGTTGGGCTGTTTCGGATATATATATATATATATATATATATATATATATATATATATATATATATATAAATATATATATATATATATATATATATATATATATATATATATATATATGTATATATATGTATGTCTACAGCCGATGTCAACTAATTAGAAAAGGCTATTAAAAAAAAATTTTTTGTATTTTGTAAATTAAAAATTTTTATTGCCAATATGCATTTTAATAACATATACAGTATGTCAAGAATGAGTTTACACATTGAAAATAAATTCAAATTTTCAACTTTCTTAACCAAAAACATGAACTTTTATTTCCATATACACATTTTTTTTTATTAGTTACAGATATTTACAGTATTTATAAAAGATTCATGAAAAAAAATTGCAAGTTCTACGCAAAAGAAAAGAATAATACAACAAAAAGAAATTTTACTCAATTTTATAAGTGTCAAGAAACTATTTTCACAAACGATACAGTCTTTTTTTATAATATTTATTAGTTAAAATTTTATCAAGTAAAATATTTAGTATTTAGTATGGCCACCTTTAGCGTCTATCACGGATTGTAGCCGTTTATTCATAAACCAACCATAATTGCTCGGTATATTTTGCCACTCTTCCAATATAGCAGTTTTAAGTGCTGTACGGTTTTTAGGTTGCCTTTTAGCCACTTTTTTCTTTAAGTAGACCCACAGAATTTCAATAGGGTTAAGGTCTGGACTTTGGGCTGGTGTATCCATAACTTTACCGCAGTTATAAAGAAGCCACAGTCGCTCCCTACTCGCCTTATGCTTTGTGTCATTATCTTGATAAAATTGAAATGCGGTTTGCCCTCTCTGATGAACCCACATTTTTTCGCACTACTGATTAAATGACTTCAAAATGCCTAAATAATGTTGTGCGTCCATGGTTGACTCTATAAAAGCCAATTCTCCTACTCCTCTGCTTGAGATACATCCCCAAATCATAATGAACATTTTTCCAAATTTAACAGTAGGAATTTTTGTTCTATTATTCGATTTTCTAAAGCTGTTAATACTTTGCGCCACACTCTGGTCGGTCCATCGTTGTAATACAACATCATTTTTGTTTCGTCGCAGAATATTACGTCGTCCCAATATTCATCAGGTTGAGAAATGAGCCTTAAGGCGAAGGAGGAACGTCTTTCAATATTTTGTACTGATAGCAGCGGCTTCTTACGAGCAACTCTTGATGAGTATTTGTTTCTCAGTATCGCCTGTCGTACAGTTTCATGGGAAACCACTATACCACACTCTTCCTTGAGTTTCTTCGCAAGCGTTCTGGTCGAAATTTGTAGATTTTTGTGCAATTCCCTCATCATTAAGCACTCTGCCCGATCAATAACTTTAAGCTTTGGGCCACCTCCACACATTGGCTCCAATCTATCCTCATTTTCAGAAAGATTTAAAATATTATAAATTGTCTTACGTGTTACAGAGAACATTTCTGATAACTTCTCCACATTTTCTCCCAATTGGCAATTGAAGTATATAAGCTGAACCACTCCAGCCGATAACCTTTTACCTGGCATTTTAAAAACACAATATTTAAACAGATGATGTGGAAATGTGGAAAATGTGCAAAAATTAATCACAAACTAACAAACAAAATCATAGGAACGGGTCACTGCAACGCGTTTACGCAAATAGATAACTGTAAATGTACCGTTAATCGTTGAAGTGTTGCATAAAGGAATTTAAAAAATAGTTGTGAAAAGAGTTTCTTGACACTTGTAAAATTGAGTAAAATTTCTTTTTGTTGTATTTTTCTTTTCTTTTGCGTAGAACTTGCAATTTTTTTCATGAATCTTTTATAAATACTGTAAATATCTGTAACTAATAAAAACAAATGTGTATATGGAAATAATGTTCATGTTTTTGGCTAAGGAATTTGAAAATTTGAAATTTGTTTCAATGTGTAAACTCATTCTTGACATACTGTATATTCTTTCAATTACACAAAAAGAAACGTAATAAGTTAAACAATTCAAGTATTAAAGAGAAATTACATGTTTTTTCTAACCACTTCATTTTTTTTGAGACACCTAGTTTGAAAAATTTAATCTGGTTACATTTAAACTAGAAGAATTTTTTATAATTGTGAAAATCATATAAAATTAAATATTTAAAAGAATAAAGAAAGTGCTTTCAATAAAATTTGAGTGTCCATAAGATAGTAAATATCGGTAAAGCGAAGAGTTGTATTAAAGACCTTATAAAAGCAATAATTGAGCTTCAAGCCGCAGGATTTTCATATCAGGAAATTGTAAATCAAATGAAATGGTCGAAAGAAATGCTATTAGCCATTTCCGAAAATATAAGACAGATGGTAGAATGTATGTAAGACGCCCAAAAAATGCTGAACTTGACCCATAATATGTGTTGCCCATCTTTAAGCATGGCGGAGGCTCCATAATCGTATGAGGATGCTTCTCCTGGAATGGTGTTGGTCCGCTTTGTCGAATTAATGGTACTTTATTGAAAGAAAAATATGTTGATATTCTTCAAAATGTTATGCTGCCATGGGCCGAAGAAAATATGCCCGTTATTTGGCGACTCCAGCACGATAACGACTCAAAACATACGGATAAATTAACCAAAAAGTTATTTAAGGACAATTCAATCCGTCTTTTAGAATGGCCGTCATCGAGTGCAGAATTAAATCCCATAGAACATTTACGGAATGACTTGAAAAAGGAAGTTAGTGGTAAAACTATTACGAATTTGGATAATCTTTTCGAAGAAGCTAAAAGGGCTTGGGAATCAATTCCAGTCGAACGATTTCGCAGTTTAATCAAGTCTATCCAGCGCCGGTGTCAAGTTTTCATCAAACAAAAAGATTATCCCACGAAATATTAGCCACCAAGCTCACATTCTCACATTTGATGTAAATTTAAGCTTCGTTTCTAATTAGATGTCTCAAACAAAAAAGAAGTGGTTAGAAAAAAATGTTAATTTCTCTTTAATACTTGAATTGTTTAACTTATTTCGTTTCTTTTTGTGTTATTGAATGAATATATTTGTTATTAAAATGCTTATTGGCAATAAAAAATAGCTTTAATTTACAAAATACAAAATATTTTTTTGTAAGTAGCCGTTTCTAATTAGTTGACAACGACTGTATATATAATGTATATATTATATATAATATATATATATTATATATATATATATATATAATATATATATATATATATATATATATATATATATATATATATTTATAATATATATATATATATATATATGTGTATTTATATATATATATATATATATATATATATATGTATTTATATATATATACATATATATATATATATATATATATATATATGTATATATATATTTATATATATATATATATATACTTATATATATATATATGTATATATATATATACTTATATATATATGTATATATATATATATATGTATATATATATATATATATATATATATATATAAGGTTTAGTAAACTCCATTATTTTTGCATTAAATTAGTTAGAATGATCCGATTGAGGTCAAATTTAAGTAAATTTTAAAGGTAACTTCATAATGCCACTCATAGAAACCATCGTTCCTATAGGCAAAAAACTGGGACAGTCGTCCCTGACCGTCAATCCTGGTTTGGCCACCATTTGCGCCGGCTCATCGTGATTCGACCATCGTTTTCACTTGACGTTGTCCTAGGTGAACCACTTTTCATCACCAGTAACCATCCGCTTCAGAAATGGATCGATTTTGTTTCGCTTCAGCAGCGATTCACAGATGGAAATTCTATCCATGAGGTTTTTTTGCATTAACTCGTGTGGCACCCATACAACGAGCTTTTTGTATCCAGCCTTATTTAAATGGTTCCAAACGGGTTTTCGTGCAATGTTTAGCTCCTGGGCAGTAGAAACAGTGCGTACATTACGGTCAAACTCGACCATTTCCATTATTTTATCGATATTTTCGAAAATTGGCCTTGCATCTTTGACATCAAAATCAGCGGAACGGAATCGACAAACTAAAATTGCATGTGATTGGCTGTTACAGTATCAGGACCATGAACACTATTCACATTTTCCACATTTACAGAAAAACTGTAAAATATGACATATGTATTTTCTTTTGAATTTCCTTTCAAAAGCTATTGGTAATCGTAATATATAGTGGTACATAACACAACGTTAAAAAAGTTACAGCAAATAATCACAATATTAACTAATTAATTATCATATTAGATCACACATTGGAACTGTATGTACATAGACTTTGGCACTAACAATATTCTATTATTGCTACCCAAACATTCTTAACTAAAAACCAAAGGAAATTTCTTTACATTTTCATTCGTTCTATTATCATTTTTGTTATTGTTATTGTGTACTTTCTGGTCATGTTAATCATAAACTCTTATGCAAATCAATAATATACTCGTAGCTATATAAAGATTATTTATTCAAATTTACGAGTACATATTAATACATATTTGCATTTGCATTTGCATGATGAACTAAACTATCATATAATACAAACGAGTATATGACATATAAATTAATAGAAATAATTTAGTGTACAAAAGAAATTAGAAAAGGAATAAGTGCATTTTATGGGCGCCTTACTGAATAGTTTTTTTGCCAAGGACCCCGAATTTGATATTTTTAATTAGGGCCGGCCACTAGTTCAGCCGCTAGAGAGCACCAAACTTTTGATCTCCAATCATAAGAGTGTGCATAACCTCCGTATAAATAGACTTTTTTTTTTAAATTTTAAAAACTAAAGTAAAGATCCCGATAAGCTTTATCGATTTTTAAGCAGGGGCGCCCATTTTTTTCAGTGAATGCCCGGGGGCATATTTTCTAAAATTTGAAAAAAAAAAAAAAAAAAAAAAGTTGTTTTTTCGGGTTTCTGAAGCTTGGAAATGCATTTTGGAGCAATTTGTGTTTTTGGGGGAGTAAACCACCCCTCCCATTTTTGTACCCCTTTTATTAAAAACTTGTGTTTAATACTTTTTTCGTTTTGTCTCAAAAATCGCTGCCGCTTCGTCTCAAAAAAACAAAAAAAAATATATGAACTAAAAAGAAACCTAAAAAAGTATTAAATCAAAGTTTTTAATAAAAGCGGTACAAAAATGGGCGGGGAGTTTACCCTCCAAAAAACACGAAATGCTTCGGCCATCGACGGCCTTTTTTTTAGATTTTATTATAACTGTTGTTGATTTTTTTTTTGGCGGCCCTCCACGTCGACTCAATGGAGTTAGTACATGCTCCAGTGTCAGGGTCGACAAACGACAGTGAGTGGTTAACAGTGAGATGCTTTTAAGGTGTCATAGGGTTTCCAGCAATCACTCATAACCGTCGTACCTGGCAAGATCTACTCCTTTATGAGCGGATTCAAAGTTTCGCGGGTTATGTCCGGAACTGGAACTAAAAAGCAGTTCCCCGTTCAATAACACCAAAAACCTATTGTCCGTTGACATGGCGTCCTTGGTGGTATTTGCGTTTGCCAAACTTTGACTCGTCGATTTCGATGATCTAACCAGGTCCGACAACGCTCACCTTGTTTCGCATCATTGAGTCGAAAACAACTTCACGGCAAAGAGATGACCAATCTACCAAAGTGTGGTTTGCGGTAATGCCATTCATTGGACCAATGACGTTTAGCCTTACATTGTAAGCCCAATAAACCACAAATTGGCAGATTTGCACCAGCAATAAGTGGCTACGTTAAAAAAAAGGTCTTTGACCGTAAGCCAATGCTGTAGTCGCATCTTTTACCTTTTTTTTTAGGATATATGCGCCGCAACGCCACTTAAAATTAACCCCATCCCTCCTCAGAGTTAACGAATGGCCGCTGGGACATTTATAATCCCCTCCCTTGAGAATTAGCCCCCACAATTTGCGAACTAGCCCTAACCCATCCTCCTGAAGGCTAGCATATAAAATGGTATTGGTATTTATTATATTATCGAACATCATTTCTAATTGAATATTTATTTGCAAATGAATAGGAAAAAAATTATTTTCATACGTATTATTTGCTAATGAATACGAAAAAGATTTTGTTTATTTTTTTGTACGTTTTTTTATTTGCAAATGAATACGAAAAAATATTATTTTTATACGTAAAAAGAAAATCAAATTTTGAATATTTAACGAAAGTACTAAGCTTTGAAATATTGGATATATTAGAGGGTATTTTTTCTCAAGCTTTTAATGGTCGGTTATAAAAATAAGCGGAGTGGTTTACCCCCAAAAAACACATAATGCTCCAAAATGCTTTTCCGAGGCTCAGAAACCCGAAAAACAACTTTTTTTTTTTCAAATTTTAGAAAATTTGCCCGGGGGGTCAGTCAGCTTATCGGGCTCTTAACTTTAGTTTTTAGAATTAAAAAAAAAGTGTACTTATACGGCAGTTATGGACACTTTTATGATTGGAGATCAAAAGTTTGGCGACCTCTAGAGGCTAAACTAGTGGCTGGCCCAAATTAAAAATATCAAATTCGGGGTCCTTGGCAAAAGCACTATTAAGTAAGGAGGGCGCCATGGCCCCAAAAAATGCACTTTTGCCTTAGAAAAATTGTGTTCAAACGTAACTAGTTCAAGTGGGTTCATAAAAAATTGGCTTGGCGTTCCATCAGAGAAAAATAGTACAAGTATGACAACACTGATATTCTGAAATACCTTATTCGGAACTCGTCCAAAACGCGAATAGTTCCCCTCGAAAAATAAAAATGTTAATATTTGTGCTTCTGGAGACTGCGCCACATATGAGCACAAAGTGAGCGACATATCAATTGCATAATGAGCTCAACATAACAACTTTTAGCTCTTAATCTGAAAACATCCTTGCAATATATTTTTAGAATGTGTTAACCCTTTAGTAATTATCTCCCTTGTTTGTGCTTTTGTCCCTTTTTAAGAGAAACAGTGTATTCAACATTTTAGGGCCAGTTTTACAGTACAAGTCTAAATTAGGTTTTAACTAAGTTTACGTAAACGGAGTTTAGATTTAAAATTAAGCCGCTGTAAGAAAAGATGTACTGGAGTGAAAGAACAGACAGCTGAACAACTGATAGGAGAAAATATTTGGTTCTTCTTCAAGCATATTCAAGGATAAATTTTAGAATTTTTTTCTGCAATATTTTCTTTAAAAATTTTTTTAAGTAGTATTTTTACTCAACTGCCACGAATCTTTTTTTCACATTACACATTTACTAGAACTTTGATAATTTTTTCGACTACAATAGAGTAATCAACCACCAATTAGCTATAGCATTCATGTCGTATTGTGACGGCATGAACATTAATGCTATACCTATTCAGGATTGCGAATAGGTTTTCTTACACTTTTTTTCTGTAAAAATTCCAAATTTTTAAATTATATTTTTGGTAAAAATACAGAAATAAAAACAGATGCAAAATATAAACCAACCTACTACTCACAACCTCAATAGTATGTGCCGAACTGACAACTAATAGCCTAGACAGACGGCAGCCTAATTCCGGATTACCGGCTCACTTAATCCGAATAAAATAATAACCTGACAGACGGCAGTATTGCGGATTAACTAAACGGCTGATTGCTGTTTTATTAGGTCTGTCCACTTACATTACTATCACTATCAATTTCTGTCATCAATCACTCTCGATATGAGAAAATCTACAAGAAGTACGTGAACTGACATTCACCGTTCATAATTGACAGCTGGATTTATTTGTTCGCCAACACTTTTCATGTTGAAAACTGTAAACAATTGTTGAAAGTTTTTCGTTAGCGAACACACCTAACATTTTGTAAAATGGATGGAGAAAAATTCACAATAGACAATTTTCAACAGTGTTGCCATCGCAAATTGCCCTAATCCTCTTTTATTTTGAGAATTTACTCACAGAGTTTATGCGGATTAGCTGCAGTTAATACCCGAGTTAATTCGAATTAACTCGGTAATCCGGAATTAGGCTGCCGTCTGTGTAGGCTATAACGTGCGTGTGCGTGGACTTTCGTATGTATGCATGATACGAAAAAAACGTGACACACACTCATAGTCAGAACGACGAAAACGTGATTCTACGAATTTATATTTACATAACACGAAAATGTACGTAATTATTTTATATAATTCGGATGTAGGTCTTTCTTTCCATTTTCAATTAAATATATGAAATTCTCTGATCTATTAGATTGAACAAATGGTTTCCGGCTTGCTGAGTGTTAAGGATGTAACACTAAACTAATTCTCTTTATTTATCTTATCAATATCCGAGTACACAGATAAAGTCTTAAATAGTATTGGTATTATCGGAAGAATAACAATAAAAATAAACATTTGTTCGACTGCATGGAAAACTGGCTAATTTATTTATAAAGCAGAAAAACGTTTATATTAGCTGCGTTATTTCGCACAGGAGTTGCAAAAGAACACCCGCTTATTTAACGAATTGCATCCATGCAAAGCAACAATAAAAATAAGTGACGTCACTTATTTTAAGCCACCTGAATTTTACGGTTGCAAAGTAAAAAAAAAAAACAGCACTATTGTGAATAGGCTACTGGAATGTGCTTGGGAAATTTCAACAACACGTCAAATTATTGTAAATATTGTTACGTTTTTATTTTGTGAGCGTTTAATTCTATTTGAATTACCTTGTTCGATCACTGGATTCTGTTAATGATAACTGCAACACTTATTTTATACAACTATATACGGTGGGTGCCGTAGCTCAGTGGTTAGTGTGTTCGCCTTCTGATCTGTAGGTCGCGGTTCAATACCCGGCTGATGCATAACAAATTTAATATCGAAAAGATTTTTCTTTCGAACGGTACCCACCTGTCGGCAAGCAATTGACAATTCTTCCGACAGTAACAACTTGCCATGAAAAAGCTTCTAAAAGAACTCTGTGACAAAGCTCAGAAAAAGTGATGTCACAAGTGTTCTGCCGTTCGGAACCGGCTAAAATAAGTAGGTCCATTCTAATACTGTCCAAAATTTAAGACGCACAACAGTAATGGAAGAGAAGCTCGGCTAATTAGCCCTTTGGGGCTTTAAGTGCCACATATTTATTTATTTATTTATTTTATATACAGCAACAATTTATTTAATAAACTCTATTTACAATCAACTCTGCTTATAATCAACTATTTACAATAACACTTGCAACTTTTGCCTCTGTATAGATGTTTGCGCAGTCACGTTCGGAATTCGATTGATTTTCACTTCTCAACACTGGCTCTATTTATACTCTGTTGGCAACACCCCAGAATCTTCCTTTATCGAAATTCTTCTCTTTCTTTCTCGTTGGCTTGTTCTGGTTATTACTTATTTCTTTTTGTTGACATTCGTTTCGATGCTGCCAATAGTGTCAGTCACAATAGTGATGAGTAACCAACTATCGATACTCGTTACAATATAAACAAAATTAAGCAAAATAAAGCAAGTGCAAATAAAAATGTATTTTAATTAAAGGAATATATTTACCACAAATTCCGGAGAATTGCTTCTTTTTTGTTTTTACTTCGTTTACAAATTCACGAACAACCATATATACCACTAGCGTTGCTAAGTAACTAAAGCGAAATTATATGCAAGTAAAAAGGAAATTATATGCGAATTGGTATTCATTTACAATTCGCTTACAAAAAAATGCAGCTATTATTTAAATGAAATAAGAGAAACGTAATTTCTTTTATTGAATATGTTTTATTAATTTAATGTAGCCAATCGTGTTATTTTACAACTTTTGTTCAACTCCAAATATATCACGAACTAAATTCAAAATGTTTGGTATGTATGACGTCAACTGCTATTATATCTCCAACTCAATTCAAAATGTAAATACTCTCATTGACACGGATGATGTCACAGCTATGATCTACTTTTTCTTACAATATGCAGGACACTTTAATGCTATGTTCATGTTCAACCGTAAATGCGCATGTGACCAATTTAGTACCAATTTCAAGCAATGTCCATATATCGGTGACAAGGTAATAGTTACGATTTTAATAACGTTCTACTTTTCTGGATCGAAGAATGTATAAATAATAGCCTAGACAGACGGCAGCCTAATTCCGGATTACCGAGTTAATTCAAATTAACCCGGGCATTAACTGTAGCTAATTCGCATAAACTCTATGAGTTAATTCTCAAAACAAAAGAGGATTAGGGCAATTTGCGATGGCAACACTGCTGAAAATTGTCTATTGTGAATTTTCTCCATCCATTTTACAAAATATTAGGTGTGGTCGCGCCGGTAATCCGGAATTAGGCTGCCGTCTGTCTAGGCTATAATATACATATGTACGCATCCATATTTTGCGTTCAATTTTATCTATGAGAAAATTTTCATAAGAGCTTATTAGTAGTCAAAGGTGAAAATAAAAAGAAATTTATAACATTAGATTCAATAAAAATTAAATCTTAAAAATAAATATTAATTATTATATTACAATAAATATATTTATTTAATTAAAATTAAATATTACTATTATTAATTATTAATTTTGTACCAAAAATAAAATATTAATTCTTCAAACAACATCCCACTGTTATAGCCTAGACAGACGGCAGCCTAATTCCGGATTACCGAGTTAATTCGAATTAACTCGGGCATTAACTGCAGTTAATCCGCATTAACTCTATGAGTTAATTCTCAAAATAAATAAAAAATTAGGGCAATTTTCGATGGCAACACTGCTGAATAATTTCTATTAGCTGCATTCTTTTAGCTGCATTCTTTTGTAACCGAGTTGCAAAAGAACACCAACTCGCATTTAATTTCCTTTTTACTTGAATATAATTTCCTTTAGTTACTAAGCAATACTGGTGGTATATATGGTTGTTCGTGAAATTTATAAACGATATAAAAACAAAAAAGAAACAATTCTGCGGAATCTGTGGTAAATATATTTGTTTATTTAAAATAATTTTTTATTTGCACTTGCTTTATTTTGCTTATTTTTGTTTATATTTACAATAATTTGACGTGTTGTTGAAATTTCCCAAGCACATTCCAGTGGTCTATTCACAATAGTGCTGTTTTTTTACTTTCCAACACTATAACTCAGGTCGATTAAAATATAAGCAACTTCAATTGAACTCGGTTAAAATAGACGATGTCGCTTATTTTTGCTGTTGCTTTGCATGCAGTTCGGCAAATAAGTCAGTGTTCTTTTGCAACTCGCGTGTAAAAGAATGCGGCTTTTGTAACAGAGTTACAAAAGAACACCAACTCGCATTTAATTTCGCTTTTACTTGAATATAATTTCCCTTTAGTTACTTAGCAACGCTGGTGGTATATATGGTTGTTCGTGAAATTTATAAACGAAATAAAAACAAAAAGAAACAAATCTGCGGAATCTGTGGCAAATATATTCGTTTACTTAAAATAAATTTTTATTTGCACTTGCTTTATTTTGCTTATTTTTGTTTCTATTTACAATAATTTGACATGTTGTTGAAATTTCCCAAGCACATTCCAGTAGTTTATTCACAATAGTGCTGTTTTTTTACTTTCTAACACTATAACTCAGGTCGATTAAAATATAAGCCAATTCAATTCAACACGGTTAAAATAAACGATGTCGCTTATTTTTGTTGTTGCTTTGCAAGCAGTTCGGCAAATGTCAGTGTTCTTTTGTATCTCGCGTGCAAAAGAATGCGGCTATTGTGAATTTTTCGCGATCCAACTTACAAAACAATAGGTGTGTTCGCTTATAAAAAACTTTCAACAATTGTTAGCAGCTTTCGACATGAAAAGCGTTGGCGAAAAAATACATCCAGCTGTCAATTACGAACTGCGAATATCAATTTACAAGTTTCTGATAGTTTTCAGTTCATGTACTTCTTGTAGAATTTCTCATATCGAGAGTGACAGATGTCAGAATTTGATAGTGATGGTAATGTAAGACCTAATGAAACAGCAATCAGCTGATTAGTTAATCCGCAATACTGCCAATTGTCAGGTTAGTTTTTTATTCGGTTTAAGTGCGCCGTTAATCCGGATTAACGCTGCTGTCTCTCTAGGCTATTGCTGAATACCAAATAATACTTCGGTTTTCGAATGACTGTCGTGAAGTAACTTCGAATCCCTTTCTTTCTCTTTTATTCAAATATCGGCAACACTTCGTTTTCGCTTACTATTTTGAAAAAATAACACACCTGGTTTTTTACTTTGAATAATAATTTTTTTCGCAACATGGCAGCACTGGACAGCAAGAAAATGTGGAATATATGTGGAAGGAATATATTAAATATTTTGACAACGCTGTTTGACAGTGTTTTTTTAATTCTTGCTGTGTGGAGCGTTTTTTACATATTCGTCCAAGCATTATTGCAAGTTTTGTCATTTTATAAATACAAATTTACATGTTGAGTAGTCATTGATATTTTGGAACACATATTTAATGCCGCCCACTATAAATAACGGAGGTGTGTCGGAAAAGCGGCCGCTGCGTCCCGCCGAAAGGAAGTGAGTGCATGCAAAGTAAGATACCAGGCTTAGTCAAAAATGTTTTTACACACTCTGTACTTTCAGATCTGAACTTATTTGTCGTGTTAAATATGGTAATAATTTGCCTGATATACCATTTGATTTGAAATTTCTGCAATACCCATTCGATAGTAATCGCTTTGTACAATATAATCCAACTTCACTGGAACGTAATTACAAGTACGAAGTGTTAACTGAACATGACTTAGGTGTTACTATTGATCTAATAAATCGTGATCTTTATCAAGCTGATCCCTATGCACAACTAGATCCAGCTGATGAGAAACTACTTGAAGAAGATGTACATACACCGCATGATTCTTTGCGTTCACGTCAGCACTCTCGTAGTGTTTCATGGTTACGAAAATCTGAATACATTTCCACTGAACAAACACGTTTCCAACCGCAAAATCTTGAGAATATCGAAGCAAAGGTTGGTTACAATGTCAAAAAATCTTTACGTGAAGAGACGCTCTATCTGGATCGCGATGCTCAAATTAAAGCTATTGAGAAAACCTTTAATGATTCTAAACACGAAATCAATAAGCACTATTCCAAACCAAATGTAGTTCCAATTGAAATATTGCCCATATTTCCCGATTTCAAAAATTGGAAATATCCATGTGCTCAAGTTATTTTCGATAGCGATCCTGCTCCGACTGGCAAAAATGTGCCCGCCCAGCTTGAGGAAATGTCACAGGCTATGATTCGTGGTGTGATGGATGAAAGCGGGGAACAATTTGTGGCATATTTCTTACCAACAGAGAGTACACTGGAGAAACGTCGTAGAGATTTTGTCGAAAATATCATCTACAAAGATGATGAAGACTATGAATATAAGATCGCACGAGAATATAATTGGAATGTGAAAAGTAAAGCATCGAAAGGTTATGAGGAGAATTACTTTTTCGTTGCACGCCAAGAAGGTGTATACTATAATGAGTTGGAAACGCGTGTACGTTTAAATAAGCGACGTGTTAAAGTAGGACAACAACCAAGTAATACAAAACTCGTAAGTTTTCTTTGGTGGAATGTGTTTAAATTCTATGATCGTATTAAATGTATATTGTACTGTTTATGAAGGTTGTTAAACATCGACCACTGGATGCCAATGAACATCGCATGCAACGCTATCGAGAAAAACAACTGGAACCGCCTGGTGATGAGGAGGAAGAGGAAGAAATGGAATTTGAAGAGGAGGAAGAAGAACAGGAGATCCAGACACAAACCGTAAGTGCGCAAGAAAACAATGCTAATAAAGGTGAAGAAAGCGATGCAAAGGACGAACCAAAAGCAGCAGCGCAAATTGTAAAGGATCGAAAATCGCGTTCTCGTTCTAAGTCGCATGCTCAATCACGCAGCCGATCACGATCGCGATCTAAATCTGGTTCACTTTCGCATTCAGTTTCCCGTTCGCCTTCTGGATCACGTTCACGCTCTGGCTCACGCTCACTATCTGGAACACGTTCTCGTTCAGGCTCACGATCTAATCGATCGGGCACACGTTCACGTTCAGTATCACGTTCTAAATCAGGTACACGTTCGCGATCAGGATCACGCTCTAGGTCTGGTACACGCTCAGGATCGCATTCCAAATCGAAATCACGCTCACCCGCTGGATCTCATTCGAGATCGGGAACACGTTCAAGGTCTGGGTCACGTTCAAAATCAGGATCACGGCCTCGTTCTGCTTCGCGTTCAGGCTCAGCCTCGCACTCACCGAGCCGTTCTAAAAGTGGATCACCAAGTGGTTCCGCCAGTGCTAGTGGTTCGGACGAAGAGTAAATGTTCTAAAGTTAGTTATATTATTTGATATTTTCACAGCATTCGCTATTATCAAACAATCTATCTTTATCAATCAATCTTTATTTACTATAAATTGTAAAATACATACATCCTCTAAATAGAATGTATAAATAAAATGTGTCAATTCCTAAAATATATCGATGTTGTTTGTTGACGAAGTTTGTATGCGGAAATGTGAATCCTCTGATAACGAGGAGCGGCCTTTTGATTGAATACGTCTACGTAAAATAAATAAGAATATATTAGAATAGAAGAAGGCAATATATTATTAAATCATCCTGAATTTTGGATGAAATATCTCAAATTTTTGTTTTCGAAGCATTTTGATTCACTACTTCTTACCAATTTATAATGAAGTTCAGTTAGTCCCCTCAATTCCTTCTCTATATTGGGCGTGTATTCCAAAAAAAAAAATAAAAATAATAAAGAATAAAAAGTGAATCAAACATAAGTAAGTATTTGTTAATATAGTTAACCTACCTCATTCTCTTTCGAAAGAATTGTATTGTTAAATGTTTTTATCTGCTCCTTGATATCGGATGTATCACTATTTAATTATTCAATTGCTCCTTCCGTTTCGCGGTTATTATCACCTTTTGGATACCAGCTTGTTTTTTAGATAGACTTGCAAATAATGGAAATGAAGTTCACCATTAGGCGTCTTTCCCAATGTGCATTATGATAAAGATTTGCCGCACATTCCAGATTTTGCTTCAGTGTCTTTGGTTCATATACAGCTGTTGTTTGTCAACTAATTAGAAAAGATATATTTTTCTCGCGTTAGATCTACCAAACTTTGATTTCAGTTTGACACGTAATTAAAAACGTTGAATCTGGTTACATTTAAACTACAAAATAATTTCAAAATTGTGAAAATCAGATAAAATTAAATATTTAAGAGAATAGTTAAAGTGTTTTGAATAAAATTGAGTGTCCATAAGATAGTAAATATCGGTATAGCGAAGATTTGTACAACAGACATTAGAAAAGCAATAATTGAGCTTCAGGATTCTCATATCAGGAAATTGCAAATCAAATGAAATGTTCGAAAGAGATGGTTTTTAATTTCATTGACAAGAAAATAAAACAAATATCACAAATGGACCAAAGAATAAGTTATGCAGCCATTCAACGCGATATCCATTCGAACTACGGAATCTCCATATCAAAACGTACTGTTGCACGTCGTTTGGTTGAATCTGGCCTTCATGGAAGAATCGCACGCAAGAAACCTTTGATGACGTCTAACCAATGAAAACGCCGTTTGGAATTCGCTGAAGAACACGCAGCTTGGATTGAACACCAATGGAAATTTATAGTCCGGAGTGATGAAACTAAAATTAATCATATAGATCCAGATGGTAGAATGCTTGTAAGATGCCCAAAAAATGCTGAACTTAATCCAAAATATTTGCCGCTGATCGTTAAGCATGGAGGAGGCTCCATAAATGTATGGGATGCTTCACCTGGAATGGTGTTGGTCCGCTTTGTCGAATTGATAGTACTTTTTTGAAAGAAAAATATGTATATATATATATATATATATATATATATATATATATATCTATATATATATATATATATATATATATATATATATAAATATATATATATATATATATATATATATATATATATATATAAATATATATATATGTAAATAGATATATATATATATATATATATATATATATATATTTATTTATATATATATATATATATATATATATATATATATATATTTATATATATATATTTGTATATATATATATTTTTTTTTATTTTATATATATATATATATATATATATATATATTTGTACATATATATATATATATATATATATATATATATATATATATATATATATATATATATATAAATAAATAAATATATATATATATATATATATATATATATATATATATATATATATATGTGTGTTGATTGTGTGAGGGATGGGGTGTCAGGTGGACTCGTTCCAACGATGGTTGCTTCCTCCAGGTGATCGTGGTGTGTGTGAGTGCGGGGATATTTGTTAGTTCAATGCTGTTGTTGTATATTGAGGTTGTGGGTGGTGATGTATTTTTTGTTTCTGCTGCTGCTGCTGTGAACGATGTTTTGTTGTTTATGTTGCTAAATGAATAATAACACCCGGGATTTTTCAACTTTAAAATTAACAATATTTATTGGAAAGTTTCGCGAAAGTCACCAATAAGAGTGGACGTCTTTCTTTTGATTTTTAGGAAAAAAAAAAAAAAAAACAAATAAAATAATGATATAATTTGCAAACATTTTGTTTATAATATGAGTGTTCAGCGCTCTCCTCTCCGGCAACGGCAATCGCCTGTTAATGTGTGTGTAAACAATAATTTGCAATCACCCGCGCAAACCCCCCCGATAAGTGCATTATCAAATATACAACAACAGCATTGAACTAACAAATATCCCCGCACTCACACACACCACGATCACCTGGAGGAAGCAACCATCGTTGGAACGAGTCCACCTGACACCCCATCCCTCACACAATCAACACACATATATATATATATATATATATATATATATATATTTATATATATATATATATATTTGTTAGTTAAATATATTTTTTGTTTGGATATTTGTTAGTTCAATGCTGTTGTTGTATATTGAGGTTGTGGGTGGTGATGTATTTTTTGTTTCTGCTGCTGCTGCTGTGAACGATGTTTTGTTGTTTATGTTGCTAAATGAATAATAACACCCGGGATTTTTCAACTTTAAAATTAACAATATTTATTGGAAAGTTTCGCGAAAGTCACCAATAAGAGTGGACGTCTTTCTTTTGATTTTTAGGAAAAAAAAAAAAAAAAACAAATAAAATAATAATATAATTTGCAAACATTTTGTTTATAATATGAGTGTTCAGCGCTCTCCTCTCCGGCAACGGTAATCGCCTGTTAATGTGTGTGTAAACAATAATTTGCAATCACCCGCGCAAACCCCCCCGATAAGTGCATTATCAAAAAAAAACAGTTGATACACACTGCACAAGTGAAAGTAACAGTGCAAATCTTTTGCCTGCACATATTAAAAATTCATCAAATTTTGCAACAACAATAATTACAGACAAAAAAAATAATTTGTTCTATCGTGATATACTATCTCCCTCTATACCGTGGAGTGTACAATGTGCTTCTCCTGCTGTAACACCAACAGCTACAACATCAAAGCAATCAAATAACGGCACTTCTACTGAAGTGCATGACCCAGTAGTTAAAGCAACTAGTGCGATGACTAATAAAGAACCAGTTGCTGTTCAAACTGGTATTGATCGCTACATTACTGTAGTAAAGCGAAAGAGAAGTCCGCAAAATTCAAAACAAATGAATTCAACAAAAATTCAAAAACAGAACACTGTTCCTATTAGTTCGGAAAATAGATACGCTCTGCTTTCAGGTGATGAAAGTGACGAAAATATTATCTCCAAGAAAAATTTCAAACCCCTACCCATTTTCTTGAAAGAACGCAACTCAGATAAGTTGATTTCTAGAATTACAAGTCTTATAGGACCAAAGAATTTCCATGTTGTTCCTATTCGCAAAGGCCAAATTGAGGAAACAAAAGTGCAAATCTACAGCGAAACTCATTATCGCAAAGTAATAGCGGAATTTGATGCTGTAGTAACACATATCAGCTAAAAAGTAGTAAGGGCTTAATCGTTGTACTCAAAGGCGTCGAACCCAACGTTGATATTAACGAAATCAAACTTGCCCTCCAGGAAGAAGGGTTTCAAGCCAAAACAGTATTCAACATTCTCAACAAGAGCAATATACCTCAACCGTTATATCGTATTGAGCTTCAGCCTGAAACAAAACCCCTAAAAAAAGGTGAAGTACACCCCATATATAAAATTCGATATTTATTGCATCGCAAAATCACAATCGAAGAACCCCATAAGAGAACTGGACCTCCTCAGTGCAGCAACTGCCAAGAATATGGACATACTAAGACATATTGTACCCTGCCAGCTGTTTGTGTGATTTGTGGAGATCTCCATAAATCAAACATATGCCCAAAATCTAAAGGCGATGCTAGCATGAAAAAATGCAGCAATTGTGGAGGTAATCACACCGCAAATTTTAGAGGTTGCCCAGTATATACAACCCTAAAGCTAAATTTCTCCGCTAGCAATCAACCTCTAAAACCAGTTGAGCAAACTCAGATAGCCAACTCAAGTAAGAGACAAAATATTGATGCAACACAATTCTTCTCTGCAATCCCAAACAAGAATCAAACCAATTCATACGCTAGCGTGTTAAAACAAAACCCACACCAACAAAGCAATGTAAATAATGAGCAGAAACACTCACTGCCCACCCAACAGCCAAGTACCCTTGAACATTTGCTTCAAACATTGATTCAGAATATGAACCAATTCATGAACTCAATGCAAACAATGATGCAAGAAATGATGAAAAATCAATCGATGTTACTCCAAACATTGCTATCCAGACCATGAGTTGTCTCAAGATATGCCACTGGAACGCCAACGGCTTAAGCCAGCACCGTTTGGAGCTAATTCAATTCCTTGAATCCAGCCAAATCGACATAATGATGATATCTGAGACCCATTTCACTGGCAAAAATTGCTACCAAATACCATATTACAAACTGTACACCACAAATCATCCGTGTGGTAAGGCACGCGGAGGAACTGCCATATTGATAAAAAGCAGAATAAAACATCTTGTTCTTGAAGATTTTAGTAGCGTCTACTTGCAAGCAACATCTATATGTCTGGAAGAATACATCTCTAAGCTAGTAATATCTGCGATATACTGTCCCCCAAGATACAGTATTACCGAACAGCAATATAAAGAATTTTTCTCAACTCTTGGTAGCAAATTCTTGGTTGCTGGCGATTTCAACGCCAAACACACTCACTGGGGCTCCCGATTAATAACTCCAAAAGGCAAAAGACTATGTTCAATCATCACTAACCACGGCTACGATGTTATTTCAAATGGTCAACCGACATATTGGCCGACGGACAAGAGGAAAATACCCGATCTCATAGACTTTGGAGTCGCCAAAGGTTTGCAGATGGAAAATATCTCCACAGAGTGTAATTATGATCTATCATCTGACCACTCACCCACGGTAATATCTATAAAATCACCAAGCCCCCAAAGCAATTGCGTTAGAAAGAAAATAGACTGGTTAAAATTCAAGAAATATATAAATTCCCATCTTCCTCTGAGTACTGTATTAAGAAATGGACACGATGTAGACTCAGCACTCGAAAAATTCAACCAGCTGCTCTCATTAGCTCTCAGCTCAGCCACCTGCACAAAGGTATGCAAGCAATCAAGCTATAGCCCATACACACCAGCCGATATTGAATTGCTAGTAAGACAGAAAAGAAGACTCCGAAGACAATGGCAAGAATTCAGATCACCGAATCTGAAAACACAGCTACAGCACTGCACTCGAAAGTTAAAGCAAGCCTTAAAAAATAAAAACAACAAAGAGTTAGAAGAGCACATAGCGAAATTAACACCTGGTGAAGCGTCAGACTACTCTTTGTGGAAATCAGCAAAAAAATCAAATCGGCCAATTCTCACTGATTCCCCCATCCGTTTGAGTGACGGTAATTGGGCTAGAAGCAACTGTGAGAAGGGTTTGGCTTTTGCAAACCACCTAAAAAGTGTGTTTACACCCAATCCACCCTCTTCACAGTCCTCATTACCAATATTAACTTCTCAACCTTGCTCAATAACGCTCAAAATTAAAAAAAAGGACATATTCAAAGCAATTTATAAAGATTTAAACCCAAAAAAATCACCTGGTCCAGATAAAATTACCGGTAAAATGATAAAAAAGCTACCTCCGGCTTCAGTAATTCATCTGATGCACATTTTCAATGCTATCCTTCGTATTAAACACTATCCCAAACGGTGGAAAACTTCAAAAATTTATTATGATAGCAAAACCAGCAAAAGACCCTACAAAAGTTGCATCGTACAGACCTATCAGCCTCCTGCCTCTACTTTCTAAAGTATTCGAAAAGCTACTTGTCATGAATATAACTCCATTTATTAATCTCAACCAACTGATTCCTCAACATCAGTTTGGATTTAGAAAACAGCACGGCACAATAGAACAAGTCCACCGCATTGTAACTCTGATAAGGAACACTTTTGAAGAAAAAAAGTATTGCTCAGCTGTCTTTCTTGATATCACTCAAGCTTTCGATAAAGTATGGCACGATGGCCTTATTTACAAACTCAAACTATTACTGCCTGCAAATGTCTCCTCATTGCTTAGTAGCTACCTCACGAAAAGACAATTTCTCGTACATCACAAGGATTACACAACAAATCCATTGGATATTCACGCTGGCGTTCCTCAAGGAAGCGTTTTGGGTCCCTTACTGTATCTCTTATACACTTCAGATATGCCCAACAATAACTATACATTCATATCGACCTTTGCTGATGATACGGCAATATTGTGCTCTCGCTCTAACCCCATAGAAGCTACTAAACTCCTGCAGACTCATGTCGATTCTCTCGTAATCTGGCTAGCAAAATGGCGTATAAAAGTCAATGAATCTAAGAGCGTACATGTAACCTTCACGCTAAGGCTAGATACATGTCCCCCACTTAAAATTAATGGCCAATCAGTTCCACAATGTTCCTCAACAAAGTACTTGGGTATTCACCTCGACAGAAGGCTGACATGGAAAAATCACATAGAGGCAAAGAAAACTCAGATCAAGCTTAAAATGAATCAGTTATGGTGGCTGTTACACAAAAGATCAAAGTTGAATCTTGAATACAAAGTGCTATTATATAAAGCAATCCTGAAACCAATCTGGACTTATGGTATTCAGTTTTGGGACACCGCATCTCCCTCTAATATCGAAAAATTGCAGCGAATACAATCCAAGTGTCTGCGAATTATTGTAAACGCGCCTTGGTATATGAGGAACGTTAACATCCATCGAGATTTAAATGTATCCACAATTTCTGAGGAAGTTGCAATGTCCTGCAGAAGCTACATTCAAAAATTACACAATCATCCGAATCCCCTTGCTAGGCAATTGTTGCTGAGCAAGGGGCATCGTCGATTAAAAAGAAAAGACACACTGAATATGCTGTAAAATTGCTACATCTCGCGACTCACCAAATTGTGATGGAACGTAGGGGATATCACATAGTTTTATTTAGTTTGTAAGATTTGATTACTTATTGTTAGTTTCTTGTATTTAAGAAAGATTCAATAAAAAAAAAAAAAATAAGCTAACAAAAAAAAAAAAATTTATTGGAAAAAAGAACGTTTTAATTGTATATAGCGAGATTCAAATTTTTGCCCGCACTGGTTGTCTATTTCCTTCGGGATATATTTCGAGAATAATAAAAAAAAAAACAATCTAAACTGGCGGCCGGAAGAGTGAATTTTATATAAGTAACAGGGTTGCCAACCCACTCAAATGAAGACAAACAAACAGTGCACGCATCTAACTCTGGCGTAGACATTGCGCCCCCCTTGCAGGGATATTGCAAAGGAGACTAAACCCCTACCCCAGGTAGGGATAGAGAGAGAAAGGAAAATTACAATTTAGAAAAGAATACATTGGGGATACATAACAAAATTCAAATTCAGTCTTAAAAATTTAAGATTTAAAACTATGAGTGTCAGCAGAAATACGAATATGAATCCAGTCCACGCAACAGGAAGTAGTACCAAACGGCTCTCAGTATTTTGTTGATAATGAGCGGGCTTATTCGCTGCATGCACCAAGCATATACTTTTTAGTGGGTTATCGAAATGAAACTGATTATAAATCCTGGGGGAGAGATGCCACCACGCCATTCCGTTTCGAACCGCAAAAGTATGTACGCAGATGCCACTGAGTTCGACAAGAATTGTCAACGGCATTGAACATGCTCATTTTTAGTTTTACAAGAACCATGTGAATCATGTTAAATTATATCTATGTTTAAACCGTAAGTTTTCGGGGGAAGTATATCGGGATTGACGTTATTGATGGAATTTCAATGTAAAGTGCTGATTGTGAAATATAGATCAATGTTGATTGTTGACTGTTGATTGTGGACTGTTGATTGTTGAATGTACGCATCACCTCAAAATAGTTAAACACTTGTTATCACCTCTACGTTCAGAGTAGTGATCTGCAAGAGCTTTCTGTGAGTATTTAGAAAGTATATAATTTGCCGCTTTATTAAGTACTCTTCCTTCCGTCGTAGACAGAAGGATTTGTTAAGAGTATACAGATATAAGAGCTGGTCGTAGACCAGATTTACGGGAGCGATATATCTTTCTTCTTTCTTTATAACGGGCAGTTACAGTGAACTGAAAAACGGGAGAGAGGGATGCGTATGACGGTCAGAATCGGGTACTCTGACAAAACGTTGCTACATAGTACACGTTTTACGTGACAATAATCTCGGGAGGCCAGTTTTATACGGGGTCGAATTCATTGGCATTCGAGTACAAATTTTCTCGTTGATTGAACAATTTTTCTCTAAGAAGTGATAATTGAATTCACTATTCTATTGAATATCGTCGTATGTGGCTTCTCAAACTACTTTGTCCTTCTATCGTAGATGGATAGGTTTAGTAGAGAGTATAAAGCCATAAAGGCTGGACCAGATGTACGGGATTTTGGGTCAACGTAGTTGCCAAACAAGTATCAAGTTGAGATATGGTACATTGATGAAAATAGAACTAAATACTCTGAGTTCATTTTCGTGAGAGTGGTAAGTCTTTAACAGAAACTAAAAGTCACTGAAAATATTAATGATTCTGGGAGAAATCGGGTGTATAGTACGTAGAAATTTTTCTTCATTGTCTCGTAGAGCACGTGAAAAATCAAGGAAGATATTCCATATAGTTCACATATAGTAATCAGAAATGCCAGATTGGCGGGATTAGCGGAGTATGTAATACATCCGACTGACCTATAATGTGAAACTTCGGGTTCTTGACATTACGACGGTTGACTGAAAAGTATCAGATAGTGAGATGTTAACACCTGAACCCATTCATACGCAGGTATGCTTCGTAGAAGCTAACAATCTTGATGAGTGCAGTTACGAAGAACTGTACAAAGTGAGAGAGGGACCACTATTTGGCGAGATCGAATGCGTTGACATTCGTGAATTATTTCTCTCGTCGAATGAACGAGACGTCTTTGGGAAGTGATGCTTCGAACTCACTTTTCCGCTGAGTTTCGTTGTAGGGAATGTATTACTACGGGTTGTAGACATGCTCGTAAGGATCTGTTTTCGCTTTTTACAAGATCTGTAAGATCTATTTTTTGCAGCTGGAGAGAGAGTTGAGAAGCGATGAACATTAGGAATAGGTCATGCCATTCTCTGTGAAGCAGTGAATTATGTTGCTTTCCACAGATACGGCATGAAAACTTGCTGTGGCACTTTGCAACGGTATGTGATGTTGCCAAACAGTTGCTGCAAATTCTGTACTGATGCACAAAAATTATTTTCTCTTCAATTGTGAGTGTGGAGAACTTTGTACATCGTCGCAGCGGGTGCATGCCTCTACATAATGGGCAGCGTGTATTTGTGATCGTACTGCTGTATGAAATGTTGTTCTGAGTTGCTCTAAGGGAGATATCGAGACCTTTCGGATATTGTCGATTATTCACTTGTGTCCAATGCGTAGTGCTTCGAACATCGTGAGACAAACAGGGGGGTTTAACGAAATTTATTCCAGTATGGAATGAAGACACTGCTTTATGTAAAAGTGAGTTCGTGTATCGAATGTGAAGGGAGTTTTCCCGTAAGTTTCTCTACTACGAAAGTATCAACTTTCAATGAAAAACTCGGGTCAATCGGAGATCCGATCACCAATGCACACTTTTTCGTTGGATGTGCCGTAACTACCATATTCAGGGCGGTGACTTCAGCTCGAACGTCTCAAATAAAGAGGCGTAACCTGCTACGTAAGCGTTCTAACATGAAGGTCGCTCCGGAGCCTGAGTCGATCAAGGTACGGGCTTTAAATGTCTTGTTCTGATGTCGGATATAGATCAGTGCGGTTCCAAGGAGCACTGTTGTAGATTTTGCTGTATTCAAAGCTGTGTCGGGATTCTCTGTAGTAACAGCTTGCAGTTGGGACGCGAACGACTGACAAGATCGTCCACACGATGTTGCAGCGGAAGTTGGCACATGGGTTGCTTCACGATGACTGCTGGATGAGTTTTCCAGCCTGTGAAGAAGGGAATGATGGCGTTTTCTGCAAAATGAGCACGTGAACAAGCTCTTGCAGTTACTGTAGTCGTGGGAATTAGCGAGGCAGTTTGTACACAGGATGTGCTTTCTCACGATATTGTATCTCTCACCGATTGACAAATTAAGAAAATCGGGACAATGACGAAGCGGGTGTGACTTTCGACACAATGGGCAATCGGGGGTTCACTATAGGATTGTAGGATCGTTTGGGAGGATCAAATCGACTGGGTTGTCAATGAGGTGGCTGGCTGAATGGCCGAGGACCACTTCGTATATCTGAAACAGACTCCAGTGTCTCATAACGCTCAGATAAGAAAATGTCAAAATCGCTCCATTTCGGAATTACACGCTTATCCTTCAACGATTGCTCCCATAGACACAGGGTTGTATCGGGGAGTTTTGTCGAACATAAGTAGAAGATAATCGGATCCCAGTGACTTGTGTCAACGTTCAAAAGTTGCGATGCAGTCGTTCATGGTGCGCTGCAAGCGTTTTCAATTGGGACCGGTTTCATTGGTAACCGATTGTAGGCCGAAAAGTGTTTTTAACTGGATATTTATAAGTATCCTCTTGTTCTCGTAGCGCTGTTCAAGATTGTACCACGCGATCGCGAAGCCATCGTTAGTCAACGGAGTTGACTTAATGATACTGTGTGCTTCGCCACTGGTTTTTTGTAACAAATGGTACAACTTTTCTACGGGACTTAGACGGTGATTGTTTCTGTACAAAGCAGTGAACATATCTCGAAAGCTTGGCCACATAATCGCCCGAAAAACATTCTATGTCGCACGGAGGCAGCTGAACAGCGAGAAATGAATGTTGATGTTAACATCGGGAGCAGGGGGAATTTCGGGAGACACCACCTCAGCGTTCAGTTCATGAAGATGATCATTAATATTAGAGAGGCACCGGACATACGAGGTGTAACATTTTCTATATACCTCATTAATTTGGCTAACATCGACATCTTCAGCGACTTGCTCTGTTAGAACTTTGTGATATGCTTTTCTGCAATCACTCCACAGGGACTGGAAATGCTTTTGCTGCGCTTCCAAGACAAATTTTGTATGATTTTTCGAGTTGATGGCATGAAAATAGCCATCAAATGCAATAACCAATAAATACTGTTAATTTGAAATAGAAAAAATCGCGTGTGTTATTATTCAAATAAGAAATAAACAACAACATCCTACGTAGCATCAGCAGCAGTGCACAATCAACAACCCCACACTCACACAGACCACGATCACCTGGAGGAAGCAACCATCGTTGGAACGAGTTCACCTGGCACCCCATCCCTCACACAATAATTTTTTTGTCCTTCGAGCCGGATGAGGAGTACATATCAGCTCCTAATATTAAATCCACAGGGGAACTTCTGTGTAGATTTTCATCTGCCAATCGTAAACCAGAGAGTTCTTTACGTAAGTTGGCAGATAACGAATGTGATGGGAGTTTTCCCGTAAGTTTGTCTAATACGAAAGAATCAACTTTCAATGAAAAACTCGGGTCAATCGGAGATCCGATCACCAATGAACAAAAAAAAAATACACGCTGCCCATTGCGTAGAGGCATGCATCCGCTGCGACAATGTACAAATTTCTCCAAACGCACAATTGAAGAGAGAATACTCTTTGTGCATCAATATAAAATTTGCAGCAACTGCTTGGCAACATCACATACCGTTGCAAATTGCCACAGCAAGTTTTCATGCCCTCTTTGTGGAAAGCAACATAATTCACTGCTTCACAGAGCACGGCATGACCCTAATCCGAAGTTTAATGTTCGCCGTTTCTCAACTTTCCTTCTTCAAAAAATAGATCTTACAGGTCTTGTAGAAAGCGAAATCAGCTCCCTACCAGGACATCTACATCCCGTATTAACACATTCCCGACAACGGACCTCAACGAAAAAGAGAGTTCAAAGCATCACTTCCCAAAGAAGTCTCGTTCATTCGACGATAGAAATTATTCATGAATTTCAACGCATTCGCCAAATACTGGCCCCTTACGATTACTATCACGGAAATGCTGATATGAGAATTGTGGCTCGAGCATTATATAACCTTTTGAAGCCACACCCGCATCATTTTAATAACGTTATTGAAGATTACATGATACTGACCATCATACGAATCCCTATCTCAATTTGAACAATTTTTCGTAATTGCACTCATCAAGATTGTTAGCTTCTACGAACTGTGTGCTGCCATAATTTACCTGCGTATGAATGGGCTCAGGAGTTAAAATCTCACTATCTGATACTTTTCATGACCCGAGTCAACCGTCGTAATGTCAAGAACCCGAAGTTTGACATTATAGATCAGTCGGATGTATTACATACTCCGCTAATCCTGCCAATCTGGCATTTCTGATTACTATATGTGAACTATATGGAATATCTTCGTTGATTTTTCACGTGCTCTACGAGCCAATAAAGATAAATTTTTAAGTACTATACACCCGATTTCTCCCAGAATCATTAATATTTCCAGTGACTTTTAGTTTCTGTTCAAGACTTACCGTATACTCACTCTCACGAAGATGAACTCAGAATATTTAATTCTATTTTCATCAATGTACCATATCTCAACTTGATACTTGTTTGGCAACTACGTTGACCCAAAATCCCCTACATCTGGTCTATGACCAGCCCTTATGGTTTATACCTATCTACGATGGAAGGAAAAAGTAGTTTGAGAAGCCACAAAGTTTACAGTTTGGAAACCCTCACAAACTGAACTTTTAGATCACTAACCTAAGCGTGGAGGTGATCACAAAAGTTATCTCACTTTGAAGAGATCCATGTCATCTGTTATCGATCAACGTTCGTTACGAAATCTCCAATCAACATTTAACATACAACCCCCGATCCACACACCAACCCGAGAGCAAAGCGGAAAGTTCGACATTATACAATGCTCCCCCCAGATGCAAAGGATCAGTCTTACAAATCGTATACATGAAGAAGACAACTCCCGTCTAAGGTATTTACCACCCGTAATACTTCTCGAACAGCTATATTTAATGGAGTATCGAGTTTTGCTCATCGCTCCCTAAAAATGGCAATGCATTCGATCCCGCCTAATACTGGGCCCCCAAATATATTGTCACGTAAAATGTGATAAAAGAATTGTGGCTTGAAGCCACACCCGTATTGTGTAGCAACGTTTTGTCAGAGTACCCGATTATGACCGTCATACGCATCCCTCTCCCGTTTTTCCGTTCACTGTAACTGCCCGATATAAATCACGAACTTCTACGAAGCTTCGGTGAAACTATGCTCTGGCGTAGTTTACATGCGTATGAATAATCCCATTTTCCACATTGTTGCTGCATATTCATGAATAGAGTTGAAATGTGATAAGAGAAATGTGGCTTGAATCCACCCCCGTATTGTGTAGCAATGTTTTGTCAGAGTACCCGATTCTGACCGTCATACGCATCCCTCTCTCCCGTTTTTCCGTTCACTGTAACTGCCCGATATAAATCACGAACTTCTACGAAGCTTCGGTGAAACTATGCTCTGGCGTAGTTTACATGCGTATGAATAATCCCATTTTCCACATTGTTGCTGCATATTCATGAATAGAGTTGAAATGTGATAAGAGAAATGTGGCTTGAATCCACCCCCGTATTGTGTAGCAATGTTTTGCCAGAGTACCCGATTCTGACCGTCATACGCATCCCTCTCTCCCGTTTTTCAGTTCACTGTAACTGCCCGCTATAAATCACGAACTTCTACGAAGCTTCAGTGAAACTATGCCCTGGAGTAGTTTACATGCGTACAAATAATCCCATATTCCACATTGTTGCTGCATATTCATGAATAGAGTTGACGATCAAACTATCATGAACCCGAAACATTCTAAATATCACTGAGTTAAGAAATTGTCGGAAGCATTACATGTTCTGGCAATCCCGCAAATCTAACATCTCGAAGAAAGATATATTTCTCCCGTAAATCTGGTCTACGACCAGCTTTTATATCTGTATACTCTCAACAAATCCTTCTGTCTACGATAGAGGGAAGAGTACTTTATAAAACGACAATCAGAATATGCTTCCCCCGGAAACTTACGGTTTAAACATGGACATAATTTAACATCGTTCACAGGGTTCTTGTAGAACTAATATGAGCACGTTCAATTCCGTTGACAATTCTTGTCGAACTCAGTGGCATCTACGTGCATACTTTTGCGGGTCGAAACGCAATGGCGTGTGGCATCTCTCCCCCATGACTTATAGTCAGTTTTATTCCGATAACCCATTAAAAAGTATATGCTTGGAGCATGTAGCGAAGAAGCCCGCTCATTATCAACAAAATCCTGGGAGCCGTTTCGTACAACTTCCTGTTGCGTGGACTGGATTCATATTCGTATTGCTGCTGACACTCAAGTTTTAAATCTAAAATTTTTAAGACTGAATTTAAATTTTGTAATGTATCCCCTATCGCGCGCACTGGCTGTCCTTTTACTTTTAGTTGATTTTCGAGAATAACAAAAATAATCAAAAACGGGCGGCCAGAGACAAAGAGTCCACGCATCTAACTCTAACGTAGACATATATATATATATATATATATATATATATATATTTCTTATTTATATATATGTATATATATATATATATATATATACATATATATATATATATATATATATATATACATACATGTATATATATATATATATGTATATATATATATATATATATATATATATATATATATATATATATATATATATATATATATATATATTTATTAAAATAAATAAATAAATATGTGGCACATAAAGCCCCAAAGGGCTCATTGGCCGAGCTTCTCTTCCATTACTGTTGTGCGTCTTAAATTTTGGACAATATTAGAAGGGACCTACTTATTTTAGCCGGTTCTGAACGGCAGAACACTTGTGCCATCACTTTTTCTGAGCTTTGTCACAGAGTTCTTTAAGAAGCTTTTTCATGGCAAGTTGTTACTGTCGGAAGAATTGCCAATTGCTTGCCGACAGGTGGGTACCTTTCGAAAGAAAAATCTTATCGATATTAAATTTGTTATCCTTCAGCCGGGGATTGAACCCACAACCTACAGATCAAAAGACCAACACACTAACCACTGAGCTACGGCACCCACATATACCATGATCAATTCTTTGCAATTGCAATTTCTGACGTCGTTAAAGATGTTTACGTGCTTTTGTTGACCGTCTGCGAAAAAACGCTCAATCAGCAGATAACCTCTATTGCCATCTGGCATTGCTTCATGTCATTCGACGAGTGCCGTTTTAGCTCGATTAATAAAGGGTTATCCATTTTGCGGTTTCAAAAGTAAATGTAAATAAAACACATATAAAATATTTTTTATCATGATATTTCTTTTTTATTATAAAGTTTGAACGTTGACATTATGTGTGTACATCATTTAAATGACCACCACGCGAATTGTTGCAAGCATCGATTCTTTTGAGGTAATTATCGACCACTTTTTGACACATATTGGGCGGTATTTCAGCCATAACGTGACGAATGTTGGTTTTTAGGTGCTCAAGAGTTAAAGGTTTATCTGCATAAACACGGTATTTCGCGTAGCCCCACAAAAAAAAGTCAAGCGGTGTCAAATCGCATGATCTTGGTGGCCACTTGATATCGCCACGACGAGAAATTACGCGGCCAGAAAATTTCTCTTGCAATAAAGCCATATTCGCTCGAGTTGTGTGGCATGTGGCACCGTCTTGTTGAAACCACATATTCTCTAAGTCGTATTCTTCAATAGCAGGCAAAAAAAAAGTCGGTTATCATATGACCATAACGCTCCGAATTGACGGTGACAGTCGTTCCATCGTCGTTTTCGAAGAAGTAAGGTCCAATCACACCTCCGGACCAAAGAGCGCACCAAGCAGTGACTTTTTGTGGATGTAGTGGCCTCTCTTCAATTACTTGAGGATTCTCAGAACCCCAAATACGACAATTTTGTTTGTTAACATACCCACCGAGTGAGAAATGTGCTTCGTCGCTGAAGAAAATTTTGTTCGAAAAATCGCCGTCCACCGCCTGTTGTTCAAGCACCCATTCGACGTATCTACGACGTTGTGAATGGTCAGCTGGCTTCAGTTGTTGTGTGAGCTGGATTTTATATGGAAGTAGGTGTAGATCCAAATGCAAAATACGCCATAATGTGCCGTAAGACAGTCCTAATTCCTGAGAACGACGAGGAATCGACACATTCGGGTCTTCGGCAACACTTTCACTTACAGCAGCGATATTTTCGGTGGTACGAGCGAAACGATGATGCACAGGCCTTACAATATCTGTAACCGATCCAGTCTCTTCATATTTCTTCACAATTTTGCCAATTGCTTGCGTAGTTGGACGATTATGTAAACCATAATCTCCTCTTAAAGCACGATATGTGGCTGTGGCAGAATCACCATTTTTGTAGTAGGTTTTTACAATTTTAATGCGTTGTGCGATAGTTAAGCGATCCATTTTCGCAAATGTCAGACTTTGAACTGAAAACGAAAGAAATTGTTTTAACAACTCAGTTTGACAGATGTCGAATTCTAGCCCTATACTTTTGAAACCGCGAAATGGATAACCCTTTATGAATTACATATATATTATGATTACGTTTGCACATTTCCTCTCTAACAAAAAAAGAAAAAATATTAAGAATAAAAGTTAAAGAGGTAAAGCACAGAAGTAAATCATAATACTCTGTATTATTCACATAATCGTTAAAATGCTATTTTCAGCTTTTTTCGTATGTTGATGCAATTTCTTTTTACGATCCTGCATTTCATATTGTTTTTCTTTCAATTCCACCAATTGTTGCTAATTGAATGTTAAGTGTGGAAGTAGAAATAAAGCTGCCATAGTGAATTCACATGAATTCAAAATTTAAGGTAGGGTGCTCCCATGTCACCGTCTTTTTTTTAGCGAACACTGTGGATTAAATTGAGAACATTGTAGCAAGGTACTGCTTAGAGAAGCAATTGAATTGTGTAGCTTAACGTTGTGGCATAAAATGTATATCCATACATATTTATGTGCATACAAAAGTTTGCAAACGCACAAATATGTGGGACACTCATGTTTTAATGACAATAATTTATTAGCACCATAATTTATTTATTACAAACACAATGTTCTGAATAGAAAAAAAAACCTTGAATGAAATTAAATACATATATACGATAGCTGATTTTTCACCTATAATAAATTTTTATTTACATCGTCCAATAGAAAACATCGTCCAATGATGAAAATCATCATCAACTGAATCTATTTCGACATCATTAACATCCATAATTTGAGGTGATATAAGCATGTTTTGCCTTTTTTGTGATGGCGAGTTTGAACCATCTTGCACAATTAAGTCGTTCTTAAAAGCCGTTGTTGGTGTTGTATTGGTTGACGGTGACAAATTCTGTATTGGCGTGTGGCAGTATAATTTTTTCCAATATCCATGAAAATGGATATTACATGACTCTACAACAATATCATCGATAGTCTTTGAGCGCAAAGCCTCTTCATCAGAAATTTCTTTCGTGTTCTCATCAGTACTGCAATTTAATGAGAGTGTTGTCATATCTGTCGGGACATCAGTTGGATTTGGTGATTCACCGTACATAACATGAGTACTTTTTAAAAATGCTTTTATAAAACTGTCCGAAATATGATCAATAGTATCCACTAATTTCTGGTAACCTTCAGCGGTGACTGCGTTTACAGACATTTGAGTATACGCTGTGACTCCTTGTAGCGGAAGCTTTTTTGGTATATCTCTCTTTTATAGGGCGTTGTCGAAATGTATTGCCTGATAGCACCGTAAAATATATAACGCACATTATATATCTAATAGTTTTAAGTATTTTACTCAAAATCAATTATTCACCGTATTTGAACACACATTTGAACGATTTCTCACCACTGTGAACGCGCACATGATTCCATAATGTGGAAGATTCCTTAAATGCCCGACCACATACATTGCACACATGTGATATCTCATCACTGTAATATAGTAAGTGTTTACGATACGATTGTTGGTAAGTGAAAGTGTGTGCACAAATTTCGCATGTGTAATGCATTTCACCTATGTAGACGATAAGGGCAAATTAGATTTTATAACCATGTCATATTCGATAACGGCGTCGGCAACGCGATATTTGTTGGAGGGGATTCTCTTGTCGATGATATTAATTCACCAATCGTGCCAGCAATATTCAACACTGCGGTATTGGTTGTGGAAGATAATATAGGTAATGTTCTTACAGGAAATTCATATTGCTGCTATCTAATACCAATGTGAAATTTTGCGCTATATATAATTTTTTTGTGATTTATACACATAAGGTAAACTCACAAAATGCACCACTTTGAGATGTTCAGCTTGAACAAAGATGGCATTTAAAATCGGACACTTCCTTTCGAATTACTTGCACTTGCTGAGGTGGCGACATCAGTTTCTATAGTTGTTCCTATCGTCGGAGAAATATTTTGATGTACTGTTTTGATGTGTGTTGTGTACGGCTAGACTCAAGGATGTAACGCCAAGATTCGCACGTAAACCTAAGCTCTTAAATATCCTTCGAGACTATGACACTGGTTAGCTGAAATAAAGCAGGAATAATTATACGATACTTGCGCTTTTAGCTCTTCACTTTATTCCTGGTATTACATTACACTTCTATACTAAACACTTTTACACTAATGCTGGAGAGCCTCGTAAGGATCGCAGTAATACTTCACAACTTGGAACAAGACTCACAACTGAAAAGTGACTTCAGTAAGCTGGCAGCTTATATACCATATTTCTAATACTATCCACATATGGACTTACCCACATGCCCACATATAACATAATATATTCACACCACATGTGTGTATGTATGTATGTATGTATGTACACGATCGATGCACTCCACATGAGTGTATGTATGTACCCATTATGTGAGAAAGCAACTTTTTATATTCACACACATTAATAGTACACGTGATTCTAGTTATCATGGAATGTCTAAACATTGTTCGTATGCTTAAGTAAGTGCAGAACTACGAATTGTGTGGGAAAGTGCTTTATCAGCTTTTTCATACCCAACTGCAACTCAGTTGGCTCAATGTTCTGGCATTCCACAATTATAAGTAATATTAATATGGATTGTGTATATCACGACTTCGAGCAATGTTGGTATGTGTATGAATAAATATGTATTTCACAATTTCAGGAAATATGTCACAAGGCAAAATATGCATGTGTGCATATTTCATATATTGGCTCGCAACATCCCTCCCTTATTTTAGGAAGTAAAAATTGTCATGATGAAATATAATAATTTGTTCTTATAAGGAAAAAGTTAGAACTATGCTTAGTTTGCGATATTATTTACAATGCAAAACGTATGATACTATGAGGAATAAAATACAAACTTTTATTTACGTATACGGTTACTGGTAATTCGATGAATATGGTGCCCATGATGACGATTTGTTTCCTGCTGGTTTTTGTCTGCTGTACTTAGCTTTTTTAATAGTTTTGTTGTTGAAGTCTAGTGATGAAAACAGTAACTTCTTCTTTATCAAAGTTCGGGTTGATATTCTGGCTGTTTTGTCATGGAATCATTATTTGGATTATTATTGTGATGTTAAGTGAAAGTTGGTTTGGTGTGCTTGTGGGTTGATGTTGTGTCTAATGCGTTCAATGATTTGATTAAAAAAAAAATTTTTGTATGGAATGGTACGAACAATAGCTCGCAAAGTGGGTTTTGTGTGTACCGTACTGCTAAGCATTATTGTCGATGTGAAACTCTGTACTCCTGGTGTAAGTGTTTAATGATTGGAGCAATAATGAATATGTAATTTTGGTTTCTTCTGATGTGGATCAAAAGACATTGTCGCTGATAAATACAGTAGCTGAAATATTTCATTCGGTTGCGGTTGCATAGCTATTATTGTTGATGTCTTTTTGCTACGTCGCGCTGGCTAGGTACGCCAAAGTTATTGATTGTAAATTTTATTGTTTTGTAAGTTTGTTATGGGTACTCGCTGTACTGGACCTGCTTTTTTTTTTTCTGCTGTGATTTTATTTGTTCTTTACTGCCTCAAGGATAGTTTTGTGTCATCATTTTGTTGGTTGTTATTGTTGTTAATGCTGTTAATGTTGCTGCGTTGGTATCTCTCGAAATTTCACTGTATGAATTGATATTGGGTTCTCGTGGACTCTGCTTTCTTGTGTTTGTAGGGGAATTACCAGAATAGATCACTTACATCTACTATATATATTATAACTACTATAGCACTTATTTAGTGCTATAATAAAAAAATTGTTGTTGGTTTCAATAGAAAATGAAAAAAAAACTCCAAAAATGAACATGTGCATGTCAATTAGTTCTGATTGCTGTTCTCGACACCAATTAGACCAATTTCACCAGTGTTGCCATATGCAATTTTATATAAAAAAAAGAAAATGGGAGAAAAATATTTCTAAATTTTATATTCTGAATATATACTGATTGAGAGAATTTTCTCGTTAAGCAAAAAAATTCTATAGCTTTAAATTTATTATGTTATTTAGAACGCTTGTAGGATACAAGAAATCCAAGTTATTCTAATCGGAAAAAATGGGAACAGGCCCTAGATGCTATGAAACAGTAATTATCATAAATTGCTGGCGATATAGCAAAACATGATATCCCAAACGATCCGTCTGAAACTGAAACCCCATCCATCTAAGACATATCATAAGCAACGATATGTTGTCTTCTTCCCAACACGAGTACACAAAGAGAAAGTCCGTTGAAACAGCGCTACATTCATTAGTATCAACTGTAGAAAAATCTCTTCACAATAAAGAATTTGCACTAGCGGCTTTTACGGATATTGAAGGTGCCTTTAACAATGTTCAGCCCAGGGCAATCACGGAGGCTCTTGCACTTGTTGTGGATGTAACACTTAGCAGATGGATAGAACGGAAATATAGGCTCACAACATCCCAGCTGGGTGGATCTACCATCACGAAACGTTGACGTTGTCTTGTTGGTGACTGAAAAATTTCAGGAAGTCCTGAGGGACATTATTCAAATTAATCTAAATACATTATCAAAATGGGCTAAGCAAATGAGCTTTAATGCGGACCCACAAAAAACTGAGCTGATTTTGTTCTCCACAAAGCATAAAACACCACCCTTAAACGTTCCCACTCTGGGGGGTGTTCCATTAACTCTGCGAGAAGAAACCCGTTATCTAGGAGTGGTCGTAGACCGAAAACTAAACTGGAAGAAAAACATCATTTGTAGGGTTGAGAAAGTCAGCACAGCACTCTATGCCTGTAAAAGAGCAATAGGGAAAAAGTGGGGGATGCAACCGAAAACTGTTTGCTGGATTTAGGTAGCGGTTATCTTGCCGGTCCTCCTATATGGGGTACTGTCCTGGTAGACTGCACTAACTAAATGCTCGCATGTCAGACCTCTTGACAAAAAAAAAGCAAAGAGCAGCTTGTATTTTAATAACAGGGACACTTAGAACAACTCCAACGTTGGCACTAGAAGTGCTTCTGTATCCTACTCCTCTTGCCTTTTCGGTAAGCAGCTGGCGGCCAATTCTGCTTTACGACTCACCGGCTTGCACCAATGGACATCAAAGTCCTTCGGACATGCAAGCATACTGGATAATTTTAATATTGTAACTTCACTTGATTATATCAAGCCGACATATGCCTTTGAAAGGAAATTTCTAACCTCCTTCCCTGATAGGTTCGCCTGGGAGTCGGAAGGATTCATGCTAAATTATACTCTCATCTTTACTGACGGCTGTAAGCTTGATGGAAGGGTGGGAGCAGGTGTGTATTCCGAATCATTCAACCTAAATATTTCCTTCCGCCTGCCTGACCACTGTAGTGTGTTTCAGGCAGAAGTTAACGCGATTCACACTGCACTTACTTGGACCAAATAGAGCATTGTCTCCCGCGGAGACATTTGCATCTTGAGTGACAGCCAAGCTGCAATTAAGGCCCTGGACTCATTTCTCGTGAAATCGAAAACCATTCTTGACTGCCGCGAATCTCTTAACGAAATGGCTTATCATCACAATATTCTTCAGTGCTGGGTACCCGGACACAGGGGTATACGAGGAAGCTTGCAAGACAGGGTAAAAAAGAATTCTCGGATCTCCATAGCCACGTGTAAGCATAATTTTGAGGTTATCACCACCAACGTCTTCCAGAAAAGATGGACGGATACACCCATCTGTAGGACGGCGAAATTGCTGTGGCCCTTACTCAGCAAGAATTAATAGGATAGACATCTTGACTCATAGATCCTCACGCTGTGAGATTAGGTTTGGGAAACCTCGCTCATGACTTCTGCAGAAGATGCAGAGATGAGGAGAAACTTGAAACGATACCACATATACTATGTATCTGCCCTGCTTTATGTAAAAATCGCAAACAAATTCTAAGATATTAGCAGCCGAGTGACCTAGCCCAATTATCCCAGATTGACATTGTCAATCTCCTAAAATTCATCCAATATTCCGGTTAGTTTAGCGAGTAACTAGGTAGAAGGATAATCCGCGTGGCGGTATCACAACTATTTTTATACCTGTCGGATTTTTATACCTACCTAACTCGAGCGCGCTATTGGTAGCTGAAAACCAAACAAAAGAAGGCAGGATTCATCGTAAACAAGAGCAAAAAGTGTTCAACACTTTAAAGCGTTTTTCCCACAACTGACGTTTTCAAAGTCGGTGTCCTTCATAACTTAAAAATTACTGCACCGATCGTTTTGAAATGTTGAACACTGTTTCTGTACATAATTTACGAGGTAAATATAGAGAGTTTTTTGAAATTTGTTAATATTTTTCATTTTACAATAACAAATTAACCGATTTTTTCGCAAAAAATCGCGTTTTTTTCTTTCAAAGTGTCCCCAAAAAGTGAAAAAGTGAAAAATTGAAATTTCGAAAAACCACCCCAGCGTAACCTGGGAAAAGCGATTATCTAACGACATAATTTTGATTTCAGATGATCCAGCACCGATTTCTGAGGGACACCACAATTCAACTTTTTTCCGAGGCAATCCAGAATAATTGCTGCCATTGACGTATTTTTTAATATTTCTCCATGAAAATTTTACACAATATTCTTCAAATGTCATACTATAATGTACTATTGGTTTCAATAAATAGATTTTCACTGTTTCATAATAAAAATCACAAAAATGCTTTTTTTACACGAAATCACCCAATCTAAACCTAGTAATTATCGAAAAGAAAGAATAAACAAATGCATGTGAGATATTTGATCGTTATACACAACCAGATAGTTAAGGTGACAAAATATTGTCTTTTGATTTTCTTCTATATACTTATATCAAAATGAGAGAATTAAAATTTCTCTCTCGGTTTGACTTCCTTTTTAAATTTTACTATAATTATATAAACAATGCGGATTAATGAATGAATAATTCAACTCTTGGAAATACTGTGACGTCACCTTCTGTCAATTCACTGAGAACCGATTAGAGGTAAAAGATGGGCGCATCCTTCATATTCTGTCGTCTGTGTGCTTTCGCATTATATGCACGTTAATCGTTATTATCAATGTTGCCAGTTTAGCATTTTTGAGGCTAGATCTCTCTTTTTTTCTTTTGTCATTTACCTTCGAAATTAAGATTTAGCTTCGTGGCTTTTTGCTAGCCCTTTCTTATTTTCAAACTAACTTTTTTAGGGATAATCCTCCATACATACAATACAACATATTGTATAAATTCAGTGCGACGCTGTGTTACAAAGCTAAGAGAATTTTTTATGAGAATCTTCATCTAGCAGCATCACATTTGGTCCAACATATTTGCCGCCATTATCATTCTTTTATGTTAAATTTGGTTGGTTGGTTGAAGTGGTGACTCATCCATGAGTCCAAATAGCGCTTACGCACTGTTTTGTTACCACATCCTCGCTTCCAACTGTTCTTTAGATTGTTTGTGTGGGCAGCACGGTTACATCCAGTTCGTGCTGTTTAGAAACCTTAGGAGGTTGCTGATCTTTATTTCCGACAACTCCTCAATGTTGTTGAAGAGTGGTTTGCCTAGGGTGTTCATTCTCTGCTTCCAAAGGGCAGAGCATATTTCCTTTTCTTCCACTTGGTTACAACTGTGACAGAAATCGTTCTGTGACATTTCCATTCTGGCCTCCTGTTCTCCGATGAGCCAGAAGCCACTAATGATTGCCGTCAGTCTAGTGTCTCATCCCGATCTCATAGACTTTGGAGTCGCCAAAGGTTTGCAGATGGAAAATATCTCCACAGAGTGTAATTATGATCTATCATCTGACCACTCACCCACGGTAATATCTATAAAATCAAGCAAGCCTTAAAAAATAAAAACAACAAAGAGTTAGAAGAGCACATAGCGAAATTAACACCTGGTGAAGCGTCAGACTACTCTTTGTGGAAATCAGCAAAAAACTCAAATCGGCCAATTCTCACTGATTCCCCCATCCGTTTGAGTGACGGTAATTGGGCTAGAAGCAACTATGAGAAGGGTTTAGCTTTTGCAAACCACCTAAAAAGTGTGTTTACACCCAATCCACCCTCTTCACAGTCCTCATTACCAAAATTAACTTCTCAACCTTGCTCAATAACGTTCAAAATTAAAAAAAAGGACATTTTCAAAGCAATTTATAAAGATTTAAACCCAAAAAAATCACCTGGTCCAGATAAAATTACCGGTAAAATGATAAAAGAGCTACCTCCGGCTTCAGTAATTCATCTGATGCACATTTTCAATGCTATCCTTCGTATTAAACACTATCCCAAATGCAGGAAAACTTCAAAAATTATTATGATAGCAAAACCAGGAAAAGACCCTACAAAAGTTGCATCGTACAGACCTATCAGCCTCCTGCCTCTACTTTCTAAAGTATTCGAAAAGCTACTTGTCATGAATATAACTCCATTTATTAATCTCAACCAACTGATTCCTCAACATCAGTTTGGATTTAGAAAACAGCACGGCACAATAGAACAAGTCCACCGCATTGTAACTCTGATAAGGAACACTTTTGAAGAAAAAAAGTATTGCTCAGCTGTCTTTCTTGATATCACTCAAGCTTTCGATAAAGTATGGCACGATGGCCTTATTTACAAACTCAAACTATTACTGCCTGCAAATGTCTCCTCATTGCTTAGTAGCTACCTCACGAAAAGACAATTTCTCGTACATCACAAGGATTACACAACAAATCCATTGGGTATTCACGCTGGCGTTCCTCAAGGAAGCGTTTTGGGCCCCTTACTATATCTCTTATACACTACAGATATGCCCAGCAATAACCATACATTTATATCGACCTTTGCAGATGATACGGCAATATTGTGCTCTCGCTCTAACCCCATAGAAGCTACTAAACTCCTGCAGACTCATATCGATTCTCTCGAAATCTGGCTAGCAAAATGGCGTATAAAAGTCAATGAATCAAAGAGCGTACATGTAACCTTCACGATAAGGCCAGATACATGTCCCCCACTTAAAATTAATGGCCAATCAGTTCCACAATGTTCCTCAACAAAGTACTTGGGTATTCACCTCGACAGAAGGCTGACCTGAAAAAATCACATAGAGGCAAAGAAAACTCAGATCAAGCTTAAAATTAATCAGTTATAGTGGCTGATACACAAAATATCAAAGTTGAATCTCGAATACAAAGTGCTATTATATAAAGCAATCCTGAAGCCAATCTGGACTTATGGTATTCAGTTTTGGGGCACCGCATCTCCCTCAAATATCGAAAAATTGCAGCGAATACAATCCAAGTGTCTGCGAATTATTGTAAACGCGCCTTGGTATATGAGGAACGTTAACATCCATCGAGATTTAAATGTACCCACAATTTCTGAGGAAGTTGCAACGTCTTGCAGAAGCTACATTCAAAAATTACACAGTCATCCGAATCCCCTTGCTAGGCAATTGTTGCTGAGCACGGGGCATCGTCGATTAAAAAGAAAAGACACACTGAATATGCTGTGAAATTGCTATACCTCGTGACTCAACAAATTATGATGGAAAGTTGGGAATATCACATAATTTTATTTAGTTTGTAAGATTTGATTACATATTGTTAGTTTCTAAGTAATTTTAGAAAGATCCAATAAAAAGCTTGTTAAAAAAAAAAAAAGTCTAGTGTCTAGTTTCGGTTAATGTTTATCAGTAACATTGATTGTTTAGGATTGTAAGTAGGCCATAGTGACCTACTAGTTTTACATTTCGTAAGACCTATCCACCTACAATCCGCTATTTGTAGATATTTTGTGTTGATAGCTCTTTTAGCTACGCTCAGCGGTATGAACACTGGTTGTGCAACAGCTTCTTGCATGGCAAATCCGTTTCTTGCCAGTTCGTCGGCTATTTCGTCCTTCTATGTTCCGGTGTCCCGGAACCCATATTAATGAAACGTTGTGCCGTTCGATGAGTGTATTGAGACTCCTTCTACTTTGTTCTACTAGGAAGGAGGATAAGACTGCTGAGTTCAAGGCCTGAATTGCAGCTTGGCTGTCATGATGGCTGATATTATAGGTATGTTGAACTTGAATCTGAAGTTTGCGATTAGTATCCTACAAGTTTCCCCGATTTCAAACTCTTCCTGGAATACGCTAGACAGGTTAGGGAGCGCACAGACTTGTCCACTTTCAATCTCTCGGAATATATTCCTGCCCCTACGCCACAATCCATTTTGGAGCCTTCCGTGTAGACTATGGTGACGAAACTAGTTAAGAGACATCCCTTAGATCAATCCTTCCTCGAAGGAAAAACTAGTGTGAAGTTTCTATTGAAATTCATCTTCGGGATGATGTAGTCTGTCCTGTCAGATGCATATTGCGTTTCCCTTGTCCAGTGACCCGCTTCCTTTAGCCTCACTGCGGTCATGGTTGCCGTTTTCTTGATGTATAGATCAATAGTGAGCATGTGTGTCAGAACGTTAAGAGCATCCCCGGGACACGACTTTATAGCTCCGACTACCGCTGCATATGCTGACCTTTGTATACTGCTAAGTTTATTAATGGTGTAGGCCTTATCCAAAGTTTTCCACCCAACAACCAAGCCATACGATAAAATTGGACGTACAATCGCTTTGTACATCCATAAAGTAAGTTTTGGTTGGAGACCCCATTTCTTTCCAATTACTCTTTTGCAGGTATAGAGGGCAATGCAAGCCTTCTTTACCCGGATTTCAGTATTTAACCTAAAGCTAAGCTTGGAGTCCAAAATAACCTCCAAGTATTTAGCACTAAAAGAAAGAGTTAAGGTTTGATGGTTTAATTTAGGCAAGTCAAATTTGGGTATTTGGTGAAAAGCATCAGTTCTGTTTTATTCGGATTCAACCTTAGGCCACACCTGATAGCCCAAGATCCGAGCTTGTCTAACGCCTTTTGCGTGATCCCACTGATCATGCTAGGGCACAGCCCTGACACCATTAACACCATATCATCGGCATACGGCACCACTTTGACACCCCCTCTATTCAGTTTTATTAGGATGTTGTTTATTACGCATAACCAAAGAAGAGGGGAAATCAGCCCCCCCTTGTGGGGTTCCCCTTTTGACTAGCTTTGTTATTGAGATATTGCCCATGTTAGCACTTATGACCCTAGTCACTAGCATAGAAATGATCCAATCTGTAACACAGTTGTCCACTCCTATTTCTATCAACGCCCGTTTAATAGATTCTGTGCAAACATTGTTGAATGCACCCTCCATGTCCAAGAAGGTAGCCATGGTGTGTTGTTTGTTGTCCAGAGATCCCTCTATTGTTTGCACTACCTCATGGAGAGCCGTTTCTGTGGACTTCCCCGTTCGGTATGCATGTTGGGCAGTGGATATAACGGATTTCTCCAGAGAATTCCTTAAGTATATATCCAGAAGCCTTTCGAACGTCTTTAATACGAAAGAGGTTAGACTGATGGGTCGGAAATCCTTCGCTGATTCGTGTCCTCTCTTGTCAACCTTTGGTATGAAGACCACCTTTACTATCCTCCAGCTAGTAGGTACATATTTCAGGTTCAAACACGCTATGAAGATTTGCACCAGCCACGGGAGCACACAGTCCAATGTTACCTGTAACATTTTGGGCATGATCCCGTCCGGACCTGGTGACTTCAAGGGTGAAAAACTTTTAATTGATCATGCAATTGTTTCGTTCGTTACTATTTCATTTGTGAGATGCAGTGATTCGTAAGAGCGCCGCTCGGTCATACTACTTCCGCTTTCATATTGACTGCATCTCGGAAAATGTGTGTTTAAGAGTAATTCTAAGGATTCTTCTGCAGTTTCCGCCCAAGTTCCATCTTGCTTCCTAACCCAAAAAGCACTCGGATGGTCTTTGGACAAGATATGGCTTAGTCTAGCTGAATCTTTGGCAAGCTTACTTTCCGACTTTCCGCCGGCTTTCTTTATACAATTGCCAATTTCCAGTGGAGTAGCTGATGTTGTAATCTGCTATTGCTTTCTTCCTTAGTTCCGACAGTTCCTGGCTCCACCAGGGGGAAAGTTTTTTTGCTATATTTCAGTAGGCACGACATTTTAAAGGACTTACCGAAAGCTTTTTCTAATGTTTCGACCCTACTGTTTAGTGAATTAATGGATGTTATTCTATGAATGGAAGCCCCTCCTATTCTATTTCTAAATAAATTTTCAAACCGCGCCCAGTTAGTTCTATGGGCATTACGGTGTGGCAAGGGTGGGTCTACCTTAAGGTCCAAACCGTAGAGTATCCCGAGACCAGTGGTCTCATCCACCAACGCGATCTGCAGATGGTCAAGTGCTACCTCATTGCAGATACGTGGTTTTGGAGTAGTTTTTGGAGGATGGACAGCAACACTGCTTCTGTCGGCCATTTTACTTTTCTTAGGCGCCTCCCCATATTAGTCGTGAGACTGATTCCGCTTTGTTGCCTCGTTTACTCTGGGTTTTTTGGCCAACTACTCCCTGTAATCTTGGACCACCTTACCATACCTGGATTTGTCGTCCTCATCCTTTGGATGAGCAGTACCAGCAGCCTCGTTTTTGATTATCCTACCGAGGATGTGCAGAGCCCGTTGGTACTGCTTATGCAAGGATGGTTGTTTAGTTTTACTCTTGGGAACCTTGGTCCCATCGGCTTTTTCTGATTGATTACTTACTAGTGTGATGTGGCCCACAGCCTCACTAATAACCGTCTCCTCGCTAGAAGCCTGGAGATCCTCCTCCGAAGTGGTACCCAACCCCATCCGTCCGTCCGTCACGGTATCCGCATTTTTGTTGGTTTTTTGTTTGACATGTCTACAGTTTCGTACGGTCGACTGCCCCGCCAGCTCTCAGAAAAGGCAGGGCTGCATACAGTGACAAGTCACCATATGCGATGACCAAAGAGGATAATCGTTACATCCTGAGGCGGCCTGGTATCAGGATGGCTCCGTACAAAGGCAGCCTAACGTAATCCCCTGGCGGCCAAACTCACCCACTGGGCACGGGTCGCATAACACCCTGGGTTAGGGGAGATTTTTTTTACTAAGAGGATTTACTCCCTCCCGTTGCTGAAGCAACCGCATTCTAATTCTCGTCTGTCTCCTACCTGACAATCCACTGGGGTTGGTTACTCAATCTCATGTAAAGTTGCTAGGATTAGCAAGGGGCACCACATCCAGGTGAGAACAGAAAATTGATGAGGAGAGGCTAGAGGTCCTAGCTAGAGACAGCGACCTTATCAGTGTATAACACTTTGCATCACTCAACCGTTTACCCCCTTAAATATGTTATGTTAAATAGTCAGCTGTGTTGCACGGAATATTTGTTTCTATTACAGGATATACAAGTAAAAAGTTTGAGTATATTGGCTTACTGACAAAAGATTCGAGATTGCCAATCGCAACCAAAACTTTGACCTTATTGAGCATTCGACACGGCTACAGTACCTTTTAATGCATCCCAGCTCATCAGGATGTTTGACTCTTATAATATATATATTTAAACTGTACTTCATCCAATTCATCTGATGAACAGGAAATAGTTACATGTTAGATATAGTCCACTATGGAATAATATCATATATATGCATAAGAGGTGGTCCCAGAATTACCCGACCCGACAAAGAGAGCACCACAAATTTGGGAAAATTTTTTTTAATTCCTCAACATAATCTCCGTTTAGCTCTATACACGTTTCCCAGCGATATTCTGTAGTTTATTGTTGGCGTGACAGCTCTACCAGTATTATTAATTTATACATTTTGTCTCTCTTCACCTACCACTCGAAAGTTGAAGACTCTGTAAAACCCAAATTAAATTTGAATTGACTAATTTAGTATATAAGTAGTCGTATCAGTTTACTCATAGGCTGGGGAGTTCGAGATAATAATTTTAACAATGGTGGTTTTAAAGTTCATTACTTTAACACTTCATTTTTCGAAATAACTCCTTCAATCTTGTTTGGAAACACAGTATAAATATAAATTCTTTTATATATATTTAACTTAAAATTTTTAAATGATATTCAGGCTAGAAACGATTGGATAAAATATTCTAATTTAATGAGTATAAAATTTTGAAATCTATCAGCTCAAGTTTGTTGATATGGACAAATTCTAAACTGTTGTGGCCTAATAATATCGTTCGGAAATATAAAAATACATACAAATTTAAATGAAATACAAAATATTTTCGTAAATAAAAAGAAAAGAAAAATACACTAAAAAGAGAGAAAAATCCACTCAATATATGGTTAAAATATGTTCAAGGTTATACGTATTACAGTATAAAGTAAAGTTAAAAACCTTTACAAAAATAATGAGTATACGAGTATTATACCAGAGAACGTTTAATACCAGAGAAGTCTTACTTTGGCTTTTGACCTTATTTCTGGATCTCTGTATTCTACAACTTGGTTAAGTGACCCTGATATTTGTAATCAAATGACTGAATGACTGATCACTGAAATGATCATACAATATTTATTTTGATGCAACACACTATAAACTATAAATATATCTCTTTATTCATAATTAGTTTTACAATGTAAAAGAGTACTTGACAGATCAACAACTCTTCTGAATAAATATTATGAATGGATTTATACTAAAAAGATTTTTTTCTTTTTAAATAGTTATGTAAGTACTAAATTGTGTACCTAACATTTAAAATCTACTTTCAGGACATGCGACCGAGCTTACAGTATACATTTTTCATACATACAAGTATGTACATATTTCATATGTGCCTTATAAGTAAGTGCATATACGTGCATACAAAACTATGTAATGAAACACTTGTTGCATAAGAGAGATTAAGCATTACCAAATATACGTAAATATGTAGAAAAGGAGAGATGTTTTATATTTTATCCTCGCATATTGCTCTCTTGTTCATTTGACCTTCAGGAGACTCTCGCATGAGTACAGTCAGGCGCAAAATGATACGAAGGGGTAGCTCAAGCTTTTCTTCAACATATTAGGTCCGTTCCCGCTTTAATAGTAAAATTTCTCAACATGATTCAACAGCGTAAAAAAATCTCTAAAAATGAGAAGAAAATAAAATAGTACGCTAACGAAAAATTTGTAAGATTTACTAGTAATTTCCAAACCTCTTTAGTTCTGTTATTTGCCAGTAAGAACAGTTGCTTTTTCTAAGTTACGAATTCTTACTAAAGGGTTTTCAATTAGGGACATAACAATTTCGTATCTTTATATGAACTTTAAGAGCGACAAATCATCTTCAGCGATGAAGCTCATTTCTGGCTCCATGGCTTTGTCAATAAGCAAAATATGCGTTATTGGTCAGCAACAAACCCACGAGTGCTTCTTGAGACACCGCTGCACCCGCAAAAAGTTACTGTTTGGTGCGGTTTTCATGCCGGAGGTGTGATTGAGCCGTATTTTTTCGTGGATGAAAACGTCCGTCATGTTACCGTCAATGGAGAGCGCTATCGTGCTATGTTGGAAGATTATTTGTGGCCAGAATTGGATGAACTTGACATCAGCGATATGTGGTTTCAACAAGACGGTGCCACTAGCCACACAGCACACGTCACAATCGATTTATTGCAAGGCAAATTCGGTGAACGTGTTATCTCGAGAAATGGTCCGGTCGAATGGCCGCCTCGTACATGCGATCTAATACCATTGGATTTCTTTTTATGGGGCTTTATCAAGTTACTGGTCTATGCCAACAAGCCAGCAACTTTATGTGTGCTAGAGTGGTGGAAAATTGACTCCAAAGAATCGACCGCTGTAAACGTGCTCGTGGTGGTCATATGACCGAAATCGAATTTCACTCATAAAATGTAATGCTTTCAATATATACACAATAAATTTGAACTCAAAATCTCAAATATTTCAGATGGAAAACCCTTTAGTAGAAATATTATTAGTAAAAATTTGCAAGAATTATCACAGAGAGGAACTCATTTTCTCTCTCAATTTCCCTGCTTTTACTGGTTTTTGGCGTACGCGAACATATTTCCGGTAAGATATAGTAAAATTTGTAATAATTTGTAAAAACTATTACAAATAAAATAATAAATGTGGTAATAGTATATTATTTTAAATTTTATATTTAACCCTATAATTAAAATAATAAATGTGGTAATAGTATATTATTTTAAATTTTATATTTAACCCTATAAATAAAATTCCATCAAAATTACGATTTACAAATTACATGACTATATGGTATTTACATGTTAATAATAGGCGCCTTTAGATTTTTTTATGCGAACTTAATTTTCTAACTCAATTTTCTCTAATAACCTAGACCTTTACCTTAATTGCAAATCGTAATATATGCCGTCTATCCATTTAAAGGAAATAAAACCGACAGCTGTTTAGTAAATGCACAAGTTTTTCATTGTTGAGGCTTTACAGCAAATTAACTCGGTCCAACACAATCTTGAAATGTTACACTTCGTATTTACAATTCTTGTATTTGTCGGAAGGACATCAATATTTAAAAAATCACCGGCACTGTTATTAGATTGGCTAATATACAGGGTGATTTTTTAAGACTCTTCGGATTTGATTTATAAAAAACACCTAAAATTTAGAGGTCAGCAAAATCCTCTACTGAACCCGCCACGAGGGTGTCGTCTGGAAAAAGATACCCCTTGAAGACGATGTTAATGACATCGGATTTGTCGGCAGGGCAAGGGTGGAGAGCGGATTGTTTGTACTACAAGCAAAAATCAGCACTCTAAGCAATGGCTGTGCAAGATAGTAGAGCGCCTAACCGATTTGTGGGAGGGTGCAAAGTTCAAATGTGACAGCCTAACGGCCTTGTCGGCAAAGAGGAAGATGGTGATTGTTGCTAATGTCTAACTTCTGCCCACCATATCTCACATTATTGAGAATAGGTGACGGTCCGGGATCATTTATGACCGCATCAGCATACCTTCCATACAATTCTCCAGAGATGCCACCTCAAAGAGAGCTCTAGTGAGATTCTGTGATGTAAAGGAGGTTGGTCTGATCTTAGTCTGCAATGCCAATGCGCACAGTTCTGTGTGGGGCAGCAGCAATGAAAACTATAGAGGAGAGTGTCTACTCGAATTTATAGAATTTATAGATTTGGTCTAAAAGTTGCCAATAGGGGAACAGAACCGACCTTTGTCGACGCACGTAGTTGCGAGGTCATTGATGTTACCTTTACGAATATCAAAATGTTGGACAGGATTTTGGATTGGAGGGTTGTGGATAGACTAACCATGTCGGACTACAGGGCCATTCAGTTTGAGGTTACGTCCGATAAAAGGCATAGCCACGACTGTGGAATGGAAAGGATACCGAAACGAACGGATTGTATAAGTAGTTCTTGAGGAATTATTTCCAGGGAGGTTTAAGAGACCTAGAACAACCGCAGATGTTGAGTATCAGGTGAGGGCTATCAACTAAGCCATGATCAAAGCATTTGAAGTTTCATGTCCTCTGACGGTAGTGGACGAAGGAGATCCCACTCCATTGTGGAATGGGGAACTGGAATCCATGAAAAAGGAGACGAGGAAGGCTTTCATTTGTCACATGAGAGGGGACCCCAACGCATGGGACGATCACAAGGCAAAGAAAAGGGAACTGAAGAAGACTACGCAACCGTAAAAGGAAAACGTGCAGGGAGTTCTACTCAAATATGCAAGATGTGACAGATGTATGTAGATTACAGAGGATTATATCAAAGGACCCGGTTTCAAAGTTGGGATTAATTCGCAAAACGAATGGATCCTTTACAGAGACAATCGGAGAGTCACTGAAATACCTAATGGAGGTGCATTTTCCAGGAAGCCACATGCAATGGTGAAACAGGGATGAAAGATTGGAAGCTGCAAGAATAGTCACCAGAGATGGAGTGAGAAACGCCATCAAGCGTTTCTCTCCATTCAAAACAGCGGGTACAGACGGGATATATCCAGCCCTACTTCAGTGGGGTGCAGAAGCTCTGGTAGACAGGCTTCTGGGAATATTTACTACTTGCCTGGCTACAGGATTTATCCCGACTCAATGGAGAGAGATTAAGGTTGTCTTTCTTCCAATGCCGGGAAAAAGGGACTACTCAGAGGTTAAATCTTTCCAGCCGGTTTACTTGACCTCCTTTCTGCTTAAATGTATGGAGGGAGTGCTGGCGGACTACATAGAAGGACAACGCTTCTGACAAAACCACTGAGCAGGTGTCAGCACTCATACAGAGCTGGCAAATCCACTGAAACGGCCCTGCATGAACTCGTTCGCGTAACGGAGAGAGAACTGTTTTGTGGAGGTATATCTATGTATACTTTTATGGGATATAGAAGGTGCCTTCGATTAGATTGGTTTCGATAAGCTAAGGATGGCCCTTGACTCATGAAGTCAGCCCAACCATTATAAGGTGGGTGGACAGCGTGCTGAGGAAAAGGGCAATAAACTTTCAAAATGGTAGTTAAAGACTCAGAGGTAGGGTAGTCAAAATGTGTCCATAGGGGGGCGTATTATCGCCCATCCTTTGAAACATCACGGTCGATTCCCTACTCCAACTTCTGCACTCAAAAGGCATACACACCGTCGAGTATGCAGATGACGTCGATGACAAGATCAAGAAGGGCAAGCGGGTATTGCATCAGTGTAAGAGATTGCTCGGTCTCATGTGTAGAATTACTCCCCGAACAGCTCACTGGATCTACACAACGATGGTAAGGCCCTTAATAGCGTATGCTGCTGTGGTATGGTGACCTAAGGTAACCCAAAAGACTGTGAAAAGCAAGTTAGATATGGTGCAAAGAATGGCTTGTATTGGGATTACAAGAGCTATCCGGACGACCCCAGTAGAAGCATTGGAAGTCTTTCTGGCGATTCTGCCGGCGGCATTAACAGCATTACTTCTAAAGACAACCAATAATTGGTATGGTTTCGGCACTGAGATAGGGCACAGGAGTATTCTGTAACTGTTATAAAGCAGTGTAAAGGAAGCGCGAATGCCAATGGAAGGAATGGGTTGGCTGAAGATGACTGAAAAGTCACACAGAACACTCATTGAAGACGGCCTCACACATGATGTATGTGAGGAAAATGACATCAGTATTTTCACAAATGGTTTATTAATGGATGGCAGGGCGGGTTCTGAAATCTTCTCTACAGAGTTGGGACTGGCATGCATTGTGAATCTGGGAAGATACGTATCGGTTTATAAAGTAGAAATGCTTGGTCTAATGCATGCGCTAGACCATCTACTGGATGCAGAGGTGCACGGTAAGAAAATCTTGCTAGCAATCGATAACCAGGCGGTGGCACAACCTGCGGTATCTTCTAAGTTGGCACTCGAATGTGTTCAGAGTCTTACCGGGTGTGCTCGTAGTAATGCGATTACTCTTATGTGGGTGAAGGGACACATTGGTATAGAACAAAATGAAGCTGCATATGCCTTGGCAGGACAAAGATCTGAAGCTGAATTTTACGGACTGGAACCAGTAGTTGCTCTTAGCAACGGGACGGCGAAGGCAAAGGTCGAAGGTGGATAAAGAAACTCCATCTCACGAGATGGATGGATAGAGAACTTATCAACTTGTAGACAGGCTTCGTTGAGGCTATCAAAGGGCAGTGAATCGGGATGGCTCTCAGTCTGGGACGGTTAACTCCCCCTCAGAAACATGGGTCTTGTTGAAGGGGAGTATGTTGACATTTGCAGATTATGGATGGAAGAGGCAGAGACAGCGGCGCACATAGTGTGCCAGTGTCCTTCATTGGCAAGCAGAAGGATGTCCACACGGGGTCGCCAATTTATTGATGAACTCGAAATGTGGAACATACCCCACAAAAACATGCTTGAAATAACGCGTGATGTTATTATGAGGAAGGAAGTAGAAGGATTCTGGAACCAAACAAATAATTAACACACGATTAGAGGGACGAAAAGGGACCCATACAAGTGGTCTGATTCAGCTAATCCTTAAAATATATATTAGAGAAATGTATGAAATCTTTATTTGAGTCGATAGAACGATCTATATAATTCAATGTTTAAATGATGATTTCATGCAAATGCTGACCGAGGCTGCGCCTCTAACATTTCATACGCTGGGTCCAATTTTGGCATACTCTCTCCAACATATCTGCCGGTATCTCACGAATAAATTCTTCAATATTGGCTTCCAGTGCGTCAACCGTTGCGGGCTTAACATAGCCTCACAAAAGTGCTGTGTGGCATGCGAACAAAAAGTTTGAAATCATCGCATGGTAGCGCTCGCCACACACAGTAACGTTCCTGCCTTCATCATCTTGATGAATGATGCCACCACCTCATAATTCACACCAAACAGTGCATTTTTCGGGATGCATTGGCAATGCTTCTGGCTGCTCTTCACACCAAATACGGCAATTTTTATGGTTCACGTATCTATTTAACCAGAAATGTGGTTCATCACTGAACACAATTTTCCGATAAAAAAACTGAATCTTAATCCAACTTTCCCAGCGCCCATTCACCAAAAGTTAGCTATAATAATAATAATAATAATATTTATAACAATAGTAACAATATTAGTAATTATTTTAATTTTAACGACTTTTTAAATAATTCAAATAAAAAAATATTAACATATACGATAGCTACATTATGAAATTTACAATATTAATACAATATTACTTTTAGATAAATGTTACTAAATTCCATTTTAACATTATTATAATCAAATGAAAAGTAATGGAATTACCTTTCTTTTGATATATATTTACAATTAAAAATAATTTACAAAGTTTACATCTGGAAAAGGAAATAAAAATTAGTATCTTTACTATTTCTTATGCATAGCGTTAATAATAATGATATATTACATATAATATAATGAATAATAATAGTATTAATAATAATAAATAATACTAATATTAATAATAAAAACTAATAATAATGATATTAGTAATAACAGTAATAATAATAATCTGCAAATAAAAAAATTAATAAAGAAATCAATAAAACCATTTAGAAATTATTAATAAGTCAGAGATTAAGGCTTATTTGTTGTGCCCATAATACTATGTTGAATATACAAATTAACGAATGCTGTAATTTTATAATGTTGACACATACAACACATCATTCTATACCATAAATTCGCCAAATATGCTCACAAAGACTAAATCATCACCATCACTAAAAGCACCACAATGGATGCAAATTTAAGAAATTTTAACTAAATTCTGTCCTATTTCACTACGAAACATAACACTTTCACTATTCTTTTTTTTTCAATTGCATATTCAACATAGATGCACTTTAATAAAATCAAAAAAAATTGTAAACAATTCACTTACTTCAGCTATTGGCTGTATCCAAAATTGACAATGGTAATTTAATATAATTAAATAAAATAAAATCTTTTAAAATGTTTGCCAACTTATCAATTTGATCGCTTCAATGTAAAATTATTACAAATTTTTTGACAAATTTTTTTATTGACCATAAGATATTGAATGCATATTTTTACATTTTTGAAAGCAAGACACTGTTCTTTAAACAAATTTTTGATCATTTTAATTATAATAACAATTAACAAAAGATTTATAAGTTAATGTAATTACGATGAAATTAATATTAATCGAAAAGAAAAAATACACAAATGCATTTTAGAAGTTTGACCCTCATACGTAAGCAGGGGTTAATGTATCAAAATAATTTTGAATTTATCACTTTGACAGATTTCATAAAGCAAAAATGAAAGCTCAAATTATTTTGTCAATTAACGTCATGCTATTTCATTCCCACTCATTACAAGAAGAATAAAGTAATAAGAAATATCCCAGAAATATGCATTAGTATTTGACAAAAAAGTGTGAGATTGTATTGCAATTTTAAGGGGAAGTGGGTAGTCTTGGCTAGCAGGGTATATATATATATATATATATATATATATATATATATATATATATATATACATATATATATATATATATATATATATATATATATATATATACACATATATATATATATATATATATATATATATATATATATATATATATCGAGTGTTTTTGTACTCTACAATACACATCGATTTCCGTTATGGAACATGTTTTAATTAGTGCAATAATAAATAAGTGCGTTTATACATAAATATTCATAAACGTATAAAAGTATATCTCGTGTTTTTTTTTCTTTGTACAAAGTGATGTACATAAGAAACAATCAGTTTGCAATTTACGTGCATTTCTCTTTCGTTAAATGCGGAATTTCTTCCGATAACGAAAATAATTTAAATAAATCAAAACTTGATTTAAACATATTCCTTGAGGAATGGTATTGGCCGCAAAAGAAAGGCTTAACCATTTAAAATGTGATAAAAAGTGTGCTGATGCAAACACAACAGCAACTGCAAGTAGCAGCAGCACCACCATCACATCAACCGTAACAACAACAACAACAATTAAACATCAGAACAAATGCAAGAAAAATCAACAGCCGCAACGGCGACAACAACAGCAAGATTTGCCATCAATTATCTACAGCAATAGTTTGCAAGTGGCAAAGGAGATGGTGAGAAATGCCATATCCAGCAAACATCCACAATCCCGATCAAACATCAATCAAAATGATCAGATCTTTCCACCGGAGGTTAGTTCTGCTTCTTCTGCCTCATCCACCAGCTGGTTCCGATTATAACACCTTCTTCTTCCATTCGCTCGACATGACCTAGTCAGTGCAGCCGCTGAATTCTCTCGAAAACTCCGAGCGTTCTCTCATCTTAGGTGCAAGTCGTCAAAGCTTCGGCGCCATATTTAAGGTAAGGCATGATGCGAGACTTGTAGAGTGTGGTTTTGTTTCTCGAGAGAGGACCGACTTCTCAATTGCTTTCTTAGCCCAAAGTATCACCTGTCAGCAAGACTGATCCTTCGAAATATGGTCATGCCGTCATACACCGTGAGACCCAATCTACGCGGATCTCTTTCCAATCTACAATTAATCTAAATCCCTTTATAGGGAAGGTGCCTCTATCCAACTGGTTGATATCCTCGAAAAATACAGATCTGACATCACCGCTATCCAGGAAACGCGATAGATGGACAGGGCTGCTCCAAAAGAGCGTCCTGTGATACAGTTGCCATGCTGCAAGACACGAATTAGGATGTGGATTTTCGGTCAGCAAGAGACTACGATATCTTGTCTCACATTTCACGCCTGTGAACGAACGGCTGGACACAATCCGCATCAAGGCAACATTCTTTAATATCAGCCTTATATGTGCCCACGTTCCTACGGATGAGAAAGACAATGTGACCAAGGGGAGCTTCTTTCAGCGCCTCGAAGGAACTTACGACCGCTGCCACCGCCACGATTTCAAAATCGTGCTTGGCGACTTTAATGGCAGGGTGGGCAAGGAAGGTACCTTTGGTCCAACTGGAAAATTCCGCCGAAAAATTTCCGACAACGGAATGAGGCTGATCGACTTCACCGCAGCACGAAACATGGTAATTGGTGGTACCAGATCCAACATCTCGGCATCTACAAAGCGACATGGTTTTCTTCAGATCAACGAACAAGAAATCAAATTGATCATGTGGTGATCGACAGAAGGCATGCTTCCAGTGTGATGGATGTGAAATTGATCCGTGGTGCAGCTAAGGTGCGCACGCGTTTATGTGCTCGACGTCAGTAAGCTGCAATCACCAGAAATAGCAGATGCATTTGCCACTCGACTATCGGATCTGCTTATGCAGAACACTCACCCACTTGACGTCTTTCAGGTGCAAGAAGAGGGAGTTGGAAAGACGCGAGTGTGAGGAGATAGAGATGTGTACCGACAAGGCTCAGAGACTCAGAGACTCGAAAATTCTTCGAAAAGATTAAGCGCATGAGTGGCGGTTTAAATCCCGGGCCCTCTTCTTGTCGTGATGGAAATGGGAATCTGGTTACAGATGTCCAGAGTGTACTGAGCCTATGGAGGGAACACTTCTCCACGTTACTGAATGGCGATGCTACGAAATATTCCGCCAGTGGAGGAAATTGCCCGATAACCCCAATTACAGATGATGGTGTTGATGTTCCACCACCCGACTATGACGAGGTTAAAACGGCCGTTTTAAGGCTGAAGAACAACAAAGCTGCAGGTGCTGATGGCCTGCCTGCCGAGTTGTTTGAGACCGGAGGCGATGAGCTGTTCGGCAGCAACCACCAGCTCATAAGCAGAATATGGTCGGGTAAAAGCATGCCCGATGATTGGAGGCTCAGCGTTCTCTGTCCCGTACATAAAAACGTAGATTCCACAATTTGCGCCAACTACCGTGGAATAAGTCTCCTGAGCATCGCATACAAGGTTCTATCAAGCGTACAGTGTGAAATATTGAAGCCCTTGCTCAACAATCTGATTGGAACTTATCAGTGTGGCTTCAGACCTGGTAAATCTACCATCGACCAGATTTTCACACTGCGCCAAATCCTGGAGAAGATCCAAGCAAAACAGATCGACACACACCACCAATTTGTTGATTATAAAGCCGCTTTCGACAGTCCGGTAAGGGATTACCTATACGCAACAATGTCTGAGTTCGGTATTCCTGCAAAGCTCATTCGACTTCGTAGAATGATACTGCATAACTCCTGTTGTGCAGTGAAAATTGAGAAGGACCTCTCCACACCGTTTAATACCGAACGTGGTTTCAAACAAGGTGATTCATATCGTGCGACTTCTTCAATCTTATTATGGAGAAAATAATACGAGCTGCTGATCTACGACATAATGACAGTATTTTCAACAAAAGTGTCATGCTGTTGGCGTATGCTGACGATATTGACATAATCAGCATGAACACACGAGCATGAACACACGAGGCCGAGACGAAGTATCTAGTGTCCCGGCGTCTTGGATAGCACGTCACTGTTGACAACTACGCCTTTAAAGTAGTAAGGAACTTTGTCTATCTCGAAACCAGCATTAACAGCAGTAATGACGTCAGCCTGGAGATATTGCGAAGGATCACTCTTGAAAACGGGTGCTACTTTGGGCTAAGTTAGCAATTGAGAAGTCAAGCCCTCTCTCGAAGAACGAAAACTGCACTCTACAAGTCTCTCATCATTCTGTTCTTACATATGGTACTGAAGCCTGGACAATTTTTACATCGGTTGAGCGAATGCTTGGGGTTTTCGATAGAAAAGTCCTACGCATGATCTTTGGACCTATTTGCGTTGGTAGCGAGTACCGAACAAAGTACAACCATGAGCTGTGCGAGCTGTATGCCGATATTGACATAGTAAAGCACATCAAAATCCAGCGGCTGCGCTGGCTAGGTCATGTCGAGCGAATGGAAGAACACGCTCCAGCTAAGAAGGTGTTATATTCGGAACCCGCTGGAGGACGACGCAGAATAGGAAGACCTAACCATGGCTATCGAAGCATGTTATATTCGGCCTAAATTGATACTAGGTTGTTATGGCCACATAAATAAGTAAATAGAATAATTAATCTTAAAATTGAATTATCATGAACATTGATATTTAAGTACACTGAGTATCTACGCCAGAAAATTACGTCACGCGAGTTAGGTGTTTGAATAAAAAAAGAACAACTTCAGTTGGAAAAATTACTTCTTCCTTTATTGAGTTCGATCTTAAGACTAATTTTACAATTTTGTAAAGTACTAGAAAGTGCCCGAAAATTGTTCAAAAGAGAGAGTGAAAATTCAAGGGAGAAATAAACAAAATTGATTACTAGGCATATAAGTTCGATGGCGATATTATTTATTGGTTTGTTATTGTTACATCGGCACTTGTACAATTTATTTATGTTACAAGTGTCGATTGCATTCAATTCAATTTATTGGTTTCGCTGCAATATGCTTATCGACCACAATGGTGTCGACTTTCATACGGCATATCCTCAGTGCAACGACATTTATGTAATTTTTGTTTACATTGCAAGTAATTGTTTTCGGGTAACGACAATTATGCTGTTTTGTATATTATTACGTAAGTGTCGCTGACTTTGGATGTTTACTTGGGCAACGGCACTTATGTAAGTTATACATAAGTGTCGTTGACTTTGTTTAGATATTTTTCCATTATGACTTCGATTTGGACGATGCTTGCAAGGGATGGTTGAGTATGTGGAAGTACATACGTAACTCGCGCACTGTCTGGTGGATTTGGTGCCACCTTTATAGAAGGCGAATGCGACTCTGACTTGATCAGTTCAAACATATTCTTTGAGTAATGGTATTGGCCAACAACGAAAGGCTTAACCATTTAAAAGGTGATAAAAAGTGTGCTGATACGAATATAACAACAACCACAAGTAGCAGCAGCACCATCACCACATCAACCGTATTAATAACAACAGCAACTAATGAAGCAGAACAAATGGAAGAAAATCAGCGACAACAACAGCAAGATTTGTCGTCAAGTATCAACAGAAATAGTCTAATATTGGAAAATCTGACAGCAGCCAAACTCAACCTCATATAAGTGGATCACGAGAAATGCCTCATCCACAAAAACATCAACAATCCTAAAAACATCGGCAACAAGTAGATTTTGAATTATTATTATTTATTATTTTATTATTAAAGAACGATTAATCTCAAACAACTTTAATTTAGTAGAAATCAAAAAGCAGTCGTAGGGGTAGAGAAAAAATCAAAGTAGGCCATTTTGACTTGAGTCACAAGGAGAGTATAGAAGCAGAAAAGTTGAGGACCATGATTTCGATTTCGAACCAACGAAACAAGTCTCTGCAAGTGGTTTCCGATAGCGCACTGTCTCCACAAGCGAATTTCTTCAATTTGAAGCAAAGAAGTAGAGCTTCTGGCACGAAAATAGACATGATTATACGATGAAAAATGTATGTTGTTGTATGAAATCACTGGTGATGTTTACTAATTGATGTAAACAGGTGTCGAACTCATAAAAAAAGGATGCACAGTCGATAATAGCTCAATATTCTCATTAACGCCATCTACGAGCAAACAGCGGATTTGGGCTTGCACACCTGATATATATATATATATATATATATATATATATATATATATATATATATATATATATATATATATATATATATATATTGTTACGTTTTTATTCTGTGAACGTTTAATTCTATTTGAATTACCTTGATCGATCACTGGATTCTGTTAATGATAACTGCAACACTTATTTTATACAACTATATACAGCAACAATTTATTTAATAATCTCTATTTACAATCAACACTGTTTACAATCAACTATTTACTATAACACTTAAATGTACTTGCAACTTTTGGCTCTGTATCAATGTTTTCGCAATCACGTTCTGAATTAGATTGATTTCACTGCTCAACACTGGCTCTATTTATACTCTGTTGGCAACACCCCAGAATCTTCCTTTATCGAGATTCTTCTCTTCCTTTCTCGTTGGCTTGTTCTGGTTATCGCTTATTTCTTTTTGTTGACATTCGTTTCGATGCTGCCAATAGAGTCAGTCACAATAGTGATGAGTAATCAACTATCGATACTCGTTACACTGCCCTCCTCTTAACCTTGTTCGTCCCGAACAAGTTTTTATACTTCCCCTCCATATGGCGCAAGTCGCTCCAAGTGCACTACTTTAAACTTTGCTCTTTTATTCCAGGCACGTTGAATGCGATACACTACGTCATTTATCTTTGCTATAATCTCATATGGTTCTTCCCAATGAGTCTGTAGTTTAGGGGACAGGCCTTTCTTTCGTTGTGGATTATGAAGCATTACAAGCTCTCCTTCATAGAACCCTTTTGAATTTGCTTTCAAGTCATACCTGGCCTTCATCTTATCGCTTATCATCTGCGACCGCTCTCTGATGAACTGATGTACTTCATCCAACTGTTCCCGCTTTTCGCTAGTATAATTTCCTTCGGTTGATCTCGTTGGTGTTACAACTCCAAATTTTAAATCAGCTGGCAGTCTTAACTCGTTTCCAAAAATTGCCATTGCCGGTGTAGTAGCCGTCGTATCATGTTGTGCGCATCGATATGCCATGAGGAAAATTGGTATATGTACATCCCAGTCTCTTTGGTATTTATCTACGACTTTTCTCAAATATTCCTCCAAGGTACGGTTAAATCGTTCTACCATGCCATCAGATTGTGGATGCAAAGGTGTTGTACGAGTTTTGTATATACCCAGCATACGGCATATCTCTTGGAATACAACTGATTCGAAATTTCGACCTTGGTCTGAGTGTAATTCCATCGGTACACCAAAACGAGTAATCCATTGGTTGACGAATACATCCGCAACTGTACTAGCTTCTTGATTTGGAATGGGGTATACTTCAGGCCATTTACTGAAGTAATCTATAACCACCAGAACATACTTGTTTCCTGCGTTGCTTATTGGAAATGGCCCAGCTATGTCCATAGCAATTCGCTCAAATGGAGCACCCACGGTGTATTGGTGCATCTTACCTCGACTTTTCTTAGTGGTACCTTTGGCCATTGCACATTGCTTACATTTCCGAATCCAATCAGCGACATGGTCATGACATCCAACCCAATAAAATCGGTTCTTTATTTTCTCGACGGTTTTGGTGATTCCCAAATGCCCTCCACTGGAGGCATTGTGATACTCAGCTATCACTTCATTTATTCTCGCCTTGGGTACCACTAGCAGATCATAAGTGATTTTTCCATTTTCACTTTCCCATGTTCGGAATAAACATCCGTCTCGTAAGTGCAGGCTTTGCCACTGCGCCCAGTATGCCTTTGCTATTGGACTCTCATTAGCCATTTCTTGCCAATCTGGACGTATGCCCTGCTCCTTGTATTCCATAATCTTTGCGAGATCTGGGTCGTTCCGTTGATCTTCTTGAACTCGTTCGGTTGTCCATGACTCTTCCGATAATACATTCGTAAGTTGTAGGTTAACAATGTGATTCTGGCTTCCTACCCGAGAACAATGTTTACTATCTACGGTGCAAGTACGATGATATGGAGTAACAGCTTTACCACGATGAATGACATCACGATCTTCCTTTCGTTGTCCTGGTGAATTCGATCTTTGTTGCTTGCGTCGTAGCCGACAATTACGCGCCATGTGTCCTCTTCGATGGCATATGAAGCACTTACCGGTAAATTTATTTTTGTGTTGATTCCTTGTTCTTCCTTTAGGCTTCATACTCGATTGATTGCAATCACGCGCTATATGCCCTCTTTTGTCGCAAATGAAGCACTTTCCATTAAATCTGTTTTCGCGTCGACCTGCTCTTACTTCAGGCTGAACTACTGATTTTACTGCCTGACGCACTGCTTCAACCAGATGTGATGTTTTCCCCTCTAGTTTGTGTACTTCTGGCACTGGTCGACACATTAAGCTGGCGGCTTCATATGTCAAAGCGCTACTGACTGTTTCGGCATATGTATTCCTGGGTGACATGATTAGGGCACGCTTTGTCTTTCCATCACGTATGCCATCTATGAATGCCTCTATTTTTATTTTTTCGACGAACTCTTCCGAATTACCAGAGAACGCAAGATGACATAAGCGCTCAATGTCAGAAGCGAATTCCTGCAGGCTCTCATTATTCCGTTGCACTCGCGATCTCAATTCCACTCGATGTAACTGACTCTTGTATTCATTTCCATATTTTCGCTGGAGTGTGTCCATCAGTGATTGGTAGCTACCACGATCTTTCTCTGGAATCATCTGTAACACGTCGGAAGCATTACCTTTTAATGCGACTATTAAAGCAGCAGTCTTGTCGCTATCATCCCATTGATTCTTCGAAGCTGTTGTCTCGAATTGAAGCTTAAAGATATTGAATGGCGTGCTTCCGTCAAATGTTGGTGGCTTTAGTTTAATTGTAGTTGACTCTCTTATCACTGATGTGGTTGCTCCACTTATTTTTAGTTGGTTGAGATCGTGTTGTAATTTCTCGAACTTATCTTCCAAGTCATCTACATGTTCCTTCAGATCCATGACTTTTTCATTAATGGTTCCGGAAATTTCCTGAAATCTAATCTCAATTCCTTTTTGTAGATTTTCGATGACGTGTTCTTGTCGAGCCGAACCTTCTTGAATTTCCATACGCAATTCAGCCGAATGTTCTTGAAGCTTGGAGTCAATTGTTTTCTGGAACTCTCCCATAGCGTTTTCTTGGCGAGACGCATTTTCTTGTAGCTGTTGTTTCTGCTGTTGCATCATGGTTTTCATGAAATCCATGAGTTGACCACTCGAATCTATTTTGCTCTCTTCCTCAGCGTGCACAACTGCTTGTATATCGGCTTCCTCGAAGAACTCATATTCTTCTACATTAATTCCCTTAGCCTCCATAGCTTGCCTCAGCCTCACCAGCAGTTCCTCCTTTGCACCTGATGACGATAGATTCATCTCTACCAACAGTTTTTTAAGCTGGTCCACTTTTAGTTGGTCAATTTTCACCATCTTTACAGAATCCCACTTCTGACACCAATTGTTACGTTTTTATTCTGTGAACGTTTAATTCTATTTGAATTACCTTGTTCGATCACTGGATTCTGTTAATGATAACTGCAACACTTATTTTATACAACTATATACAGCAACAATTTATTTAATAATCTCTATTTACAATCAACACTGTTTACAATCAACTATTTACTATAACACTTAAATGTACTTGCAACTTTTGGCTCTGTATCAATGTTTTCGCAATCACGTTCTGAATTAGATTGATTTCACTGCTCAACACTGGCTCTATTTATACTCTGTTGGCAACACCCCAGAATCTTCCTTTATCGAGATTCTTCTCTTCCTTTCTCGTTGGCTTGTTCTGGTTATCGCTTATTTCTTTTTGTTGACATTCGTTTCGATGCTGCCAATAGAGTCAGTCACAATAGTGATGAGTAATCAACTATCGATACTCGTTACACTGCCCTCCTCTTAACCTTGTTCGTCCCGAACAAGTTTTTATACTTCCCCTCCATATGGCGCAAGTCGCTCCAAGTGCACTACTTTAAACTTTGCTCTTTTATTCCAGGCACGTTGAATGCGATACACTACGTCATTTATCTTTGCTATAATCTCATATGGTCCTTCCCAATGAGTCTGTAGTTTAGGGGACAGGCCTTTCTTTCGTTGTGGATTATGAAGCATTACAAGCTCTCCTTCATAGAACCCTTTTGAATTTGCTTTCAAGTCATACCTGGCCTTCATCTTATCGCTTATCATCTGCGACCGCTCTCTGATGAACTGATGTACTTCATCCAACTGTTCCCGCTTTTCGCTAGTATAATTTCCTTCGGTTGATCTCGTTGGTGTTACAACTCCAAATTTTAAATCAGCTGGCAGTCTTAACTCGTTTCCAAAAATTGCCATTGCCGGTGTAGTAGCCGTCGTATCATGTTGTGCGCATCGATATGCCATGAGGAAAATTGGTATATGTACATCCCAGTCTCTTTGGTATTTATCTACGACTTTTCTCAAATATTCCTCCAAGGTACGGTTAAATCGTTCTACCATGCCATCAGATTGTGGATGCAAAGGTGTTGTACGAGTTTTGTATATACCCAGCATACGGCATATCTCTTGGAATACAACTGATTCGAAATTTCGACCTTGGTCTGAGTGTAATTCCATCGGTACACCAAAACGAGTAATCCATTGGTTGACGAATACATCCGCAACTGTACTAGCTTCTTGATTTGGAATGGGGTATACTTCAGGCCATTTACTGAAGTAATCTATAACCACCAGAACATACTTGTTTCCTGCGTTGCTTATTGGAAATGGCCCAGCTATGTCCATAGCAATTCGCTCAAATGGAGCACCCACGGTGTATTGGTGCATCTTACCTCGACTTTTCTTAGTGGTACCTTTGGCCATTGCACATTGCTTACATTTCCGAATCCAATCAGCGACATGGTCATGACATCCAACCCAATAAAATCGGTTCTTTATTTTCTCGACGGTTTTGGTGATTCCCAAATGCCCTCCACTGGAGGCATTGTGATACTCAGCTATCACTTCATTTATTCTCGCCTTGGGTACCACTAGCAGATCATAAGTGATTTTTCCATTTTCACTTTCCCATGTTCGGAATAAACATCCGTCTCGTAAGTGCAGGCTTTGCCACTGCGCCCAGTATGCCTTTGCTATTGGACTCTCATTAGCCATTTCTTGCCAATCTGGACGTATGCCCTGCTCCTTGTATTCCATAATCTTTGCGAGATCTGGGTCGTTCCGTTGATCTTCTTGAACTCGTTCGGTTGTCCATGACTCTTCCGATAATACATTCGTAAGTTGTAGGTTAACAATGTGATTCTGGCTTCCTACCCGAGAACAATGTTTACTATCTACGGTGCAAGTACGATGATATGGAGTAACAGCTTTACCACGATGAATGACATCACGATCTTCCTTTCGTTGTCCTGGTGAATTCGATCTTTGTTGCTTGCGTCGTAGCCGACAATTACGCGCCATGTGTCCTCTTCGATGGCATATGAAGCACTTACCGGTAAATTTATTTTTGTGTTGATTCCTTGTTCTTCCTTTAGGCTTCATACTCGATTGATTGCAATCACGCGCTATATGCCCTCTTTTGTCGCAAATGAAGCACTTTCCATTAAATCTGTTTTCGCGTCGACCTGCTCTTACTTCAGGCTGAACTACTGATTTTACTGCCTGACGCACTGCTTCAACCAGATGTGATGTTTTCCCCTCTAGTTTGTGTACTTCTGGCACTGGTCGACACATTAAGCTGGCGGCTTCATATGTCAAAGCGCTACTGACTGTTTCGGCATATGTATTCCTGGGTGACATGATTAGGGCACGCTTTGTCTCTCCATCACGTATGCCATCTATGAATGCCTCTATTTTTATTTTTTCGACGAACTCTTCCGAATTACCAGAGAACGCAAGATGACATAAGCGCTCAATGTCAGAAGCGAATTCCTGCAGGCTCTCATTATTCCGTTGCACTCGCGATCTCAATTCCACTCGATGTAACTGACTCTTGTATTCATTTCCATATTTTCGCTGGAGTGTGTCCATCAGTGATTGGTAGCTACCACGATCTTTCTCTGGAATCATCTGTAACACGTCGGAAGCATTACCTTTTAATGCGACTATTAAAGCAGCAGTCTTGTCGCTATCATCCCATTGATTCTTCGAAGCTGTTGTCTCGAATTGAAGCTTAAAGATATTGAATGGCGTGCTTCCGTCAAATGTTGGTGGCTTTAGTTTAATTGTAGTTGACTCTCTTATCACTGATGTGGTTGCTCCACTTATTTTTAGTTGGTTGAGATCGTGTTGTAATTTCTCGAACTTATCTTCCAAGTCATCTACATGTTCCTTCAGATCCATGACTTTTTCATTAATGGTTCCGGAAATTTCCTGAAATCTAATCTCAATTCCTTTTTGTAGATTTTCGATGACGTGTTCTTGTCGAGCCGAACCTTCTTGAATTTCCATACGCAATTCAGCCGAATGTTCTTGAAGCTTGGAGTCAATTGTTTTCTGGAACTCTCCCATAGCGTTTTCTTGGCGAGACGCATTTTCTTGTAGCTGTTGTTTCTGCTGTTGCATCATGGTTTTCATGAAATCCATGAGTTGACCACTCGAATCTATTTTGCTCTCTTCCTCAGCGTGCACAACTGCTTGTATATCGGCTTCCTCGAAGAACTCATATTCTTCTACATTAATTCCCTTAGCCTCCATAGCTTGCCTCAGCCTCACCAGCAGTTCCTCCTTTGCACCTGATGACGATAGATTCATCTCTACCAACAGTTTTTTAAGCTGGTCCACTTTTAGTTGGTCAATTTTCACCATCTTTACAGAATCCCACTTCTGACACCAATTGTTACGTTTTTATTCTGTGAACGTTTAATTCTATTTGAATTACCTTGTTCGATCACTGGATTCTGTTAATGATAACTGCAACACTTATTTTATACAACTATATACAGCAACAATTTATTTAATAATCTCTATTTACAATCAACACTGTTTACAATCAACTATTTACTATAACACTTAAATGTACTTGCAACTTTTGGCTCTGTATCAATGTTTTCGCAATCACGTTCTGAATTAGATTGATTTCACTGCTCAACACTGGCTCTATTTATACTCTGTTGGCCCAGAATCTTCCTTTATCGAGATTCTTCTCTTCCTTTCTCGTTGGCTTGTTCTGGTTATCGCTTATTTCTTTTTGTTGACATTCGTTTCGATGCTGCCAATAGAGTCAGTCACAATAGTGATGAGTAATCAACTATCGATACTCGTTACACTGCCCTCCTCTTAACCTTGTTCGTCCCGAACAAGTTTTTATACTTCCCCTCCATATGGCGCAAGTCGCTCCAAGTGCACTACTTTAAACTTTGCTCTTTTATTCCAGGCACGTTGAATGCGATACACTACGTCATTTATCTTTGCTATAATCTCATATGGTCCTTCCCAATGAGTCTGTAGTTTAGGGGACAGGCCTTTCTTTCGTTGTGGATTATGAAGCATTACAAGCTCTCCTTCATAGAACCCTTTTGAATTTGCTTTCAAGTCATACCTGGCCTTCATCTTATCGCTTATCATCTGCGACCGCTCTCTGATGAACTGCTGTACTTCATCCAACTGTTCCCGCTTTTCGCTAGTATAATTTCCTTCGGTTGATCTCGTTGGTGTTACAACTCCAAATTTTAAATCAGCTGGCAGTCTTAACTCGTTTCCAAAAATTGCCATTGCCGGTGTAGTAGCCGTCGTATCATGTTGTGCGCATCGATATGCCATGAGGAAAATTGGTATATGTACATCCCAGTCTCTTTGGTATTTATCTACGACTTTTCTCAAATATTCCTCCAAGGTACGGTTAAATCGTTCTACCATGCCATCAGATTGTGGATGCAAAGGTGTTGTACGAGTTTTGTATATACCCAGCATACGGCATATCTCTTGGAATACAACTGATTCGAAATTTCGACCTTGGTCTGAGTGTAATTCCATCGGTACACCAAAACGAGTAATCCATTGGTTGACGAATACATCCGCAACTGTACTAGCTTCTTGATTTGGAATGGGGTATACTTCAGGCCATTTACTGAAGTAATCTATAACCACCAGAACATACTTGTTTCCTGCGTTGCTTATTGGAAATGGCCCAGCTATGTCCATAGCAATTCGCTCAAATGGAGCACCCACGGTGTATTGGTGCATCTTACCTCGACTTTTCTTAGTGGTACCTTTGGCCATTGCACATTGCTTACATTTCCGAATCCAATCAGCGACATGGTCATGACATCCAACCCAATAAAATCGGTTCTTTATTTTCTCGACGGTTTTGGTGATTCCCAAATGCCCTCCACTGGAGGCATTGTGATACTCAGCTATCACTTCATTTATTCTCGCCTTGGGTACCACTAGCAGATCATAAGTGATTTTTCCATTTTCACTTTCCCATGTTCGGAATAAACATCCGTCTCGTAAGTGCAGGCTTTGCCACTGCGCCCAGTATGCCTTTGCTATTGGACTCTCATTAGCCATTTCTTGCCAATCTGGACGTATGCCCTGCTCCTTGTATTCCATAATCTTTGCGAGATCTGGGTCGTTCCGTTGATCTTCTTGAACTCGTTCGGTTGTCCATGACTCTTCCGATAATACATTCGTAAGTTGTAGGTTAACAATGTGATTCTGGCTTCCTACCCGAGAACAATGTTTACTATCTACGGTGCAAGTACGATGATATGGAGTAACAGCTTTACCACGATGAATGACATCACGATCTTCCTTTCGTTGTCCTGGTGAATTCGATCTTTGTTGCTTGCGTCGTAGCCGACAATTACGCGCCATGTGTCCTCTTCGATGGCATATGAAGCACTTACCGGTAAATTTATTTTTGTGTTGATTCCTTGTTCTTCCTTTAGGCTTCATACTCGATTGATTGCAATCACGCGCTATATGCCCTCTTTTGTCGCAAATGAAGCACTTTCCATTAAATCTGTTTTCGCGTCGACCTGCTCTTACTTCAGGCTGAACTACTGATTTTACTGCCTGACGCACTGCTTCAACCAGATGTGATGTTTTCCCCTCTAGTTTGTGTACTTCTGGCACTGGTCGACACATTAAGCTGGCGGCTTCATATGTCAAAGCGCTACTGACTGTTTCGGCATATGTATTCCTGGGTGACATGATTAGGGCACGCTTTGTCTCTCCATCACGTATGCCATCTATGAATGCCTCTATTTTTATTTTTTCGACGAACTCTTCCGAATTACCAGAGAACGCAAGATGACATAAGCGCTCAATGTCAGAAGCGAATTCCTGCAGGCTCTCATTATTCCGTTGCACTCGCGATCTCAATTCCACTCGATGTAACTGACTCTTGTATTCATTTCCATATTTTCGCTGGAGTGTGTCCATCAGTGATTGGTAGCTACCACGATCTTTCTCTGGAATCATCTGTAACACGTCGGAAGCATTACCTTTTAATGCGACTATTAAAGCAGCAGTCTTGTCGCTATCATCCCATTGATTCTTCGAAGCTGTTGTCTCGAATTGAAGCTTAAAGATATTGAATGGCGTGCTTCCGTCAAATGTTGGTGGCTTTAGTTTAATTGTAGTTGACTCTCTTATCACTGATGTGGTTGCTCCACTTATTTTTAGTTGGTTGAGATCGTGTTGTAATTTCTCGAACTTATCTTCCAAGTCATCTACATGTTCCTTCAGATCCATGACTTTTTCATTAATGGTTCCGGAAATTTCCTGAAATCTAATCTCAATTCCTTTTTGTAGATTTTCGATGACGTGTTCTTGTCGAGCCGAACCTTCTTGAATTTCCATACGCAATTCAGCCGAATGTTCTTGAAGCTTGGAGTCAATTGTTTTCTGGAACTCTCCCATAGCGTTTTCTTGGCGAGACGCATTTTCTTGTAGCTGTTGTTTCTGCTGTTGCATCATGGTTTTCATGAAATCCATGAGTTGACCACTCGAATCTATTTTGCTCTCTTCCTCAGCGTGCACAACTGCTTGTATATCGGCTTCCTCGAAGAACTCATATTCTTCTACATTAATTCCCTTAGCCTCCATAGCTTGCCTCAGCCTCACCAGCAGTTCCTCCTTTGCACCTGATGACGATAGATTCATCTCTACCAACAGTTTTTTAAGCTGGTCCACTTTTAGTTGGTCAATTTTCACCATCTTTACAGAATCCCACTTCTGACACCAATTGTTACGTTTTTATTCTGTGAACGTTTAATTCTATTTGAATTACCTTGTTCGATCACTGGATTCTGTTAATGATAACTGCAACACTTATTTTATACAACTATATACAGCAACAATTTATTTAATAATCTCTATTTACAATCAACACTGTTTACAATCAACTATTTACTATAACACTTAAATGTACTTGCAACTTTTGGCTCTGTATCAATGTTTTCGCAATCACGTTCTGAATTAGATTGATTTCACTGCTCAACACTGGCTCTATTTATACTCTGTTGGCCCAGAATCTTCCTTTATCGAAATTCTTCTCTTCCTTTCTCGTTGGCTTGTTCTGGTTATCGCTTATTTCTTTTTGTTGACATTCGTTTCGATGCTGCCAATAGAGTCAGTCACAATAGTGATGAGTAATCAACTATCGATACTCGTTACAATATATATATATATATATATATATACGTATATATATACATATATACACACATATATATATATATATATATATATATATATATATATATATATATATATATATATATATATATATATAGCAAAATATAAGTCAGTCCATGCGTGTTTCTTTTTTCATTTCTATTCATATACGAATATCTATCAAGAATATACTATGTACTATTTACAATCATTTTCTGAACGCGCAGATTGTTTTATTAATAGGTCGCAGAAGCAGAGAAAAACGCAATAAGATTGGCATTTGTAAATTATGGTTTGTGCCTTGTAGATCTTAACAAAAACCATATTTTTATTATAATGGAAATTAAGTTATACCAATGCTCAGATTTATTAAAATTGTTCGGTACTTAGTATCACAATGAATCTTACTTAACCTAAGTGAGGCTAAGTTAGCCTCTCAGTGTGTGTGAGAGAGATGCCGGTGGGCTCATACCTTGGTTGAGTTGATGTTCTGATTTTTTCTCTACCTCAATTACCGACTGCTTTTTGATTTCTACTAAATTAAAGTTGTTTGAGATTAATCGTTCTTTAATAATAAAATAATAAATAATAATAATTCAAAATCTACTTGTTGCCGATGTTTTTAGGATTGTTGATGTTTTTGTGGATGAGGCATTTCTCGTGATCCACTTATATGAGGTTGAGTTAATGTGGTGTCCATCAGTTCGCTCATTTCGGGTGATATATTTGGCTGCTGTCAGATTTTCCAATATTAGACTATTTCTGTTGATACTTGACGACAAATCTTGCTGTTGTTGTCGCTGATTTTCTTCCATTTGTTCTGCTTCATTAGTTGTTGTTGTTATTAATACGGTTGATGTGGTGATGGTGCTGCTGCTACTTGTGGTTGTTGTTATATTCGTATCAGCACACTTTTTATCACCTTTTAAATGGTTAAGCCTTTCGTTGTTGGCCAATACCATTACTCAAAGAATATGTTTGAACTGATCAAGTCAGAGTCGCATTCGCCTTCTATAAAGGTGGCACCAAATCCACCAGACAGTGCGCGAGTTACGTATGTACTTCCACATACTCAACCATCCCTTGCAAGCATCGTCCAAATCGAAGTCATAATGGAAAAATATCTAAACAAAGTCAACGACACTTATGTATAACTTACATAAGTGCCGTTGCCCAAGTAAACATCCAAAGTCAGCGACACTTACGTAATAATATACAAAACAGCATAATTGTCGTTACCCGAAAACAATTACTTGCAATGTAAACAAAAATTACATAAATGTCGTTGCACTGAGGATATGCCGTATGAAAGTCGACACCATTGTGGTCGATAAGCATATTGCAGCGAAACCAATAAATTGAATTGAATGCAATCGACACTTGTAACATAAATAAATTGTACAAGTGCCGATGTAACAATAACAAACCAATAAATAATATCGCCATCGAACTTATATGCCTAGTAATCAATTTTGTTTATTTCTCCCTTGAATTTTCACTCTCTCTTTTGAACAATTTTCGGGCACTTTCTAGTACTTTACAAAATTGTAAAATTAGTCTTAAGATCGAACTCAATAAAGGAAGAAGTAATTTTTCCAACTGAAGTTGTTCTTTTTTTATTCAAACACCTAACTCGCGTGACGTAATTTTCTGGCGTAGATACTCAGTGTACTTAAATATCAATGTTCATGATAATTCAATTTTAAGATTAATTATTCTATTTACTTATTTATGTGGCCATAACAACCTAGTATCAATTTAGGCCGAATATAACATGCTTCGATAGCCATGGTTAGGTCTTCCTATTCTGCGTCGTCCTCCAGCGGGTTCCGAATATAACACCTTCTTAGCTGGAGCGTGTTCTTCCATTCGCTCGACATGACCTAGCCAGCGCAGCCGCTGGATTTTGATGTGCTTTACTATGTCAATATCGGCATACAGCTCGCACAGCTCATGGTTGTACTTTGTTCGGTACTCGCTACCAACGCAAATAGGTCCAAAGATCATGCGTAGGACTTTTCTATCGAAAACCCCAAGCATTCGCTCAACCGATGTAAAAATTGTCCAGGCTTCAGTACCATATGTAAGAACAGAATGATGAGAGACTTGTAGAGTGCAGTTTTCGTTCTTCGAGAGAGGGCTTGACTTCTCAATTGCTAACTTAGCCCAAAGTAGCACCCGTTTTCAAGAGTGATCCTTCGCAATATCTCCAGGCTGACGTCATTACTGCTGTTAATGCTGGTTCCGAGATAGACAAAGTTCCTTACTACTTTAAAGGCGTAGTTGTCAACAGTGACGTGCTATCCAAGACGCCGGGACACTAGATACTTCGTCTCGGCCTCGTGTGTTCATGCTCGTGTGTTCATGCTGATTATGTCAATATCGTCAGCATACGCCAACAGCATGACACTTTTGTTGAAAATACTGTCATTATGTCGTAGATCAGCAGCTCGTATTATTTTCTCCATAATAAGATTGAAGAAGTCGCACGATATGAATCACCTTGTTTGAAACCACGTTCGGTATTAAACGGTGTGGAGAGGTCCTTCTCAATTTTCACTGCACAACAGGAGTTATGCAGTATCATTCTACGAAGTCGAATGAGCTTTGCAGGAATACCGAACTCAGACATTGTTGCGTATAGGTAATCCCTTACCGGACTGTCGAAAGCGGCTTTATAATCAACAAATTGGTGGTGTGTGTCGATCTGTTTTTCTTGGATCTTCTCCAGGATTTGGCGCAGTGTGAAAATCTGGTCGATGGTAGATTTACCAGGTCTGAAGCCACACTGATAAGTTCCAATCAGATTGTTGAGCAAGGGCTTCAATATTTCACACTGTACGCTTGATAGAACCTTTTATGCGATGCTCAGGAGACTTATTCCACGGTAGTTGGCGCAAATTGTGGAATCTACTTTTTTATGTACGGGACAGAGAACACTGAGCCTCCAATCATCGGGCATGCTTTTACCCGACCATATTCTGCTTATGAGCTGGTGGTTGCTGCCGAACAGCTCATCGCCTCCGGTCTCAAACAACTCGGCAGGCAGGCCATCAGCACCTGCAGCTTTGTTGTTCTTCAGCCTTAAAACGGCCGTTTTAACCTCGTCATAGTCGGGTGGTGGAACATCAACACCATCATCTGTAATTGGGGTTATCGGGCAATTTCCTCCACTGGCGGAATATTTCGTAGCATCGCCATTCAGTAACGTGGAGAAGTGTTCCCTCCATAGGCTCAGTACACTCTGGACATCTGTAACCAGATTCCCATTTCCATCACGACAAGAAGAGGGCCCGGGATTTAAACCGCCACTCAGGCGCTTAATCTTTTCGAAGAATTTTCGAGTCTCTGAGTCTCTGAGCCTTGTCGGTACACATCTCTATCTCCTCATCTCCTGCTATTTCTGGTGATTGCAGCTTACTGACGTCGAGCACATAAACGCGTGCGCACCTTAGCTGCACCACGGATCGATTTCACATCCATCACACTGGAAGCATGCCTTCTGTCAATCACCACATGATCAATTTGATTTCTTGTTCGTTGATCTGAAGAAAACCATGTCGCTTTGTAGATGCCGAGATGTTGGATCTGGTACCACCAATTACCATGTTTCGGTTGCGGTGAAGTCGATCAGCCTCATTCCGTTGTCGGAAATTTTTCGGCGGAATTTTCCAGTTGGACCAAAGGTACCTTCCTTGCCCACCCTGCCATTAAAGTCGCCAAGCACGATTTTGAAATCGTGGCGGTGGCAGCGGTCGTAAGTTCCTTCGAGGCGCTGAAAGAAGCTCCCCTTGGTCACATTGTCTTTCTCATCCGTAGGAACGTGGGCACATATAAGGCTGATATTAAAGAATGTTGCCTTGATGCGGATTGTGTCCAGCCGTTCGTTCACAGGCGTGAAATGTGAGACAAGATATCGTAGTCTCTTGCTGACCGAAAATCCACATCCTAATTCGTGTCTTGCAGCATGGCAACTGTATCACAGGACGCTCTTTTGGAGCAGCCCTGTCCATCCATCGCGTTTCCTGGATAGCGGTGATGTCAGATCTGTATTTTTCGAGGATATCAACCAGTTGGATAGAGGCACCTTCCCTATAAAGGGATTTAGATTAATTGTAGATTGGAAAGAGATCCGCGTAGAATGGGTCTCACGGTGTATGACGGCATGACCATATTTCGAAGGATCAGTCTTGCTGACAGGTTATACTTTGGGCTAAGAAAGCAATTGAGAAGTCGGTCCTCTCTCGAGAAACAAAACCACACTCTACAAGTCTCGCATCATGCCTTACCTTAAATATGGCGCCGAAGCTTTGACGACTTGCACCTAAGATGAGAGAACGCTCGGAGTTTTCGAGAGAATTCAGCGGCTGCGCTGACTAGGTCATGTCGAGTGAATGGAAGAAGACGCTCCGGCTAAGAAGGTGTTATAATCGGAACCAGCTGGTGGATGAGGCAGAAGAAGCAGAACTAACCTCCGGTGGAAAGACCAGGTACTGGAGAACTTGTCAGCGCCTGAAATTTTTAACTGGCGCCAACTAGCGAAAGAAAGATTTGGTCGATCGATATTCTGTAAGTAAGTAAGTATCTATTCTTTTTTTTTTTGCCTCTGTAACTAATCTCTCGTATGTCACAAGAGATCAACACTATTTAACATTTGTTGGGTTAGGAGCGATAAATATCAAAATGTATATGTACAAGTATGTACCGAATTATCCAATTGGGCTGTGGCCTTAAATAAACGAGATGATGTGGCTTTGATGTGGTCAACGATTAGTCTGATTTATTTTACAAAATTTAATTTCTATTTCGTCTTATGATTTAAATATATAAACTAATACATAATTACTTTTACTTCGGAATATACTTCGTTCTTAATTGTAAATATGTATGTTACATTATTGGAAATTACTTACTTACTTACTTATGTGGCCATAACAACCGAATATCGATTTAGGCCGAAAATAACATGCTTCGCCAGCCATCTCTGTTCTTCGCTAGCTGGCGCCAGTTAGAAATTCCAAGTGCCGTCAGGTTCTCCAGTACTTGGTCTTTCCACCGGAGGTTTGGTCTTCCTCTTCTGCGTCGTCCTCCAGCGGGTTCCGAATATAACACCTTCTAAGCTGGAGCGTGTTCTTCCATTCGCTCGACATGACCTAGCCAGCGCAGCCGCTGGATTTTGATGCGCTTTACTATGTCAATATCGGCATATAGCTCGTACAGCTCATGGTTGTACCTTATTCGGTACTCGCCACCAACGCAAATAGGTCCAAAGATCCTGCGTAGGACCTTTCTCTCGAAAACTCCAAGCATTCGCTCATCCGAGATGGAAATTGTCCAGGCTTCAGCGCCATATGTTAGGACAGGCATGATGAGAGACTTGTAGAGTGCAGTTTTCGTTCTTCGAGAGAGGGCTTGACTTCTCAATTGCTAACTTAGCCCAAAGTAGCACCCGTTTTCAAGAGTGATCCTTCGCAATATCTCCAGGCTGACGTCATTACTGCTGTTAATGCTGGTTCCGAGATAGACAAAGTTCCTTACTACTTTAAAGGCGTAGTTGTCAACAGTGACGTGCTATCCAAGACGCCGGGACACTAGATACTTCGTCTCGGCCTCGTGTGTTCATGCTCGTGTGTTCATGCTGATTATGTCAATATCGTCAGCATACGCCAACAGCATGACACTTTTGTTGAAAATACTGTCATTATGTCGTAGATCAGCAACTCGTATTATTTTCTCCATAATAAGATTGAAGAAGTCGCACGATAACGAATCACCTTGTCTGAAACCCCGTTCGGTATTAAACGGTGCGGAGAGGTCCTTCCCAATTTTCACTGCACAACGAGAGTTATGCAGTGTCATTCTACAAAGTCGAATGAGCTTTGCAGGAATACCGAACTCAGACATTGTTGCGTAGAGGTAATCCCTTACCGGACTGTCGAAAGCGGCTTTATAATCAACAAATAGGTGGTGTGTGTCGATCTGTTTTTCTTGGGTCTTCTCCAGGATTTGGCGCAGTGTGAAAATCTGGTCGATGGTGGATTTACCAGGTCTGAAGCCACATTGATAAGGTCCAATCAGGTTGCTGAGCATAGGCTTCAACCTTTCACACAGTACGCTCGATAGAACCTTGTATGCGATGCTCAAGAGACTTATTCCACGGTAGTTGGCGCAAATTGTGGGGTCTCCTTTTTTATGTACAGGACAGAGAACACTGAGCCTCCAATCATCAGGCATGCTTTCATCCGACCATATTCTGCTTATGAGCTGGTGCATGCGGGTGAGCAGCTCATCGCCTCCGGTCTTAAACAACTCGGCAGGCAGGCCATCAGCACCTGCAGCTTTGTTGTTCTTCAGCCTTAAAATGGCCGTTTCAACCTCGTCATAGTCGGGTGGTGGAACATCAACACCATCATCTGTAATTGGGGTTATCGGGCAATCTCCTCCACTGGCGGAATTGTTCGTAGCATCGCCATTCAGTAACGTGGAGAAGTGTTCCCTCCATAGGCTCAGTACACTCTGGACATCTGTAACCAGATTCCCATTTCCATCACGACAAGAAGAGGCTCCGGGATTTAAACCTCCACTTAGGCGCTTGATCTTTTCGAAGAATTTTCGAGTCTCATTCTTGTCGGTACACATCTCTATTTCCTCACACTCACGTCTTTCCAACTCCCTCTTCTTGCGCCTGAAAAGACGTCTCTCTGCACTCCTTTTCTCTCTATACCGCTCCTTAACAGCTCGCGTTGCGCCTGCACGCAGGGTTCTTCTGTAGGCGGCGTCTTTCTCTGCGGTAGCGTCGCGACACTCCTGATCATACCACTCATTCCTCAGAGGCCGGTAGTAACCGATTACCTCCTCGGCAGCAGTAGTCATGGAGTGGGATATATGTGTCCACCGTGCGCATGTATCATCAAGTTGGGGAGTGTTCTGCATAAGCAGATCCGATAGTCGAGTGGAAAATGCATCTGCTGTCTCTGGTGATCGCAGCTTACTGACGTCGAGCTTTCTCTGTGTGGGACTTCTCTTGTTATTTGCGACACATAAGCGTGTGCGCACCTTAGCTGCAACAAGGTAGTGATCCGAGTCGATGTTGGCACCACGGATCGATTTCACGTCCATCACACTGGAAGCATGCCTTCCGTCAATCACCACATGATCAATTTGGTTTCTTGTACGATGATCTGGAGACAGCCATGTCGCTTTGTGGATGTCGAGATGCTGGAATCTGGTACCACCAATTACCATGTTTCGTGCTGCGGCGAAGTCGATCAGCCTCATTCCGTTATCGGAGGTGTTCTGGTGGAGGCTGAATTTTCCGACAGTTGGACCAAAGGTACCTTCCTTGCCCACCCTGGCATTAAAGTCGCCAAGCACGATTTTGATATCGTGGCGGGGGCAGCGGTCATAAGCTTCTTCGAGGCGCTGAAAGAAGCTCTCCTTGGTCACATTGTCCTTCTCATCCGTCGGAGCGTGGGCACATATAAGGCTGATGTTGAAAAATTTTGCCTTGATGCGGATTGTGGCCAGCCGTTCGTTCACAGGCGTGAACTGTGAGACAAGATGTCGTAGTCTCTTGCTGACCAAAAATCCACATCCTAATTCGTGCCTTTCAGCATGGCAACTGTAGTAGATATCACAGGACGCTCTTTTGGAGCAGCCCTGTCCTGTCCATCGCATTTCCTGGAGAGCGGTGATGTCAGCTCTGTATTTTTCGAGGACATCAACCAGCTGGATAGAGGCACCCTCCCTATAAAGGGATCGGACATTCCAGGTGCATATCCGTAAATCGTGGTCCTTTTTTCGTTTGCGGGGGTCATCAACAAAAGCGGTAGTCCTTATCCGAGGCATTTTAGTTTTTTTCATTGGGGGGGTTTTTTATGTGGCGGGTCCCAAACCCAACGCACAACCTCTAACCGAGGAGATTTTCGCCACTCACTTCAGCCGCCTCCCAGCGGGTGCCAGGAAGACGTTGCCCGGTGGTCGCCACATGGAGGGCCCCCATTAATAATAATGAAAGCGCCGTCACATAGTAAGCAGAGCAAGCTATATGACTACCCCTCATTAACAAATAAAGGTATCATCACATAGCGCTCAGATCAAACTACATGACAGCCAGTGAGTTGACTTGCGATGAGTTCAACAAGGATTGCGCTAGCCCCACCCAGTTGAGGCAGTTAGACACGTTACCTTGCGAAAACACCACCAGACCACCATAGGTATTGGTATACATATTTTAATTTAGAGAATTTATAAGCAATAGAGAGAGAGAACAGGTAAGGCTAAATATGTATAAATATGTATATATGTATATATCATGAGCAATTAATGAGAGTACAAATGAATACAAGATACCGTTAAAATGGATTCAAATGTACGATCATGATTGCATGTTAAATGATCATGATAAGGTAAATAAGAAAATATTAATATATATGTACAAGCGAAATGATATGAGCTAACCGGTGATGCAGTGATCCTCAATCTGTGACCAAACATCCCGGCCCCGTTGAAGGAACCTTCAAGCGGGTAGAACGGCAATTTTGTGTATGGGGCGCCGAATGACGCCTCTTATGGTACGGATATCAACAACTCGAATGCGCGAATCTTTACCAGGTATGCAGTTGACAACTTTACCCAAGTGCCAATGCTGAGGAGGAACGTTATCTTCATGAATGATGACCATTGTTCCATTTGTGACGTTTGAGTGATCAGCTGACCATTTTGTGCGCATTTGAAGCTCGTTGATATAATCATGTGACCATTTTTTCCAAAATGATTGTTTGATGGCGGTAATGCGAGACCATTTGTCGAGACAGTTTATGTTGGACGACACATTACGCTCCGGAAGTGCCTTAAAATTAGCACCAATAATAAAATGGCCTGGAGTAAGTGCTTCGAAGTCGCTCGGGTCAGTTGGGAGTGGTGTTATAGGACAAGAGTTGAGAATTGCTTCAATTTCGATCAAGACTGTTGTCATTTCCTCATATGTTAGCCTTGTGTTTTTCAAGCTGCGGTTCAAATGACCCTTAGCTGACTTTACAGCTGCCTCCCAAATGCCGCCAAAGTGAGGTGCTCTAGGAGGAATGAAATGAAAGTTTATAAATTCATTAGCGCAATACTTAACAATCGCATCTTGATGCCCTCTATCAAAGAGAAAAGCCTTTAAATCCATGAGTTTGTTCCTTGCACCAACAAAGTTTGTTGCGTTGTCACAAAAAATATCAGAAGGCAAGCCTCTGCGGCCAATAAGTCGCTTTAGTGATGCTAAAAAGGCATTTGTTGACAAGTCTGTCACAAGTTCAATGTGTACCGCCTTAGAAGCCAAACAAATAAAAATGGCGATGTAGGCCTTGTAAGGTGTTTTTCCTCTAATACGGAGATAGATATCGACAGGGCCGCAAAAATCAACACCGCATCGTGCAAAAGGGCGTGAAGGCGTCAAACGCTCAACTGGTAAATTTCCCATCATTTGCTGTAGCAATTTAGGTTTGTATCGCACGCAATGGACACAATTTCTGACCACGTGTGTCGCAATGTCTCGTGCGTTTACAATCCAAAATTCGAGGCGAATCAGGGCAAGTAATGCTTTGGGACAGCGTGATAGTTTTTGAGATGCAAATGCCGAACGTATAGCTTGACGAATTCGCACTTGCGAGGTAGTAGAATTGGATGCTTGCGGCTTTCTGGTAAGTCAGCTAATACGAGTCGCCCGCCGACTTTTTTTTTTTTTTCTAACAAGCTTTCTTTATTGGATCTTTCTAAATTACTTAGAAACTAACAATAAGTAATCAAATCTTACAAACTAACTAAAATTATGTGATATTCCCTATGTTCCATCACAATTTGGTGAGTCGCGAGGTATAGCAATTTCACAGCATATTCAGTGTGTCTTTTCTTTTTAATCGACGATGCCCCGTGCTCAGCAACAATTGCCTAGCAAGGGGATTCGGATGACTGTGTAATTTTTGAATGTAGCTTCTGCAAGACATTGCAACTTCCTCAGAAATTGTGGGTACATTTAAATCTCGATGGATGTTAACGTTCTTCATATACCAAGGCGCGTTTACAATAATTCGCAGACACTTGGATTGTATTCGCTGCAATTTTTCGATATTTGAGGGAGATGCGGTGCCCCAAAACTGAATACCATAAGTCCAGATTGGCTTCAGGATTGCTTTATATAATAGCACTTTGTATTCGAGATTCAACTTTGATCTTTTGTGTATCAGCCACCATAACTGATTCATTTTAAGCTTGATCTGAGTTTTCTTTGCCTCTATGTGATTTTTCCAGATCAGCCTTCTGTCGAGGTGAATTCCCAAGTACTTTGTTGAGGAACATTGTGGAACTGATTGGCCATTAATTTTAAGTGGGGGACATGTATCTGGCCTTAGCGTGAAGGTTACATGTACGCTCTTTGATTCATTGACTTTTATACGCCATTTTGCTAGCCAGATTTCGAGAGAATCGATATGAGTTTGCAGGAGTTTAGTAGCTTCTATGGGGTTAGAGCGAGAGCACAATATTGCCGTATCATCTGCAAAGGTCGATATAAATGTATGGTTATTGCTGGGCATATCTGTAGTGTATAAGAGATACAGTAAGGGGCCCAAAACGCTTCCTTGAGGAACGCCAGCGTGAATATCCAATGGATTTGTTGTGTAATCCTTGTGATGTACGAGAAATTGTCTTTTCGTGAGGTAGCTACTAAGCAATGAGGAGACATTTGCAGGCAGTAATAGTTTGAGTTTGTAAATAAGGCCATCGTGCCATACTTTATCGAAAGCTTGAGTGATATCAAGAAAGAGAGCTGAGCAATACTTTTTTTCTTCAAAAGTGTTCCTTATGAGAGTTACAATGCGGTGGACTTGTTCTATTGTGTCGTGCTGTTTTCTAAATCCAAACTGATGTTGAGGAATCAGTTGGTTGAGATTAATAAATGGAGTTATATTCATGACAAGTAGCTTTTCGAATATTTTAGAAAGTAGAGACAGGAGGCTGATAGGTCTGTACGATGCAACTTTTGTAGGGTCTTTTCCTGGTTTTGCTATCATAATAATTTTTGAAGTTTTCCAGCATTTGGGATAGTATTTAATACGAAGGATAGCATTGAAAATGTGCATCAGATGAATTACTGAAGCCGGAGGTAGCTCTTTTATCATTTTACCGGTAATTTTATCTCGACCAGGTGATTTTTTTGGGTTTAAATCTTTATAAATTGCTTTGAATATGTCCTTTTTTTAAATCTGAGCGTTATTGAGCAAGGTTGAGGAGTTAATTTTGGTAATGAGGACTGTGAAGAGGGTGGATCGGTAAACACACTTTTTAGGTGGTTTGCAAAAGCCAAACCCTTCTCACAGTTGCTTCTAGCCCAATTACCGTCACTCAAACGGATGGGGGAATCAGTGAGAATTGGCCGATGTGAGTTTTTTGCTGATTTCCACAAAGAGTAGTCTGACGCTTCACCAGGTGTTAATTTCGCTATGTGCTCTTCTAACTCTTTGTTGTTTTTATTTTTTAAGGCTTGCTTTAACTTTCGAGTGCAGTGCTGTAGCTGTGTTTTCAGATTCGGTGATCTGAATTCTTGCCATTGTCTTCGGAGTCTTCTTTTCTGTCTTACTAGCAATTCAATATCGGCTGGTGTGTATGGGATATAGTATGATTGCTTGCATACCTTTGTGCAGGTGGCTGAGCTGAGAGCTAATGAGAGCAGCTGGTTGAATTTTTCGAGTGCTGAGTCTACATCGTGTCCATTTCTTAATACAGTACTCAGAGGAAGATGGGAATTTATATATTTCTTGTATTTTAACCAGTCTATTTTCTTTCTCACGCAATTACCTTGGGGGCTTGGTGATTTTATAGATATTACCGTGGGTGAGTGGTCAGATGATAGATCATAATTACACTCTGTGGAGATATTTTCCATCTGCAAACCTTTGGCGACTCCAAAGTCTATGAGATCGGGTATTTTCCTCTTGTCGTAGCCATGGTTAGTGATGATTGAACATAGTCTTCTGCCTTTTGGAGTTATTAAGCGGGAGCCCCAGTGAGTGTGTTTGGCGTTGAAATCGCCAGCAACCAAGAATTTGCTACCAAGAGTTGAGAAAAATTCTTTATATTGCTGTTCGGTAATACTGTATCTTGGGGGACAGTATATCGCAGATATTACTAACTTAGAGATGTATTCTTCCAGACATATAGATGTTGCTTGCAAGTAGACGCTACTGAAATCTTCGAGAACATGATGTTTTATTCTGCTTTTTATCAATATGGCAGTTCCTCCGCGTGCTTTACCATGCGGATGATTTGTGGTGTACAGTTTGTAAAATGGTATTTTGTAGCAATTGAATTAGTTCCAAACGGTGCTGGCTTAAGCCGTTGGCGTTCCAGTGGCATATCTTGAGACAACTCATGGTCTGGATAGCAATGTTTGGAGTAACATCGTTTGATTTTTCATCATTTCTTGCATCATTGTTTGCATTGAGTTCATGAATTGGTTCATATTCTGAATTAATGTTTGAAGCAAATGTTCAAGGGTACTTGGCTGTTGTGTGGGCAGTGAGTGTTTCTGCTCATTATTTACATTGCTTTGTTGGTGTGGGTTTTGTTTTAACACGCTAGCGTATGAATTGGTTTGATTCTTGTTTGGGATTGCAGAGAAGAATTGTGTTGCATCAATATTTTGTCTCTTACTTGAGTTGGCTATCTGAGTTTGCTCAACTGGTTTTAGAGGTTGATTGCTAGCGGAGAAATTTAGCTTTAGGGTTGTATATACTTGGCAACCTCTATAATTTGCGGTGTGATTACCTCCACAATTGCTGCATTTTTCCATGCTAGCATCGCCTTTAGATTTTGGGCATATGTTTGATTTATGGAGATCTCCACAAATCACACAAACAGCTGGCAGGGTACAATATGTCTTAGTATGTCCATATTCTTGGCAGTTACTGCACTGAGGAGGTCCAGTTCTCTTATGGGGTTCTTCGATTGTGATTTTGCGATGCAATAAATATCGAATTTTATATATGGGGTGTACTTCACCTTTTTTTAGGGGTTTTGTTTCAGGCTGAAGCTCAATACGATATAACGGTTGAGGTATATTGCTCTTGTTGAGAATGTTGAATACTGTTTTGGCTTGAAACCCTTCTTCCTGAAGGGCAAGTTTGATTTCGTTAATGTCAACGTTGGGTTCGACGCCTTTGAGTACAACGATTAAGCCCTTACTACTTTTTAGCTGATAAGCTTTTTAGCTTTTTTACAGCATCAAATTCCGCAATTACTTTGCGATAATGAGTTTCGCTGTAGATTTGCACTTTCGTTTCCTCAATTTGGCCTTTGCGAATAGGAACAACGTGGAAATTCTTTGGTCCTATCAACTTATCTGAGTTGCGTTCTCTTAAGAAAATGGGTGGGGGTTTGAAATTTTTCTTGGAGATAATAATTTCGTCACTTTCATCACCTGAAAGCAAAGCGTATCTATTTTCCGAGCTAATAGGGGCAGTGTTCTGCTTTTGAATTTTTGTTGAATTCATTTGTTTTGAATTTTGTGGACTTCTTTTGCGCTTTACTACAGTAATGTAGCGATCGATTCCAGTTTGAACAGCAACTGGTTCTTTATTAGTCATCGCACTAGTTGCTTTAACTACTGGGTCATGCACTTCAGTAGAAAGGCCGTTATTTGTTTGCTTTGATGTTGTAACTGTTGGTGTTACAGCAGGAGAAGCGCATTGTACACTCCACGGTATAGAGGGAGATAGTATATCACGAGAGAACAAATTATTTTTTTTGTCTGTATTTATTGTTGTTGCAAATTTTGATGTAGTGTTAGAGTGAGGAATATGTACAGGCAAAAGATTTACACTGTTACTTTCACGTGTGCAGTGTGTATCAACTGTTTTTTTTGATAATGCACTTATCGGGGGGGTTTGCGCGGGTGATTGCAAATTATTGTTTACACACACATTAACAGGCGATTGCCGTTGCCGGAGAGGAGAGCGCTGAACACTCATATTATAAACAAAATGTTTGTAAACGATATTATTTTATTTATTTATTTTTTTTTTCTAAAAAAAAAAAAAACAAAAAATCACCGAAATAACTCCTTGAGTTTCTTAGCGTCTTTTCGCAAAATATTAAATTTTTTTTTAACGAAAACAATCACTTTTCCGACTCTATCAAACACGTCCACTCTTATTGGTGACTTTCACTCAGACTTTTAGCATCGGAAAATCTCCACTATCATCGATGGAAGGATTTAAGTACCGCAAAGTGCCAGTCGCCGTCAACTCTCTCTTTAGCAGATGAATATCTTCAGCGAAATAGTGTTGTTGTATGTTCCATACGATGCATCGTAAAGCATGTTGCAACTCCTGAGGGGAAAGAGGTTTTAGTTGTTGTTTATTTTGCGAAGGCTTGCGTAAATTCGTGTAAAAACGAAACATCCAAGCAATGAGACGAACGCTATGTAAATATGAACTATATCTGTCAGCAACATCAATTACACAATTTGTTACCACGACCATCTTGAACGCTGCCTTTCGCTTTTCCTTTTCAACTACTTCCATGTCTATTTCGCTACAGTTATCTTTGGGCCAATTTTGTATGTCTTCATAGAGAAACTGTGGTCCGGTGTACCATATGGATTTGCAAAGTTCATCAACAGAGCTGCCTCTAGATACAATGTCGGCTGCATTGCAGTGCGTTGTGACGTGTCTCCAGTGGGAATCAGCTGTGAGGTCTTGAATTTCAGATACTCGATTCCCGACGAATGCTGAAAGTGTAGCTGAGTGCGTTTTTAGCCAGTGTAGCACTATTTGCGAATCTGTCCAGAGATACATATCTGAAACACGATTACAAAATATTGGTTTAATTTTTGCAACAAGCCGAGAGAGGAGTAGAGCACCACAAAGTTCTAGTTTCGGCAGCGATTGCTTTTTAATTGGTGCTACTCTAGACTTTGCTGTAAGAAGATGAACACTGATGTTGCCGTACTTATCCACCACACGAGTATATATGCAACAGCCGTACGCGCGAATAGATGAGTCGCAAAATCCATGGAGTTGAAATGACCGCGCATCTGCTGAAAGGCAATATCTTGGAATGGAAATTGACGAAAGTTCTGATAAACCATTTATGAAATTATTCCAAGCAGAGTGGAACAGATTCATCCCATTCAAGCTTAAGAAGCCACAATTCCTGGATAATTATTTTTGCCGATATAATAAGAGGAGCTAAAAGTCCCAATGGATCAAAAAGCGAGGAGGCAATGGAAAGAATTGATCGCTTTGTAATTTTGTTTGTTATAGCTAGTTTCGACTTTGGTTTGAATGAAAACAAAAGGACGTCTTTATTTTGGTCCCAGTTAAGCCCAAGAGCACTTGTGATTGAGGTATCGAAGTTTAAGTCCTTTGGAGCTTTATCGTTTCTATATTGCTCATGATTGGAATGCCACTTTGTTAGTTCGAATTGTCCTAGTTTTAGAAGGTCTGTCACTTCATGTTTAATTTGAGAAAGCATCGCCACAGAATCAGCACCACATATAAGGTCATCAACGTAGAAAGATGTTTTAACTGTTCTTGAACCTATTTCATATTGAGAAGCATGTCGATCGGCTAAGTATATCAAGCTTCGCACAGCTAAATATGGCGCTGCAGCCATGCCGTAAAATACTGTATTTAGCTGAATTTCAGTATCTGGCGAATTCCTCCATAGTATATATTGAAACTTGCGATCTTTGGGAGCCATGAGTACCCGCCTGTACATTTTTGTGATGTCAGCCGTAAGAGCGAAGCGATAGAGACGAAAACGAAGGAGAAGTATTACCAAATCACTCTGAAGAGTTGGTCCAACCATTTGAATCTCATTTAGAGATTTCTGTGAAGTGGTTCGACAGGAAGCGTCAAACACAACCCTCAATTTTGTTGTAGTGCTTGATGGCCTTAAAACGCAATGATGAGGAATGTAGTAGTGAGGCTCATTTAGGTTAGGGTTCTTTTTTAAAGTCATGTGGCCCAATTTCTCATATTCTTCCATGAAAGCTACATACTGCTCTTTGAGCTCTGGAGAACGGGATAAACGACGTTCTTGTGCAACAAACCTTCTCAATGTCGTGTCATATGAATTTCCCAAGCACAAAGGATCATCTTTGAACGGCAAGCTAACCACGATCCTGCCATCGCGGTTTTGATAGACTGTTTCAGTGTACAAACGCTCACAACTGTGTTGCTCACGAGTCCACACATCCACAGTGTTCGAAATTTCTTCGATTTTCCAAAAGCGTTCTAGTTTTTCGTCCAATGAGTCATCGCATGTTAGCAAGCATGTGGAGGTTTGCGCGCTAGGGTGCCTTTGAAATCGACCCGATACAACCCAACCTAATAGCGTTTTCTGCAAAACAGGCAAGTTTTCGCCAAGTCGAATCTGGCCAACAGAGAGGAGGCTGAAAAAGCTTTCTTTTCCTAGAAGTAAATCAATACGTTTCGATTTGTAGAATTCGTTATCAGAGAGATCAGTATTCTTTGGAATATTCCAAGACGAGATGTCTATTTCTGCCTCTGGTTGATAAGCAATGTGCGAAGTAACACAGAATGTTAAAGGAAGTTCAAACCCAGTAGTTCGTGATTTTATGGTGGTTGAAGTTTTATACTTGATGTTGGCTGGCGTATTTCCAATACTGTAAACTACCTCTGGGTAGTTGAAGCCTTTGAGAAAAATCATCAGTGATAAAATTCACTTGCGAACAAGAATCCAATAAAGCTCTGCCCAGCCGGTAACCACCTGAAGCGTCACGAACAAATATCAAAGCTGTGGCGAGAATTATATGATCCATTGAAGAGTTGTTTATATGGGTATGTACAGCAGCTTCCCTCGAGGTTGACGGCACCATTGAAGTCGACGAGTCTGACGCAGATCCACGGTGAAGCAAGCATTTATGTGACGATGAACAATTTGAAAGTTGATGCCCCTTCGACAAGCAGTTGATACAAAGGCTTTCCCTTTTGGCATGGTCAAAACGTTGAGCCACAGTAAGGGCCTTGAAGCGATCACAGTTGAAAATCTTGAGGTTACCACTCGAGCACATCAAACACGTGGAGTTAGAGCAAGTAAACGAATACCCCTTGTGTTGGCTCCTTGATTTAGGAATCTTGTTTCCACCTTGATGTACCCGCGCTGAAGTATGATCATGTTCGCTCGAATCTAAATATTGACAATGTCTCTCTAAAACGTTTGAGCAGTCATTCCAGGTTGGCAACGTTTTGAAATCTAACGACTACTTCCATTTACGATTTGTCTCCTCATCAGCCTTTTGTAGTACAAGATAAATCAACATGACCTGAGATTTTCGGCTGTCAGTGCCCAATGACAGTAATGAGTCGTAGATCGCGGACGCCTTATCAATAAGGCTTCTTAATTGTGTACCGCTGGACTTCGATACTGACGACAGTTCGAAAAGCGACGAAATATTTTCTAAAAATATGAGCGTTGGATTATCATACCGACATTTAAGCCTTTCTAATGCTTTGGGGTAATTTTCATTGGTGACCTGAAATGCATCAATGGTTTCTAGAGCCGGACCCTGGAGGCAATTGCGCAAATGGTTAAATTTTTCAATATTCGACAAATGAAGTTCACGATCGATTATTTGTTTGAAGGATGTCATGAAATTGTGATACTCTGAATATTTGCTATTGAATGAAGGCAGTTTCAGCTTAGGTAGCTTTGAACTAGATTGCATGACGCAAGTAGTGTCTGACAGAGTGACATTGTGGTCTTCAGCTAGCTGCGATTGAATGGTAAGATTCGCTGTAATGTACAATTCTTTTAAATCTGCACGACCATTATCCTCACAGTCTACCTTTTCAATTTCCGTTTGTATTGATAGGATTTGCTTGAAGTACGACTCAAGGATACATCGATATTCAGGCACGGCCAGCAATTTACCACCTGGTCGCAGACTAGCTTCCACAATGTTCTTTATACGCGTAATATTTTTTTTGATATTAGCGCGTTGTTGTTTTAATTCCTCCAAAGTCATTGCGAACCAAAAAAAAGAGGAGTATCAATTTGGTTAAAGTGTATATTCGATAAATAACTTTATAAGTATAAGTACACCACCAACGGGTTTTAAGAAAAAATACCGTATTTGATGAAAGCGTTATGCATCAGCGGCAAAAACAAATACGTAACGTTGGGTAAAAGTACCGCAATAACCATGTGCAACCAAAGTAGATGAAATGTATTCATCTGCAAAATTTTGATTTAAATTGAAAAAATAACTACTGTATAGTAACTAATTATAGTACAACACTTTCATATTGAAAAATTAAATGTAAGCAAATTACTAAAAACTTGATTCAATATAATTGCAATATGTACTATTTCCTAGATATCACTGTCTTCTTAATTGGCTTAACGAATTTTTAATGTTAATAATAACATTTTTATTCTTCAACTATTCTTATACAAAAATTGCGTCAATAAAATATGCACAGTGAATATAAGTTAAGCTTTCAGCGTATAACCTTTGTTATTGACGTCGACAATTATCAATTAAAACAACACGAAATATTTTTAACAATATGGTTTGCAACGTAGAATTTTTATATTTAATTGGATCGGATAAAATTAGTTAATAATGCTTAATTACGTATAATTATTCTGGCCTTACTTAAATGGACAGCTCTGACCGTAAGGCATGTTAATATGGCCACCCATCGTTTCTCGTATCGACGTCCGATGGCGACCATGACTGGACCGAAGTAATCTACGCCTGTGTATGAAAACGGCCTTATGAACGGAGTAAGTCTGTCTTTGGGGAGTTGACCCATTAACGGTGTGATCTTAGTATTCGGCGAACGCTTGGAATACAATATTTGTAACGCATGTCGCTTAATTAATGCCAATACGCAGTCCAAACGCAAACGCATAACGTCATCATCTAACGTAGGACATAAATTTTGAAATGAACTGCTTTTATTTATGAATTTTCTACTGCACGACGTCTGCATTCCATTCACAAACTAGGCTTCTTGAACAATGCGACAGATAACAGCCTCGGTTTGTCTGACTTGTACCGCAGACAGCGATTTATCCACAGCAGAATCATGCCTATGAGTCAGCGAGCCCATGTCATTACTCTGAGAAATTTATAAATATAAGTAAAAGGAATGACCGTGCCATCTATCTGTACTGTATATAAAGACATTTCGCTACTGTTTTCGTTCCCATAAGAGTCGCTGTAGGCCAACAATCTTCATTCGATTTTCAAGAATTGTGGACCATTAACCCATTTACAATTTAATAAGAACGCCTTTGGACCCGTAGCATCATCTTGGCTTGGTTGTCCTTACATGGCACCCATCTCCATTAGGGTACCTCTGATGACTGCAACACTTCTATTATGCCGTGAGCAACGAATTCTTTATAAGAACTAGGGTCGGATCTTATCCACTGGATTACTGTCTTCGAATCCGTCCAAAATACTATTATATTTGGCTTGAGGTCGTGGCCAGTGACGATGGCTTCCTTCAACCGAACTCCTAGAACAGCGGACTGTAGTTCTAGATGTGGTATTGACAACAGCTTGAGCGGACTACACCTTGACCATCCGGCAATATACGACACATCTGTTTCATTGTTATAGCTGATGCGCCAGTAAGCTACGGCTGAGATAGCAAGCTCGCTTGCAACGACGAAAATGTGTAGCTGAATATCGGTTTCAGCGTTGAGAAACTGTGGATGATAACATCTCGGTATCTTCAAACCTTCTATGGTCCTTAAACTTCTGTACCACTCAAACCACTTTTCTTATATATCATCAGGAATAGACTCATGCCAATCCACGTTGCGCTGCCATAACCGTTGTAGCAACACCTTGGCGTATACAGTAGCGCTGCTCAACAATTGACATTAGTACGCTCAGCATTGCCCCTTTCGTTGGCTTAAGAGTACTATCTAACACAGCTTTTGGCACCCTAGCGAACGACAGCTTGAAACAAAAGTAGTCCTCTTTTGGACACCAGTGCATGCCAAGCATTTTCTCCGTTGCACCATCACCTTTAAGCGAAGCATATCAGTTTTACCCTTCACTCCTAAGGCATTTGCAATACTCTCTTCTATCAGCGATATTTTTGCTCCTTCATAGATGAAAACAACGACAGTCACTTCGCCTTTCGGTCCTTTCAATTTGACAGGTATATATTTCAGAAGTGTTTGAGGTATCAGTTGATCTTCAGAATGAACGCTGCGAAATTTGATAGCCGCTGAGTGTGGCGACTGGCATGTCGCATCCTTTACTGCTTCATGCGAATTCTTGTTCGAATTTTCTTTGTGCAATAAACGATTGTGGAATCTGTCACAAGCTTGCAATCCACATTGACGTCGTTTTGAACAACTGTGTAGATTATAGCCTGACTCCAAACAAGAAAAGCACAAATTATGTTTTTTCACAATATTCCACCGATATTAATATTTTGCATTCCTATACTTCTGCCAATTAAACAGATAGTGATTTTCGCCGCACATATGACACTTCTGAACCTCTCTGTTAATAGACATTACCGGCTTTAGTGAATATTTATTTTTGGTGTTATATTGTTAGTTTACAAAAGACTGATTTGTGGGCATGATATCGGTGGCCATCGACACATACAAAGCGACGGTTGCAGCCAATTGGATAAATCTCCCACTGTAGGATACGGTTGTCGTAGGGTGACGGGTCCAGTTCTCTCTTTTGTTGAACGGCAACTTGCTCAACAACTCATTAAGAAATATTGAATTATTTAAGTGAGGGGTTGCACTAGAGCATTCAAGGAAAGCTGTCTGGTTTGCAACCATTGTGCTGAAATTCAGAATACTTACTTACTTACTTATGTGGCCATAACAACCGAATATCGATTTAGGCCGAAAATAACATGCTTCGCCAGCCATCTCTGTTCTTCGCTAGCTGGCGCCAGTTAGAAATTCCAAGCGCCGTCAGGTTCTCCAATACTTGGTCTTTCCACCTGAGGTTTGGTCTTCCTCTTCTACGTCGTCCTCCAGCGGGTTCCGAATATAACACCTTCTTAGCCGGAGCGTGTTATTACATTCGCTCGACATGACCTAGCCAGCGCAGCCGCTGGATTTTGATGCGCTTTACTATGTCAATATCGGCATACAGCTCGTACAGCTCATAGTTGTACCTTATTCGGTACTCGCCACCAACGCAAATAGGTCCAAAGATCTTGCGTAGGACTTTTCTCTCGAAAACTCCAAGCATTCGCTCATCCGAGGTGGAAATTGTCCAGGCTTCAGCACCATATGTTAGGACAGGCATGATGAGAGACTTGTAGAGTGTAGTTTTCGTTCTTCGAGAGAGGGCTCGACTTCTCAATTGCTTACTCAGCCCAAAGTAACACCTGTTAGCAAGAGTTATCCTACGCATGATCTCCAAGCTGACGTCATTACTGCTGTTAATGCTGGTTCCAAGATAGACAAAGTCTCTTACTACTTCAAAAGCGTAGTTGTCAACAGTGACGTGCTGTCCAAGACGCCGGGACTCTTTGTTTGTTGACACTAGATACTTCGTCTTGCCCTCGTTCACTGTGAGACCTATCCGATGCGACTCTCTTTCCAACTCTGAGAATGCTGCACTGACTGCTCGCGTGTTCATGCCGTTTATGTCAATATCGTCGGCATACGCTAACAGCATGACACTTTTGTTGAAGATAGTGCCATTATGTCGTAGATCAGCAGCTCTTATTATTTTCTCCATAATAAGATTGAAGAAGTCGCACGATAACGAATCACCTTGTCTGAAACCCCTTTCGGTATTAAACGGTGCGGAGAGGTCCTTCTCAATTTTCACTGCACAACGGGAGTTATGCAGTGTCATTCTACAAAGTCGAATGAGCTTTGCAGGAATACCGAACTCAGACATTGTTGCGTAGAGGTAATCCCTTACCGGACTGTCGAAAGCTGTCCGATATTCTGAAATTCAGAATATCGGACATTTTTCCGCTAGTGACTGCAGGATAAGCACGTTCCTTTGCAATTTGACGACGTACAAGTAGCTCTGTTCGCCCATAGTGATGCTCCAAAGCACTTATAACGATCTTTATATTCGAGGGATGTATTAGAAACGAGCCTACTTGTTGACGCGCCTTACCTTTAAGCGTTTTTTGCAGGCGAGGTAAATTTTCCAAATTTGTATACGCATATAATATTGTAAGTTTTTTTGTAGGTTACTGAAAACATTGGCCACTCTTCTGCTGAGCCGTGAAACTCAGGCAAGTCGAGAACTTTACGAATAGGTGGATGGCCTCCAAGACTCAATGGTGACTGACTATAACTAATAGTTGGTGCTGCAGATGAAATATGGTTAGAAACGTAAAGAGCTCCGGCTGTGTTAATGATGGAGCGATGGTTGATATAGAATTCCAGTTATTGGCGAGGAAGTGGGAAGCGCGATTTACAAAATAAAGGTTAGGTGGCATCGAATGAACTCCATTAACAGAAGAGGCGACAAATAGATTGTGGCTTGTGTCGGCATTTGTATGTGTGTTGTTAGGCAAGCATAAGAGCGGCGTGTATTAATATATATTAATATATATATATTAAATTTTGATTCGAATACGTACCGTTGACAGAGGCAGCGCTATTGGCGTAAGCGAAGGGGGTTTTATTCGTTGATGTGGCTATTGAAGTTATGTCAGCTATTGTGCTGACGGCGTTGGCGTTGACGGATACAGCTTCCCCATTTCGACATTTTGGAGATTACTTACTTTTGGTTGATGCCTAATAACATCTTGGAGTTGCAGTTTTTCTTTTTCCGACGAAGCTAAGGCTAATTGTAGTTGCTTAATTTGTTCGCGTAGCTCATCGATTTCATCACCACTAGCCTGGTTGCTGTTAGACATTTCGCAAATTTTAGAGTTTTCCTTATTGTTGCGGATGTTATATCGTTCTCAGTTTTGAAGTTTTTAGATGAAATTATCATCGAAGCAACGTTAAATTGTTCGGCAATTCAATGTAACAAATATAAAAAGAATGTTATTGACGTCGACAATTATCAATTACAACAGCAGCAAATATTTTTAACAATACGGTTTGTAACGTAGAGTTTTTATATCTAATTGGATCGGATAAAAATAGTTAATAAAGTTTAATTATAATTATTCTGGCCTTACTTGTTCCTGCTTCTCATGTCCCTCGTTTTTCAAAGCAAAAGAAAGAACCGCAAGCGTACAGACAATAAGGCTCCAAATTATGCAGAGTTGTTCTTAAAAGTACTTGGTTTTACAAAACTATAAATCATTATAATTAAATCGATAAAGTATTCGGTACCAAGTAATTAGTATATATAAAACGGCTTAATGTAAATAAGTTGAATCCGTAACAACCTTTATTTAATTATTTCTTACTTATGTAATGTGCAAATATATTGTAATGTGAACAATAACAATAACAATAGCAAATATGGCAATCTTAAACAGATTTAGTTTCCAGCTTCTCCCTTTCGTAATATCTTATCTATATTTCTCCATATTTTGTTTTTAATTTTTTTTTCAGTTGGCTAAAGAGAAATTACACATGTAGCCAATGTGTCGTCCTATCCTTATGCCATACAAAGTTTGACATCTATCCCGGGATATACTCTACAATAAATATCGAATCCAGTTCAGTAAAGTATTAAAAGTTTTTATTGAAAATGCAATCCGCATAAAGGAAATGTTTTTCATGTTATTTTTTTTTTTTTCGTTTGCGTTAAACGTTAAAGACTTTATTGACACTAATTTCGGCGTTCTCGACCTTTTACTTCTCCCAGTTTCAATCATGCAACTTGTACTTTGTATTTTATTTGTGGGCGTGTACATTCGTTTATTTATTACTATATTATTTGGTGTTTGTATACATATTTCTCTGACTTATTTTAATTGTATATGCAAGTACTGTATTCATTTGTCTTCATTACTTATTTAATACCTATTTTATTATTATAAATCAATTTGTATGTGTTTAAGTGAACATAAGTATTTTATATATAATTAACTACTTTGTAGCATTTTTCATTATATCAGGCTAAATTAACTACCGACTTTTGGAACAGTCAATACTAAAAGGCCTGTTACGTCTAGCTTCGCAAACACAAGCGTTTCGCCTGGAATGCTTTAGACTTCGTAACTATTCCAAAAACTAAACACAGGCACTTGAACTTGGATTACTTATGGTAAAAAAAAAAGATTGCAAAGACAGGCACTTGAACCTGGATTGCGTGTATGACCAAAACAACTAGACAAACTAATGATTTGTGATCAAATGAATATCGACCTGTAGTCGATTTCTCTATTTATTGCAAAATTATTACATATACATATAATTGAAATAAAATATAAAAATTAGAATTAATGCAAAATATGTATTAATAGGCATTTTACATGACTTGCCTTGACAGCATATTTAGGCAACGCATATTGTCCATTATAAAGGATTATCCATTTTGCGGTTTCAAAAGTAAATGTAAATAAAACACATATAAAATATTTTTTATCATGATATTTCATTTTTATTATAAAGTTTGAACGTTGACATTATGTGTGAAATACTACATCATTTAAATGACCACCAGGCGAATTGTTGCAAGCATCGATTCTTTTGAGGTAATTTTCGACCACTTTTTGACACATATTGGGCGGTATCTCGTATACGCCATAACATGACGTATGTTGGTTTTTAGGTGCTCAAGAGTTAAAGGTTTATCTACATAAACACGGTCGTTCGCGTAGCCCCACAAAAAAAAGTCAAGCGGTGTCAAATCGCATGATCTTGGTGGCCACTTGATATCGCCACGACGAGAAATTACGCGGCCAGAAAATTTCTCTTGCAATAAAGCCATATTCGCTCGAGTTGTGTGGCATGTGGCAACGTCTTGTTGAAACCACATATTCTCTAAGTCGTATTCTTCAATAGCAGGCAAAAAAAAAGTCGGTTATCATATGACCATAACGCTCCGAATTGACGGTGACAGTCGTTCCATCGTCGTTTTCGAAGAAGTAACGTCCAATCACACCTCCGGACCAAAGAGCGCACCAAGCAGTGACTTTTTGTGGATGTAGTGGCCTCTCTTCAATTACTTGAGGATTCTCAGAACCCCAAATACGACAATTTTGTTTGTTAACATACCCACCGAGTGAGAAATGTGCTTCGTCGATGAAGAAAATTTTGTTCGAAAAATCGCCGTCCACCGCCTGTTGTTCAAGCACCCATTCGACGTATCTACGACGTTGTGAATGGTCAGCTGGCTTCAGTTGTTGTGTTTTTTTTTTTTTTTTTTTTTTTTTTAGCTTATTTTTTTTATTGAATCTTTCTTAAATACTTAGAAACTAACAATAAGTATTCAAATCTTACAAACTAAATAAAACTATGTGATATCCCCTACGTTCCATCACAATTTGGTGAGTCGCGAGATGTAGCAATTTTACAGCATATTCAGTGTGTCTTTTCTTTTTAATCGACGATGCCCCTTGCTCAGCAACAATTGCCTAGCAAGAGGATTCGGATGATTGTGTAATTTTTGAATGTAGCTTCTGCAGTACATTGCAACTTCCTCAGAAATTGTGGATACATTTAAATCTCGATGGATGTTAACGTTCCTCATATACCAAGGCGCGTTTACAATAATTCGCAGACACTTGGATTGTATTCGCTGCAATTTTTCGATATTAGAGGGAGATGCGGTGCCCCAAAACTGAATACCATAAGTCCAGATTGGTTTCAGGATTGCTTTATATAATAGCACTTTGTATTCAAGATTCAACTTTGATCTTTTGTGTAACAGCCACCATAACTGATTCATTTTAAGCTTGATCTGAGTTTTCTTTGCCTCTATGTGATTTTTCCATGTCAGCCTTCTGTCGAGGTGAATACCCAAGTACTTTGTTGAGGAACATTGTGGAACTGATTGGCCATTAATTTTAAGTGGGGGACATGTATCTAGCCTTAGCGTGAAGGTTACATGTACGCTCTTTGATTCATTGACTTTTATACGCCATTTTGCTAGCCAGATTTCGAGAGAATCGACATGAGTCTGCAGGAGTTTAGTAGCTTCTATGGGGTTAGAGCGAGAGCACAATATTGCCGTATCATCAGCAAAGGTCGATATGAATGTATAGTTATTGTTGGGCATATCTGAAGTGTATAAGAGATACAGTAAGGGACCCAAAACGCTTCCTTGAGGAACGCCAGCGTGAATATCCAATGGATTTGTTGTGTAATCCTTGTGATGTACGAGAAATTGTCTTTTCGTGAGGTAGCTACTAAGCAATGAGGAGACATTTGCAGGCAGTAATAGTTTGAGTTTGTAAATAAGGCCATCGTGCCATACTTTATCGAAAGCTTGAGTGATATCAAGAAAGACAGCTGAGCAATACTTTTTTTCTTCAAAAGTGTTCCTTATCAGAGTTACAATGCGGTGGACTTGTTCTATTGTGCCGTGCTGTTTTCTAAATCCAAACTGATGTTGAGGAATCAGTTGGTTGAGATTAATAAATGGAGTTATATTCATGACAAGTAGCTTTTCGAATACTTTAGAAAGTAGAGGCAGGAGGCTGATAGGTCTGTACGATGCAACTTTTGTAGGGTCTTTTCCTGGTTTTGCTATCATAATAATTTTTGAAGTTTTCCAGCATTTGGGATAGTGTTTAATACGAAGGATAGCATTGAAAATGTGCATCAGATGAATTACTGAAGCCGGAGGTAGCTCTTTTATCATTTTACCGGTAATTTTATCTGGACCAGGTGATTTTTTTGGGTTTAAATCTTTATAAATTGCTTTGAATATGTCCTTTTTTTTAATTTTGAGCGTTATTGAGCAAGGTTGAGAAGTTAATTTTGGTAATGAGGACTGTGAAGAAGGTGGATTGGGTGTAAACACACTTTTTAGGTGGTTTGCAAAAGCCAAACCCTTCTCACAGTTGCTTCTAGCCCAATTACCGTCACTCAAACGGATGGGGGAATCAGTGAGAATTGGCCGATTTGATTTTTTTGCTGATTTCCACAAAGAGTAGTCTGACGCTTCACCAGGTGTTAATTTCGCTATGTGCTCTTCTAACTCTTTGTTGTTTTTATTTTTCAAGGCTTGCTTTAACTTTCGAGTGCAGTGCTGTAGCTGTGTTTTCAGATTCGGTGATCTGAATTCTTGCCATTGTCTTCGGAGTCTTCTTTTCTGTCTTACTAGCAATTCAATGTCTGCTGGTGTGTATTGGCTATATTTTGATTGCTTGCATACCTTAGTGCAGGTGGCTGAGCTGAGAGCTAATGAGAGTAGCTGGTTGAATTTTTCGAGTGCTGAGTCTACATCGTGTCCATTTCTTAATACAGTACTTAGAGGAAGATGGGAATTTATATATTTCTTGAATTTTAACCAGTCTATTTTCTTTCTAACGCAATTGCCTTGGGGGCTTGGTGATTTTATAGATATTACCGTGGGTGAGTGGTCAGATGATAGATCATAATTACACTCTGTGGAGATATTTTCCATCTGCAAACCTTTGGCGACTCCAAAGTCTATGAGATCGGGTATTTTCCTCTTGTCCGTCGGCCAATATGTCGGTTGACCATTCGAAATAACATCGTAGCCATGGTTAGTGATGATTGAACATAGTCTTCTGCCTTTTGGAGTTATTAAGCGGGAGCCCCAGTGAGTGTGTTTGGCGTTGAAATCGCCAGCAACCAAGAATTTGCTACCAAGAGTTGAGAAAAATTCTTTATATTGCTGTTCGGTAATACTGTATCTTGGGGGACAGTATATCGCAGATATTACTAGCTTAGAGATGTATTCTTCCAGACATATAGATGTTGCTTGCAAGTAGACGCTACTGAAATCTTCGAGAACATGATGTTTTATTCTGCTTTTTATCAATATGGCAGTTCCACCGCGTGCCTTACCATGCGGATGGTTTGTAGTGTACAGTTTGTAATATGGTATTTGGTAGCAATTTTTGTCAGTGAAATGGGTCTCAGATATCATCATTATGTCGATCTGGTTGGATTCAAGGAATTGAATTAGCTCCAAACGGTGCTGGCTTAAGCCGTTGGCGTTCCAGTGGCATATCTTGAGACAACTCATGGTCTGGATAGCAATGTTTGGAGTAACATCGATTGATTTTTCATCATTTCTTGCATCATTGTTTGCATTGAGTTCATGAATTGGTTCATATTCTGAATTAATGTTTGAAGCAAATGTTCAAGAGTACTTGGCTGTTGGGTTGGCAGTGAGTGTTTCTGCTCATTATTTACGTTACTTTGTTGGTGTAGGTTTTGTTTTAACACGCTAGCGTATGAATTGGTTTGATTCTTGTTTGGGATTGCAGAGAAGAATTGTGTTGCATCAATATTTTGTCTCTTACTTGAGTTGGCTATCTGAGTTTGCTCAACTGGTTTTAGAGGTTGATTGTTAGCGGAGAAATTTAGCTTTAGGGTTGCATATACTGGGCAACCTCTATAATTTGCAGTGTGATTACCTCCACAATTGCTGCATTTTTTCATGCTAGCATCGTCTTTAGATTTTGGGCATATGTTTGATTTATGGAGATCTCCACAAATCACACAAACAGCTGGCAGGGTACAATATGTCTTAGTATGTCCATATTCTTGGCAGTTGCTGCACTGAGGAGGTCCAGTTCTCTTATGGGGTTCTTCGATTGTGATTTTGCGATGCAATAAATATCGAATTTTATATATGGGGTGTACCTCACCTTTTTTTAGGGGTTTTGTTTCAGGCTGAAGCTCAATACGATATAACGGTTGAGGTATATTGCTCTTGTTGAGAATGTTGAATACTGTTTTGGCTTGAAACCCTTCTTCCTGAAGGGCAAGTTTGATTTCGTTAATATCAACGTTGGGTTCGACGCCTTTGAGTACAACGATTAAGCCCTTACTACTTTTTAGCTGATATGTGTAGTAATTCTTTTTTACAGCATCAAATTCCGCTATTACTTTGCGATAATGAGTTTCGCTGTAGATTTGCACTTTGTGTGAGCTGGATTTTATATGGATGTAGGTGTAGATCCAAATGCAAAATACGCCATAATGTGCCGTAAGACAGTCCTAATCTCTGAAAACGACGAGGAATCGACACATTCGGGTCTTCGGCAACACTTTCACTTACAGCAGCGATATTTTCGGTGGTACGAGCGAAACGATGATGCACAGGCCTTACAATATCTGTAACCGATCCAGTCTCTTCATATTTCTTCACAATTTTGCCAATTGCTTGCGTAGTTGGACGATTATGTAAACCATAATCTCCTCTTAAAGCACGATATGTGGCTGTGGCAGAATCACCATTTTTGTAGTAGGTTTTTACAATTTTAATGCGTTGTGCGATAGTTAAGCGATCCATTTTCGCAAATGTCAGACTTTGAACTGAAAAAAAAAATTGTTTTAACAACTCAGTTTGACAGATGTCGAATTCTAGCCCTATACTTTTGAAACCGCGAAATGGATAACCCTTTATGTAACAACAGCAAACGCTGTTGTTTTTTAGTTCATTAGCGGTTATATAATAATGACGCTGCATTTATGATTTCATAAAATGTATGTGGAGTTTACTCGCGGTCATATGCTGTCAAGGCTACAAATATGAAATACAATAACCAAATTTTATGCAATACGGTGCAGAACTTTTTACATACACATATATTTCATAATTCCTTACAGACTAGATACATAATATATATGTTTAATATGTTTAAGTGTTTTAATGCTTAAACATTCTGCCCCCGCGTTGAACAATTGTTCAACTAGACTTAATCTAACATAAATTCTCAGCCGTTTGCTGTCGTGGGCGTGGTTGAGCAGCAATCCTTGCTGAACCGGCTGGTGCTATTGCACTAGATGGGTTGACGCTGCGTATTTTCCAAACTAGATCAAAATTCAATAATATGGTTGATAGAAAGAGTGCGGCGTAGCTGACTGCATGATGATGGTAGTTTGGAGCTGTAATCTCCTTCAGCTGAAGTAGTTTAGTTTTGGCTAATGCGTCTAGTAATGCGGTGATGTTTTTCATTTGCATTGCGTACGTGTTTTTATTCACTTCATGCATTAAGGAGCCTAACATTTTTGCTTTTGATAGTTGCAAAATTTTGGCCAGCCTTGTGTAGGATGTCGTTAGATTGCTTGATACTGACTACCGCATTTTAAATGAAGTAAATTTTTGCTTGAGGATGCACTCAGGTTGGAGGGTTAATATGCCGGAGCAGTAGCGCGCGAAGATGTCGGGAAGGCATATATCCAATGGTTTTTGTGATATAATAGTATCCAGGAGACGTAGGTATCCATTTTAATTTAATTGTCTAAATTTACAATTCTGGCGAGTATTGTTGTTAAAGAGGCCAATCTCGCACTCACATATTGCGGACCCATAGTCGTGTCGGAGTTGTACGTTAGAGCATATGTCCGCATCTTCACTCAAGAGGTAGCATGAATTCAATTTGTCATCATCAAGTAAAAGATACTGCTTACGGATAGTATTTATGGCTAAAATGGGGGCGCATGTGTATACTACCACCATTGTTTTGTTCACCCAATTTGGAATTGGAACCAGTCTTAAGAGTTCAAATTGGTCATGCTCTACAAGGGGTAATGTTATTTTGAATACAATGTGATCCTGCGTGAGTCCGCCCTTTACCGTCATTAGCCTATATAACTGCAATAAATCTTCTTTAGTTACAGGAAGTTCCAACGATGTGGGCAGATGCTGTCTAATTCTTTCAATTTCAGTTTGCAGCTGATTGGGGCTTACCAATAATGGATGGAGTTTGTCATGGTGCGTGTCTGTCAGCACATCCAATATGACTTCTTGTTTCCTTTGAAGTTCCGATATCCTTAGTGTCAATTTCATGGACAAGGCATTAAACAGATGTAGTAGCTTTAATTGATGATCTTCATGGTTTATTTGGTTCCAAATTTGGTTGTTGATTTGGTCAAAACTTGCCTTAGCTGTCATTTGGTCCTGCTTGATGATGTTTATTGTAGAATCGATGATGGATGTTTGATTTCGGAGCAAGTGCAACAAGTTGGATTCATTTTCTTTTCTTTGTCTAATGCTCCTTCTCCGAGCAACAACATGTCTTGGAGTGCACAATGTGTCACACCTGAAGTACAGTAATTAACAACAAAAACAGCGCGTGTATTAGGAAATACACCGTTGTCAGTTCTCTCGCAACATAAAGAGAGAGAAAATCAATGCACTAATACAATTGTACCAAAAGCATTTGAAAACAACAACATCTTGCTAACCGGTGATTCGCAACATTTGCAAAATGCAAATAAACATGTTGATAAACATTCATCGCTACATCATCAACAAAGGTACAAACTGGAATGGATAGGTATATATTAATTACAAAGAGGAAGCGCAGCCCTCAGGGTGACGTACAAAAAACTCCCCCGAAAATCCATAAGCAGAATGGCACTAATAATAATAATAACAATAATAACAACAACAACAATATAAATAATAATAATAGATTTGCAATGCTAAATCAACAAGAAGTCGAATCAACAGTGCAGAAATCAAAGCCACCTCCAATATATGTAAGGGAAAACAACCAAACTGAATTAATAAAATGCCTTACGCAACTTATTGGTGCTAAGAATTTTCATATAGTAACAATCATGAAGGGCACTATTAATGAAATTAAACTGCAAATATATGAAGAAAAAAATTACCGTTCTGTCACAAAATATTTTGATGACAAACAGAAATACTATTTCACGTACCAGTTAAAAAGCAGCAAAGGCTTAGTCGTTGTGATAAAAGGCATTGAGCCAAATGTTGACTGCAATGATGTGAAAATAGAAGAGGGTTTTAAGGTAAAATCCGTGTTCAACATAAAAAATAAAGAAAAACAGCCTACGCCATTATATCGGGTCGAGTTGAAACCCGACATTAAGAAACTTAAAAAGGGTGACATTCACCCAATATATAATATAAAATATTTAATTCACCGAAGAATTTCGGTGGAAGAACCTCATAAAAGATCGGGTCCAATACAATGTGCTAACTGTCAAGAGTATGGGCACACAAATCTTACTGCATTCTACGAAGTGTATGCGTTATATGTGGTGACTTTCATCCCACCTCCAAATGTATTGTTAACAAAGAAGATTCTTCTGTTAAAAAATGTAGTAACACCGGTGGAAATCACACTGCAAACTATAGAGGTTGTCCAGTTTATACTGAGCTCAAACTCAAACTTAAAAGTACTTTCCAAGTAAGACCTCGCAACCCATCAATGGTTAATGCTCCTCAAATAGAGCATGTATCTGCTCCTCCTCCACAAAATGTTACAAATACTACTCATGTTATGCCAAGATCTTATGCAAACATTTTAAAGGGGACTACTCCTCCAGTTTAAGTTAATCAAGATATTGTTCCAAACACTTTTGATTCTGTAAATAATCTGGTCTAGTTAAAGACACATTTTATGAATTCAATGCAAGGCATGATGTAAGATCTAATGAAAAATCAGTCCATCCTCCTTCAAGCAATTCTGTCAAAACAATGAATGAACTGAAGTTATGTTTTTGGAATGCAAATGGCTTAAGCCAACATAAAAATGAACTGGAAGTATTTCTCCATAAAAATCAAGTTGATGTAATGCTTATTTCAGAAACTCACTTTACAAAATTTAATAATTTTTCAATAAATGTGTTTACGCTTTATGATACCAAACACCCTGAAAATAAGGCAAGAGGAGGGACAGCTATCCTTATCAAAAATATAATAAAATATTATGCATTAGAAGAATTTTGCAAAGAATTCCACCTCTATTTGTACAGAAACAAGTACCTAAAAATTAACAATATCTTCTGTTTACTGTCCTCCTAGACATAATATTACAGAATCACAATTTTCTGAATTTTTTGCAACTTTAGGGCATACGTTTATCGCGGCGGGGGACTATAACGCCAAGCACACTTATTGGGGTTCCAGGCTTATATCTCCAAAAAGAAGACGTCTTTTCTCGACAATATCAAGCAACGGATATGATGCCATATCTACCGGCCAACCTACTTACTGGCCTTCGGATCCTAGAAAAGTACCGGATCTTATTAACTTTGCAGTAACTAAAAGTCTAAAAAGAACCCATTTAAAGGCATGGCCATCCTTTGAACTTTCATCCGATCATTCTTCATCGTTCATTTTACTAAATGTTTTAGTTAGTTTCAGTGAATCAAGCCAGTATCTTACAAACAAATGCACTAATTAGCTAAATTATAAAAAATATATTAGTTCTCACATTGGCCTTAAAATACCTCTTAAGACAGTAAAGCAAGTCGACAGTGCAGTTGAAAATTTCACCAAGTTAGCTCATGAAGTTGCTAAAATTGCAACACCTCAAAATAAATTCCAAGATCATAAAAAGCATACAAATGCCGATATTGAGGAATTAATTAAAATTAAAAGAAAAGCTAGGAGAGAATGGCAGCAGCATAGATCACCAAACCTAAAACAAATATTGGCAGACTGCACCAAAACACTTAAAAGAATCTTCAAAGAAGCCGAAGAGAACCGTTTAAATGTATATATTAGTAATCTTGCTGCAACAAAAGATACAGATTATTTTCTGTGCAAAGCAGTCAAAGGTGTAAAGTGTCCGATAATAAGAGAGGCTCCAATACGAATGCTAGATAGATCATGGGCAAGAAGCGATCAAGATAAAGCAGAAGCATTTGCAAATCACTTAGAAGGCGTTTTCAAACCAAATGAATCTATAAGAGATGGAATTGCACCAATTTGGACCAATCATGACCAATAACAGCTCTACTACCTTAGTGAGATTTTCTTTACAGGAACCTAATAAAATCATAAATGAACTAAACGTCAAAAAAGCTGCAGGGTATGACAAAATGAGTCCCAAAATAATCGCCGCGCTACCTCAAATTGCAGTAAAACAGCTGTTACACATAGTGAATGCAATACCACGCCTTTGTTATTTCCCCTCAGCATGGAAAATTTCCCAAATAATTCTGATTGCAAAACCTGGAAAAGACTCAACTAATGTATCGTCGTATAGTCCTATTAGCCTGCTGCCTATCCTATCCAAAGTGTTTGAAAAACTATTAATGTTGAAGATACAGCCAATTGTTGAAGCAAATAACAGTATACCGTTGCATCAATTTGGGTTCAGAGCAAAACATGGTACAGTAGAACAAGTTCACAGTATAGTATCAAACATTACAAAAGCGTTCGAAGCAAAGCAGTACTGCTCAGCAGTATTTCTGGACGTCGCACAAGCTTTTGATAAGGTTTGGCATGATGGCCTACTTCACAAAATGATAGCATTTGCAAAATATTAAAGAGCTATCTGTTGAATAGAAAATTTATGGTTAAACAAAGATCGTATCTAACTCAAACACGTACGATAATGGCTGGGGTCCCGCAAGGAAGCGTCTTAGGTCCCTTTTTATATCTAATCTACACCTCAGATCTACCAACAAATGGCAATCTTTTCACATCAACATTTGCAGACGATACAGTAATCTTGAGCGTCGATGATAATCCCAGTAAAGCGTCAGAAAAACTGCAAAGCCACTTAAAAAGAGTACAACACTGTCTGGAGACATGGCGTATTAGAATCAACGAATCAAAATGCGTCCATATGACTTTCACGTTGAATAGAAAAACATGCCCTCAACTACAAATTAATGGTCAAAAATACCACAAAAAAACGAAGTGACCTATCTAGGCTTTCATCTCGATAGAATGCTAACCTGGAAGAAGCACATTGAAACAAAGCAATCGCATGCTAAATTAAAAGCAGCCAAACTTTATTGGTTGATTGGAAACGCCTCGAAATTGTCACTTCATAATAAAATGCTTATATTCAAGTCCACCATTAAACCAATTTGGAGCTACGGCATTCAGCTTTGGGGCACTTCTTCAAACTCTAATATTGAGAAAATTCAGCGTGTTCAATCTAAAATCCTTAGACGTCTTTGCCGAGCTCCTTGGTACATCAGTAACACAAATATACACAAGGACCTACAGATTGACACTATTAAAATAAACATAGGGAAACATTGCCAACGTTACTCTGAACGACTAAGTAATCATCCTAATACTCTAGCGAGAGAGCTCCTTAAGCTTAAATATATTAAAAGACTAAAAAGGAAAAATGTTTTAAATATATCTTTCACATAATCTCTCATTACTATTATATATGTCCTTCATGACATCACATGTTATATTTGTTTGCTTTAATTTATTTGAATGATGTACACATTGCTGTTTTGTTTTATTTTTTGACAGAGTCGATGCAGAGTGCTTGTTCCGTTGAGCACTGATGCCGCCTCAGCCCAATGCGGTTGCAAATCGTAGTATACAATTAAATTCCAGTCAGCAGATGAAATGGCTTCAAAGTGGATGCCAAGTTTCGATCCAAAACGGTTGAATTGTATTGGATATGCATATGATTGGCAGGATCATCAGTGTAATCAATAGCGTCGTAATTCGTTGATGCATGGATGTACGTCTTTTCTTTGTTGGAACATCATCTTCCTTATTGTACAATGTAGCTTCTGTTTGCTCAGTTGTGTCACTAGGCAATTGTGCTGATCCGTGAATGAAATTATCCTTTGGTGTGTCGAAATCATGTTTCTTGTGTAATGTTTCGACATTTTGGACTTTGTTTAGAGGAATGCTGACGATGAGAGAAGTCTGAGACTGCCTTTCATTCTCGATGTTCTCATCTTTTGTTCTGATTGGCAGTAGTGCTAATCTGTGAATTGGCCTCCTGCAGTTACCAGTTGCTGTTTTCAATTCAACTACTCGCACTATTCCATCATCACCCTTGAAGACAGTTGTGACTCGTTCTAACGGCCACTTGAGTATTGCAGTGTTGTCCTCTTTGATGATCACCATGTAACCAATGCTGATATTGGACTGCTTATGCTTCCATTTATTTTTTGACTGGAGCTCACACAAATAATCCCGAGATCATCGCTTCCAGAATTCCTCTTTAAGATGACTGACCAACTTCCATCTGGTTAAGAGGGTATAGTTTGTTGATGTGGCCCTCGAATCGACCTGTGCGTTTAATGGTTCCCCAATGAGAAAGTGGCCAGGAGTTAGGGCGGCTAAGTCTTTTGGGTCTTCCGAGAGTGGGAAAATTGGTCTTGAATTAAGAATCCCCTTAATTTCTATTATTACAGTGTCCAGTTCTTCGTAAGTCAAAGATGCGGTTGCTACGCTCCTTAGATTTATAGGCTTTCTGTGGTTTCTTTCCTCTGATCTTAAAATGAACCCAAAATGGTACACAGAAGTCATCGCCAGAATTGATGAATGGTCTTGCTGGCGTGCCCATAATTTGACCCAATAGTTTTGGTTTGGCCTTGGTACATCTTACACAATTTTGAACAATTGAGCGTGAAATGGATTTTCCTTTTATTCGCCAAAATCTCTGTCTTGTGTAAGCTAATAAAGCTCCGCATGATAATTTTGTTTATGGATCATCTGCATCAATAATTTTGTGATGGGGTCATTGTACGGAACTAGCATTGGGTGTTTGGCATCGTATGTAAGCTCGGACGATTGTAATCGTCCTCCAACTCTAATAATGTCATTCGTGTCCAAAAATGGGGAAAGATTGCCGATAGGACTGATTTTACTAACGCAATTGTGTTTCTTGAGGTGTTTTAGATCTTCCTCAAAGTCTGACTGCTGTATTGTTCGAATAATTACTATAAGAGAATTTTCTAATTCGGTACGGTTAAGGTACTCTCTGACTGTGTTATAACCCTTATGGCATTGTTGGTGAATCTGAATATGTAACCTGTGACTCGTTGCAATGTTTTAAATGAGCCATTATGTCGAATGTTGTAAATTATGCTTCCTTTATCATGGTCAGTAGTTGTTAAGGGAGTTGATGTCGCCTTTTGTTCCATGATGAAGATGGAAGTTACAAGCTGCTAGCCTTTTTGGTGTCAACCCTCGTGATAACACATCAGCGGGGTTATGTTGTGAGCTTACATGACGCCATTGTTCTGCAATGGAGTTCTCCTGGATGACAGATACACGATTTTCTACAAACTTTTGAACGATGATGAAGGTGAATTTATCCATGCCAACACGATCTGTGAATCAGTCCAGAAGTACGTAGCTGCATATAATTATAGGTCTGTTTTGACCCTTGCGGTTAGTTGGGCACCTAATACTGAGGCACAGAGTTCAAGACGAGGAAGAGTTTGTCGCTTTAACGGTGCTACTCGTGACTTTGCACACAAAAGTCTTACAATTACTCGCTCCTTTAGTACTGATCTGATGTAGACCGAAACACCATATGCCTTTTCTGAAGCATCAGAGAATGTGTGAAGTTGAATTTTCTTTGGGATATCTCCCTTGAAAATGTGATGCGAAAGTCTTAAATCATCCAATGTATTTAGGTTGCTGCGGAACTTTACACATGTATGGAGAATAATTCACCTTGGACTGTTAGACCTACGTATATCAAATCATTCAATGAATAACCAGATGTAGTTTTGGCCGAGGCGTCAAATACTACTCAAAGTTTGGTTGTAGTGCTGTCTGGTTTGAGAACACAATGATGAGGAATGAAATAACTAGGGGCCAATACGGAATCGAGATTTACTTTTCCATGTGTCCCAATCGCTTGTATTCTTCCATGAATTGGACGTATTGATTCCGCACTGTCTCATTTTTGAGTAGTCGCCGTTCCAGACTTAAAAATCTGTTGTATGCTACTTCTCGTGACGATCCCAAGGCTGATGTGTCTTCCAGGAATGGCAGTTTGACGACAAAACGACCTTCGTCATTGGTGCGAGCGTTCTGAGCGAAATGCGCCTCGCAACGAAGTTCTGTTGGCGATAGTCCCTTTTCCTTTTGTTCTACATCATCCATTTACCATAGCCGCTCTACCACCTCGTCCAGTGTGACATCAGTATCACTGATGTTTGCTTGATTCCCAGAAACAACACAAGTCAGTGTCTCTGATACTTCGGAGTTGTTTCCAATCTTTCCACTTAGGATCCAACCAAGTTTTGTATTTTGCAGGACTGGGAGATTAGTAGAGAGAATGATTTGTCAAGTAGCCATTAGATTCAAATAGAATTCAGCACCAAGCAGAATATCGACCTTTCCCTGTTGATAAAATTCTGGATCTGCTAGTTGAATGTTGGTAGGGATTGACCAGGTAGAGATATCAAGATTGTGGCTTGCCTGGGCGGGAACGATGGTTGGAAGTAAAAGGTTTTTAAGTGAGCTGAGAACATGTTGTCCAAAGATTATAATTCAACATTCACCCGTTGAGTGGACCTTTTTTTAGCCTTTCCGATGCCTTCAATGCACAGTGAGGCTTCACTTGGGAGTATGGACAACCTTTTGATGAGGCGCTCTGAGATAATATTTATTTGTGAGCCGGAGTCTAGTATTGCTCTGAATTCACCTGATCTTCCGTTAGCTGCCGTAATTATTATTTTTTCTGTAGCTAATAAGACGTAACCTTTGTCTTTGCCGTTGATTGGTTCGATTTTGGAGCATCGACTCTGCTGTCTAAGTGCACTAATGAATTGTGCTTCTTGTTGCACTTAGTGCAGGATCTTAAGGCGCAGGTTTTTGATGTATGTATGATCCTGCCTAAAACAATTGACACATAGTTTATTCTTTTGCACCCAATTCAATCTTTCTGATGTGGATAATTGCAGAAATATAGCGGATGGGAGCTGATGCTGCAGAATTTGCATGCATTGTTTACCTTTTGCGTAGTTGCAGCTGTAGTAAAGGCTCTTTGTGATTTTTCCTTGTGCCCGATAGCTTCCATTGATTGGAATTGAGCTTCGAGGAAGGTCAAAACGTGTTTGATACACTGAGGCTCCTTTGGATTTGAAAGTGATCTTTCAAAATGTGGATGCCCCGATCCAACATTTTGTCCAATATGTGTAGTAGCATGGGATCCCAAGAAGTTGTGTCGATCCCAATATTGTTTAATGAGTGTAAGCATTCCTTTTTTGTGTCATGTAGCTGTTTAATAATTGAAGCTGATGAAGAAGCACCTGGTTGGTCTAGTAGCTGTTGTATTAATGAAGCAACCAGAATCCGTTGATTGTTGTATCTTTCTTGCAACAGGTTCCAAGCAGTATTGTAATTTTCACCTGTGGCTGAAAGAATGCTGATCAATTTTCAGCTTCCACTCCTACGTTAGATTTGAGATACCATATCTTTTGTATAGCAGGAAGTTGTTGCTTGTCTCCTAATTGCGAGAACAAATAAAAAAATGTTCGCCACTTTAGATTAACTCCATTAAATTTTGGAATAGCAATCTTAGGCAATGGGAGATTACTATTATGTGTAGATCCGATGTTTTTTGGTACATTATTGGACATGAGAGCAAAATTGTTGATAATCATTTCTTCAAGATTCTTGTATGAGTCCATGTCGTACCCATACTTCAAAGGATCTTGAACTGATTCCCATATTGAGAAGTGCAGATCTTGAATCTGCCCCCAAAGTGTTTCCTTTAGCTTCATATTAGAACCAGTCGGATCTTGAATGAGTAATCGTTTGAGAGATTGCATCATTACCATTTGTCTTCTAATCGAAGGAGTTGTTGAAGGTGGAGGTGTTGTTGTGTCGCTGTTATGTGCAACAGTTGTCCTGATTGACACAGTGGACTTTTCGGCTGTTGGCTTCTTGAAGTTTCCGATATGGCTGATTCAAATATTTCTCGGTACTTAACTGTGAGTTCTGATATTTTGTCGTAGTACCCTTCGGTGAAGTATGTGTGGTCCCTTGGAAAGTTATCGAGACACCGTATGCTGTTATCAGTGGTTCCGAATTCAGACCTCCTGAGCCGTTCCACATAATACTCAATCGACTTCCTGGAGGCTGAGTCCTCCAGTACCAGTTGTGCGCTGACATTCTGTCAAGTGGTTAAATGAAGTCATATCCGAGTCCTTTTTGGAAGTTGCCATTTTGAGATTTATTGATTACTTTGTGGATTGGGAGTTGAGAGGTTAAGGGTTGCTGTTACCCATATTTCTGGATAATCAGTGTGTCACTTAATGGATTGAAGCACCAAAATGTGCTTTGGAGTCTTCTGTCGATTATCGGCTGATGATGACTTTTTGATGTCGTCTGCTGGTTACCGGCCGATGAATGCGTTGATGCCTGTTGGTACTAGCCTTGTGCTAGATCCGATTCCAGACTTGTGATATTAGCTTCGCTAATGAGTATTGCAGTTGTTGCAGAATTTTAATTGATCTTGTTATCTTGTTGTTTTGATCACGTTGGGGTCACCAAAATGTTACGTCTAGCGGCGCAAACACAAGCGTTTCGGCTGGAATGCTCTAGACTTCGTAACTATTCCAAAAAGTAAACACAGGCACTTGAACCTGGATTACTTATGGTAAAAACAAATATTACAAAGACAGGCACTTGAACCTGAATTGCGTGTATAACCAAAACAACTAGACAAATTAATGATTTGTGATCAAATGAATATGTGGTCTGGTGGTGTTTTCGCAAGGTAACGTGTCTAACTGCCTCAACCGGGTAGGACTAACGCAATCCTTGTTGAACTCATCGCAAGTCAACTCACTGGCTGTCATGTAGTTTGATCTGAGCGCTATGTGATGATACCTTTATTTGTTAATGAGGGGTAGTCATGTAGCTTGCTCTGCTTACTATGTGATGGCGCTTTCATTATTATTAATGGGGGCCCTTCATGTGGCGAGCACCGGGCAACGTCTTCCTGGCACCGCTGGGAGGCGGCTGAAGTGAGTGGCGAAAATCTCCTCGGTTAGAGGTTGTGCGTTGGGTTTGGGACCCGCCACATAAAAAACCCCCCCAATGAAAAAAACAAATATGCCTCGGATAAGGACTACCGCTTTTGTTGATGACCCCCGCAAACGAAAAAAGGACAATGATTTACGGATATGCACCTGGAATGTCCGGTCCCTTTACAGGGAGGGTGCCTCTATCCAGCTGGTTGATGTCCTCGAAAAATACAGAGCTGACATCACCGCTCTCCAGGAAATGCGATGGACAGGACAGGGCTGCTCCAAAAGAGCGTCCTGTGACATCTACTACAGTTGCCATGCTGAAAGGCACGTACTAGGATGTGGATTTTTGGTCAGCAAGAGACTACGACATCTTGTCTCACAGTTCACGTCTTTGCACGAACGGCTGGCCACAATCCGCATCAAGGCAAAATTTTTCAACATCGGCCTTATATGTGCCCACGCTCCGACCGATGAGAAGGACAATGTGACCAAGGAGAGCTTCTTTCAGCGCCTCGAAGAAGCTTATGACCGCTGCCCCCGCCACGATATCAAAATCGTGCTTGGCGACTTTAATGCCAGAACACCTCCGATAACGGAATGAGGCTGATCGACTTCGCCGCAGCACGAAACATGGTAATTGGTGGTACCAGATTCCAGCATCTCGACATCCACAAAGCGACATGGCTGTCTCCAGATCAACGTACAAGAAACCAAATTGATCATGTGGTGATTGACGGAAGGCATGATTCCAGTGTGATGGACGTGAAATCGATCCGTGGTGCCAACATCGACTCGGATCACTATCTTGTTGCAGCTAAGGTGCGCACACGCTTATATGTCGCAAATAACAAGAGAAGTCCCACACAGAGAAAGCTCGACGTCAGTAAGCTGCGATCACCAGAGACAGCAGATGCATTTTCCACTCGACTATCGGATGTGCTTATGCAGAACACTCCCCCACTTGATGATACATGCGCACCATGTATCTAGCGAAGAACAGAGATGGCTGGCGAAGCATGTTGTTATCGGCCTAAATCGATATTCGGTTTTTATGGCCACATAAGTAAGTAAGCCAGCGCAGCCGTTGGATTTTGATGCGCTTTACTATGTCAATATGGGCATACAGCTCGTACAGCTCATGGTTTTACCTTATTCGGTACTCGCCACCAACGCAAATAGATCCAAAGATCTTGCGTAGGACTTTTCTCTCAAAAACTCCAAGTATTCGCTCATCCGAGGTGGAAATTGTCCAGGCTTCAGCGCCATATGTTAGGACAGGCATGATGAGAGACTTGTAGAGTGAGTTTTCGTTCTTCGAAAGAGGGCTCAGCTTCTCAATTGCTTACTCAGCCCAAAGTAACACCTGTTAGCAAGAGTTATCCTATGCATGATCTCCAAGCTGACGTCATTACTGCTGTTAGTGCTGGTTCCAAGATAGATAAAGTCTCTTACTACTTCAAAAGCGTAGTTGTCAACAATGACGTGCTGTCCAAGATGCCGGGACTCTTTGTTTGTTGACACTAGCTACTTCGTCTTGCCCTCGTTCACCGTAAGACCCATCCGAAGCGACTCTCTTTCCAACTCTGAAAATGCTGCACTGACTGTTCGCGTGTTCATGCCGATTATGTCAATATCGTCGGCATACGCTAACAGCATGACACTTTTGTTAAAGATAGTGCCATTATGTCGTAGATCAGCAGCTCGTATTATTTCTACTAAACGGTGCGGAGAGGTCCTTCCCAATTTTCACTGCACAACAGGAGTTATGCAGTGTCATTCTACAAAGTCGAATGAGCTTTGCAGGAATACCGAACTCAGACATTGTTGCGTAGAGGAAATCCCTTACCGGACTGTCGAAAGCGGCTTTATAATCAACAAATAGGTGGTGTGTGTCGATCCGTTTTTCTTGGGTCTTCTCCAGGATTTGGCGCAGTGTGAAAATCTGGTTGATGGTGGATTTACCAGGTCTAAAGCCACACTGATGCGATCCAATCAGGTTGCTGAGTATAGGCTTCAACCTTTCACACAGTACGCTCGATAGAACCTTGTATGCGATGCTCAGGAGACTTATTCAACGGTAGTTGGCGCAAATTGTGGGGTCACCTTTTTTATGTACAGGACAGAGAACACTGAGCCTCCAATCATCAGGCATGCTTTCATCCGACCATATTCTGCTTATGAGCTGGTGCATGCGGGCGAGCAGCTCATCGCCTCTGGTCTTAAACAACTCGGCAGGCATACCATCAGCACCTGCAGCTTTGTTGTTCTTCAGCCTTAAAATGGCCGTTTCAACCTCGTCATAGTCGGGTGGTGGAACATCAACACCATCATCTGTAATTGGGGTTATTGGGCAATCTCCTCCACTGGCGGATTTCTCTATTTATTGCAAAATCATTACATATACATATAATTGAATTAATTATATGTATAAATAATTGAATTAAAATATAAAAATTAGAATTAATGCAAAATATGTACATGACTTGCCTTGACAGCATATTTGAGCAACGCATATTGTCCATTATACGAACAACAGCAAACGCGGTTGTGTTTTAGTTCATTAGCGGTCATATAATAATGACGCTGCATTTATGATTTTATAAAATGTATGTGGAGTTTACTCGCGGTCATATGCTGTCAAGGTTACAAATATCCACTACAATAACCAAATTTTATGCAATACGATGCAGAACTTTTTACATACACATATATAATTCCTTACAGACTAGATACATAATATTTATGTTTAATATGTTTAAGTGTTTTAATGCCTAAACAAGGCCCACAATTCTCTCGCAAAGTCCAAAATATTTGATTATGTCCAGAATTAAATGTGATGATACATTGGCAAACGTGTCACCGTTCCTAGTAAAATATGTTGTTGATTGTGTATGTGTTCGCGAAGTCAAATTGTGTAAAATGTTAAGAAATAGGTGTATTTTAATAATAACTAAAAACCTTGTTGCTTAAGCCGCAAAATTAATAATTCTCACATCCCTTGCACCAGCAATTCAAATAGAAATAATGGAACATAAAACTCTAAATTATTCCAAAGGTCTTATTTACTCAAATGATCTAAGAGATATTGAAGATAAAGAAATCTTACGCGAGCTCAGACCACAAAACGTTACCAACATTTAAAAAATTCTAAAAAGTTAATGAAGGGGGTGATAAGACAACGAGATTGCTGCCTTTATGGACCTGGGTTCGATGATTCAGTGTAAGTTACAAAAAAAAAATTTTCTCACTTTTTGAGAAAAAAAAAACTTCAAACGTGTTTTTCTGAACACTAATTTTTCGAAGTCCGTGAACACGATCCTGCAAAATCTACTTTCTTGGTATAAAATGCCTCCCCCTTCCGTTATTTACATTTTTCTATTTTCATGTAAATTCAACAACATTTTTGATTTCAGATAATTCTACGCCGAGTTATCGTGTTCACCGAACAACGTATTTTTCAAACGACGTTTTGGGAAATGCTCTGTCACCGGCTTATTTTTCAATATTCAATTACGAAAATTTAACCCTAGATGATGCTTTATAATTAAAAAAAAATTTGAATAAATTTGCGTAAGCTGTATCTCCGTAAAAAATCAGAGAAAAAAGTGTTTTTTATTTCAAATTATCCCTTACTCCCCCTTAAGAAACTGGTTTAATAAACGTTACTTTGTCATATCCTCTCTCCCAGACGAGCTATCAATCGGTTCTCATAAAGTAAAACTCCGCCCCTTTATATAAACCCCCCTAAGATGTTATACGCTACGGTCATATCACAAACACATGCAAAAACGATAAAGTATGTCTCAATTGCTACAGTTCTTTCCAGTGAAGGCAACACCTACACACAAACAAAATCATGCGTCAAATGTCAAACTGTGTATACTGAGCTCGAACAGAGAACTTATAAATATTATCTTCCAGGTCATACCGATTTGAAAATTTTTATAAGTGATCGAGCTCAGTATACACATAGCTTTCACTCGCCATTGAAAGCATTCAGAGCATAAAGTACTTAATGCCACATATAAATGAGTGTTTTCAATTCGAATGATGTGATGTAAACTGATTGTTGCTCTCGCATTGATATTGGCAAGGACTAATACAAAATGTGATCTACGTTTTCCTCTGATATGTAGTTATATGCTGGATTTCACTAAATACTAAAAATGTTCAATACCGAATATACTCTTGTTGCACATACGAAACAAATTGTTCCTCTCACTTTGTATTGGCGATTTATTATAGAAAATGTAATCTGTGTTTCCCTCTGATATGTAGCTTAGTTTTTACCAGGTGTACAAGCTTAAATCCGCTATTTGCTCGTAGATGGCGTTAGTGAGCATATTGAGCTATTATCGACTGTGCATCCTTTTTTTTATGAGTTCGACATCTGTTTACATCAATTAGTAAACATCATTAGTGATTTCATACAACAACACACATTTTTCCTCGTATAATCTTTTCTAGTTTCGTGCCAGAAAAGGAGCATATGCGGGAAGCTCTACTTTCTTGCTTCAATTTGAAGAAATTCGCTGCTGAGTCGCATCGAATGCTTGTGGAGACAGTGCGCTATCGGAAACCACTTGCAGACACTTGTTTCGTCGGTTCAAAGAAGGCCATTTTGACTTGAGTGACAAGAAGAGTGAAAATAGAACCAGAAAATTGAGGACCATGATTTGCAGGCTCTTTTGGATGAGAACGACACCCAATCGTAAACAACGCTTGCCAAACAGTTAGGTGTTACTCAACAAGTCATTTCCATATGTTTACGAGCCTTGTCGAAGATTAAAAAATTTGTAAAATGGTACCCCATGAATTGAACGATAGGCAGATGGCGCGACGCCAAAACACATGCGAAATCTTGCTTGCTAGACAAAAAAGAAAGTCGTTTCTGCATCTTGTGGTGACATGCGATAAAAAGTGGATATACTTTGAGAATCCTAAACGAAAAACAATCGTGGGTCGATCCCGGCCAACCAGCAACTTCTTCTGCAAGACCAAATCGCTTTAGATGCAAGACGATGCTGTGCGTTTGGTGGGATCAGCAGGGTGTCATCTACTAAGAGCTGTTGAAACCTTGCGAAAATGTCAATGCTCACCGCTACCACAAACAACTAGTGAAATTGCGCCGTGCTTTGGGTGAAAAAAGGCCTGGTTATGAACAAAGATATGAGAAGCTGATTGTTCTCCATAACAGATCCCCATCGCACACGTCAAAACTGGTCCAAAACTACTTGGACACACTCAATTGGGAGGTGCTACCTTATCCCGCTTACTCACCAGACCTGGCCCCTTCTGACTATCACCTGTTTTCGTCGATGGGTCAAGTGCTGGCGAACAGCATTTCGATGAAGACGTCGGAAAATGGCTTGACGAGTGGTTTGCCTCGAAAAATGATGAATTCTTTTGGCATGGTATACACAAATTGCCCGAGAGATAAGAAAAATGTATAGCTAGTGAGGGCAAATACTTTGAATAAATTAATTCTTGGCTTTCTATGGAAAAAAATGTGTTTTTTTTTACCGAAAAAGAGCAGATTTGAGCTTGTACACCTGGTATTCAATTACTTACTTACTTACAATTATCCAATTACTTTTTCATTAAATAATACACATTTATTATTTAAATATTTATTTATTTTATTTTTTTAATGTATTTTATTTTAATTATTATATTTGGAATTAAACTTATAAACAAAAATTTTATCTATTGTAATATTATTATTATTATTAATTTATTTATTTAATTTAATTTTTTTTAAATAAAAATTAATGAATTAATTAAATTAATTAAAATTTTTTTTTTATATTAATTATAAAAAATTAAAATTGAAATTATAAACAAAAATGCTATCTATTATTATATCATTATCTGAAATATAAATACGCGTTATCAATACCGACTACACACTTAATTCTCATTCCATATACATATGTACATATGTACAATAAATATGATTTCGCTCAATTTCGTTTCGTTCTATTTGCCTATATAAAAAATATACATATGTACGAATTTGGAGCAAAATACTATATTTTTCACTCAATCGGCAACATAGCACCTGCGATTGAATTTTTTTGGCATTTTTTTCAAGATTTTGAAATTTTTGTGCCAAGAGGAGGACACGACAGCATACCAAATTGTGCGTCTTTCGTCAATTACACTCGCATTGGTACTACCACTCTGATTTTCTATTCTGCCTTCCATATACAAAACAAATTCAAACATGCGAAAAAAAACAGACAAATCGTGTATCGAAAATAGAAACTACTCTGATTCTAGATATATTTTCCCAACATACCATCCAAAATAAATTTTTCCTCCCTGTATTCATTTTTCTATCCATTCAAGAGTAAGATTTTAAAAAGTTTTGTATGGAAAATGATTTTAGATCTATAGACATTTTTGGTTATAATTTCAATTTAACATTTTTATAATTGAAAAAAAAATATGTTAAAAAAAATAAATTTAATAAATAAATATCGAATAATAAATATGTATTGTTTAATAAATCAGTAATTGAATAATTGTAAGTAAGTAAGTAATTGAATATAAATGTATATATTCGATATAATTTACATACAATTTGAATTTCAATCAAAAGAATATCATTAATCCACGAATATTCTTCATGTTGATACACTTCTCTGCATACTTTTGTTACCCAAGCTAAATATCAGATTAAGACACAGATAACATTTTCTATTGGAATACAAAGTGAGAGAAACATTTTTTTTCGTATGTGCAACTAGAGTATATTCGATTTTGGGCATTTTTAGTATTTAATGAAATCCAGCATATAACTACATATCAGAGGAAAGCGTAGATCACATTTTGTATTGGTCCATTCCAATACCAAAGCGAGAGCAATAATCAGTTTCAATCACATCATTCGTATTGAAAACACTCACTTATATGTGGCGTTAAGTGCATTATGCCCTGAATGCTTTTAGTGGCGAGTTAAAGATATGTATGTAAATTTGAGTTGAGAGCTAATGAGAACTGGTTGAATTTTCGAGTGCTAAGTCTACATCGTGTCCATTTCTTAATACAGTACATTATAGGAAGATGGGAATTTACATATTTCTTGAATTTCAACCAGTCTATTTTCTTTCTAACGCAATTGTCTTGGGGGCTTGCTGATTTATAGATATTACTGTGGGTGAGTGCTCAGATGAGAGATCATAATTACACACTGTGGAGATATTTTCCATCTGCAAACCTTTGGCGACTCCAAAGTCTATGAGATCGGGTATCTTCCTCTTGTCCGTCGGCCAATATGTCGGTTGACCATTTGAGATTACATCGTAGCCGTGGTTAGTAATGATTGAGCATAGTCTTCTGCCTTTTGGAGTTATTAAACGGGAGCCCCAGTGAGTGTGTTTGGTGTTGAAATCGCCAGCAACCAAGAATTTATTACCAAGTGTTGAGAAAAATTCTTTATATTGCTGTTCAGTAATACTGTATCTTGGGGGACAGTATATCGCAGATATTACTAGCTTAGAGATGTACTCTTCCAGGCATATAGATGTTGCTTGCAAGTAGACTCTACTGTAAACTTCGAGAACATGATGTTTTATTCTGCTTTTTATCAATATGGCAGTTCCTGATGGCAGTTATGATTTGTGGTGTACAGTTTGTAATGTGGTATTCGGTAGCAATTTTTGTCAGTGAAATGGGTCTCAGATAATATCAATATGTTCAAACGGTGCTGGCTTATCTTGATACGACTCATGGTATTTATGGTCTGGATAGCAATGTTTGGAGTAACATCGATTGATTTTTTATCATTTCTTGCATCATTGTATGCACTGAGTTCATGAATTGGATCTGGATTAGTATTTGAAGCAAATGTGCAATGGTACTTGGCTGTTGGGTGGGCAGTGAGCGCTTCTGCTCATTGTTTACATTGCTTTGTTGGTGTGGGTTTGATTATGAAGATCTCCACAAAGCACACAAACATCTGACAGGGTACAATATGTCTTAGTATGTCCATATTCTTGCCAGTTGCTGCACTGAGGTGGTCCAGTTCTCTTATGGGGTTCTTCGATTGTGATTTTGCGATACAATAAATATCGAATTTTATATATGGGGAGTACTTCACCTTTTTTAGGGTTTTTGTTACAGGTTCAAGTTCAATGCGATATAACGGTTGAGGTATATCGCTCTTATTGAGAATGTTGAATACAGTTTTGGCTTAAAACCCTTCTTCCTGAAGGGCGAGTTTGATTTCGTTAATATCAACATTGGGTTCGACGACTTGGACAACAACATTGGTCCTTAGTAATTTTTAGCTGATATGTGTAGTAATTCTTTTTTCCAGTATCAAATTCTGCAATTACTTTGCAATAATGAGTTTCGCTATAGATTTGCACTCTCGTTTCCTCAATTTGGCCTTTGCGAATAGGAACAACGTGGAAATTCTGTGGTCCTATAAGGCTTGTTATTTTGGAAATCAACTTATCTGAGTTACGTTCTCTTAAGAAAATGGGTGGGGGTTTATAATTTTACTTGGGAATAATATTTTCGTCACTTTCATCACTTGAAAGCAGTGCGTATCTATTTTCCGAACTACTTCTTTTTTGCTTTACTACAGTAATGTAGCGATCAATTCTAGTTTGAACTGCGCTGTTTGCGTAGGTGATTGCAAAGACTGCAAATTATGATTTACACACACATTTACAGGCGATTGGCTCTGCCAGAGAGGAGATCGTCGAACACTCATATTACAAACAAAATCCGTTTATGAACTATGTTATTTTTATCTTTGATTTTATTTTTCTTTTTTACTTATTTGTATGCACAATAAATTTAACTTTAACAAAGAAAAAACTTCTTGTTTTTATTAGCGTCTTTTCGCAATGTAATCGATTTTTATACCCTGCATAATGCAATATGCAAGGTATATTCATTTCGGTCAGATGTTTGTGTCCACTTGAAGGAATCTCCGGAGATAAAGACATAGATATATATTCGTGATCAGCGTCGCTTAAATTTTCGATTTAACGATGTCCGTCCGTCCGTCCGTCTGTCTGTCACCTGGCTGGTTCGCACGATAACTTGAGTAAATATTGAGCTATTTCGACGAAATTTGGCACAAGTAACCTATGATCCAAGGGTACGGAGGGGATTGATATTGGGCATGATCGGTCAATAGCCACGCCCACACCAAGCATTCAAAGCGACTAACCTCGGAATTTTCAAAATTTTTAACTTGCTATAACTCACATAATATACTACTTGGGACAACAATATTTGGCACATAGAGTTATATTATACTACTATATAACCTCGCCAAATGTGGGTGAGCCACGCCTACTTTCTAGCGTAGCTCCCATACAAAATGTCTGTACTTCTTTTAAATTGAAACTGCTGTAACTTCTACAATCTTCTGTCTAGAATAACTATAATTGACACTTAGAATAATATGGCAGAAAATCAGTGTGCCACGCCCACTCCTTTTTGGGTCTGCCATACAAAGTTGCGGAAATTAAAAAAATGTTACGGGTTATAACTTGCAAACTATTCAGCGTAGAATAACGAGATTTAAGGTGTGGATTAGTATTATACGAGCAACTGGGCTCACAGGAAATGGGGGCACTACGCCCACTGTTTATCGTAGCCCCCATACAAATTTTAAATTGAAACAGCTGTAACTTCGGCACTCTTCTGTCTAGAATAACCATAATTGACACTTAAATTAATATCGTAGTCTGAAATAATCTGGCAGAAAATCAGTGTGCCACGCGCACTCATTCATGGGGCTCCTATACAAAGTCGAGTGAATTAAACTAAAAGTTTTATGATCCATAGCTTACAAACCATTTAGCCTAGGACAACGAGATTTAAGGCATGGATTAGTATTGTAGGAGCAACTAGGCTCACAGGAAATGGTGGCACCACGCCCACTGTTTATCGTAGCCCCCATACAAATTTTAAATTGAAACATATGTAACTTCGGCAATCTTCTGTCTAGAATAACCATAATTGATACTTAAATTAATATCGTAGTCGGAAATAATCTGGCAGAAAATCGGTGTGCCACGCCCACTCATTCATGGGTCTAACATACAAAGTCGAGGGAATTAAACTAAAATTTTAAGCTACATAACTTGCAAACTATTCAGCGTAGAATAACGAGATTTAAGTTATGGATTAGTATTGTACGAGCAACTAGGCTCACAGGAAATGGGCGCACCACGCCCACTGTTTATCGTAGCCCCCATACAAATTTTAAATTGAAACAGCTGTAACTTCGGCAATCTTCTGTCTAGAATAACCATAATTGATACTTAAATTAATATCGTAGTCGGAAATAATCTGGCAGAAAATCGGTGTGCCACGCCCACTCCTTCATGGGTCTCCCATACAAAGTCGAGGGAATTAAACTAAAATTTTAAGCTCCATAACTTGCAAACTATTCAGCGTAGAATAACGAGATTAAATGTTTGCATTAGTATTTTACGAGCAACTGGGCTTACAGGAAATGGGCGCACCACGCCCACTGTTTATCGTAGCCCCCATACAAATTTTAAATTGAAACAGCTGTAACTTCGGCAATCTTCTGTCTAGAATAACCATAATTGACACTTAAATTAATATCGTAGTCGGAAATAATCTGGCAGAAAATCAGTGTGCCACACCCACTCCTTCATGGGTCTCCCATACAAAGTCGAGGGAATTAAACTAAAAGTTTAAGCTCCATAACTTGAAAACTATTCAGCGTAGAATAACAAGATTTAAGGTGTGGATTAGTATTGTACGAGCAACTGGGCTCATAGGAAATGGGCGCACCACGCCGACTGTTTATCGTAGCCCCCATACAAATTTTAAATTGAAACAGCTGTAACTTCGGCAATCTTCTGTCTAGAATAACCATAATTGACACTTAAATTAATATCGTAGTCGGAAATAATCTGGCAGAAAATCAGTGTGCCACACCCACTCCTTCATGGGTCTCCCATACAAAGTCGAGGGAATTAAACTAAAAGTTTAAGCTCCATAACTTGAAAACTATTCAGCGTAGAATAATAAGATTTAAGGTGTGGATTAGTATTGTACGAGCAACTGGGCTCATAGGAAATGGGCGCACCACGCCCACTGTTTATCGTAGCCCCCATACAAATTTTAAATTGAAACAGCTGTAACTTCGGCAATCTTCTGTCTAGAATAACCATAATTGACACTTAAATTAATATCGTAGTCGGAAATAATCTGGCAGAAAATCAGTGTGCCACATCCACTCCTTCATGGGTCTCCCATACAAAGTCGAGTGAATTAAACTAAAACTTTTAAGCTCCATAACTTGAAAACTATTCAGCGTAGAATAACGAGATTTAAGGTGTGGATTAGTATTGTACGAGCAACTGGGCTCACAGGAAATGGGCGCACCACGCCCACTGTTTATCGCAGCCCCCATACAAATTTTAAATTGAAACAGCTGTAACTTCGGCAATCTTCTGTCTAGAATAACCATAATTGACACTTAAATTAATATCGTAGTCTGAAATAATCTGGCAGAAAATCAGTGTGCCACGCCCACTCATTCATGGGTCTCCTATACAAAGTCGAGTGAATTAAACTAAATTTTTAAGCTCCATAACTTACAAACCATTTAGCCTAGGACAACGACATTTAAGGTATGGATTAGTATTGTACGAGCAACTAGGCTCACAGGAAATGGGCGCACCACGCCCACTGTTTATCGTAGCCCCCATACAAATTTTAAATTTAAACAGCTCTAACTTCGGCAATCTTCTGTCTAGAATAACCATAATTGACACTTAAATTAATATCGTAGTCGGAAATAATCTGGCAGAAAATCAGTGTGCCACGCCCACTCATTCATGGGTCTCCCATACAAAGTCGAGGGAATTAAACTAAAATTTTAAGCTCCATAACTTGCAAACTATTCAGCGTATAATAACGAGATTAAATGTTTGCATTAGTATTGTACGAGCAACTGGGCTCACAGGAAATGGGCGCACCACACCCACTGTTTATCGTAGCCCCCATACAAATTTTAAATTGAAACAGCTGTAACTTCGGCAATCTTCTGTCTAGAATAACCATAATTGACACTTAAATTAATATTGTAGTCGGAAATAATCTGGCAGAAAATCAGTGTGCCACGCCCACTCATTCATAGGTGTCCCATACAAGTCGAGGGAATTAAACTAAAATTTTAAGCTCCATAACTTGCAAACTATTCAGCGTAGAATAACGAGATTAAATGTTTGCATTAGTATTTTACGAGCAACTGGGCTCACGGGAAATGGGCGCACCACACCCACTGTTTATCGTAGGCCCCATACAAATTTTAAATTGAAACAGCTGTAACTTCGGCAATCTTCTGTCTAGAATAACCATAATTGATACTTAAATTAATATCGTAGTCGGAAATAATCTGGCAGAAAATCAGTGTGCCACACCCACTCCTTCATGGGTTTCCCATATAAAGTCGAGGGAATTAAACTAAAATTTTAAGCTCCATAACTTGCAAACTATTCAGCGTAGAATAACGAGATTTAAGGTGTGGACTAGTATTGTACGAGCAACTGGGCTCACAGGAAATGGGCGCACCACGCCCACTGTTTATCGCAGCCCCCATACAAATTTTAAATTGAAACAGCTGTAACTTCGGCAATCTTCTGTCTAGAATAACCATAATTGACACTTAAATTAATATCGTAGTCTGAAATAATCTGGCAGAAAATCAGTGTGCCATATCCACTCCTTCATGGGTCTCCCATACAAAGTCGAGTGAATTAAACTAAAACTTTTAAGCTCCATAACTTGAAAACTATTCAGCGTAGAATAACGAGATTTAAGGTGTGGATTAGTATTGTACGAGCAACTGGGCTCACAGGAAATGGGCGCACCACGCCCACTGTTTATCGCAGCCCCCATACAAATTTTAAATTGAAACAGCTGTAACTTCGGCAATCTTCTGTCTAGAATAACCATAATTGACACTTAAATTAATATCGTAGTCTGAAATAATCTGGCAGAAAATCAGTGTGCCACGCCCACTCATTCATGGGTCTCCTATACAAAGTCGAGTGAATTAAACTAAATTTTTAAGCTCCATAACTTACAAACCATTTAGCCTAGGACAACGACATTTAACGTATGGATTAGTATTGTACGAGCAACTAGGCTCACAGGAAATGGGCGCACCACGCCCACTGTTTATCGTAGCCCCCATACAAATTTTAAATTTAAACAGCTCTAACTTCGGCAATCTTCTGTCTAGAATAACCATAATTGACACTTAAATTAATATCGTAGTCGGAAATAATCTGGCAGAAAATCAGTGTGCCACGCCCACTCATTCATGGGTCTCCCATACAAAGTCGAGGGAATTAAACTAAAATTTTAAGCTCCATAACTTGCAAACTATTCAGCGTATAATAACGAGATTAAATGTTTGCATTAGTATTGTACGAGCAACTGGGCTCACAGGAAATGGGCGCACCACACCCACTGTTTATCGTAGCCCCCATACAAATTTTAAATTGAAACAGCTGTAACTTCGGCAATCTTCTGTCTAGAATAACCATAATTGACACTTAAATTAATATTGTAGTCGGAAATAATCTGGCAGAAAATCAGTGTGCCACGCCAACTCATTCATAGGTGTCCCATACAAAGTCGAGGGAATTAAACTAAAATTTTAAGCTCCATAACTTGCAAACTATTCAGCGTAGAATAACGAGATTAAATGTTTGCATTAGTATTTTACGAGCAACTGGGCTCACGGGAAATGGGCGCACCACACCCACTGTTTATCGTAGGCCCCATACAAATTTTAAATTGAAACAGCTGTAACTTCGGCAATCTTCTGTCTAGAATAACCATAATTGATACTTAAATTAATATCGTAGTCGGAAATAATCTGGCAGAAAATCAGTGTGCCACACCCACTCCTTCATGGGTTTCCCATATAAAGTCGAGGGAATTAAACTAAAATTTTAAGCTCCATAACTTGCAAACTATTCAGCGTAGAATAACGAGATTTAAGGTGTGGACTAGTATTGTACGAGCAACTGGGCTCACAGGAAATGGGCGCACCACGCCCACTGTTTATCGCAGCCCCCATACAAATTTTAAATTGAAACAGCTGTAACTTCGGCAATCTTCTGTCTAGAATAACCATAATTGACACTTAAATTAATATCGTAGTCTGAAATAATCTGGCAGAAAATCAGTGTGCCACATCCACTCCTTCATGGGTCTCCCATACAAAGTCGAGTGAATTAAACTAAAACTTTTAAGCTCCATAACTTGAAAACTATTCAGCTTAGAATAACGAGATTTAAGGTGTGGATTAGTATTGTACGAGCAACTGGGCTCACAGGAAATGGGCGCACCACGCCCACTGTTTATCGCAGCCCCCATACAAATTTTAAATTGAAACAGCTGTAACTTCGGCAATCTTCTGTCTAGAATAACCATAATTGACACTTAAATTAATATCGTAGTCTGAAATAATCTGGCAGAAAATCAGTGTGCCACGCCCACTCATTCATGGGTCTCCTATACAAAGTCGAGTGAATTAAACTAAATTTTTAAGCTCCATAACTTACAAACCATTTAGCCTAGGACAACGACATTTAAGGTATGGATTAGTATTGTACGAGCAACTAGGCTCACAGGAAATGGGCGCACCACGCCCACTGTTTATCGTAGCCCCCATACAAATTTTAAATTTAAACAGCTCTAACTTCGGCAATCTTCTGTCTAGAATAACCATAATTGACACTTAAATTAATATCGTAGTCGGAAATAATCTGGCAGAAAATCAGTGTGCCACGCCCACTCATTCATGGGTCTCCCATACAAAGTCGAGGGAATTAAACTAAAATTTTAAGCTCCATAACTTGCAAACTATTCAGCGTAGAATAACGAGATTAAATGTTTGCATTAGTATTGTACGAGCAACTGGGCTCACAGGAAATGGGCGCACCACACCCACTGTTTATCGTAGCCCCCATACAAATTTTAAATTGAAACAGCTGTAACTTCGGCAATCTTCTGTCTAGAATAACCATAATTGACACTTAAATTAATATTGTAGTCGGAAATAATCTGGCAGAAAATCAGTGTGCCACGCCCACTCATTCATAGGTCTCCCATACAAAGTCGAGGGAATTAAACTAAAATTTTAAGCTCCATAACTTGCAAACTATTCAGCGTAGAATAACGAGATTAAATGTTTGCATTAGTATTTTACGAGCAACTGGGCTCACGGGAAATGGGCGCACCACACCCACTGTTTATCGTAGGCCCCATACAAATTTTAAATTGAAACAGCTGTAACTTCGGCAATCTTCTGTCTAGAATAACCATAATTGATACTTAAATTAATATCGTAGTCGGAAATAATCTGGCAGAAAATCAGTGTGCCACACCCACTCCTTCATGGGTTTCCCATATAAAGTCGAGGGAATTAAACTAAAATTTTAAGCTCCATAACTTGCAAACTATTCAGCGTAGAATAACGAGATTTAAGGTGTGGACTAGTATTGTACGAGCAACTGGGCTCACAGGAAATGGGCGCACCACGCCCACTGTTTATCGTAGCCCCCATACAAATTTTAAATTTAAACAGCTCTAACTTCGGCAATCTTCTGTCTAGAATAACCATAATTGACACTTAAATTAATATCGTAGTCGGAAATAATCTGGCAGAAAATCAGTGTGCCACGCCCACTCATTCATGGGTCTCCTATACAAAGTCGAGTGAATTAAACTAAAATTTTTAAGCTCCATAACTTGAAAACTATTCAGCGTAGAATAACGAGCTTTAAGGTGTGGATTAGTATTGTACGAGCAACTGGGCTCACAGGAAATGGGCGCACCACGCCCACTGTTTATCGTAGCCCCCATACAAATTTTAAATTGAGACAGCTGTAACTTCGGCAATCTTCTGTCTAGAATAACCATAATTGACACTTAAATTAATATCGTAGTCTGAAATAATCTGGCATAAAATCAGTGTGCCACGCCCACTCATTCATGGGTCTCCTATACAAAATCGAGTGAATTAAACTAAATTTTTAAGCTCCATAACTTACAAACCATTTAGCCTAGGACAACGAGATTTAAGGTATGGATTAGTATTGTACGAGCAACTAGGCTCACAGGAAATGGGCGCACCACGCCCACTGTTTATCGTAGCCCCCATACAAATTTTAAATTTAAACAGCTGTAACTTCGGCAATCTTCTGTCTAGAATAACCATAATTGACACTTAAATTAATATCGTATTCGGAAATAATCTGGCAGAAAATCAGTGTGCCACGCCCACTCATTCATAGGTCTCCCATACAAAGTCGAGGGAATTAAACTAAAATTTTAAGCTCCATAACTTGCAAACTATTCAGCGTAGAATAACGAGATTAAATGTTTGCATTAGTATTGTACGAGCAACTGGGCTCACAGGAAATGGGCGCACCACACCCACTGTTTATCGTAGCCCCCATACAAATTTTAAATTGAAACAGCTGTAACTTCGGCAATCTTCTGTCTAGAGTAACCATAATTGACACTTAAATTAATATCGTAGTCGGAAATAATCTGGCAGAAAATCAGTGTGTCACACCCACTCCTTCATGGGTCTCCCATACAAAGTCGAGGGAATTAAACTAAAATTTTAAGCTCCATAACTTGAAAACTATTCAGCGTCGAATAACGAGATTTAAGGTGTGGATTAGTATTGTACGAGCAACTGGGCTCATAGAAAATGGCCTCACCACGCCCACTGTTTATCGTAGCCCCCATACAAATTTTAAATTGAAACAGCTGTAACTTCGGCAATCTTCTGTCTAGAATAACCATAATTGACACTTAAATTAATATCGTAGTCGGAAATAATCTGGCAGAAAATCAGTGTGCCACGCCCACTCATTCATGGGTCTCCTATACAAAGTCGAGTGAATTAAACTAAAATTTTAAGCTCCATAACTTACAAACCATTTAGCTTAGGACAACGAGATTTAAGGTATGGATTGCATACCACGCCCACTGTTTATCGTAGCCCCCATACAAATTTTAAATTGAAACAGCTGTAACTTCGGCAATCTTCTGTCTAGAATAACCATAATTGACACTTAAATTAATATTGTAGTCGGAAATAATCTGGCAGAAAATCAGTGTGCCACACCCACTCCTTCATGGGTCTCCCATACAAAGTCGAGGGAATTAAACTAAAATTTTAAGCTCCATAACTTGCAAACTATTCAGCGTAGAATAACGAGATTAAATGTTTGCATTAGTATTTTACGAGCAACTGGGCTTACAGGAAATGGGCGCACCACACCCACTGTTTATCGTAGCCCCCATACAAATTTTTAATGGAAACAGCTGTAACTTCGGCAATCTTCTGTCTAGAATAACCATAATTGACACTTAAATTAATATCGTAGTCGGAAATAATCTGGCAGAAAATCAGTGTGCCACGCCCACTCATTCATGGGTCTCCTATACAAAGTCGAGTGAATTAAACTAAAATTTTAAGCTCCATAACTTACAAACCATTTAGCTTAGGACAACGAGATTTAAGGTATGGATTGCATACCACGCCCACTGTGTATCGTAGCCCTCATACAAATTTTAAATTGAAACAGCTGTAACTTCGGCAATCTTCTGTCTAGAATAACCATAATTGACACTTAAATTAATATTGTAGTCGGAAATAATCTGGCAGAAAATCAGTGTGCCACACCCACTCCTTCATGGGTCTCCCATACAAAGTCGAGGGAATTAAACTAAAATTTTAAGCTCCATAACTTGCAAACTATTCAGCGTAGAATAACGAGATTTAAGGTGTGGATTAGTATTGTACGAGCAACTGGGCTCATAGGAAATGGGCGCACCACGCCCACTGTTTATCGTAGCCCCCATACAAATTTTAAATTGAAACAGCTGTAACTTCGGCAATCTTCTGTCTAGAATAACCATAATTGACACTTAAATTAATATCGTAGTCTGAAATAATCTGGCAGAAAATCAGTGTGCCACACCCACTCCTTCATGGGTCTCCCATACAAAGTCGAGGGAATTAAACTAAAATTTTAAGCTCCATAACTTGAAAACTATTCAGCGTAGAATAACGAGATTTAAGGTGTGGATTAGTATTGTACGAGCAACTGGGCTCATAGGAAATGGGCGCACCACGCCCACTGTTTATCGTAGCCCCCATACAAATTTTAAATTGAAACAGCTGTAACTTCGGCAATCTTCTGTCTAGAATAACCATAATTGACACTTAAATTAATATCGTAGTCTGAAATAATCTGGCAGAAAATCAGTGTGCCACGCCCACTCATTCATGGGTCTCCTATACAAAGTCGAGTGAATTAAACTAAATTTTTAAGCTCCATAACTTACGAACCATTTAGCCTAGGACAACGACATTTAAGGTATGGATTAGTATTGTACGAGCAACTAGGCTCACAGGAAATGGGCGCACCACGCCCACTGTTTATCGTAGCCCCCATACAAATTTTAAATTTAAACAGCTGTAACTTCGGCAATCTTCTGTCTAGAATAACCATAATTGACACTTAAATTAATATCGTAGTCGGAAATAATCTGGCAGAAAATCAGTGTGCCACGCCCACTCATTCATGGGTCTCCCATACAAAGTCGAGGGAATTAAACTAAAATTTTAAGCTCCATAACTTGCAAACTATTCAGCGTAGAATAACGAGATTAAATGTTTGCATTAGTATTGTACGAGCAACTAGGCTCACAGGAAATGGGCGCACCACACCCACTGTTTATCGTAGCCCCCATACAAATTTTAAATTGAAACAGCTGTAACTTCGGCAATCCTCTGTCTAGAATAACCATAATTGACACTTAAATTAATATCGTAGTCGGAAATAATCTGGCAGAAAATCAGTGTGCCACGCCCACTCATTCATGGGTCTCCCATACAAAGTCGAGGGAATTAAACTAAAATTTTAAGCTCCATAACTTGCAAACTATTCAGCGTAGAATAACGAGATTAAATGTTTGCATTAGTATTGTACGAGCAACTGGGCTCACAGGATAATGGGCGCACCACACCCACTGTTTATCGTAGCCCCCATACAAATTTTAAATTGAAACAGCTGTAACTTCGGCAATCTTCTGTCTAGAAAAACCATAATTGACACTTAAATTAATATCGTAGTCGGAAATAATCTGGCAGAAAATCAGTGTGCCACGCCCACTCATTCATAGGTCTCCCATACAAAGTCGAGGGAATTAAACTAAAATTTTAAGCTCCATAACTTGAAAACTATTCAGCGTAGAATAACGAGATTTAAGGTGTGGATTAGTATTGTACGAGCAACTGGGTTCATAGGAAATGGGCGCACCACGCCCACTGTTTATCGTAGCCCCCATACAAATTTTAAATTGAAACAGCTGTAACTTCGGCAATCTTCTGTCTAGAATAACCATAATTGACACTTAAATTAAAATCGTAGTCGGAAATAATCTGGCAGAAAATCAGTGTGCCACGCCCACTCATTCATGGGTCTCCCATACAAAGTCGAGGGAATTAAACTAAAATTTTAAGCTCCATAACTTGCAAACTATTCAGCGTAGAATAACGAGATTAAATGTTTGCATTAGTATTGTACGAGCAACTGGGCTCACAGGATAATGGGCGCACCACACCCACTGTTTATCGTAGCCCCCATACAAATTTTAAATTGAAACAGCTGTAACTTCGGCAATCTTCTGTCTAGAATAACCATAATTGACACTTAAATTAATATCGTAGTCGGAAATAATCTGGCAGAAAATCAGTGTGCCACGCCCACTCATTCATAGGTCTCCCATACAAAGTCGAGGGAATTAAACTAAAATTTTAAGCTCCATAACTTGCAAACTATTCAGCGTAGAATAACGAGATTAAATGTTTGCATTAGTATTGTACGAGCAACTGGGCTCACAGGAAATGGGCGCACCACGCCCACTGTTTATCGTAGCCCCCATACAAATTTTAAATTGAAACAGCTGTAACTTCGGCAATCTTCTGTCTAGAATAACCATAATTGACATTTAAATTAATATCGTAGTCGGAAATAATCTGGCAGAAAATCAGTGTTCCACGCCCACTCATTCATGGGTCTCCTATACAAAGTCGAGTGAATTAAACTAAAACTTTTAAGCTCCATAACTTGAAAACTATTCAGCGTAGAATAACGAGCTTTAAGGTGTGGATTAGTATTGTACGAGCAACTGGGCTCACAGGAAATGGGCGCACCACGCCCACTGTTTATCGTAGCCCCCATACAAATTTTAAATTGAGACAGCTGTAACTTCGGCAATCTTCTGTCTAGAATAACCATAATTGACACTTAAATTAATATCGTAGTCTGAAATAATCTGGCATAAAATCAGTGTGCCACGCCCACTCATTCATGGGTCTCCTATACAAAGTCGAGTGAATTAAACTAAATTTTTAAGCTCCATAACTTACAAACCATTTAGCCTAGGACAACGATATTTAAGGTATGGATTAGTATTGTACGAGCAACTAGGCTCACAGGAAATGGGCGCACCACGCCCACTGTTTATCGTAGCCCCCATACAAATTTTAAATTTAAACAGCTGTAACTTCGGCAATCTTCTGTCTAGAATAACCATAATTGATACTTAAATTAATATCGTATTCGGAAATAATCCGGCAGAAAATCAGTGTGCCACGCCCACTCATTCATAGGTCTCCCATACAAAGTCGAGGGAATTAAACTAAAATTTTAAGCTCCATAACTTGCAAACTATTCAGCGTAGAATAACGAGATTAAATGTTTGCATTAGTATTGTACGAGCAACTGGGCTCACAGGAAATGGGCGCACCACACCCACTATTATCGTAGCCCCCATACAAATTTTAAATTGAAACAGCTGTAACTTCGGCAATCTTCTGTCTAGAATAACCATAATTGACACTTAAATTAATATCGTAGTCGGAAATAATCTGGCAGAAAATCAGTGTGTCACATCCACTCCTTCATGGGTCTCCCATACAAAGTCGAGGGAATTAAACTAAAATTTTAAGCTCCATAACTTGAAAACTATTCAGCGTAGAATAACAAGATTTAAGGTGTGGATTAGTATTGTACGAGCAACTGGGCTCATAGGAAATGGGCGCACTACGCCCACTGTTTATCGTAGCCCCCATACAAATTTTAAATTGAAACAGCTGTAACTTCGGCAATCTTCTGTCTAGAATAACCATAATTGACACTTAAATTAATATCGTAGTCGGAAATGATCTGGCAGAAAATCAGTGTGCCACGCCTACTCATTCATGGGTCTCCTATACAAAGTCGAGTGAATTAAACTAAAATTTTAAGCTCCATAACTTACGAACCATTTAGCCTAGGACAACGACATTTAAGGTATGGATTAGTATTGTACGAGCAACTAGGCTCACAGGAAATGGGCGCACCACGCCCACTGTTTATCGTAGCCCCCATACAAATTTTAAATTTAAACAGCTGTAACTTCGGCAATCTTCTGTCTAGAATAACCATAATTGACACTTAAATTAATATCGTAGTCGGAAATAATCTGGCAGAAAATCAGTGTGCCACGCCCACTCATTCATGGGTCTCCCATACAAAGTCGAGGGAATTAAACTAAAATTTTAAGCTCCATAACTTGCAAACTATTCAGCGTAGAATAACGAGATTAAATGTTTGCATTAGTATCGTACGAGCAACTAGGCTCACAGGAAATGGGCGCACCACACCCACTGTTTATCGTAGCCCCCATACAAATTTTAAATTGAAACAGCTGTAACTTCGGCAATCCTCTGTCTAGAATAACCATAATTGACACTTAAATTAATATCGTAGTCGGAAATAATCTGGCAGAAAATCAGTGTGCCACGCCCACTCATTCATGGGTCTCCCATACAAAGTCGAGGGAATTAAACTAAAATTTTAAGCTCCATAACTTGCAAACTATTCAGCGTAGAATAACGAGATTAAATGTTTGCATTAGTATTCTACGAGCAACTGGGCTCACAGGATAATGGGCGCACCACACCCACTGTTTATCGTAGCCCCCATACAAATTTTAAATTGAAACAGCTGTAACTTCGGCAATCTTCTGTCTAGAAAAACCATAATTGACACTTAAATTAATATCGTAGTCGGAAATAATCTGGCAGAAAATCAGTGTGCCACGCCCACTCATTCATGGGTCTCCCATACAAAGTCGAGGGAATTAAACTAAAATTTTAAGCTCCATAACTTGCAAACTATTCAGCGTAGAATAACGAGATTAAATGTTTGCATTAGAATTGTACGAGCAACTAGGCTCACAGGAAATGGGCGCACCACACCCACTGTTTATCGTAGCCCCCATACAAATTTTAAATTGAAACAGCTGTAACTTCGGCAATCCTCTGTCTAGAATAACCATAATTGACACTTAAATTAATATCGTAGTCGGAAATAATCTGGCAGAAAATCAGTGTGCCACGCCCACTCATTCGTGGGTCTCCCATACAAAGTCGAGGGAATTAAACTAAAATTTTAAGCTCCATAACTTGCAAACTATTCAGCGTAGAATAACGAGATTAAATGTTTGCATTAGTATTGTACGAGCAACTGGGCTCACAGGATAATGGGCGCACCACACCCACTGTTTATCGTAGCCCCCATACAAATTTTAAATTGAAACAGCTGTAACTTCGGCAATCTTCTGTCTAGAAAAACCATAATTGACACTTAAATTAATATCGTAGTCGGAAATAATCTGGCAGAAAATCAGTGTGCCACGCCCACTCATTCATAGGTCTCCCATACAAAGTCGAGGGAATTAAACTAAAATTTTAAGCTCCATAACTTGAAAACTATTCAGCGTAGAATAACGAGATTTAAGGTGTGGATTAGTATTGTACGAGCAACTGGGTTCATAGGAAATGGGCGCACCACGCCCACTGTTTATCGTAGCCCCCATACAAATTTTAAATTGAAACAGCTGTAACTTCGGCAATCTTCTGTCTAGAATAACCATAATTGACACTTAAATTAATATCGTAGTCGGAAATAATCTGGCAGAAAATCAGTGTGCCACGCCCACTCATTCATAGGTCTCCCATACAAAGTCGAGGGAATTAAACTAAAATTTTAAGCTCCATAACTTGAAAACTATTCAGCGTAGAATAACGAGATTTAAGGTGTGGATTAGTATTGTACGAGCAACTGGGTTCATAGGAAATGGGCGCACCACGCCCACTGTTTATCGTAGCCCCCATACAAATTTTAAATTGAAACAGCTGTAACTTCGGCAATCTTCTGTCTAGAATAACCATAATTGACACTTAAATTAATATCGTAGTCGGAAATAATCTGGCAGAAAATCAGTGTGCCACGCCCACTCATTCATGGGTCTCCCATACAAAGTCGAGGGAATTAAACTAAAATTTTAAGCTCCATAACTTGCAAACTATTCAGCGTAGAATAACGAGATTAAATGTTTGCATTAGTATTGTACGAGCAACTGGGCTCACAGGATAATGGGCGCACCACACCCACTGTTTATCGTAGCCCCCATACAAATTTTAAATTGAAACAGCTGTAACTTCGGCAATCTTCTGTCTAGAATAACCATAATTGACATTTAAATTAATATCGTAGTCGGAAATAATCTGGCAGAAAATCAGTGTTCCACGCCCACTCATTCATGGGTCTCCTATACAAAGTCGAGTGAATTAAACTAAAACTTTTAAGCTCCATAACTTGAAAACTATTCAGCGTAGAATAACGAGCTTTAAGGTGTGGATTAGTATTGTACGAGCAACTGGGCTCACAGGAAATGGGCGCACCACGCCCACTGTTTATCGTAGCCCCCATACAAATTTTAAATTGAGACAGCTGTAACTTCGGCAATCTTCTGTCTAGAATAACCATAATTGACACTTAAATTAATATCGTAGTCGGAAATAATCTGGCAGAAAATCAGTGTGCCACGCCCACTCATTCATGGGTCTCCCATACAAAGTCGAGGGAATTAAACTAAAATTTTAAGCTCCATAACTTGCAAACTATTCAGCGTAGAATAACGAGATTAAATGTTTGCATTAGTATTGTACGAGCAACTGGGCTCACAGGAAATGGGCGCACCACACCAACTGTTTATCGTAGCCCCCATACAAATTTTAAATTGAAACAGCTGTAACTTCGGCAATCTTCTGTCTAGAATAACCATAATTGACACTTAAATTAATATCGTAGTCGGAAATAATCTGGCAGAAAATCAGTGTGCCACGCCCACTCATTCATGGGTCTCCCATACAAAGTCGAGGGAATTAAACTAAAATTTTAAGCTCCATAACTTGCAAACTATTCAGCGTAGAATAACGAGATTAAATGTTTGCATTAGTATTGTACGAGCAACTGGGCTCACAGGAAATGGGCGCACCACACCCACTGTTTATCGTAGCCCCCATACAAATTTTAAATTGAAACAGCTGTAACTTCGGCAATCTTCTGTCTAGAATAACCATAATTGACATTTAAATTAATATCGTAGTCGGAAATAATCTGGCAGAAAATCAGTGTTCCACGCCCACTCATTCATGGGTCTCCTATACAAAGTCGAGTGAATTAAACTAAAACTTTTAAGCTCCATAACTTGAAAACTATTCAGCGTAGAATAACGAGCTTTAAGGTGTGGATTAGTATTGTACGAGCAACTGGGCTCACAGGAAATGGGCGCACCACGCCCACTGTTTATCGTAGCCCCCATACAAATTTTAAATTGAGACAGCTGTAACTTCGGCAATCTTCTGTCTAGAATAACCATAATTGACACTTAAATTAATATCGTAGTCGGAAATAATCTGGCAGAAAATCAGTGTGCCACGCCCACTCATTCATGGGTCTCCCATACAAAGTCGAGGGAATTAAACTAAAATTTTAAGCTCCATAACTTGCAAACTATTCAGCGTAGAATAACGAGATTAAATGTTTGCATTAGTATTGTACGAGCAACTGGGCTCACAGGAAATGGGCGCACCACACCCACTGTTTATCGTAGCCCCCATACAAATTTTAAATTGAAACAGCTGTAACTTCGGCAATCTTCTGTCTAGAATAACCATAATTGACATTTAAATTAATATCGTAGTCGGAAATAATCTGGCAGAAAATCAGTGTTCCACGCCCACTCATTCATGGGTCTCCTATACAAAGTCGAGTGAATTAAACTAAAACTTTTAAGCTCCATAACTTGAAAACTATTCAGCGTAGAATAACGAGCTTTAAGGTGTGGATTAGTATTGTACGAGCAACTGGGCTCACAGGAAATGGGCGCACCACGCCCACTGTTTATCGTAGCCCCCATACAAATTTTAAATTGAGACAGCTGTAACTTCGGCAATCTTCTGTCTAGAATAACCATAATTGACACTTAAATTAATATCGTAGTCGGAAATAATCTGGCAGAAAATCAGTGTGCCACGCCCACTCATTCATGGGTCTCCCATACAAAGTCGAGGGAATTAAACTAAAATTTTAAGCTCCATAACTTGCAAACTATTCAGCGTAGAATAACGAGATTAAATGTTTGCATTAGTATTGTACGAGCAACTGGGCTCACAGGAAATGGGCGCACCACACCCACTGTTTATCGTAGCCCCCATACAAATTTTAAATTGAAACAGCTGTAACTTCGGCAATCTTCTGTCTAGAATAACCATAATTGACACTTAAATTAATATCGTAGTCGGAAATAATCTGGCAGAAAATCAGTGTGCCACGCCCACTCATTCATGGGTCTCTCATACAAAGTCGAGGGAATTAAACTAAAATTTTAAGCTCCATAACTTGCAAACTATTCAGCGTAGAATAACGAGATTAAATGTTTGCATTAGTATTGTACGAGCAACTGGGCTCACAGGAAATGGGCGCACCACACCCACTGTTTATCGTAGCCCCCATACAAATTTTAAATTGAAACAGCTGTAACTTCGGCAATCTTCTGTCTAGAATAACCATAATTGACACTTAAATTAATATCGTAGTCGGAAATAATCTGGCAGAAAATCAGTGTGCCACGCCCACTCATTCATGGGTCTCCCATACAAAGTCGAGGGAATTAAACTAAAATTTTAAGCTCCATAACTTGAAAACTATTCAGCGTAGAATAACGAGATTTAAGGTGTGGATTAGTATTGTACGAGCAACTGGGCTCATAGGAAATGGGCGCACCACGCCCACTGTTTATCGTAGCCCCCATACAAATTTTAAATTGAAACAGCTGTAACTTCGGCAATCTTCTGTCTAGAATAACCATAATTGACACTTAAATTAATATCGTAGTCGGAAATAATCTGGCAGAAAATCAGTGTGCCACACCCACTCCTTCATGGGTCTCCCATACAAAGTCGAGGGAATTAAACTAAAAGTTTAAGCTACATAACTTGAAAACTATTCAGCGTAGAATAACAAGATTTAATGTGTGGATTAGTATTGTACGAGCAACTGGGCTCACAGGAAATGGGCGCACCACACCCACTGTTTATCGTAGCCCCCATACAAATTTTAAATTGAAACAGCTGTAACTTCGGCAATCTTCTGTCTAGAATAACCATAATTGACACTTAAATTAATATCGTAGTCGGAAATAATCTGGCAGAAAATCAGTGTGCCACACCCACTCCTTCATGGGTGTCCCATACAAAGTCGAGGGAATTAAACTAAAATTTTAAGCTCCATAACTTGAAAACTATTCAGCGTAGAATAACGAGATTTAAGGTGTGGATTAGTATTGTACGAGCAACTGGGCTCATAGGAAATGGGCGCACCACGCCCACTGTTTATCGTAGCCCCATACAAATTTTAAATTGAAACAGCTGTAACTTCGGCAATCTTCTGTCTAGAATAACCATAATTGACACTTAAATTAATATCGTAGTCGGAAATAATCTGGCAGAAAATCAGTGTGCCACGCCCACTCATTCATGGGTCTCCCATACAAAGTCGAGGGAATTAAACTAAAATTTTAAGCTCCATAACTTGCAAACTATTCAGCGTAGAATAACGAGATTTAAGGTGTGGATTAGTATTGTACGAGCAACTGGGTTCATAGGAAATGGGCGCACCACGCCCACTGTTTATCGTAGCCCCCATACAAATTTTAAATTGAAACAGCTGTAACTTCGGCAATCTTCTGTCTAGAATAACCATAATTGACACTTAAATTAATATCGTAGTCGGAAATAATCTGGCAGAAAATCAGTGTGCCACGCCCACTCATTCATGGGTCTCCCATACAAAGTCGAGGGAATTAAACTAAAATTTTAAGCTCCATAACTTGCAAACTATTCAGCGTAGAATAACGAGATTAAATGTTTGCATTAGTATTGTACGAGCAACTGGGCTCACAGGATAATGGGCGCACCACACCCACTGTTTATCGTAGCCCCCATACAAATTTTAAATTGAAACAGCTGTAACTTCGGCAATCTTCTGTCTAGAATAACCATAATTGACATTTAAATTAATATCGTAGTCGGAAATAATCTGGCAGAAAATCAGTGTTCCACGCCCACTCATTCATGGGTCTCCTATACAAAGTCGAGTGAATTAAACTAAAACTTTTAAGCTCCATAACTTGAAAACTATTCAGCGTAGAATAACGAGCTTTAAGGTGTGGATTAGTATTGTACGAGCAACTGGGCTCACAGGAAATGGGCGCACCACGCCCACTGTTTATCGTAGCCCCCATACAAATTTTAAATTGAGACAGCTGTAACTTCGGCAATCTTCTGTCTAGAATAACCATAATTGACACTTAAATTAATATCGTAGTCGGAAATAATCTGGCAGAAAATCAGTGTGCCACGCCCACTCATTCATGGGTCTCCCATACAAAGTCGAGGGAATTAAACTAAAATTTTAAGCTCCATAACTTGCAAACTATTCAGCGTAGAATAACGAGATTAAATGTTTGCATTAGTATTGTACGAGCAACTGGGCTCACAGGAAATGGGCGCACCACACCAACTGTTTATCGTAGCCCCCATACAAATTTTAAATTGAAACAGCTGTAACTTCGGCAATCTTCTGTCTAGAATAACCATAATTGACACTTAAATTAATATCGTAGTCTGAAATAATCTGGCAGAAAATCAGTGTGCCACACCCACTCCTTCATGGGTTTCCCATATAAAGTCGAGGGAATTAAACTAAAATTTTAAGCTCCATAACTTGCAAACTATTCAGCGTAGAATAACGAGATTAAATGTTTGCATTAGTATTGTACGAGCAACTAGGCTCACAGGAAATGGGCGCACCACGCCCACTGTTTATCGTAGCCCCCATACAAATTTTAAATTTAAACAGCTGTAACTTCGGCAATCTTCTGTCTAGAATAACGATAATTGACACTTAAATTAATATCGTAGTCGGAAATAATCTGGCAGAAAATCAGTGTGCCACGCCCACTCATTCATGGGTCTCCCATACAAAGTCGAGGGAATTAAACTAAAATTTTAAGCTCCATAACTTGCAAACTATTCAGCGTAGAATAACGAGATTAAATGTTTGCATTAGTATTGTACGAGCAACTAGGCTCACAGGAAATGGGCGCACCACGCCCACTGTTTATCGTAGCCCCCATACAAATTTTAAATTGAAACAGCTGTAACTTCGGCAATCTTCTGTCTAGAATAACCATAATTGACACTTAAATTAATATCGTAGTCGGAAATAATCTGGCAGAAAATCAGTGTGCCACGCCCACTCATTCATGGGTCTCCCATACAAAGTCGAGGGAATTAAACTAAAATTTTAAGCTCCATAACTTGGAAACTATTCAGCGTAGAATAACGAGATTAAATGTTTGCATTAGTATTGTACGAGCAACTGGGCTCACAGGATAATGGGCGCACCACACCCACTGTTTATCGTAGCCCCCATACAAATTTTAAATTGAAACAGCTGTAACTTCGGCAATCTTCTGTCTAGAATAACCATAATTGACACTTAAATTAATATCGTAGTCGGAAATAATCTGGCAGAAAATCAGTGTGCCACGCCCACTCATTCATAGGTCTCCTATACAAAGTCGAGGGAATTAAACTAAAATTTTAAGCTCCATAACTTGCAAACTATTCAGCGTAGAATAACGAGATTAAATGTTTGCATTAGTATTGTACGAGCAACTGGGCTCACAGGAAATGGGCGCACCACACCAACTGTTTATCGTAGCCCCCATACAAATTTTAAATTGAAACAGCTGTAACTTCGGCAATCTTCTGTCTAGAATAACCATAATTGACACTTAAATTAATATCGTAGTCTGAAATAATCTGGCCGAAAATCAGTGTGCCACACCCACTCCTTCATGGGTTTCCCATATAAAGTCGAGGGAATTAAACTAAAATTTTAAGCTCCATAACTTGCAAACTATTCAGCGTAGAATAACGAGATTTAAGGTGTGGACTAGTATTGTACGAGCAACTGGGCTCACAGGAAATGGGCGCACCACGCCCACTGTTTATCGTAGCCCCCATACAAATTTTAAATTGAAACAGCTGTAACTTCGGCAATCTTCTGTCTAGAATAACCATAATTGACATTTAAATTAATATCGTAGTCGGAAATAATCTGGCAGAAAATCAGTGTTCCACGCCCACTCATTCATGGGTCTCCTATACAAAGTCGAGTGAATTAAACTAAAACTTTTAAGCTCCATAACTTGAAAACTATTCAGCGTAGAATAACGAGCTTTAAGGTGTGGATTAGTATTGTACGAGCAACTGGGCTCACAGGAAATGGGCGCACCACGCCCACTGTTTATCGTAGCCCCCATACAAATTTTAAATTGAGACAGCTGTAACTTCGGCAATCTTCTGTCTAGAATAACCATAATTGACACTTAAATTAATATCGTAGTCTGAAATAATCTGGCATAAAATCAGTGTGCCACGCCCACTCATTCATGGGTCTCCTATACAAAGTCGAGTGAATTAAACTAAATTTTTAAGCTCCATAACTTACAAACCATTTAGCCTAGGACAACGATATTTAAGGTATGGATTAGTATTGTACGAGCAACTAGGCTCACAGGAAATGGGCGCACCACGCCCACTGTTTATCGTAGCCCCCATACAAATTTTAAATTTAAACAGCTGTAACTTCGGCAATCTTCTGTCTAGAATAACCATAATTGATACTTAAATTAATATCGTATTCGGAAATAATCCGGCAGAAAATCAGTGTGCCACGCCCACTCATTCATAGGTCTCCCATACAAAGTCGAGGGAATTAAACTAAAATTTTAAGCTCCATAACTTGCAAACTATTCAGCGTAGAATAACGAGATTAAATGTTTGCATTAGTATTGTACGAGCAACTGGGCTCACAGGAAATGGGCGCACCACACCCACTATTATCGTAGCCCCCATACAAATTTTAAATTGAAACAGCTGTAACTTCGGCAATCTTCTGTCTAGAATAACCATAATTGACACTTAAATTAATATCGTAGTCGGAAATAATCTGGCAGAAAATCAGTGTGTCACATCCACTCCTTCATGGGTCTCCCATACAAAGTCGAGGGAATTAAACTAAAATTTTAAGCTCCATAACTTGAAAACTATTCAGCGTAGAATAACAAGATTTAAGGTGTGGATTAGTATTGTACGAGCAACTGGGCTCATAGGAAATGGGCGCACTACGCCCACTGTTTATCGTAGCCCCCATACAAATTTTAAATTGAAACAGCTGTAACTTCGGCAATCTTCTGTCTAGAATAACCATAATTGACACTTAAATTAATATCGTAGTCGGAAATGATCTGGCAGAAAATCAGTGTGCCACGCCTACTCATTCATGGGTCTCCTATACAAAGTCGAGTGAATTAAACTAAAATTTTAAGCTCCATAACTTACGAACCATTTAGCCTAGGACAACGACATTTAAGGTATGGATTAGTATTGTACGAGCAACTAGGCTCACAGGAAATGGGCGCACCACGCCCACTGTTTATCGTAGCCCCCATACAAATTTTAAATTGAAACAGCTGTAACTTCGGCAATCTTCTGTCTAGAATAACCATAATTGACACTTAAATTAATATCGTAGTCGGAAATGATCTGGCAGAAAATCAGTGTGCCACGCCTACTCATTCATGGGTCTCCTATACAAAGTCGAGTGAATTAAACTAAAATTTTAAGCTCCATAACTTACAAACCATTTAGCTTAGGACAACGAGATTTAAGCTATGGATTGCATACCACGCCCACTGTTTATCGTAGCCCCCATACAAATTTTAAATTGAAACAGCTGTAACTTCGGCAATCTTCTGTCTAGAATAACCATAATTGACACTTAAATTAATATCGTAGTCGGAAATAATCTGGCAGAAAATCAGTGTGCCACGCCCACTCATTCATGGGTCTCCCATACAAAGTCGAGGGAATTAAACTAAAATTTTAAGCTCCATAACTTGCAAACTATTCAGCGTAGAATAACGAGATTAAATGTTTGCATTAGTATTGTACGAGCAACTAGGCTCACAGGAAATGGGCGCACCACACCCACTGTTTATCGTAGCCCCCATACAAATTTTAAATTGAAACAGCTGTAACTTCGGCAATCCTCTGTCTAGAATAACCATAATTGACACTTAAATTAATATCGTAGTCGGAAATAATCTGGCAGAAAATCAGTGTGCCACGCCCACTCATTCATGGGTCTCCCATACAAAGTCGAGGGAATTAAACTAAAATTTTAAGCTCCATAACTTGCAAACTATTCAGCGTAGAATAACGAGATTAAATGTTTGCATTAGTATTGTACGAGCAACTGGGCTCACAGGATAATGGGCGCACCACACCCACTGTTTATCGTAGCCCCCATACAAATTTTAAATTGAAACAGCTGTAACTTCGGCAATCTTCTGTCTAGAAAAACCATAATTGACACTTAAATTAATATCGTAGTCGGAAATAATCTGGCAGAAAATCAGTGTGCCACGCCCACTCATTCATGGGTCTCCCATACAAAGTCGAGGGAATTAAACTAAAATTTTAAGCTCCATAACTTGCAAACTATTCAGCGTAGAATAACGAGATTAAATGTTTGCATTAGTATTGTACGAGCAACTAGGCTCACAGGAAATGGGCGCACCACACCCACTGTTTATCGTAGCCCCCATACAAATTTTAAATTGAAACAGCTGTAACTTCGGCAATCCTCTGTCTAGAATAACCATAATTGACACTTAAATTAATATCGTAGTCGGAAATAATCTGGCAGAAAATCAGTGTGCCACGCCCACTCATTCATGGGTCTCCCATACAAAGTCGAGGGAATTAAACTAAAATTTTAAGCTCCATAACTTGCAAACTATTCAGCGTAGAATAACGAGATTAAATGTTTGCATTAGTATTGTACGAGCAACTGGGCTCACAGGATAATGGGCGCACCACACCCACTGTTTATCGTAGCCCCCATACAAATTTTAAATTGAAACAGCTGTAACTTCGGCAATCTTCTGTCTAGAAAAACCATAATTGACACTTAAATTAATATCGTAGTCGGCAATAATCTGGCAGAAAATCAGTGTGCCACGCCCACTCATTCATAGGTCTCCCATACAAAGTCGAGGGAATTAAACTAAAATTTTAAGCTCCATAACTTGAAAACTATTCAGCGTAGAATAACGAGATTTAAGGTGTGGATTAGTATTGTACGAGCAACTGGGTTCATAGGAAATGGGCGCACCACGCCCACTGTTTATCGTAGCCCCCATACAAATTTTAAATTGAAACAGCTGTAACTTCGGCAATCTTCTGTCTAGAATAACCATAATTGACACTTAAATTAATATCGTAGTCGGAAATAATCTGGCAGAAAATCAGTGTGCCACGCCCACTCATTCATGGGTCTCCCATACAAAGTCGAGGGAATTAAACTAAAATTTTAAGCTCCATAACTTGCAAACTATTCAGCGTAGAATAACGAGATTAAATGTTTGCATTAGTATTGTACGAGCAACTGGGCTCACAGGATAATGGGCGCACCACACGCACTGTTTATCGTAGCCCCCATACAAATTTTAAATTGAAACAGCTGTAACTTCGGCAATCTTCTGTCTAGAATAACCATAATTGACATTTAAATTAATATCGTAGTCGGAAATAATCTGGCAGAAAATCAGTGTTCCACGCCAACTCATTCATGGGTCTCCTATACAAAGTCGAGTGAATTAAACTAAAACTTTTAAGCTCCATAACTTGAAAACTATTCAGCGTAGAATAACGAGCTTTAAGGTGTGGATTAGTATTGTACGAGCAACTGGGCTCACAGGAAATGGGCGCACCACGCCCACTGTTTATCGTAGCCCCCATACAAATTTTAAATTGAGACAGCTGTAACTTCGGCAATCTTCTGTCTAGAATAACCATAATTGACACTTAAATTAATATCGTAGTCTGAAATAATCTGGCAGAAAATCAGTGTGCCACACCCACTCCTTCATGGGTTTCCCATATAAAGTCGAGGGAATTAAACTAAATTTTTAAGCTCCATAACTTACAAACCATTTAGCCTAGGACAACGATATTTAAGGTATGGATTAGTATTGTACGAGCAACTAGGCTCACAGGAAATGGGCGCACCACGCCCACTGTTTATCGTAGCCCCCATACAAATTTTAAATTTAAACAGCTGTAACTTCGGCAATCTTCTGTCTAGAATAACCATAATTGATACTTAAATTAATATCGTATTCGGAAATAATCCGGCAGAAAATCAGTGTGCCACGCCCACTCATTCATAGGTCTCCCATACAAAGTCGAGGGAATTAAACTAAAATTTTAAGCTCCATAACTTGCAAACTATTCAGCGTAGAATAACGAGATTAAATGTTTGCATTAGTATTGTACGAGCAACTGGGCTCACAGGAAATGGGCGCACCACACCCACTATTATCGTAGCCCCCATACAAATTTTAAATTGAAACAGCTGTAACTTCGGCAATCTTCTGTCTAGAATAACCATAATTGACACTTAAATTAATATCGTAGTCGGAAATAATCTGGCAGAAAATCAGTGTGTCACATCCACTCCTTCATGGGTCTCCCATACAAAGTCGAGGGAATTAAACTAAAATTTTAAGCTCCATAACTTGAAAACTATTCAGCGTAGAATAACAAGATTTAAGGTGTGGATTAGTATTGTACGAGCAACTGGGCTCATAGGAAATGGGCGCACTACGCCCACTGTTTATCGTAGCCCCCATACAAATTTTAAATTGAAACAGCTGTAACTTCGGCAATCTTCTGTCTAGAATAACCATAATTGACACTTAAATTAATATCGTAGTCGGAAATGATCTGGCAGAAAATCAGTGTGCCACGCCTACTCATTCATGGGTCTCCTATACAAAGTCGAGTGAATTAAACTAAAATTTTAAGCTCCATAACTTACAAACCATTTAGCTTAGGACAACGAGATTTAAGCTATGGATTGCATACCACGCCCACTGTTTATCGTAGCCCCCATACAAATTTTAAATTGAAACAGCTGTAACTTCGGCAATCTTCTGTCTAGAATAACCATAATTGACACTTAAATTAATATCGTAGTCGGAAATAATCTGGCAGAAAATCAGTGTGCCACGCCCACTCATTCATGGGTCTCCCATACAAAGTCGAGGGAATTAAACTAAAATTTTAAGCTCCATAACTTGCAAACTATTCAGCGTAGAATAACGAGATTAAATGTTTGCATTAGTATTGTACGAGCAACTGGGCTCACAGGATAATGGGCGCACCACACGCACTGTTTATCGTAGCCCCCATACAAATTTTAAATTGAAACAGCTGTAACTTCGGCAATCTTCTGTCTAGAATAACCATAATTGACATTTAAATTAATATCGTAGTCGGAAATAATCTGGCAGAAAATCAGTGTTCCACGCCAACTCATTCATGGGTCTCCTATACAAAGTCGAGTGAATTAAACTAAAACTTTTAAGCTCCATAACTTGAAAACTATTCAGCGTAGAATAACGAGCTTTAAGGTGTGGATTAGTATTGTACGAGCAACTGGGCTCACAGGAAATGGGCGCACCACGCCCACTGTTTATCGTAGCCCCCATACAAATTTTAAATTGAGACAGCTGTAACTTCGGCAATCTTCTGTCTAGAATAACCATAATTGACACTTAAATTAATATCGTAGTCTGAAATAATCTGGCAGAAAATCAGTGTGCCACACCCACTCCTTCATGGGTTTCCCATATAAAGTCGAGGGAATTAAACTAAATTTTTAAGCTCCATAACTTACAAACCATTTAGCCTAGGACAACGATATTTAAGGTATGGATTAGTATTGTACGAGCAACTAGGCTCACAGGAAATGGGCGCACCACGCCCACTGTTTATCGTAGCCCCCATACAAATTTTAAATTTAAACAGCTGTAACTTCGGCAATCTTCTGTCTAGAATAACCATAATTGATACTTAAATTAATATCGTATTCGGAAATAATCCGGCAGAAAATCAGTGTGCCACGCCCACTCATTCATAGGTCTCCCATACAAAGTCGAGGGAATTAAACTAAAATTTTAAGCTCCATAACTTGCAAACTATTCAGCGTAGAATAACGAGATTAAATGTTTGCATTAGTATTGTACGAGCAACTGGGCTCACAGGAAATGGGCGCACCACACCCACTATTATCGTAGCCCCCATACAAATTTTAAATTGAAACAGCTGTAACTTCGGCAATCTTCTGTCTAGAATAACCATAATTGACACTTAAATTAATATCGTAGTCGGAAATAATCTGGCAGAAAATCAGTGTGTCACATCCACTCCTTCATGGGTCTCCCATACAAAGTCGAGGGAATTAAACTAAAATTTTAAGCTCCATAACTTGAAAACTATTCAGCGTAGAATAACAAGATTTAAGGTGTGGATTAGTATTGTACGAGCAACTGGGCTCATAGGAAATGGGCGCACTACGCCCACTGTTTATCGTAGCCCCCATACAAATTTTAAATTGAAACAGCTGTAACTTCGGCAATCTTCTGTCTAGAATAACCATAATTGACACTTAAATTAATATCGTAGTCGGAAATGATCTGGCAGAAAATCAGTGTGCCACGCCTACTCATTCATGGGTCTCCTATACAAAGTCGAGTGAATTAAACTAAAATTTTAAGCTCCATAACTTACAAACCATTTAGCTTAGGACAACGAGATTTAAGCTATGGATTGCATACCACGCCCACTGTTTATCGTAGCCCCCATACAAATTTTAAATTGAAACAGCTGTAACTTCGGCAATCTTCTGTCTAGAATAACCATAATTGACACTTAAATTAATATCGTAGTCGGAAATAATCTGGCAGAAAATCAGTGTGCCACGCCCACTCATTCATGGGTCTCCCATACAAAGTCGAGGGAATTAAACTAAAATTTTAAGCTCCATAACTTGAAAACTATTCAGCGTAGAATAACGAGATTTAAGGTGTGGATTAGTATTGTACGAGCAACTGGGCTCATAGGAAATGAGCGCACCACGCCCACTGTTTATCGTAGCCCCCATACAAATTTTAAATTGAAACAGCTGTAACTTCGGCAATCTTCTGTCTAGAATAACCATAATTGACACTTAAATTAATATCGTAGTCGGAAATAATCTGGCAGAAAATCAGTGTGCCACACCCACTCCTTCATGGGTCTCCCATACAAAGTCGAGGGAATTAAACTAAAATTTTAAGCTCCATAACTTGAAAACTATTCAGCGTAGAATAACGAGATTTAAGGTGTGGATTAGTATTGTACGAGCAACTGGGCTCATAGGAAATGGGCGCACCACGCCCACTGTTTATCGTAGCCCCCATACAAATTTTAAATTGAAACAGCTGTAACTTCGGCAATCTTCTGTCTAGAATAACCATAATTGACACTTAAATTAATATCGTAGTCGGAAATAATCTGACAGAAAATCAGTGTGCCACGCCCACTCATTCATGGGTCTCCCATACAAAGTCGAGGGAATTAAACTAAAATTTTAAGCTCCATAACTTGAAAACTATTCAGCGTAGAATAACGAGATTTAAGGTGTGGATTAGTATTGTACGAGCAACTGGGCTCATAGGAAATGGGCGCACCACGCCCACTGTCTATCGTAGCCCCCATACAAATTTTAAATTGAAACAGCTGTAACTTCGGCAATCTTCTGTCTAGAATAACCATAATTGACACTTAAATTAATATCGTAGTCGGAAATAATCTGGCAGAAAATCAGTGTGCCACACCCACTCCTTCATGGGTCTCCCATACAAAGTCGAGGGAATTAAACTAAAATTTTAAGCTCCATAACTTGCAAACTATTCAGCGTAGAATAACGAGATTAAATGTTTGCATTAGTATTTTACGAGCAACTGGGCTTACAGGAAATGGGCGCACCACACCCACTGTTTATCGTAGCCCCAATACAAATTTTAAATGGAAACAGCTGTAACTTCGGCAATCTTCTGTCTAGAATAACCATAATTGACACTTAAATTAATATCGTAGTCGGAAATAATCTGGCAGAAAATCAGTGTGCCACGCCCACTCATTCATGGGTCTCCTATACAAAGTCGAGTGAATTAAACTAAAATTTTAAGCTCCATAACTTACAAACCATTTAGCTTAGGACAACGAGATTTAAGGTATGGATTGCATACCACGCCCACTGTTTATCGTAGCCCCCATACAAATTTTAAATTGAAACAGCTGTAACTTCGGCAATCTTCTGTCTAGAATAACCATAATTGACACTTAAATTAATATTGTAGTCGGAAATAATCTGGCAGAAAATCAGTGTGCCACACCCACTCCTTCATGGGTCTCCCATACAAAGTCGAGGGAATTAAACTAAAATTTTAAGCTCCATAACTTGCAAACTATTCAGCGTAGAATAACGAGATTAAATGTTTGCATTAGTATTTTACGAGCAACTGGGCTTACAGGAAATGGGCGCACCACGCCCACTGTTTATCGTAGCCCCCATACAAATTTTAAATTGAAACAGCTGTAACTTCGGCAATCTTCTGTCTAGAATAACCATAATTGACACTTAAATTAATATCGTAGTCGGAAATAATCTGGCAGAAAATCAGTGTGCCACGCCCACTCATTCATGGGTCTCCTATACAAAGTCGAGTGAATTAAACTAAAACTTTTAAGCTCCATAACTTGAAAACTATCCAGCGGAGAATAACGAGATTTAAGGTGTGGATTAGTATTGTACGACCAACTGGGCTCATAGGAAATGGGCGCACCACGCCCACTGTTTATCGTAGCCCCTATACAAATTTTAAATTGAAACAGCTGTAACTTCGGCAATCTTCTGTCTAGAATAACCATAATTGACACTTAAATTAATATCGTAGTCTGAAATAATCTGACAGAAAATCAGTGTGCCACGCCCACTCATTCATGGGTCTCCTATACAAAGTCGAGTGAATTAAACTAAATTTTTAAGCTCCATAACTTACAAACCATTTAGCCTAGGACAACGACATTTAAGGTATGGATTAGTATTGTACGAGCAACTAGGCTCACAGGAAATGGGCGCACCACGCCCACTGTTTATCGTAGCCCCCATACAAATTTTAAATTTAAACAGCTGTAACTTCGGCAATCTTCTGTCTAGAATAACCATAATTGACACTTAAATTAATATCGTAGTCGGAAATAATCTGGCAGAAAATCAGTGTGCCACGCCCACTCATTCATGGGTCTCTCATACAAAGTCGAGGGAATTAAACTAAAATTTTAAGCTCCATAACTTGCAAACTATTCAGCGTAGAATAACGAGATTAAATGTTTGCATTAGTATTGTACGAGCAACTGGGCTCACAGGAAATGGGCGCACCACACCCACTGTTTATCGTAGCCCCCATACAAATTTTAAATTGAAACAGCTGTAACTTCGGCAATCTTCTGTCTAGAATAACCATAATTGACACTTAAATTAATATCGTAGTCGGAAATAATCTGGCAGAAAATCAGTGTGCCACGCCCACTCATTCATGGGTCTCCCATACAAAGTCGAGGGAATTAAACTAAAATTTTAAGCTCCATAACTTGAAAACTATTCAGCGTAGAATAACGAGATTTAAGGTGTGGATTAGTATTGTACGAGCAACTGGGCTCATAGGAAATGGGCGCACCACGCCCACTGTTTATCGTAGCCCCCATACAAATTTTAAATTGAAACAGCTGTAACTTCGGCAATCTTCTGTCTAGAATAACCATAATTGACACTTAAATTAATATCGTAGTCGGAAATAATCTGGCAGAAAATCAGTGTGCCACACCCACTCCTTCATGGGTCTCCCATACAAAGTCGAGGGAATTAAACTAAAAGTTTAAGCTACATAACTTGAAAACTATTCAGCGTAGAATAACAAGATTTAATGTGTGGATTAGTATTGTACGAGCAACTGGGCTCACAGGAAATGGGCGCACCACACCCACTGTTTATCGTAGCCCCCATACAAATTTTAAATTGAAACAGCTGTAACTTCGGCAATCTTCTGTCTAGAATAACCATAATTGACACTTAAATTAATATCGTAGTCGGAAATAATCTGGCAGAAAATCAGTGTGCCACACCCACTCCTTCATGGGTGTCCCATACAAAGTCGAGGGAATTAAACTAAAATTTTAAGCTCCATAACTTGAAAACTATTCAGCGTAGAATAACGAGATTTAAGGTGTGGATTAGTATTGTACGAGCAACTGGGCTCATAGGAAATGGGCGCACCACGCCCACTGTTTATCGTAGCCCCCATACAAATTTTAAATTGAAACAGCTGTAACTTCGGCAATCTTCTGTCTAGAATAACCATAATTGACACTTAAATTAATATCGTAGTCGGAAATAATCTGGCAGAAAATCAGTGTGCCACGCCCACTCATTCATGGGTCTCCCATACAAAGTCGAGGGAATTAAACTAAAATTTTAAGCTCCATAACTTGCAAACTATTCAGCGTAGAATAACGAGATTAAATGTTTGCATTAGTATTGTACGAGCAACTAGGCTCACAGGAAATGGGCGCACCACACCCACTGTTTATCGTAGCCCCCATACAAATTTTAAATTGAAACAGCTGTAACTTCGGCAATCTTCTGTCTAGAATAACCATAATTGACACTTAAATTAATATCGTAGTCGGAAATAATCTGGCAGAAAATCAGTGTGCCACGCCCACTCATTCATGGGTCTCTCATACAAAGTCGAGGGAATTAAACTAAAATTTTAAGCTCCATAACTTGCAAACTATTCAGCGTAGAATAACGAGATTAAATGTTTGCATTAGTATTGTACGAGCAACTGGGCTCACAGGAAATGGGCGCACCACACCCACTGTTTATCGTAGCCCCCATACAAATTTTAAATTGAAACAGCTGTAACTTCGGCAATCTTCTGTCTAGAATAACCATAATTGACACTTAAATTAATATCGTAGTCGGAAATAATCTGGCAGAAAATCAGTGTGCCACGCCCACTCATTCATGGGTCTCTCATACAAAGTCGAGGGAATTAAACTAAAATTTTAAGCTCCATAACTTGCAAACTATTCAGCGTAGAATAACGAGATTAAATGTTTGCATTAGTATTGTACGAGCAACTGGGCTCACAGGAAATGGGCGCACCACACCCACTGTTTATCGTAGCCCCCATACAAATTTTAAATTGAAACAGCTGTAACTTCGGCAATCTTCTGTCTAGAATAACCATAATTGACACTTAAATTAATATCGTAGTCGGAAATAATCTGGCAGAAAATCAGTGTGCCACGCCCACTCATTCATGGGTCTCCCATACAAAGTCGAGGGAATTAAACTAAAATTTTAAGCTCCATAACTTGAAAACTATTCAGCGTAGAATAACGAGATTTAAGGTGTGGATTAGTATTGTACGAGCAACTGGGCTCATAGGAAATGGGCGCACCACGCCCACTGTTTATCGTAGCCCCCATACAAATTTTAAATTGAAACAGCTGTAACTTCGGCAATCTTCTGTCTAGAATAACCATAATTGACACTTAAATTAATATCGTAGTCGGAAATAATCTGGCAGAAAATCAGTGTGCCACACCCACTCCTTCATGGGTGTCCCATACAAAGTCGAGGGAATTAAACTAAAATTTTAAGCTCCATAACTTGAAAACTATTCAGCGTAGAATAACGAGATTTAAGGTGTGGATTAGTATTGTACGAGCAACTGGGCTCATAGGAAATGGGCGCACCACGCCCACTGTTTATCGTAGCCCCCATACAAATTTTAAATTGAAACAGCTGTAACTTCGGCAATCTTCTGTCTAGAATAACCATAATTGACACTTAAATTAATATCGTAGTCGGAAATAATCTGGCAGAAAATCAGTGTGCCACGCCCACTCATTCATGGGTCTCCCATACAAAGTCGAGGGAATTAAACTAAAATTTTAAGCTCCATAACTTGCAAACTATTCAGCGTAGAATAACGAGATTAAATGTTTGCATTAGTATTGTACGAGCAACTAGGCTCACAGGAAATGGGCGCACCACACCCACTGTTTATCGTAGCCCCCATACAAATTTTAAATTGAAACAGCTGTAACTTCGGCAATCTTCTGTCTAGAATAACCATAATTGACACTTAAATTAATATCGTAGTCGGAAATAATCTGGCAGAAAATCAGTGTGCCACGCCCACTCATTCATGGGTCTCCCATACAAAGTCGAGGGAATTAAACTAAAATTTTAAGCTCCATAACTTGCAAACTATTCAGCGTAGAATAACGAGATTAAATGTTTGCATTAGTATTGTACGAGCAACTGGGCTCTCAGGATAATGGGCGCACCACACCCACTGTTTATCGTAGCCCCCATACAAATTTTAAATTGAAACAGCTGTAACTTCGGCAATCTTCTGTCTAGAATAACCATAATTGACACTTAAATTAATATCGTAGTCGGAAATAATCTGGCAGAAAATCAGTGTGCCACGCCCACTCATTCATAGGTCTCCCATACAAAGTCGAGGGAATTAAACTAAAATTTTAAGCTCCATAACTTGAAAACTATTCAGCGTAGAATAACGAGATTTAAGGTGTGGATTAGTATTGTACGAGCAACTGGGTTCATAGGAAATGGGCGCAGCACGCCCACTGTTTATCGTAGCCCCCATACAAATTTTAAATTGAAACAGCTGTAACTTCGGCAATCTTCTGTCTAGAATAACCATAATTGACACTTAAATTAATATCGTAGTCGGAAATAATCTGGCAGAAAATCAGTGTGCCACGCCCACTCATTCATGGGTCTCCCATACAAAGTCGAGGGAATTAAACTAAAATTTTAAGCTCCATAACTTGCAAACTATTCAGCGTAGAATAACGAGATTAAATGTTTGCATTAGTATTGTACGAGCAACTGGGCTCACAGGATAATGGGCGCACCACACCCACTGTTTATCGTAGCCCCCATACAAATTTTAAATTGAAACAGCTGTAACTTCGGCAATCTTCTGTCTAGAATAACCATAATTGACACTTAAATTAATATCGTAGTCGGAAATAATCTGGCAGAAAATCAGTGTGCCACGCCTACTCATTCATGGGTCTCCTATACAAAGTCGAGGGAATTAAACTAAAATTTTAAGCTCCATAACTTGCAAACTATTCAGCGTAGAATAACGAGATTAAATGTTTGCATTAGTATTGTACGAGCAACTGGGCTCACAGGAAATGGACGCACCACACCAACTGTTTATCGTAGCCCCCATACAAATTTTAAATTGAAACAGCTGTAACTTCGGCAATCTTCTGTCTAGAATAACCATAATTGACACTTAAATTAATAACGTAGTCGGAAATAATCTGGCAGAAAATCAGTGTGCCACACCCACTCCTTCATGGGTTTCCCATATAAAGTCGAGGGAATTAAACTAAAATTTTAAGCTCCATAACTTGCAAACTCTTCAGCGTAGAATAACGAGATTTAAGGTGTGGACTAATATTGTACGAGCAACTGGGCTCACAGGAAATGGGCGCACCACGCCCACTGTTTATCGTAGCCCCCATACAAATTTTAAATTGAGACAGCTGTAACTTCGGCAATCTTCTGTCTAGAATAACCATAATTGACACTTAAATTAATATCGTAGTCTGAAATAATCTGGCATAAAATCAGCGTGCCACGCCCACTCATTCATGGGTCTCCTATACAAAGTCGAGTGAATTAAACTAAATTTTTAAGCTCCATAACTTACAAACCATTTAGCCAAGGACAACGATATTTAAGGTATGGATTAGTATTGTACGAGCAACTAGGCTCACAGGAAATGGGCGCACCACGCCCACTGTTTATCGTAGCCCCCATACAAATTTTAAATTTAAACAGCTGTAACTTCGGCAATCTTCTGTCTAGAATAACCATAATTGACACTTAAATTAATATCGTATTCGGAAATAATCCGGCAGAAAATCAGTGTGCCACGCCCACTCATTCATAGGTCTCCCATACAAAGTCGAGGGAATTAAACTAAAATTTTAAGCTCCATAACTTGCAAACTATTCAGCGTAGAATAACGAGATTAAATGTTTGCATTAGTATTGTACGAGCAACTGGGCTCACAGGAAATGGGCGCACCACACCCACTATTATCGTAGCCCCCATACAAATTTTAAATTGAAACAGCTGTAACTTCGGCAATCTTCTGTCTAGAATAACCATAATTGACACTTAAATTAATATCGTAGTCGGAAATAATCTGGCAGAAAATCAGTGTGCCACGCCCACTCATTCATGGGTCTCCCATACAAAGTCGAGGGAATTAAACTAAAATTTTAAGCTCCATAACTTGAAAACTATTCAGCGTAGAATAACGAGATTTAAGGTGTGGATTAGTATTGTACGAGCAACTGGGCTCATAGGAAATGGGCGCACCACGCCCACTGTTTATCGTAGCCCCCATACAAATTTTAAATTGAAACAGCTGTAACTTCGGCAATCTTCTGTCTAGAATAACCATAATTGACACTTAAATTAATATCGTAGTCGGAAATAATCTGGCAGAAAATCAGTGTGCCACGCCTACTCATTCATGGGTCTCCTATACAAAGTCGAGTGAATTAAACTAAAATTTTAAGCTCCATAACTTACAAACCATTTAGCTTAGGACAACGAGATTTAAGCTATGGATTGCATACCACGCCCACTGTTTATCGTAGCCCCCATACAAATTTTAAATTGAAACAGCTGTAACTTCGGCAATCTTCTGTCTAGAATAACCATAATTGACACTTAAATTAATATCGTAGTCGGAAATAATCTGGCAGAAAATCAGTGTGCCACGCCCACTCATTCATGGGTCTCCCATACAAAGTCGAGGGAATTAAACTAAAATTTTAAGCTCCATAACTTGAAAACTATTCAGCGTAGAATAACGAGATTTAAGGTGTGGATTAGTATTGTACGAGCAACTGGGCTCATAGGAAATGGGCGCACCACGCCCACTGTTTATCGTAGCCCCCATACAAATTTTAAATTGAAACAGCTGTAACTTCGGCAATCTTCTGTCTAGAATAACCATAATTGACACTTAAATTAATATCGTAGTCGGAAATAATCTGGCAGAAAATCAGTGTGCCACGCCCACTCATTCATGGGTCTCCCATACAAAGTCGAGGGAATTAAACTAAAATTTTAAGCTCCATAACTTGAAAACTATTCAGCGTAGAATAACGAGATTTAAGGTGTGGATTAGTATTGTACGAGCAACTGGGCTCATAGGAAATGGGCGCACCACGCCCACTGTTTATCGTAGCCCCCATACAAATTTTAAATTTAAACAGCTCTAACTTCGGCAATCTTCTGTCTAGAATAACCATAATTGACACTTAAATTAATATCGTAGTCGGAAATAATCTGGCAGAAAATCCGTGTGCCACATCCACTCCTTCATGGGTCTCCCATACAAAGTCGAGGGAATTAAACTAAAATTTTAAGCTCCATAACTTGAAAACTATTCAGCGTAGAATAACGAGATTTAAGGTGTGGATTAGTATTGTACGAGCAACTGGGCTCATAGGAAATGGGCGCACCACGCCCACTGTTTATCGTAGCCCCCATACAAATTTTAAATTGAAACAGCTGTAACTTCGGCAATCTTCTGTCTAGAACAACCATAATTGACACTTAAATTAATATCGTAGTCGGAAATAATCTGGCAGAAAATCAGTGTGCCACGCCCACTCATTCATGGGTCTCCTATACAAAGTCGAGTGAATTAAACTAAAATTTTAAGCTCCATAACTTACAAACCATTTAGCTTAGGACAACGAGATTTAAGGTATGGATTGCATACCACGCCCACTGTTTATCGTAGCCCCCATACAAATTTTAAATGGAAACAGCTGTAACTTCGGCAATCTTCTGTCTAGAATAACCATAATTGACACTTAAATTAATATCGTAGTCGGAAATAATCTGTCAGAAAATCAGTGTGCCACGCCCACTCATTCATGGGTCTCCTATACAAAGTCGAGTGAATTAAACTAAAACTTTTAAGCTCCATAACTTACAAACCATTTAGCCTAGGACAACGAGATTTAAGGTATGGATTAGTATTGTACGAGCAATTAGGCTCACAGGAAATGGGGGCACCACGCCCACTGTTTATCGTAGCCCCCATACAAATTTTAAATTGAAACAGCTGTAACTTCGGAATCTTCTGTCTAGAATAACCATAATTGACACTTAAATTAATATCGTAGTCGGAAATAATCTGACAGAAAATCAGTGTGCCACGCCCACTGATTCATGGGTCTCCTATACAAAGTTGAGGGAATTAAACTAAAACTTTTAAGCTCCATAACTTACAAACCATTTAGCCTAGGACAACGAGATTTAAGGCATGGATTAGTATTGTACGATCAACTAGGCTCACAGGAAATGGGGGCACCACGCCCACTGTTTATCGTAGCCCCCATACAAATTTTAAATTGAAACAGCTGTAACTTCGGCAATATTCTGTCTAGGATAACCATAATTGTCACTTAAATTAATATCGTAGTCGGAAATAATCTGGCAGAAAATCAGTGTGCCACGCCCACTCATTCAGTGTGCCACGCCCACTCATTCAGTGTGCCACGCCCACTCATTCATGGGTCTCCTATACAAAGTCGAGTGAATTAAACTAAAATTGTTATGCTCCATAACTTACAAACCATTTAGCCTAGGACAACGAGATTTAAGGTATAGATTAGTATTATACGAGCAACTAGGTTCACAGGAAATGGGGGCACCACGCCCACTGTTTATCGTAGCCCCCATACAAATTTTAAATTGAAACAGCTGTAACTTCGGCAATCTGCTATCTAGAATAACCATAACTGACACTTAAATTAATATCGTAGTCTGAAATAATCTGGCAGAAAATCAGTGTGCACACCCACTCCTTCATGGGTCTCCCATACAAAGTCGAGGGAATTAAACTAAAATTTTAAGCTCCATAACTTGAAAACTGTTCAGCGTAGAATAACGAGATTTAAGGTGTGGATTAGTATTGTACGAGCAACTGGGCTCACAGGAAATGGGCGCACCACGCCCACTGTTTATCGTAGCCCCCATACAAATTTTAAATTGAAACAGCTGTAACTTCGGCAATCTTCTGTCTAGAATAACCATAATTGACACTTAAATTAATATTGTAGTCGGAAATAATCTGGCAAAAAATCCGTGTGCCACGCCCACTCCTTCATGGGTCTCCCATACAAAGTCGAGGGAATTAAACTAAAATTTTAAGCTCCATAACTTGCAAACTATTCAGCGTAGAATAACGAGATTAAATGTTTGCATTAGTATTGTACGAGCAACTGGGCTCACAGGAAATGGGCGCACCACACCCACTGTTTATCGTAGCCCCCATACAAATTTTAAATTGAAACAGCTGTAACTTCGGCAATCTTCTGTCTAGAATAACCATAATTGACACTTAAATTAATATTGTAGTCGGAAATAATCTGGCAGAAAATCAGTGTGCCACGCCCACTCATTCATGGGTCTCCTATACAAAGTCGAGTGAATTAAACTAAAACTTTTAAGCTCCATAACTTGCAAACCATTTAGCCTAGGACAACGAGATTTAAGGTATGGATTAGTATTGTACGAGCAATTAGGCTCACAGGAAATGGGCGCACCACGCCCTCTGTTTATCGTAGCCCCCATACAAATTTTAAATTGAAACAGATGTAACTTCGGCAATCTTCTGTCTAGAATAACCGTAATTGACACTGAAATTAATATCGTAGTCTGAAATAATCTGGCAGAAAATCAGTGTACCACGGTGTCGTAACTCAGTGGTTAGTGTGTTGGCCTTCTGATCTGTAATGTAGGTCGTGGGTTCAATCCCCGGCTGAAGCATAACAAATTTTATATCGAAAATATTTTTCTTTCAAAGGGTAACTACCTGTCGCCAAGCAATTGGCAATTCTTCCGGCCTTAACATTGCTAAAATAAGTAGGTCCCTTCTAAGACTGTCTAAAATTTAACACGCACAACAGTAAATGAAGAGAAGCTCGGCCAAAATATATATATATATATATATATATATATATATATATATATATATATATATATATATATATATATATATATACATTCATATATATATATATATATATATATATATATATATATAGGTTAGGGTTAGGTTAGAGCGGCCAGAATTAGGCCCGTTGTGATACCGTCGTACGGATTTTTCCTTCAGCTAGCTACTCGCTGAACCAACCGGAACGTTGAATGAATTTTAGGAGATTGACAATATCTATCTGAGATAGTTGGGCTAGGTCACTCAAATGGTAGTGTCCTAGAAATTTTTTTCGATTTTTGTGTGGTGTGGTGGAAATCGCCATTTTAGACATCATAGCGGTGAACATTAACAAGGCGACACGTGCATCAATTGGAACTGTTGAGGTAATACACGATATTAATGGTTTGTGGTCTGTAAATACAGTGTAATTTCGATCTTCTAACCAATATTGAAAATGTTTTACCGTCAAATAAATGGCTAATAGCTCTTTATCGAATGTACTATATTTGTATTCAGATGGACTGAGATTTGTTGAGAAAAACGCTAACAGTTCTTTACGTTCTTTGAATTCTTGTCGCAGAACACCAGCAATAGCGAAATTTGAAGCGTCTGTAGTAACTGATAATTTTGCTTTACTGTTGAAATGATTGAGCAGTACTCCCTTAGCAAAATTATCTTTTACAGCTTCAAAAAGTTGTGTTGTTTTATCTGTCCATTCTAGCACTTTTGTTTTATTTTTTGTAGTTTTTGTAAGCATGTCATGTAATGGACTGAGTAATTCGGCTAACTTTGGTATACACCTATGATAGTAATTTATCATTCCGATAAATTTCTGAAGTTGTTTGACCAATGTTGGTTTACCAAAATCGTTAATTATTTTGACTTTTTCATCAGATGGCCAAATTCCAACGCTGTTTGAAAAGTATAGTTAAATGCTGCAAATGTTCTGATTCATTTTTACTTGCGATCAAAATGTAATCCAAATATACGAATCTGAAATCAAAATTGTGTGTAGATTCGTTAATAAATCTTTGGAATGTTTGTGCAGAATTACGTAAACCTTGAAAATCTATATGTAAATCATGAATATGTGGTAATGGATATCGGTCTGGTACTGTGATTAAATTTATTCTTCTATAATCTCCACAAGGTCTCCAGTCATTCGGATATTTTTTTGGTACTAAGTGTACTGGAAATGACGCTTGAGATTTGGATGGACGACAAATGCCTGTTCTAACTAAAATTTTAAATTCTGATTTTGCAATTTTATATTTAGTAGGATCGAGACGTCTTGGTCTGCAAAATGGAAGAGGCCCTTCTGTTACAATATGGTGGATTGTCGAAGGATTAACATGTTTGTTATAATCTGGTTCTGCGATTAAATTTGGAAATTTCTTTAAAAGTTCTGTGTACTTGTTATCTACCCAAAATATTTTAGGTGAAGGAATATTGCAATAACTTGATATTGCACTGAATGATAAATTTGTTATATTACCAATTAAACGTTTATGTTTAACATCTACTAACAATCCGTATTTTTCTAGAAAATCAGCACCAATTATAGGTCCTTTTGCTATATCAGTGATAAGAAATGTGAAAGGAAATTCTCTTCGTAACCCTAAATTTATATTTATAATTTTTTTGTCGTAAGTTGAAATGTAAGTGCCGTTTGCTGCAGATAAAATAATATCTGACGATCTCTTATAGCTTTTGAATTTTAATGCTGGCAGAACTGAAATTTCAGATCCACTATCTATCAAAAAGGTTAATTTATTTGTCTTATCGTTAACGAATAGGCGACGAGTAGAATATTCTAAGTTTCCATTGTCTGTCGCCATAACAATGGAATCTTTTAATTTTCCGGATTATTCTGTTTGTCTTTATAAGCACACGGTTGTTCGCATTGTCGTGCATTATCACCAAATTTATAATGGTAATGACAGATCCAATTTCGTGAGTGATCTTTCACGGCTTCTTGAATTCCTTCGTCTATTAAATGAATTTTTGGAATTTCGATTACTGTAATTCATTTGTCCTTTAAATTCACAAATGTCCAATTGTAATTTCTGGAATTGTTCACATATAGTTGAAGTAACTTTCGTTAGACTACTTTTTCCAGATTATTTGTATAGTTGAATGTATTTTCGTTATTTTTAATAGAAAATGACTCACGTCCACAAGTTGCTTTCCAAATAGTATCTGCTAGACGTAATAACTCCGTGGTATTATGTGTGTTCGCTCCTGCCAGAGCCACATATAAATTCTTTGATAATTTTCTTAACCATAGTTTTCTTAAGAAATCTTTATCAATAGAATTCGCAGCTAATAATTCTAATGATCTGTAGTATTCTGAAGGTCTCTGATCTCCTATTTCAGAATCACTTAAGATTCTGTCTAACTTACGTTGTTCTCTTAGAGAGAGCGTATCTATTAAGGCTTTCTTTAAATTTCGGTATTTGTCATTTTCTGGAGTGTTTTGAATTATATTGAGTACGTTCGATATAATTTCCTGCGGTAATGCAGTTATGACAATTCGTATTTTGTAATGTCACGAGTTATGTTTTTTGTTGGGAACTGTGTCTCTACATGGATGAACCATGCTTCTGGGCAATTTTGCCAAAATTGTGGTAACTTCACTGAAGTTGCTTCAATTTCTGGTCTACGACTAAACGGATTGGGTACTATTGGACCCATATCTATAAGTAGTCTAATGCTAGACTCACCTCCACCAGTATTTGTTGGAGAACGTAACATTTTATAACTAGATAATATAAATTAATGAATAAAAGTTGAGAGAAATTAACATCTGGTCGCGATTGAATGGCAGAAATATATATATATATATATATATATATATATATATATATATATATATATATATATATATATATATAAGGCTTTCTTTAAATTAAATATATATATATATATATATATATATATATATATACATATATATATATATATATATATATATATATATATATATATATATATATATATATATATATATATCAAAATATTTATATATTAGATTAAATTAATTTGAATTTAAGATTTGATTTGTGAAATATTTAATATAGGTGAATAAGTGTATGGAATTTGGAGAAGAGATCACAAAAAGATTATGTAATGTTAATTATGTAAATAGTAATTTATTATAATTATGTAAGGGTAAATATTAATTAATGTAAATAGTAAATTAAAATAACTTAGCTAAATTTTTAAAAAATGTTGATTGATGATTTCCTTTTCTTCTTCTTTTTCTTTCGGTATTGTGGGCGCTCCTCTTATCGGCCTGTTGTTGTTGTTGTTGTTGTTGTAGTTCTATAGTGTTCTATCCACTGTTAAATATTCATATGAATATGTTCCACACGCCTTTATGAACTTATAGTTTCATATAATATTTACACAAATCATAAAGCGTTATCCATTTTGCGGTTTCAAAAGTAAATGTAAATAAAACACATATAAAATATTTTTTATCATGATATTTCATTTTTATTATAAAGTTTGAACGTTGACATGATGTGTGAAATACTACATCATTTAAATGACCACCACGCGAATTGTTGCAAGAATCGATTCTTTTGAGGTAATTTTCGACCACTTTTTGACACATATTGGGCGGTATCTCAGCCATAACGTGACTAATGTTGGTTTTTAGGTGCTCAAGAGTTAAAGGTTTATCTGCATAAACACGGTCTTTCGCGTAGCCCCACAAAAAAAAGTCAAGCGGTGTCAAATCGCATGATATTGATGGCCACTTGATATCGCCACGACGAGAAGTTACGCGGCCAGAAAATTTCTCTTGCAATAAAGCCATATTTGCTCGAGTTGTATGGCATGTGGCACCGTCTTGTTGAAACCACATATTCTCTAAGTCGTATTTTTCAATAGCAGGCAAAAAAAAGTCGGTTATCATATGACCATAACGCTCCGAATTGACGGTGACAGTCGTTCCATCGTCGTTTTCGAAGAAGTAAGGTCCAATAACACCTCCGGACCAAAGAGCGCACCAAGCAGTGACTTTTTGTGGATGTAGTGGCCTCTCTTCAATTACTTGAGGATTCTCAGAACCCCAAATACGACAATTTTGTTTGTTAACATACCCACCGAGTGAGAAATGTGCTTCGTCGCTGAAGAAAATTTTGTTCGAAAAATCGCCTTCCACCGCCTGTTGTTCAAGCACCCATTCGACGTATCTACGACGTTGTGAATGGTCAGCTGGCTTCAGTTGTTGTGTGAGCTGGATTTTATATGGATGTAGGTGTAGATCCAAATGCAAAATACGCAATAATGTGCCGTAAGACAGTCCTAATTCCTGAGAACGACGAGAAATCGACACATTCGGGTCTTCGGCAACACTTTCACTTACAGCAGCGATATTTTCGGTGGTACTAGCGAAACGATGATGCACAGGCCTTACAATATCTGTAACCGATCCAGTCTCTTCATATTTCTTCACAATTTTGCCAATTGCTTGCGTAGTTGGACGATTATGTAAACCATAATCTCCTCTTAAAGACCGATATGTGGCTGTGGCAGAATCACCATTTTTGTAGTAGGTTTTTACAATTTTAATGCGTTGTGCGATAGTTAAGCAATCCATTTTCGCAAATGTCAGACTTTGAACTGAAAAAGAAAGAAATTGTTTTAACAACTCAGTTAGACAGATGTCGAATTCTAGCCCTATACTTTTGAAACCGCGAAATGGATAACCCTTTATATATATATGGAACAAGTGCAGAATACGGACTCAGAAGGGAAAAAAAAATAAAAAATTGCCTCGGATAGAGCTTCGTTTTGTGAATATAAAAAGTAAAAAATTTGTCTCTGCAAATGCCGATACCAGGCGTGGCTCAAGGTCAAAGTTCAAAATTGAGGTCGAGATTATTCGATAGAGACGCAATTTTTTTCTATAATATGGGTATCATAAGAAAGGTTTTTTAAATACGTTTTTACTGATATATATAATTTAATACCTATTTTTTACATTTTAAAAGTTATTATCAAAACTATAAATTTGAAATTTTTTTTTTCAAAAACCAATTTTTTTTTTCGAAAATAAGCCTTATTTACCTATCGAAAATTTAGCACTATACTAAAGCTTATACAATTACCTTTACAACGGTGTATAAAACATATTTTTCCAGAATTTGTATGCATTTCAAAAATTGTTTTCAAGCTGATACTTAATCAAGTGTTTCCAATATGTAGTAGTTCGTTAACTACCAATTTCCATAGAACAGGGGAGAGTACGCCACCTTGTGGTGTTGCTCTTCTTACACGTTTAGTGATGGTAGATCCACCCAGCTCGGATGTAATGAGTCTATCTTTCAATAGCCGTTCTATCCATCTGCTGAGTGAGAGCCTCCATGATTGCCCTGGATCGAACGTTGTTGAAGGCACCTTCAATATCCGTAAATGCCGCTAATACAAATTCTTTATTGTGAAGAGATTTTTCTACAGTTGATACGCTGTTTCAACGGACTTTCTCTTTGTGTACTCGTGTTGGGAAGAAGACAACATATCGTTGCTTATGGTATGTCTTAGATGGATATCTAGTAATCTTTCCAGTGTTTTAAGTAGAAATGACGATAGACTAATTGGTCTAAAGTCCTTTGGACTTGTATGGGAGCTCTTTCCAGCCTTAGGTATGAAGACAACTTTGACTTGACTCCAGAGTTTTGGGATATAGCCAAGGCTTATGCAGGCAATGAAAATCTGCTATAGCCATGGAAGAATCAGTTTGGCTACCTGTTGTAGCTGTGTTGGAATTATTCTGTCAGGTCCAGGGGATTTTTAGGGCTTGAACGTGTTTATCGCCCGAGTAATTTTCTCCGATGCAACTATTGAATAGTCTAGCGGTAATGGCTTGTAATCAAGTGGGGTTTCAGTTTCAGACGGATCGTTTGGGAAATGTGCATTTACTAACATTTACAGCGTTTCAGTAGAAGTTGTGGTCCACATTCCATCTGGTTTGACCAGAACACTTTGAGTATTGGGTAATTTAGATAGGATTTTCCTAAGTCTAGAAGCCTCAGAAGCGTCTTCTATATCCCTGCAGAAGCTCTTCCAGGCTTCCCTTTGGCATTTCCTGAGGTTGTATTTATAAGTTCTGAGAGCCGATTTATAACCCGCCCAATCTGACTCTAGGTGAGAGCTTTTAGCATAATTGAAGAGCTTGCGACAGTCTTTTCTCAAACTGTCGAGCTCACGGTTCCACTATGGAGGTTTACTTTTCTCCCATTTCTTTCGAATCGGACAGGACAACTTGAATGCCTTGTTGAGAGTTTTTGTGAGGCAGCAGACTGTGGCGTCTATCTGGTTTATGTTAGTTATAGACGAAGGAGCTACGGGTAGATTAGAACTAACTGACTGCCTGAAACGTGACCTGTTTGTCTTTTTTGGGTTTCTAAAGACCACTGGAGGAGGCGGTTTAAAATCTATGGCAAACTGTATGTATCTGTGATCAGAAAAGGAGTGCTGATCCAATACTCTCCAGTTTTTTATATGATCTACAATGCCTTCGGTGGCAAGAGTTAAATCTAGAACTTCCTGACTATTTTTTGTTATGAAAGTTGGGGTCTCACACCTGTTACACACTAGAAGGTTGGTTGCAAGGATATAATTAAACAGTGACTCACCTCTGTCGTTAATATCCCTGCTGCCCCAGATTGTATGGTGCGCGTTGGCGTCGCATCCTATTATGACTCCAGCCCTGGACTTTTGGGCATCTTATACCAGATGTTTGAGATTGCTTGGTGGTGGTAGTTCCAGGTGGTCGTGCGCGAGGTAGGCTGAAGCGAACCAGCAGCACATACCTATATTCTCTGCGCATACCACCGTCGTATATAAATTGCTGTAATTACAGAGTGAAAGAAAGGTTATTGATTTTCTCAGAAGTATGAAGGCCCTAGGTCTACCTGTATTACGCTTGTATATTAAGTTATATCCAGATGTCCTTAGTCCACAAACCATGTTGCCAACTGTCCACGGCTCTTGGACCAGAACAATGTCTTCTCCGTCGGCTTCCAGACGAAGGATTAGAGCGGCTGAGGCCGCCTTAGACTTCTGCAGGTTTATCTGAAGGTAATGAAGCATCCCCGCTATCATTGGTCACTTTCGCTTCCACAATAGTGATGTTGACCTCATCGTCTCCAGAGTCCAGCAATTCATCCTCCAGTAAAATCCGATTCACATACTCTGCAGCATCGGATTCTGAGGAGAACGAGTCGCGCGAGTCCTGCCGCACAAGCATTCTTGAACTGGTTGGGAGCGCCTCCTCCGTCTCCATCCGTTTTGCCACAGACTGATCGCCTGCGTGTGTTTCTAGGTCGTCCTTCCGATATACACGTAGGTTGATCCTCGAAAAACAGTAGTTTATATACCCACCGGATTTCGCCAGGGGACCAGGGACTATTGATTGACGATTATGGTCGCCCTACGGTACGTTCCTTTCTTCTCCTCATCCAACTTGGCTATTTGCCAGTTGTGTGTTGGGAGGCTAGGATTACACATTTTGATATTTTTAATAATGATGGCCGGATCACTAGGTTCCGTTGGGATCCAGGCAGAGGTGCGCGGTCTACTCGGGATAGCGTCTCTCTCTATCACCTCACGGCGCGCACACGGCATACTTCTCCAGCTCTGGTGATCGCTATTCTGTACAGGTCAAGGGTACGTTAATCGGCACAGGTAATCTGCTTGATGTTGCCTTGATGCCATCCAGCTTCTCCAGCTTATTTAGTTTGTAAGATTTTAATACTTATTGTTAGTTTCTTGTATTTAAGAAAGATTCAATAAAAAAAATAAGCTAACAAAAAAAAAAAAAAAAAAAAAATCCAGCTTCTCGTATAATTGGCGGAGGGTCGGGATGCTCTTCCATTAGAGGATTGAAGATTTCTGCTAGCTTGCACTCTAACAGTCTCCAATTCGTTGAGGAGATGAAGCCATCAGCATCATTCCTGTCGACCACCTCCATTACCAAGTCTCCTTGAAGGATTTCGCTAAAGGAGTGCCCAACATTACCGCGTGCTCTTTTAGCAACTGGTTTGGCAGTGTCTTCAGATGACCGTTGGCGCTTGATGTTGCTGCGATTAGTTATTTCGGTCTATCATACCAGTGAGGCCTTCTGTTAATCAGATCTGTCATTCTCTGGTATGGCACTTATTCTTTCTAAGATTCTCGTCGCAGTGCGACGGTCCATGTGGTTGGGTGCAGCCGCAAGCATCGGTTTGGTAACCGATGTCCTGTTGGTTGGTAGTGGCAAGCTTGCGCTCGTAATAGCTCTCGGGAGAATCTCGGCATGGCTAGGCCCTGGTCTATCCTCCACGGCTTTCGCTGCCTCTCCCGATTTTAATTCCTGTGTTGTTTTTATTATTGTTTCCTTTCCTTTCCATATTAATCCCATGAGTATTGGAGAAGGGAAGGTCCATCTGTGCAGAGATCCGAATACACAGATAAGGTTACATAATACGGAGGACGCCAGGTATCCGTATACTCCGTTTGCAGCTGAGCTATATTTTAACCTGGGCCCCCAGCCAGGCTGATTCTCGGCACGGGTCGTATGACACCTTAATCCGGCCCAGGGGGAGGGGAAAGTTGGTGGGAGGAGGGATTGGAAAAAAGGGGGTGCAGGAACCTCTATCCTGCAGGAAGGCTTGCATGCTCGAATGCGCATCCGAGCCTACAAAACAATCCTTGCTAACCGCCCCAAGGCGGTCATTTCCAGCTGGCACCCACGGTGAGGGTTTAGATGAGGATTTTTGCCGGCCTATATATATATATATATATATATATATACATAAATATATATATGGTGGTCTGGTGATCTTTTCGCAAGGTAACGTGTCTAACTGCCTCAACCGGGTGGGGCTACCGCAATCCTTGTTGAACTCATCGCAAGTCAACTCACTGACTGTCACGTAGTTTGATCTAAGCGCTATGTGATGATACTTCTATTTGTTAATGAGGGGTAGTCATGTAGCTTGCTCTGCTTACTATGTGATGGCGCCTTCATTATTACTAATGCTGGCCCTCCACGTGGCGACCACCGTGCAACGTCCTCCTGCCACCCGCTGGAAAGCGGCTGAAGTGGGTGGCGAAAATCTCTTCGGTTAGAGGTTGTGCGTTGTGTTTGGGACCCCCCCGGGAATAATGTAAAAATGCCTCGGAAACGAACTACACCCTTTGTTGATGACCCCCGGAAACGAAATAGGAACCATGGGTTACGGATATGCACCTGGATTGTCCGGTCCCTTTATAGGGAGGGTGCCTCTATCCAGCTGGTTGATGTCCTCGAAAAATACAGAGCTGACATCAGCGCTCTCCAGGAAATGCGATGGACGGGACAGGGCTGCTCCAAAAGAGCATCCTGTGATATTTACTACAGTTGCCATGCTGAAAGGCACGAATTAGGATGCGGATTTTTGGTCAGCAAGAGACTACGACATCTTGTCTCACATTTCACGCCTGTGAACGAACGGCTGGCCACAATCCGCATCAAGGCAAAACTATTTAACATCAGCTTTATATGTGCCCACGCTCCGACCAAGGAGAGCTTCTTCCAGCGCCTTGAAGAAGCTTACGACCGCTGCCCCCGCCACGATATCAAAAGCGCGCTTGGCGACTTTAATGCCAGGGTGGGCAAGGAAGGTACCTTTGGTCCAACTGTCGGAAAATTCAGCCTCCACCAGAACACCTCCGATAACGGAATGAGGCTGATCGACTTCGCCGCAGCACGAAACATGGTAATTGGTGGTACCAGATTCCAGCATCTCGACATCCACAAAGCGACATGGCTGTCTCCAGATCATCGTACAAGAAACCAAATTGATCATGTGGTGATTGACGGAAGGCATGCTTCCAGTGTGATGGACGTGAAATCGATCCGTGGTGCCAACATCGACTCGGATCACTACCTTGTTGCAGCTAAGGTGCGCACACGCTTATGTGTCGCAAATGACAAGAGAAGTCCCACACAGAGAAAGCTCGACGTCAGTAAGCTGCGATCACCAGAGACAGCAGATGCATTTTCCACTCGACTATCGGATCTGCTTATGCAGAACACTCCCCAACTTGATGATACATGCGCACGGTGGACACATATATCCCACTCCATGACTACTGCTGCCGAGGAGGTAATTGGGTACTACCGTCCTCTGAGGTGGTATGATCAGGAGTGTCGCGACGCTACCGCAGAGAAAGACGCCGCCTACAGAAAAACCCTGCGTGCAGGCGCAACGCGAGCTGTTAAGGAGCGGTACAGAGAAAAAAGGAGTACAGAGAGACGTATTTTCAGGCGCAAGAAGAGGGAGTTGGAAAGACGCGAGTGTGAGGAGATAGAGATGTGTACCGACAAGACTCAGAGACTCGAAATTCTTCGAAAAGATTAAGCGCCTGAGTGGCGGTTTAAATCCCGGGCCCTCTTCTTGTCGTGATGGAAATGGGAATCTGGTTACAGATGTTCAGAGTGTACTGAGCCTATGGAGGGAACACTTCTCCACGTTACTGAATGGCGATGCTACGAAAAATTCCGCCAGTGGAGGAAATTGCCCGATAACCTCAATTACAGATGATGGTGTTGATGTTCCACCACCCGACTATGACGAGGTTGAAACGGCCATTTTAAGGCTGAAGAACAACAAAGCTGTAGGTGCTGATGGCCTGCCTGCCGAGTTGTTTAAGACCGGAGGCGATGAGCTGCTCACCCGCATGCACCAGCTCATAAGCAGAATATGGTCGGATGAAAGCATGCCTGATGATTGGAGGCTCAGTGTTCTCTGTCCTGTACATAAAAAGGAGACCCCACAATTTGCGCCAACTACCGTGGAATAAGTCTCCTGAGCATCGCATACAAAGTTCTATCGAGCGTACTGTGTGAAAGGTTGAAGCCTATGCTCAGCAACCTGATTGGACCTTATCAGTGTGGCTTCAGACCTGGTAAATCCACCATCGACCAGATTTTCACACTGCGCCAAATCCTGGAGAAGACCCAAGAAAAACGGATCGACACACACCACCTATTTGTTGATTATAAAGCCGCTTTCGACAGTCCGGAAAGGGATTACCTCTACGCAACAATGTCTGAGTTCGGTATTCCTGCAAAGCTCATTCGACTTTGTAGAATGGCACTGCATAACTCCTGTTGTGCAGTGAAAAATGGGAAGGACCTCTTCGCACCGTTTAATATCGAACGGGGTTTCAGACAAGGTGATTCGTTATCGTGCAACTTCTTCAATCTTATTATGGAGAAAATAATACGAGCTGCTGATTTACGACATAATGGCACTATCTTTAACAAAAGTGTCCTACTGTTAGCGTATGCCGACGATATTGACATAATCGGCATGAACACGTGAGCATTCGGATGGGTCTTACGGTGAACGAGGGCAAGACGAAGTATCTAGTGTCAACAAACAAAGAGTCCCGGCGTCTTGGACAGCACGTCACTGTTGACAACTACGCTTTTGAAGTAGTAAGGGACTTTGTCTATCTTGGAACCAGCATTAACAGCAGTAATGACGTCAGCTTGGAGATCATGCGTAGGATAACTCTTGCCAACAGGTGTTACTTTGGGCTGAGTAAGCAATTGAGAAGCCCTCTCTCGAAGAACGAAAACTACACTCTACAAGTCTCTCATCATGCCTGTCCTAACATATGGCGCTGAAGCCTGGACAATTTCCACCTCGGATGAGCGAATGCTTGGAGTTTTCGAGAAAAAAGTCCTACGTCAGATCTTTGGACCTATTTGCGTTGGTGGCGAGTACCGAATAAGGTACAACTATGAGCTGTATGAGCTGTATGCCGATATTGACAAAGCGCATCAAAAAATGACTTATGGCGTTCGAACTACGCGTGGATGAACCGACCGGTGGCGGCCTTTAACATCACCATATGTTCAAACAGTTTTATGGAGCGAACGACGAACATACCCCTAACCCGAACGGAAGGAGCCTTCTGGAAATATCACCTAATTTATGTTACACTTAAATAGCGCTACGCACGTGGAAAGCCCATTGTAAAATCAATAAAAACATGCGAAAATCAAGCAAACATGTATTTAAAAAAGTGCGGAAATACGAAAATGTTTACTATAAAAATGCACATTATAACATTTTATAATAAAAAAAAACATATTTCAATTAAATGTTTTTCATTCTTTTTATAAAAATTGCGCATATTTAGACTAAAAATGTTAATATAATTTAACATGCCTATGCATTTTTTTGATTCAAGCAAGAAACGTATTTGACTTTGTCTTAAAAGTGTTCATGTTTAATTTAAATATGAATCATATTTAAATGTTTTGTTGTAGTAAAAATAAACCTTTTTATTTTTAAAATAAATATTTAGATAAATGCAATATAATTATATACAATAGTACACTGAGGGAAGAAAAATATAAAAATCAAACAATTTTAAAATCAAGTAATCAAGTATGCGCATATTTGTACTTAATTATACGGGCTGGTATCAGAGCCAAATATAGATCATTGCGTGTGATGATGAAAGATCGGTAGAACTGTATAAAACTGCCATATCAAGGGTTGGCGAAATCTATCCTGGGGCAAAGCTTGTAGGGGTCGACAGGAAAGACATCCCCAGTCGTCCTAGGGCAAGGATATGGATCCCGGCCGCGCCTTCTGAATCGCAGAAAATAATGCAGATGTTCAAAGCTTGCAACTCCAGGTGGACAAATGGGTATTTGTTAAAATAGAAGGCAGCAGTAGTGAAAACACTGCGGAAGCCGATAAAACATAGAGAGCAACGATGCAAGTACTCCTGCTGTTATCTAATAACACCTTGGAACCGCTAGCGAAATGCGACGGTACAATAAATTATGGTTTTGGAAAGGTTAACGTCAAGTCCTATAAAACATTCGCAGAAGCAGCAGAGCAATTCGCTTCAAAAATCGAACAAGGCCCAGTGAAGCAGGTGATATCATCAACTATGTGGAGGGTATGGGTGGATAAGAAGGGTATACCTCTTCCAGCACCACTCTCACGGATGCGTTTAAGAAGCTGTACAGCAAAAGAGAGCTATTGAGCTCACAAGGGGATGCAGACATCACCCTAACGGATGTTTTGTCTGCTGCATATAAACCCCCATCACAGTAAGGCAGCATCGGCTGCCCTCCTGAACCGTCTGGCAGAAGATAAGCCAGACTTTGTCCTCGTTCATGAGCCTTGGGTGAATGGAGGGCGTATATGTGGACTGAGGACACCAAAATACAAAATATACAGCGCTAACTATCCAGGTAGAGTAAAGGCATGTATATTGGTTAAAACACAATTAAATACCTTTTTAATTCATACATATAGCAATGAAGACATGACGACGATAAGCTGGAAGACAGGCGAGATAAGATATCGGCTTGTCTGCTTTTACCTAGCCTATGATGACCCAGGACCGTTACCACCGCAACTGCTAAAAGAGCTGGTGATGGACAATGAAGGATGAAAGCATGGGCTTATAATTGGAGGTGACGCAAATGCACACCATACCATTTGGGGCAGCACAGACACCAACGAAAAGGGTGAGTTGCTTTTTAATTTTGTTATAATAATAGGTTATTACTTTGCAACCGAGGGGAAGAACCCACATTTATAACACGTAATCGTCAGGAGATCCTTGACATTATGATAGATTAAAATGGTATAAGAAAGAGTTGAGGAGGCAAAAAGGACCTCATGGAGGATATTGTGTGAGGACGTTGAGAGCACTACAGAAGCCTCTTGATTAAGAAAAATCCTTTCAAAAACTAATCACTGAATTGGATAACTACAGAAAGCTGACAGAAGCTGGACGGTATCCAGTAAAGAAACTTTGAACTTACTCTTGGACACACATTTTCCAGGCAGCGCATCTAACAAAAAACAATAAATATGTGGCACTTAAAGCCCCAAAGGGCTAATTGGCCGAGCTCCTAATCCATTACTGTTGTGCGTCTTAAATTTGGACAGTATTATAATGGACCTACTTATTTTAGCCGGTTCCGAACAGCAGAACACTTGTGACATCACATTTCTGAGCTTTGTCACAGAGTTCTTTTAGAAGCTTTTTCATGGGAAGTTGTTGCTGTCGGAAGAATTGCCAATTGCTTGCCGACAGGTGGGTACCATTCGAAAGAAAAATCTTATCGATATTAAATTGGTTATGCATCAGCCGGAGATTGAACCACGACCAACAGACCAGAAGGCGTACGCACTAACCACTGAGCTACGGCACTAGATGCTGAGGCGCATATAACGCCACAGCATTAAATGAAGATGGATGTAATTCGGAATCCGACGTAGACGTCACAAGCATTGCCACTAGAGCTAATATAGAATGGGCAGTTAGGTCTTTCAAACTATTCAAATCATCGGGACCCGATGATATATACCCAGGGCAACTTCAATAGTCCTTAGATTACATCATGGACTGGCTTATAACTAGTTTACATTCGGGGTAAAATTTACCAGAGTAACTTGCGAAATCACAGCATGCCTACAGTGGAATTCAATAGAAGGCAAGGAATTTACTCTAGTAGTCTTCTTAGATATCGAGGGTGCCTTCAATAACATCCACCCGAGGGCAGTAACTACAGTGTTGGCAGAGCTGGGTATGACAGAGTCCCTGGTTGAGTACATCGGGCATATGCTGATAAGCAGGTTCGTAAATTCAGCAATGTGTTCAGTGTACTCTCCCCTCTTCTGTGGGTTCTGACAATGAATAAATTGTTGCGGGACCTGGAGAGGAGGGGTCATTAAATTATTGCTTACGCGGATGATGTTGCCATTACATTAAGGGGGAAATTTCCGAATACTCTATGCGAAATAATGCTAGACATATTAAACGAAGTTCAGATTTAGTCTAAGTCATGTGGATTAGGTGTCAATGCCAGCAAGACAGAATTAGTTATGTTCACCAGGAAGCACCAGCTACCTGAGGTTCACCGCCCCCCCCCCTTAAACGGTACTACGCTATCGTTTAGTGACAAAGCCCGGTATCTAGGACTGATCCTAGATAGGAAGCTTCTTTGAAGTTATAATGTAGAAGATATAGTTAGGAAAGCGGCTGTAGCTCTCTACTCGTGTAAAAGGGCAGTAGGAGCGAAATGGGGTTTGAAGCCTCATATCGCATATTGGATATTCACAGCTGTATTAAGGACAATTCTGACTTACGGCATTATAGTCTGGTGGCCGGTTCTAAATAAAAGCTATGCAGTTAAACGCATGGAAGGTATTCAGAGAATAGCTGACTTGTCCATAAGCGGAGCTCTTAGAACATCCCCAACAGCAGCGCTGAATGTCATGCTGCACCTGCTACCGACCGACCTGTTTGGTAAACAACTAGCAGCCAAATCGGCCTTAAGACTTAGGGAATTATCTCTATTAGCCACTTACCCGAAAGGACATCATCCTTCTTAGACAGCTTTCCACTCATACCCAGAACCACCGACTATTGCAACTCGTCGGCAATATTCCTTAACAAGCCCTTCACTATAACCTTCGCAACGATAGAAAACTAGGATAACGATAGGATGGACTGTGAGAACAAAGTCAGTATCTTCACGGACGGCTCCTAACTTAATGATCAGGTGGGAAGAGGCGTATATACGAAAGCGTTATGCGCCAATGTAGTCTTCCGCATACCAGATCATTGCAGTGTATTTCAGTTGGAAGTTATAGCCATAAAGGAGGCACTCTCTATTGTGAAAAAATGTGTTTTGACTACAAGAGATATTTATATCTATTCCGATAGACAGGCGGCCTAAAATCGCTGCAAATGAGTAGGCAGTCATCAAAGACGGTGATAAACTGTCACTAACTACTAATAGAACTCATTAGCTACTTCAACATCCACCTTATTTGGGTACCAGGCCACAGAGACATCAAAGGCAACTGTAGGGCGGATGAACTAGCAAGGCTTGGCACAACATTAGCACTCCTCCCGGACAATGCATCGGTGCCAATGCCACTAGCCTATTGTTAATTACTGATAGACAGATTCACCATAGATATTGTTAACACACTTTGGAGGCAGACAGAAAACTGTTTAAATGGTCGGCTAATGTGGCCAAAATGAAACTTAGCTCGAAATAAAGTACTTTTGACATTGAATAGGCAGGACATTAGAATGACAATTGGGGTTCTAATAGGACATTGCCTTCTTGAAGACACGCGAATAGACTAGGGACACCTTCCTACGACTACTGTAGAGGATGTAGAGGAAGAAGAAACAGTTGAGCGTGCTCACTTCATTCGGAACGGCTTTTCTTGCCGTCAGCGATTTTTTAGTGTTTTCATCTTCTTTTAGCTTGGTTAGATTAAGTTGTTGTTTCTTTGGTCTTTTTTGGATCACTGCCAGTTTTACAAATACTTTTGCTAACAATAGATTATGATCAGATGGAAGGTATAGGATAAGTAGCAACTTTGTTAATTGACGATCCGAAGCGTTTATCTATGAGTATGACGTCAATTTGGTTTCGGACAATATTTTGATTGCTATCTAGGGGTGATTTACACGTATGTATTCTTCGGGCTGGTATGCAAAACCATATGTTTGTTATTTTCATATTGTATTCTTAGCAGAATTGTATGAGTCTGTCACCTCTTTTGTTTCTTTCCCCAAGACCATAACTTCCAGCTATTCCATCGATACGTCCTTGACCAATTTTGGCGTTAAAATCACCTTGTAAAGGATTATCCATTTCGCGGTTTCAAAAGTATAGGGCTAGAATTCGACATCTGTCAAACTGAGTTGTTAAAACAATTTCTTTCTTTATCAGTTCAAAGTCTGACATTTGCGAAAATGGATCGCTTAACTATCGCACAACGCATTAAAATTGTAAAAACCTACAAAATGGTGATTCTGCCACAGCCACATATCGTGCTTTAAGAGGAGATTATGGTTTACATAATCGTCCAACTACGCAAGCAATTGGCAAAATTGTGAAGAAATATGAAGAGACTGGATCGGTTACAGATATTGTAAGGCCTGTGCATCATCGTTTCGCTCGTACCACCGAAAATATCGCTGCTGTAAGTGAAAGTGTTGCCGAAGACCCGAATGTGTCGATTCCTCGTCGTTCTCAGGAATTAGGACTGTCTTACGGCACATTATGGCGTGTTTTGCATTTGGATCTACACCTACATCCATATAAAATTCAGCTCACACAACAACTGAAGCCAGCTGACCATTCACAACGTCGTAGATACGTCGAATGGGTGCTTGAACAACAGGCGGTGGACGGCGATTTTTCGAACAAAATTTTCTTCAGCGACGAAGCACATTTCTCACTCGGTGGGTATGTTAACAAACAAAATTGTCGTATTTGGGGTTCTGAGAATCCTCAAGTAATTGAAGAGAGGCCACTACATCCACAAAAAGTCACTGCTTGGTGCGCTCTTTGGTCCGGAGGTGTGATTGGACCTTACTTCTTCGAAAACGGCGATGGAACGACTGTCACCGTCAATTCGGAGCGTTATGGTCATATGATAACCGACTTTGTTTTGCCTTCTATTGAAGAATACGACTTAGAGAATATGTGGTTTCAACAAGACGGTGCCACATGACACACAACTCGAGCGAATATGGCTTTATTGCAAGAGAAATTTTCTGGCCGCGTAATTTCTCGTCGTGGCGATATCAAGTGGCCACCAAGATCATGCGATTTGACACCGCTTGACTTTTTTTTGTGGGGCTACGCGAAAGACCGCGTTTATGCAGATAAACCTTTAACTCTTGAGCACCTAAAAACCAACATTCGTCACGTTATGGCTGAGATACCGCCCAATATGTGTCAAAAAGTGGTCGAAAATTACCTCAAAAGAATCGATGCTTGCAACAATTCGCCTGGTGGTCATTTAAATGATGTAGTATTTCACACATAATGTCAACGTTCAAACTTTATAATAAAAAAGAAATATCATGATAAAAAATATTTTATATGTGTTTTATTTACATTTACTTTTAAAACCGCAAAATGGATAACCCTTTATAATATTTATTTCATGTGATTTAGTTGTTTTCATTAATTCTTCAATATCTGTATAAAAATTCTCTATTTCTGAAATTCTCTGAATTATATTGATAATTATAAGGTTTAGCATTAATTTTTAGAAGCGTCGCCCTATCAGATTTAGCAATAAATCCGATAATGCATTTGGCGACTGTGTCTTTAACAATTATTCCTACTCCGTTTCTGTTATTATTATTTTGGTTACCTGTATAAAATATTTTTGTGTTTTCGCTTCTAAATTCACATCAGTTTGGCCACCATGTTTCTCATATTCCAAGGATATCTATATTCAATTTATTCATTTCCAAAATAGTGTTCATCAATTTTCTAGACTCGTATAGACTACGGATGTTCCTCGTCCGTATGTTTGTTCGTTTTACCTCTGGGGATTCTTAGCACCCTCGATTGGCCCCTCGTTTCCTTCAGAAGGGTTTAAAACGTTTTCCTTTTTCTTTTTTCTTCGTGTCAGCCTCCCATTCTGGGTCAGTCACTGCATAAGAGTACTATGGGGCTTAATGCTTATTTTGAGGCGACATGGGCTCGGCTCGTCGGTGTAATACTCTTGCACTGTGGATTTTTAGTGTTTTAGGCTTTACAGAACCCACTATGTGGGCTTCCACGCCTATGTTCAAACACCCGCTGATTGTCCGGGACTGCTTATTTGTAAATGTTACTTATTCGCAGCTAACCTCTATTTTTAAAGGCCGTCCACTATCCGCAACCTGTGACCCGTATGGCAGCCTTCAGCTTGGCTATCGCGAAATCCCTTTTTTACGCGGACCGGACCATTACTGTTGTGCGTGTTAAACTTTGGACAATATTAAAAGGGAACTACTTATTTTTGCCGGTTCCAAATGGCAGAACTCTTGCGATATCACTTTTTCTGAGCTTTTTCACAGAGTTCTTTTAGAAGCTTTTCCATGGCAAATTGTTACTGCTTACCGACAGGTGGGTACCGTTCGAAAGAAAAATCTTTTCGATATTAAATTTGTTGTGCTTCAGCCAGGGATTGAACCCACGACCTACAAATCAGAAGGTCAACACAATAACCACTGAGCTGCAGCATTATATTCTAACTCGGTTAATCCCACACACTCCTATTAAAGTAATTTCTTAGAAAAATATAATAACCCAATATAATGACAATAACGTTGCTAAATTTTTTTCAAACAACCCAGCAAATATATTATAATATTATGTTTAATCATCTTTACTCAAATATATTCTCAAGATGTCTAATTTTAATACTTTCCTGCGGTATGCAGACTATATTGTCAATTTTGGAAGCAATTTTAATAAAATATCTCCAACAGACCATACTATTTCATCTCTTGAGATGCATAATGAAAAATTAAAGGAAAAATGGAATAAATTAAAAAAATTTTTGGATCCCATAGAATTCTCACGCACGCCACGTCAACAAACGGTAACCCTAATCCAGAGTTCATGGTACAAGGTCACAAGATTAGTCTACCTCCATGTGACACTGATGTTTTTTTATGTTGATTAACTGACTTAGCCTTCATTTCGTAACATGTTCACAGCTATTTACATTTATATGTGCGTGTCACTCCAGTGGAAAAACTCTTTCACTTAAATCAGAAAACTCGTGGTGAGGCTAGGGATATAGTGAAAAAATCTCCTTTGTTCTCTAACTCTTTCGTTTCGATGGAATGATATTAATGACTTTCTAACAAGTCGGCTTGTAAACTATGCAATTCGCAGCAACATGCCATTAGATTATGTTCCAGGTTCTTAAATACGAACATTAATAATTGCTGGTCGACTGTACGTAGACTTCAAATTTGCATAAACTGTTCAGCTACATCCCTCGTCTTGAGAAACAGTAAGAGTCAACATAGTTGCGCTAGGTGCCAACAAATGCATTCTACTTCTCACGCTACTCAATTTCAATCCTGTTTTGCATCAGATACAAAAAGCGTTCTGTTAGGAACCGCTATGGTGTCCACATGCCATAAAAACTCAATACTGCGCGTGCGCTCATCGATCCAGGTTCTGATGTAGTTTTGTAACAGAACGGTATCAAAAATGTTAAAAAACCGTACTAGAAATATTAACGCACAGGTATCCGGACTTAACCGTACCGTTTTAGCAAAAATTTCGAAAATTTGCACACTATTCATGCTCATCGCATGACCGAAGTTTCAAACTACAAGTTATTACACTAGTTTTGAAAAAGCTTACCGGAAATGCCCAATTGTTCTCTTGATCCTTGATTCTTGAAACTCTCGTTGGAATTGAAAGAAATTCCATAAAAAGTATACAATATGAAGCAGATAAAATCTGTGAACAAAATTTTATTAAGACCACACGACGCAACGATAAAAGAAGATATATCGTAACCCTGCCTTTCAAGGCTTCGTATCCCTAAGAGGTCAATATTGGAAGGTCATGATATATCGCGTTTTCCGAACGAGTACCAAAAACTTGCCAACAAAGAATTCATCTACTCGAAGAGTTCGATACTTCCACTAAATCCGTTTTTATGTAGTAACAATTTAATATGTGTGGGAGGGCGGCTAACACAATCAACCAGTCTCTTATATGATGAGCGTCACCCTATAATTCTACTCTGTGACTGTCACTGTTCACATAGTGGTAATCAATTAACTTTATGGCTTTTAAGAATGCAATTTTAGATTCCTAGTTTGAAAAACCTAATAAAAGCCACCCTTAGAAAATACAAAACCTTTGTAGTAGCAAAAAAGCAACAGAGTCCACAATTGATGGCAGCTTTACCCTGCAGAACGTTCAAGCATCTCACGTCTCAAGACGAGGCTGTCCTGCGAAGCTCTACCACCGATAATGGTACCAATTTTGCAAGAGCTTCGCGAATCTTAAATCAAGAGTTTAAACATTTTCTGCGCGAGTCCAAAAATACTTTTACATCGCGATACGTTCACCATAATGTTGAATGGAATTTTATATCTGCTGGTGCGCCTCATATATGCGGTTTGTGGGAAGCAGGAGTAAAAAGTTTTAAGGCACACTTAAAAAAGACGGTTAGTTGCACGACGTATACTTTCGAGGAATTAACCGCTGGACATTCTTTTATCCAATCTTAATCATAAATCGGTGGTAAAAGGTAAAAGCCTTACATCACCAATTCTGCCATCAGTCGAATTCCGAATATTTGAATGAGCTTCACAAGCGCTACAAATGCTATATTCCCCACGAAAATGTTAAAATAACCCATTTAGTGGTTGCCCGTGTGGAAAACCTCTCCTCAAATGAATGGAGATTATTAGAATTTCAAAAGTACACCATGGAGTCGACAAGGAAGTAAGAGTAGCAGATATCGTAACTTCTCGTGGTGTTATCACTCGACCTATAGTGAAACTAACTGTGCCTCCATGAAGCAGCACTCCCAAGCAGCAAGCACATTTGTTCCAATATTCACATTACTTGCTTTATAATTAAAAATAGATATTCGCTTAAAACATACCCACTCAGTATACATACAAAATACAAAATAAATAAATAAATACAATTCAAAGTTGTGTGGTCTGTGTCATCCGGTGAAATCCGTGATTTCTACCTTCCATTCATGGGGCCCCACCCACTCAGCAAAAGTCACTAATTCATATAGAAGAATGTTGAGGAGCAGCTTCGTGTGGTGCCGCAGCAACTACCGCTGTCGTCGCTGTAACGATGACAACCACACGTTGCTTCACGCTCAATCACGTATATGCTCGTCCTACTAGTTTTCTCGGCAGTGAGGCCTCGCTCGTCTCACTCGGCACGCATTCGATCAAATGATGACATACGAAGAAGACATAGCTCGTCTCTCTCTCTAATAGCTCAGCTATGCAGCATGATCATCGTTATACATGCTTACGACGAAGTGGACCTCGCTCATTTTACTCTAAAAACTTCGTTCTGCAGCCACACAGCAACCCAGCATTAACCCCAAGCATGGCAACCGTGTCAGTTTAGTCCTTTTGCTCACGGCAGTGGTAAGACTATTAAATGAGGGCAATTCTATATCGGACGAGCATTATTGGACCCATTCTCCGTAACATCTCGCGCATACCGTGCAGAGGTCCGACACTTGCGACTACACACAACAACCGATGGGATTGCAAAGACTCGTACTCTGGCGATTAGGGGTAGGTGTGACGACAATACAAATCTCCTGGTGATTGCAACAATTACCAATGATTATGAGTTGGTAACCCCCTCAATTTCATTGGACGACCAAACTAGAACCCAGTTCCTCAATATAAAACTCTCTGTCCTGCATTTTAACAAATCGAAGAAAATATATTTGTTTCTCGGCGCCGATGTATATCCAAAAATTTTACACCAGGGTTTGTTACCAACCGCAAACGGACAACCCATTGCGCAAAATAACATTTTCGGCTGGGTGATCTCCGGATTAGTTTAACCGTAAAGTATATAATATTTATTTAAACAAAAATTCATTTATGAATTCTACTAGATATAAGTATTGTTTATGAAGTACACCCGTTTGCATTCAATATTTTTTATAATTTTTTTTTATATTCGCAATACTGCAAGGCATGTTGAAGCCAACCCTGTATTATTAAGAATGATGTTTATATTTAAAATGTATATTATACCCTGTAGAATAATGTATACGAGTATATTTGAAATGTATATATAAATTTGGTTGTCAACGGTGTTTATATACTTATATGTATCACAAGAATCACTTTCACATTTAATAAACCCGATCGAGCAGAAGAAAACACCGTTGCGGTAAGGATACGAAATTATTGGAAATATATAAGTATATTTTATAACGAACTCCACCCAAACAACTCTTTTATTTTATGTGGAGGTGTTATTATTGAAATACCTACTCATACAATCCAGTGTTGTGTACTTCTTTCGACTCTTCTCAGATAACTTAATTTCTAGGACTCACCTCTTTTATTCTGCTTCTGTTTCCTGCAAACACAATTAATTTTCACAGTTATTAAGTTTTTCTCTTCACAATATAGTTTTTATTGATTTCCGTTAATTAGTTTCTTTTTCACAATGCGTTTTCAAATTCACAGGATATTGGATTCTTTGCAATACATCTTTTAGTTCACAGGATATTAAATCCTTTCACAGTGTACACTCAGTAGCAAACACGCGCTAACTCGCTCTTCGAGTTATCTTAATCCACTAGCTTAACTAACTCACCTATTTCTCAGCCTTCCTCTAGTTTATATAGCCTCAAATATATCACACACTTTACAATTTAACTCCGTTTTTGAATAAAAGAATTTCTGAAGAAATTGCAATTTTTTAAGTGGGTCGATTCATTGCAATTTCTTCAGTAGATCATAATTATAACTTATTTTTGGTAGGTCATCATTATTATTAATACTTCATGCGTTCAATGTTATGTATGCCTGGTTGTTGCTTATTTTGTTTTTCTTTTTACTGTGTATGGTTGTTGAATTATTTCATAATCATAATCGTTGGTTCTTTTATTATTGTTTATTATTTTATTTATTGTTTATTTATTATTTTTCTTCTTCTTCGTTTTTTGTTTTTCATGGTTGTGAAATTGATATACAATCATACAGTTCGGTACCATGACGCTGACCATGCATTTTTATAAATATACTACAACCCATTTTAGCCAGTGACAATTACATTATGTATAGTATGGTGATGATCATTATATTAATGATTAAAATGACATGAATGACATGATAGTATAACATAATAATATAACGTAATATTACTGTAACATTATAGAGTGTCAAAATGCATAAATTAGCTGAGCATTTTTTTGACTCACAACAACAGCACACCCAAGCAATGTTTACATACATTGCTTGGGTGTGCTTCATTATGACATATCGTATCAACATACGATATGTCATAATGAAGCTGCTTTATTCAATTTCATACATCATAAATACTAAATACACAATTATTTATTATGCTTTGGAACCTCATTATTATTGTTATCTTCTGTCTGATCGCACTTGCATATATCATATTGTTACGTTTTTATTCTGTGAGCGTTTAATTCTATTTGAATTACCTTGTTCGATCACTGGATTCTGTTAATAATAACTGCAACACTTATTTTATACAACTATATACAGCAACAATTTATTTAATAAACACTATTTACAATCAACTCTGTTTATAATCAACTATTTACAATAACACCTTAATGTACTAGCAACTTTTGCCTCTGTATAGATGTTTGCGCAGTCACGTTCGGAATTCGATTCATTCTCACTTCTCAACACTGGCTCTATTTATACTCTGTTGGCAACACCCCAGAATCTTCCTTTATCGAGATTCTTCTCTTTCTTTCTCGTTGGCTTGTTCTGGTTATTACTTATTTCTTTTGTTGACATTCGTTTCGATGCTGCCAATAGTGTCAGTCCAATAGTGATGAGTAACCAACTATCGATACTCGTTACACTGCCCTCCTCTTAACCTTTTTCGTCCCGAACAAGTTTTTATTCTTCCCCTCGATATGGCGCAAGTCGCTCCAAGTGCACTACTTTAAACTTTGCTCTTTTATTCCAGGCACGTTGAATACGATACACTACGTCATTTATCTTTGCTATAATCTCATATGGTCCTTCCCAATGAGTCTGTAGTTTAGGGGACAGGCCTTTCTTTCGTTGTGGATTATGAAGCATTACAAGCTCTCCTTCATAGAACCCTTTCGAATTTGCTTTCAAATCATACCTGGCCTTCATCTTACCGCTTATCATCTGCGACCGCTCTCTGATGAACTGATGTACTTCATCCAACTGTTCCCGCTTTTCGCTAATATAATTACCTTCGGTTGATCTCGTTGGTGTTACGACTCCAAATTTTAAATCAGCTGGCAGTCTTAACTCGTTTCCAAAAATTGTCATTGCCGGTGTAGTAGCCGTCGTATCATGTTGTGCGCATCGATATGCCATGAGGAAAATTGGTATATGTACATCCCAGTCTCTTTGGTATTTATCTACGACTTTTCTCAAATATTCCTCCAAGGTACGGTTAAATCGTTCTACCATGCCATCAGATTGTGGATGCAAAGGTGTTGTACGGGTTTTTATATACCCAGCATACTGCATATCTCTTGGAATACAACTGATTCGAAATTTCGACCTTGGTCTGAGTGTAATTCCATCGGTACACCAAAACGAGTAATCCATTGGTTGACGAATACATCCACAACTGTACTAGCTTCTTGATTTGGAATGGGGTATACTTCAGGCCATTTACTGAAGTAATCTATAACCACCAGAACATACTTGTTTCCTGCGTTGCTTATTGGAAATGGCCCAGCTATGTCCATAGCAATTCGCTCGAATGGAGCACCCACGGTGTATTGGTGTAAGATGCACCAATACACTCGGCTTTTCTTAGTGGGACCTTTGGCCATTGCACATTGCTTACACTTCCTAATCCAATCAGCGACATGGTCATGACATCCAACCCAATAAAATCGTTTCTTTATTTTCTCGACGGTTTTGGTGATTCCCAAATGCCCCCCACTGGAGGCATTGTGATACTCAGCTATCACTTCATTTATTCTCGCCTTGGGTACCACTAGAAGATCATTAGTGATTTTTCCATCTTCACTTTCCCATGCTCGGAATAAACATCCGTCTCGTAAGTGCAGGCTTTGCCACTGCGCCCAGTATGCCTTTGCTATTGGACTCCCATTAGTCATTTCTTGCCAATCTGGACGTATGCCCTGCTCCTTGTATTTCATGATCTTTGAGAGATCTGAGTCGTTCCGTTGATCTTTTTGAACTCGTTCGGTGGTCCGTGACTCTTCCGACAATACATTCGTAAGACGTAGGTTAACCATGTGGTTTCTTTTCCGAGAACAATGTTTACTATCCACGGTCCAAGTACGATGATATGGAGTATAAGCTTTCCTACGATGAATGACATCACGATCTTCCTTTCGTTGTCCTGGTGAATTCGATCTTTTTTGCTTGTGTCGTAGACGACAATTCCGCGCCATGTGCCCTCTTTGATGGCATATGAAGCACTTACCGGCAAATTTATTTTTGCGTTGATTCCTTGTTCTTTCTTTAGGCTTCATACTCGATTGATTGCTTCATACTCGATTGATTGATTGCTATATGCCCTCGTTTGTCGCAAATGAAGCACTTACCATTAAATTTGTTTTCTCGTCGACCTGCTCTTGCTTCAGGCTGAACTACTGATTTTACTGCCTGACGCACTGCTTCAACCATATGTGATGTTTTCCCCTCTAGTTGGCGTCCCCATGGCATTGGTCGGTACATCAAACTGGCGGCTTCATATGTCAAGGCACTACTGACTGTTTCGGCATAAGTATTCCTGGCTGACATGACTAGGGCACGCTTTGTCTCTCCGTCACGTATGCCATCTATGAATGCCTCTATTTTTATTTTTTCGACGAACCCTTCCGAATTACCAGAGAACACAAGATGACATAAGCGCTCAATGTCAGAAGCGAATTCCTGAAGGCTCTCATTACTCCGTTGCACTCTCGATCTCAATTCCACTCGATGTAATTGACTCTTGTATTCATTTCCATATTTTCGCTGGAGTGTGTCCATCAGTGACTGATAGCTACCACGATCTTTCTCTGGAATCATCTGTAACACCTCGGAAGCATTACCTTTTAATGCGACTATTAAAGCAGCAGTCTTGTCGCTGTCATCCCATTGATTCTTCGAAGCTGTTGTCTCGAATTGAAGCTTGAAGATTTTTGATGACGTGTTCTTGGCGAGCCGAATGTTCTTGAATTTCCATACGCAATTCACTAATAACGCCCTCTTGGCGTACCGAATGTTCTTGAAGCTTGGAGTCAATGCGAGACGCATTTCCTTGAATTTCCGTACGCAATTCAGCCGAATGTTCTTGTAGCTGTTGTTGTTGCTGCAGCATCATGGTTTTCATGAAATCCATGAGTTGGCCACTCGAATCTATTTTGCTCTCTTCCTCAGCGTGCACAACTGCTTGTATATCGGCTTGCTCGAAGAACTCATGTTCTTCTACATTAATTCCCTTAGCCTCCATAGCTTGCCTCAGCCTCACCAGCAGTTCCGCCTTTGCACCTGATGATGATAGATTCATCTCTACCAACAGCTTTTTAAGCTGGTCCACTTTTAGTTGGTCAATTTTCACCATCTTTACAGAATCCTACTTCTGACACCAATTGTTACGTTTTTTATTCTGTGAGCGTTTAATTCTATTTGAATTACCTTGACGATCACTGGATTCTGTTAATAATAACTGCAACACTTATTTTATACAACTATATACAGCAACAATTTATTTAATAAACACTATTTACAATCAACTCTGTTTATAATCAACTATTTACAATAACACTTTAATGTACTAGCAACTTTTGCCTCTGTATAGATGTTTGCGCAGTCACGTTCGGAATTCGATTCATTCTCACTTCTCAACACTGGCTCTATTTATACTCTGTTGGCAACACCCCAGAATCTTCCTTTATCGAGATTCTTCTCTTTCTTTCTCGTTGGCTTGTTCTGGTTATTACTTATTTCTTTTGTTGACATTCGTTTCGATGCTGCCAATAGTGTCAGTCCAATAGTGATGAGTAACCAACTATCGATACTCGTTACAATATGTATGTAAGATATATGAAATTAAAGGTTACACCCTACGCCATAACCCGTAACCCTTGACATTTGACAAGTGTTACGATTATACAATTGTTACAATTGTATAGGAGTACTCATATGTAGATATGTATATGATTTTTAAAATCTTTGTGTTGGTTGTTTGTTTGTTTCTTGGCTGGTTGGTTGGTTGCTTGATTGCATCATAACCATCATCACCAACACCATTGTAATCTCTTGTCATATATCAGTGATTTATTATTGTTCATTTTTTTATTCATATACCCACATAAAAACAAACACACATAAATAGTACTCCTAAATTTCATTTATATTCATACGTGCGCATTTACTATACCATATGTGTATACAATATATATATAGAGTACAGTAAAGTACCTAGGTATTTATTTACTGTCCTTAATGCTACATATTGTTCATTTTTAACCTATTTTGCACAATGCTTCTCTTCTGTTGCTAACTATAAATCATACAAATGGTGCATCAATAACACCAGTCTATGCAATTGTAGAGTAAAGCTTATGCAATTCTTTCCAAATGCTCGTGCAGTTGCTGTAATATATCTACCTATAAGCGACTTTCTAAGTAGTTATTCATATATGCAGGAATACGTAGTGTGTCGTTAAAAAATACTAAGTTCTTAATACAAGATGATTTTATGTGCATGTGAGTACTTACATACGATCTTGCGCATAAGTGCTATATAATTTACATTATATGGTCTTTTTGATGTGTTTTCACTGAGCAAATGTTTGCACGTTCAATGTAGAATTCATACTAAATTAAATTGCATTACCAATTTGGTGTAAATAAGTTTCATATTTCATTTCTCATTCTCATTTCTCTAAATTTCAATTTTTTGTTTCATTCCAAATTGATTTCTGTTCTAATTCATATAAGGATTTGGTTTCAATTTCATATGTAACTACTCCTTAATGCACCCCCAAATATGATGCATACATAGTATTATTTTATCCGTTTCATTTATTGCGCATGACAGTTTTCAATACCACAGCAATATAAATATTTGCTTTTATTAAAATTATTCTTCAATTTAAAATATACATAGATTATTTTAAGATAAAAGATAATATTTATATATTTTTTCTTTGGAAGAAAAGTTCAATTTCCATTGTGCTTCCTTTTACAATAAGCATTTGTTAATTCGTCAAATGATGAGGTTTTTCCGTATGCCGCATATATTTTTATTTGTAGTTGGTAAATCGAATTTATTTATATTTGTTATTGCTAGTTTTCTATTTTACATTTCCTTTTTGTCTTCTGCATATATACATACCATATATAAATAGGAAAAGTGTTTCTGGAAATGACCATAGATTTGTTAAAAATTGGTTCAGTCTACATTACTTTTTGCTTTATGCTTCTGGTGATTGACAAAGTGTTGTATTTATGAGCTTTTGAATTCAATTCTAGTGATTTCCATTGCGTGCTTTATTTGAATTTCATTGGTAAATATACTTGGGAGTTAGTGAATAGTGCCAGTGTAAAGGGAGTAATTTAGCACAAAGCAATCGTTTTAGGAGCAATTGCATATATACATAAATCACTGTGGAAGGATTTTACTAAACTGTCTTAATAAAATAAATGCTTGAATCCTGAAACTTATTTGTTTAAAAGTCATTTGAAGTGTGAGAAGCTTAATGTACAAAAATTAACTCAAAACTTTTAAAGGAAATTCAATTCGAAGAAATTGTTTGGTTAATTGCTTGGGTTTTTGGTTTGGTTAGGTTGTAACAGACTTAAAATAAGCCTGTTACAACCTTTTACATATGTACCTACAAAAAACTCCAAATTGTTATAATATTCAAACAAATAATGTAACAAATATACGTATCATATCATTTGATTCTTCCTCTTCTCCTTGCTGTCGTCATATAATAAATATCAGCAAATGTACACACACATATAATTTGATTATTCTTCTTCTCCTTACTGTCATCATATAATAATATCGGCAGATGTATACACACATACACATACTCGTGTAATCACTCACTATGACGACAGAAACGAAGAAAGCATCAAATGAATTTTCACTAAACGTATAATGTAGCATCATAGGAAATTTGTAATTCCTAAATGCTTTATACATGAATACGTACTAAACGTGCATGACTTGCCAACGTAAGGCATGACAAAGAGGGTAATAAACCATAAAATCAAAACGCTTGGTCGAGTAAGTCGCAACCCGACATACTGTTGAAACGATCATTGCGAATTTCGAATAGCAGTTCGAATAGCTCGTTATCCGAACGAGTGCTCTTGTAGTCGAGTTGGCAGTAATCGCTAGATGACTATAAGCAGTTCTTGTTATAAGCGAGGCTGCCAGTATGGACCGCTCGCTTATAGCAGCCGCCTGCGAGCCATCAGTTCTGCCCGAGGTCATTTTGATCGACCACATATACCAGGAGCAGCCACCCGCCACCCCGTTTGTTGTTCCAATATATATATATTGCTAATAGGTCTCCCTCTTCTAGGTGTGAAGCCAGGGTACTGAATACAGGAGACCCCTGTATCAGGCTACTCTACACAATTATCAGTCGCTTGGAGACTTCTGCTGAGGTGGATCTGCCAGGCGACTGATTCACTAGGCGCGACCAGGTGGCACTGGTCAAACCTAGAAATTCTCATCTTAAAAATAGGGTTAGGTATTCCAGTTAGGCATAGAGTAAAGAATTGAATTTGTATTATATTGTAAAATTGTAAGAAGAAGGAAAGAAAAGATAATAAAGAAAATAAATCAAAGTAGTAGCAGTTCCATTCGTACCGAGCCGAACACTCTTCTAGTGTCGGTAAATTGATTGTCAATAGACAGTCGTGTGGAATTCGGTTCTCCTCCTACAACAATAGTTTTACGCTGCTCTCTTGTTCGACCCTGGCAGACTGAGTAATACCTCAGCTGGAAACAAAAGGCACGCGTTACAAGGTGGAATAAATTAATGTTGAAAAAGCACAATATAGTCTATATTTTTTTTATGGAAACATTTTTTCTATATTATTGTTATAACAAATTATACAATAAATATAAATTTATATATTTCTATTTCGATATTACTTCATAAAGGTTTGCAATGATATCGAAAAACCAAAATTTAATGGGGATAAGGTAGTATATTGTACATTATAATGGGTTCTTTCGATGGGTATCCATCTGTCACTAGCAACCCACTTAAGTCTTCAATCAATTTCATGAAGGCGAAAATTCTTGTCTCCCACACATAAAGTGGATAAAGTGAATAAGCATTTTTGTAAATATTTTTTTTGTGTTAATGAGATGGACATCTGTTCATAAGTTTGTCTGTTCGATTTGAGATTTGGACAACTCATCAGACCTTCTTCGGGTATATAAAATTTTGTTACTGGGAATGGGAATTCCGAATAAGTGGTCCTAAGATCGCTATCGTATTGTATTTAACATTCATAAAAATACTGTGTAGTATGTTTGTGGAAGCGAAAGAAAGAGAAATTCAATTTTAAACCTCAGCTTTTATGCCAAAAATTCAATTTCGGAGATTGTCTATGAATATTTTATAGTAGTGCACTGATAACATATTATTTCGCAAAAGGATAATAAGAACAAAAAGAGACAGAGAGAGAGAGAGAGAGATAGGAAGATATACAGATAAAAATACTAATGCAATATGCGAAAGACCCAAGAGTTTTGGCTCTCAGCACGTCAGTGCCAAAGACCTCAAACCTGATTCGAGCGAAAGCAGGGCAGACACATAAAAAGTGGTCCGCCGTCTCATATCCTTCTTCAAAGGCTGGGCAAAGTGCACTGCCTCCTAGTCCTACTTTTACAAGTGTTTTGCCCATAGAAAGTGGCCTGTTACCAAGCCGGTTAGCATTCTGCAATCACCTCTAACTAGAGATAGGACGAAATGCGACCATTTACCCGATATGTTCGTAACATGGATTTCGTCCATATGCAGCGTCTCTCGGCCTTCCAGGTCGACATATGGACTAGATTAGCCCAGGAGTTGACCGTGGCCTTGATAGCTCCAGCGGGTAATGGCAAAGCAGGCTCACGGTCGATTAAGTTAGCCGTAGAACCTTCTCTTGCTAATGCATCAGAGGTCTCATTGCCTACGATTCCCACATGGCCAGGTACCGACATCAGCGATAAACTATTGTGTCTTCCGACATAATTTAGCTTTGATTTGCAGAACTCCACTATCTTGGAAGTAGTGAAAGGGTTGTCCAAGGCCAGCAGCGCAGCCTGACTGTCACTGCAGACACAAATAGACTTGTCTTTCAGCCTCTTGTCCACGATATAATCCATCGTCTTCTGTATTGCATACACCTCTGCCTGAAAGACAGATGCGCACATACCAAGGGCAAAGAACAGTTGAGTTCTGTCAGTTTCCACGAAGACTCCAGAACCAGAACCTTCTTCAGTTCTGGAGCCATCAGTGAAAATGCGGAAGCAAAATCTATCGGGCTCAAGGTCTGACCAGGAGCTAGCCGTAGGTAGATATACTTTATACCGCTTTTCCAGTACGATCGTAGACGGTCTGGAGTCCCAGAGCATAGACAGAGCTAAAAAGTTCGCACCTGTGCATACCAGCCATATGTGCAATATCACAGCCGGAATTGGGCCATACCAGTGTCCGTTGTGAATCAACCTACAGATGGCCTTCGTGGTAGGGAAGACCCCAGTACAACATAAAGCCACAGTGCGTTCTAACTTTGATAAGCTTCTGTTTACTTCCACAAGGGATAGTCGACTCATCCAGGCTACCGATGCATTAAAGATGATTGGTCTTATCATAACAGCGTAGATCCATAGGTCCTTGCTAGGAAAAAGTCCCCACGTCTTGCCAAAAACACCAATGCATAGCCAAAAGGCAGACAATGCCTTAGATGTTTTCTGCTGAAAGTGTGACTTGCAGAGATGTTAACCTCTTTGGATAGCTGAATGGTGACTCCCCTGAAAGTAGGGTGAATGAGTCTATCAGTCTTTTTCCTTCTTGGGGCATTCCTTATTTATCCTGGATGTAACTAGTAGACCATCCTCCGCTTGCACCGCTAGAACTCGTTGTACTAGCATTTAACGTATCCAATTTACTAGCACTCTGTCTACGCCATGTCAACTGGCAGAATTACACATGCTATCAAAAGTCGCATTATCAAACGCACCTTCTATGTCCAAAAAGATGCCCATAGCGAAGTCTTTCCTTGCGAGGGTCTGCTCAACCCTAGCAACAAGGTTATGTAAGGCCGACTTACAGGATTTTGGAAAGCATGCTGATATGAAGACAGTGAATGTGCTGAAAGTGAACTTCTGCTTATGTGCAATTCTACGAGACGCTCTAGACCTTTAAGCATGAAAGAAGTCATGCTGATAGGGCTCAAGCTCTTTGGGCAAGTTTAGTCATCTCTTCCGATTTTCGGAATGAAAGCTACTCTAACAAGCCTCTAAGATTATGGTCTACAGGCCAAGCCGAGGCAGGCCACAAAGATTTTTCTCAGGCCCGCCACCGTCTACTCTATATTTTCCTTCAGCATGATAGGATATAAACCATACGGTCCGAGCGATTTGCAGCTGTCAAAAGATTCAAAATCTGCACTAGCCACATATCTGGCCACCCACCAGTCATGCCAAATAGAAGCAGTTGCCCCAACAACATCCATCTCAAGTGATGGCTGTTGTTGTGTAATGGATACTTGATTTCCTGGAAAGTGGGATTGCAACAGTAACTGAAGGTGTCACTTTTCCGCTTTTTGGTTCAGGACTTTCACCAGCCTAGCTGTGTTGCTCAGTGATTCCAGTCCGCGGCAGAATTCCCTAAAAGAAGTCCTTTTCGAGTCTCGAATTAGCTTTTTATAGTTCTTCTGAGCAGTACGGTAAAAAAACCAGTCCTCTTTAAGATATGTCTTGCAGGTCCGGTTCAAAATTCTTCTCGTTTCGTGTCTCAACATCTGAAGGTCTCGGTTTCACCAAGGGACTGGGACACGGTTAAGAGACGGTCGAGTGGGACAGGCTGTTTCAAAGCTGGCAGTAAGTGCAGAGTTGAGGTGTTCAACCGCCACTTCAATGCCTCGCTTTTTGTGAAACTTAGGTGGCATCACAAAGCTGGTTTGCAAAGCCTCCCTAAATTTTTGCCAGTCTGTCTTTCTAGGATTCCTTGTGGCAATGGCATTTCTGCTGCATCGCCACACTGGAATTCAATATATATGTGGTCCGAACATGAGTTCTCATTAAGGACTCAACGGTTATTTACCGACCAACCAAGTCTGTTGTTGGCCAGGGTAATGTGGAGGTTACAAATGTTGGTTGTCTGCCAACATTATGTACATTGAGCCAGGAGGAGGCTATATAATCGAAAATACGAATACCTAGCTCGTTGCATTTGCTACTGCCCCAGATTGTATTCTGAGCATTCGCGTCACAACAGAGAATAAGGCCGATATCGCGTTGCTCACAGAACGCTACGATCTTGGCCACCTTCCCCGGAGGTGGTGCCTGTATTGAATCATAGGGAAAGTAAGCAGACGCGATCACGAACCTCGTCCATCCTCTTATACTTCTAAAGTTCACCTCAGCAGCAACCAAATCTTGACAGCAAAATGGGTCTAGTTTAGTAGTGGAGAGATGGGATGATATTACTAGACAGGTTCTAGGCCTACTTGAATTACTGTCATATAATAGGGTGGCCCCCCTAAAATACCCACGCTGCAAACCCTACACGCAAAAACCCACGGTTCTTGAATTGTTGTTATGTAGGGTAATGTGTGCAACTGCGTACTTAGGAGTGCAGTAGTGGCTTTTAAATGTTGCAGGTTAATCTTAGTTACTGTTATGTGACAGTAACTATGAGAATCGTTTGAGCCGCTCATCCGGAAAAGACGTGAAAACTGACAGTCCCAAAGAAGAGACTCAAATGATTCCCATACCGAGAAGCCAGACAATCAACAGAAGCGTTGTCCATGAGCACAAAAAGAGTACGACCTTCTTTGCCATCCCGGTTGGTACTCTTGGTGTACGCTAGGACTTTCTAAAGCCTTGTATTGCTGCCCGGATTCTGAGTACGCAGACAAAAAATAACATCCGCCGTATTCAGGTCTGGATCTGGAATCCAGAGCAGATGGCCTTCGTGAGAAGTACACTTTCCTCGCAGTAGGCTGCAAAGCGAGTGGACTCCAATGGCGATACCTTATTGACCGCGGCCCTGATCCAATCAAAATTGCCCTGAGATGCGCACATCTGGCTTTCTCACTGTATGATGGCCTGGCACAACCCCTTGATGTAGTTGGTTTATTTGCATTGGCCACCGCAGATTGAGAACTGGACGGGCGATCTGTCGCCACGAGACCCGGCTCAGCTGTTCCACCCGCCACTGACGAAGAACTCCTCGGGCAGGATGAAGCCACCAATCCAGGTCCGCCGACAACACTCTCCACTGTCGAGGAGCTCTTTGGGCAGGAAGATGCTGTTATGACTGCAGGAAGCTGAAAAGACTGTGCCTAACCAGCAGCACTTTTACTCGCCGCCTTAGCCGTCGCCTTTGTCACACTCGTACCTATAGGGGACGTGGCGCGATTACTCGGGTCAGCAGTGGAGCACGTAGGAGTACCGTGGTCATCCGCATTTTTCCTTCGCTTCTTTTTCAAGCCAGGCAATTTGGGAGGGGGTGTGACCTCCAAAGACTCGGTGGCATCCATGGGTGACACTTCAGCCGACCGAGGTCTTTTGGCAGACTCACCCGCAGGAGAGCCGACCGCGCCACAAGAGGATTTCTCTTTCAAGCGCACAGAGAGCCTCTTCCTTCTATCACTCCTTGCCTTACTTTTAGATTTTGATTTACCGGAACCACTGGGAGGTCATTTAGCCAACGAAGTGTCTTCCCGACACAAACCCTCTGGAACCAGTGAATCTGATACGCGTAAGCGTTACTATGGTCCAACTAATTTTGTTATTTATAATTAATACGTACTTTTGATTCAATTCTGCATCGGATTTCAAGTTATGTTAATAATTTAATTCATTGCGGTATTGTATGTATATAAGAGTGTAAGCAATATTTTACAACATATAAAAATGGTGGTAGTGACAATTTCACGAAATTTTGTGGAAATTTTGCTTTTCCACAATTGTAGACCCAAAAAAAGCAAATAGCTCGGTGTGCTCACCAGAGCGAATGGTCAAAATGTTTCTAGGAAAGGGATTGCAGCCGTACTTCTGTCACATAGTACCACAATATTTGGTTTCTTGTAAATGAAATTCTTGGGATCTTTTTTTTCAAATTAATCACAACAGAATCAAATGCTGTCATTTTCGAGGGTTAGGATTTTACGCAATTTAAATGAAATTTAAGTAATCATCTAAATTTTTTTTTTTTTTATATGCCGAAATCGAGAATATCAGCTCCATTTCGACTGAAATTCACTGTGTAACTCTGTAATAAATCTCATATTTTTCTCTAAGAAATTAAAATTTTGTTGAAGTTATACTACGAGTTGTATTAAACTTTACAACCATCATATTTGAAGAACCTTCTAGAATTTGAAAAGACCGTTGTTTAGCAACAATAGTTTTTGTTGCCGAACACGAAAATATAGAACTTGCACCGGCTATGGTTTAATAGTAATTAAATTAATGGCTATATTTAACTTTAATATAGGTACATCTGTTAGTTGTTTATATAGTTGTAAAATACGTATGTACTAAATAGAAGTGTATTTCAAGTTCGATAGATATATATGTACATATCAATATTAGGCAAATTCACAATAATATATTACGAAAGAAAAAGTATAAAGTACAGAAAAGTAAAAATACGCTCAAACATACTGTCCTCGTTGATTCAAAGATGTTGATCAACTCATTGGTAGTAGTACCTCTGTGGAGGCATGTTGTCCTTATAGATAACGACCATTGTAACAACTTTTACATTGCGCTGGGGCGTATTCCATTAGGTCCTGGTTTGTAAGTCTAGCAGATGGTCGCGGCAGAACACAGACCAGAAGTGCCATCGTTTTGAATACAGCTCGTCGTGGGTTGAAGGTTAGTGCGTCTTAATCTCTGGGATCTGGACATTGGAACGCTTTTCCTTGAGCGGATTCGATTTCCACTAGTGCGGTTGACAATTCATCGACGGTCAACTAAGCGTGTGCGACGGTACAGTAGAGGAGATGTTTAGTGATTTGACGGCTGCCTCCCATAGGCTTCCGGTAAACCCGCGGGGGGATGAACTCGAACTTGACGCCACTGTCCTCGACGAACTTGAGTATTTTCTTCTGGCTCCCTTCGCTGAAGAATACTTCGTTCAGCTCCTTCAACATGGCTTCGACAGACCTGTCTTTCTGATGAACCTTTTAAGACAAGAAATGAAAGAGTTAGTAGACAAATCTGAAACAGCTTCTATATGGAAGGCTTTAGATGACAAACAAATGAATACAGATACATACGTTTTGTAGAGAGGTTTGCCGTTTATTCTATAAGTGGTTATATTGGGCAGCAGAAATCAACTCCGATTACCAAAAAAGGCCGCACAAACAATAAACGGTTCTTAGGAAAATTTCCCATAATCTGGGCCAACAATTTTGGCTTATATGTAAAACAATGTGTGCAGTTGTAGACTATTTTCCGAACTACTTCTGTTGTGTTTATAGGCCAATCTTTTAAACGAATCAAGACAACTAGAATACTGGGCCTGGCTTGGCAATTTAATTCATGCAAATAAGAGGCATATAACATTACGAATCGAGATTTTGGCATCAGTAATGGATGCTTTGTATCATAACGCACAACAAAGTAAATTTTCTGCCATATTCTTCATACTCGTGCAGAAAAAGATTCAGTTTTTGTACTTATTTGTTCATAGACGACAAATTGTTGATCTATTTTATACCGTCAGCATATTTATCAGCTGAATTGTTTCTACGATTTTTAGATACACCGATTAAAGCAATTTTGCAGTAATTTGTGGCTGTTTATTTTCATTTTTTTAGGTCTCAAGGAACGATATATATAAGCAATCGTTCATATTATTTTTGTATACTAGGAGCAATTTTCAATGACTTGATTAATTACTCTAGGCTCCTTTTCGACAACGAGAGCCTTCGACTTGAAGATTTCCGAGGACGTAAAATTCTCTGTTGGTTGAAAATGCTCATTTACTGACCAATCTTCTTCACCTTCGGTTAAAAATCTCGGACCATCAAAAGATATTGATTGGAGTACCTCATCCACATTGTAGCTTCGAGATACAATATCCGCGGGATTGTGGGCAATAGCAACATGGAGTAATGTAGCCTCACTCAACCATTCCCGGATATCGGCAACCCTGTTCCCAACAAATGTTTATAGCGTCGAAGGGTGCTGTTCGAGCCAGTGTAGACCAATTTCTGAGTCGCTCCAAAAGATAAGTCTTTCAGCATTCGGCAACAAATTTTAGCAATAGCTTGCTATTATTTCGCCAGCATGTGGGTGAGGGCTTAACTCAAGTCTCGGGAGAGGTTTACTTTACATTGGCACTACTTTGGACTTGGTTGTAAAAAGTATCGTCTTGTAACTGTTTTGCCATCTACTACGAACGTAAATGGCATCGCCATAAGCGCCCATCGATTTTTGATTGTTTGGATTTTCGAATACGATATATTCCCATAACGTGGCGCTTTTATATCTGGGATTTTTCGGAAGTTTCCCTTAAAGCTAACGTAATTGGAACAGGCTCAACCCAGATCAACTTTTGCAACCAGAGCTCTTGCTCTTCTTATCTCTAGAGATAGGAGGCACAGCGAATCAAACACACGGAAGGAAACCGATAAAACATTTCGCTTAGTTGCTTTCAAGTTATCGAAATCTTCCACCATATTAAAATGGAACTAAAGCATACATTGTACTTTTTATACTTCGCATGTCTAAGTTCATTCGTTGAAAAACCGTTCAATTAAGACATCGTTTGGAAAATATATTTATTTTGCAAAATCGAATTTGGTAGATAAAATCTTTTGTCTTCCCCGAACCTTTTGTAACCCCGACGTAATTCTTCTAACGGATCACTAAAGTACATATATATTCTTGGATTTATTCCGTTATTGTCAGCGGAATATATCGCATAGCATAGCATAGTTTGGAGCAATTAGAAAAACTTCAGTCACAATTTGAGAACATACAGTTACAGCTGGAGAAGGAAGATAATGATGAAATCGAAAGTGACGCAAGGATAGAATTCTCGATTCCTTCGTGCTTATTAAGTCAGGGCTAATTAAGGAGCTGGGTTAAAAATCCATCACATTTTTACTGTTTTCCATTCGCCGGCAATCCACAATAGAGGAACCACCTCCGTCCAAAATAACGGTAATCGCAAAATCGTGTTTACCACCTATACAACTGCCCGCTTCAATGGTATAATTACAGAATGGCCAGACTTTTGGGCCATGTTCATTGTGGTGGTGGACAAAGAAGCAAACTTGACTAAAGTCGAGAAATTTCAACACTTAAGGTCGTATCTAAATGGTATCGCCTTGGATGCGATTCGCTCTTTGGAAATAAATCCTGAAAATTATGAGCAAGCGGTAAAATTATTAAAAAGGCGATTTGATATCAAGACCGTTCAATTTTTAGGCTCACGTCGAAGAACTTTTCAATTTGAAATTGGTGCTGAAAGGTTCCGTGAATAACCTCCGTGAGCTTAGTGGAAAGTTCAGTTGTCACCTGCGACCATTGCAAATCATTGTAACAAATGAAGAATTGTTGAACGGATTACTTATTCATTTTGTTACGAGGAAGGCTGATGCCACCACACAATCCAAATGGCAAGAGATAGCACCGGTACACGAACTACCTTCCTGGGAATTAATGGCAAAATTTTTGGAAATAAGAGTGCGTATTTTGGTGGGCGCAGACCCCGCTACATTGATAACAGTCTATCCTGTGGGTGTACATTTTCCAATGCCGTAGATCATGCTATTTCTACATGCCCTTCATTTCTTAAGTTGTTATCATTTTGTGATTCAAGGAAGCTAAGAGATTACAACTATGTACAAATTGCTTAAAGAAAGACCATGTTGTCAAAAATTACAAATCAAGTAACTGCAAAAACTATTCAGGTAACATAACACCTTACTTCAATTTTCACCAACTGCGGAATCCATTTCCGATAACCCAACCATGTCTCTAGAAGCTAAAACGGCTCTTGTCGCTGACTCCAGACGGCATCGAAAGAAGTTATTATGTGAGCTACCGCTATAGTCATGCTAAAGAATAGATATGTCAATTTTGTTTCGTGTAGAGTTTTGCTAGATTCCGTTTCGCAGCTTCATTGTATAATTTCGAACATGGTTGATCATTTGCAAATTAAGAAATCGAAATCCGCTACTGTTATTTCGGGAATCGGACAATCTTATTTATTATTAAAGGAAGGTGTAACGTTGTCTATGCAATCAGCTGATCGATCCTATGCCACACAGTTTTGGCCACTGCCAAGAATCACTACAAATCAACTAGAATCGAATCTTTCGTATATCGAATGGGATATTCCAGCGAACATTCACTTGGCAGACCCATCATTCTTTCGACAACAAAGGGTTGCCCTTCTAATCGATATTGATTTGTTTTTTAAATTGTTGTGCGTAGGACAAATTCATTTAAAGCCAGACCTACCAATGTTACAAAAACCATTGTTGCAAATAATGGCACAGACACAGTAAATTTGGAAAAAGGTAATTTTGTACTACGGAAATGGTGTTCAAATACTGCAAATGTTTAAGAGGAATTGAGCAAAATATAGCAATGATGAGTTGAATGATGAGTTTCAATTCTTCATAGCCATTTCCCCCAATCAAGGATGGATAACGAAGAGAAGCGTGCTATCAGTAACCGCAAAATCCTATGGCCCTCTTGGGCTAATAGGTCCCGTGGTGTTAAAGGCTAAGGCATTTTTGCAAAGCTTATGAAAGGAGCAATTGGCATGAGATGAGAGCCTTCCGTCTTCTTATTTACATTTTGTCAATAAAATTTGCATTCCTCGTTTTGTAGGCCAAAATATAGTGTGCAGATTCATGGATTTTGCGATGGCAGCCTATGGAGCATGTACTTATGTTATAAATCGCCTGTCGAGTTTCCTTAGAACCATATTGATTGCAGCATCTAAAGTTGTCGATTATTCGTTATATTACAAATACGTTAATATCTTCCGATCAATGCAGAGAATTTACGCTTACGTTAATCGCTTTATTAAAGCAAGATCAGCCAGTCAATATATAAAAAATAAAATAAATATGTGGCACTTAAAGCCCCAAAGGGCTCATTGGCCGAGCTTCTCTTCCATTACTGTTGTGCGTCTTAAATTTGGACAGTATTAGAAGGGACCTACTTATTTTAGCCGGTTCCGAACGGCAGAACACTTGTGACATCACTTTTTCTGAGCTTTGTCACAGAGTTCTTTAAGAAGCTTTTTCACGGAAAGTTGTTACTGTCGGAAGAATTGCCAATTGCTTGCCGACAGGTGGGTACCATTCGAAAGAAAAATCGTATCGATATTAAATTTGTTATGCATCAGCCGGGGATTGAACCACGACCTACAGATCAGAAGGCGAACACACTAACCACTGAGCTACGGCACCCATCAATATATATCGTCACTACTAAGTTTGGAGGAAATTGAAGTATGAACCTGTCTACTCCTTCGGATGGTGCAAATGTCTTACCTCTGCAATGATTACACCAAACCTAAAGCTGGACGCTCAATTAGTCTATCTAGTAAGATCAGCTTTTTGAATCCATTTTTAGACGCAAATGGTCTAATCCGCGTTGGTGGTCGCCTTAGCAAATCAAATTTGAATTTCAACACGAAACATCCTATCGTACTGCCTAGACATCATCCTCTCACGAGTAGTGTCGTCAAATATTTTCATCGTAAATTATTGCGTGCGGGCTCTTGCGATAATCCAACTGCAATATTGGCCTATCGGTGGTAGAAAAACTGTTGCTCGAGTACTCAACAAGTACATTCGATGTTTTCGTGCCAAACCAGCACTACTGCAGAATATTATGGGTGATTTAAATGCTGAGTGTGTACAGATGCAGCGCACGTTTCACACTATTGGTATAGATTTCTGCGGTCCGTTCTTCTTCCAATGTCCGTAACAGGTCACCTGTGAAATGTTATATCTGCATTTTCATATGTTTTGTTACTAAAGCCTGTCATTTGGAGCTAGTCAAAAATTTTACAACAACTTCAATCATGCTGCTTTAGAACGATTTGCCTGCTTGCGTGGCAAACCTAAAGTAATCTAGTCAGACAATGCCACAAATTTCGTTGGTGCTAAGGACGAGTTGAACAAAGTTCGCACACTGTTGCTAGACATACAGCATGTCCGCACAGTTCAAAATCAATGCCTTGATGACGGTATTGATTGCCACTTTATACCACCCTGATCTCCGCACTTTGGTGGGCTGTAGGAGGCAGGGGTGAAAATGGCAAAGTTCACCTTCGTCGCGCAGCTAGCTCTACAATTCTTGCTTTTAAGAACTTCGAACACTTGTTTGTCAGATAAATGCCATTAAAAATTCAAGACCTCTATGTTCCATTTCAGAAAGCCCAGATGATTTGGAGATTCTAACCCCAGCCCATTTCTTAACCTCCAGTGCACTCACAGCCGTAGCAGAACCAGATTTATAGAACATCGAATTCAGTCGCCTCAATTTATGGCAGAAGATGTTTCGCATCCTGCAATTATTTTGGAAAAACTGGAGCACAGCATACTTAACAATCTTGCAAGAACGCAGCAAGTGGCGACAAAAGTCTGCCAACATCGAAATCAACTCCATGGTTCTACTGAAGGATGAAAACCTTCCAGCTATGAAATGGCAAATGGGAAGAATTTTGGATGCCGTGAAGGGGAAGGATGGCGTTGGAAGAGTCGCAACAATTCGCACAAGCGCTGGAATCACCAGTCGAGCAGTTACGAAGCTTTGCTTGCTTCCAGTTGTAGTAAAAACCACTTGAAGTTTTCAAAGGGCGTAGTATGTCCAGAGCCTCAAGCAGAGATCATTTTTGTTCCTCTATTTCAATTTACATGTGTATTTAGCTTAAGTACCTACTCAAGCCATAAATATTGGTACACAAATAAACACATTCATTACGAATGCAATATTGGTCTCGTCCAATTCATCTTGACTGCGATTTGACAGTTGACATTTATGCTTCATTGCCAGGTAAAAAGTTTTTGGTATCAATTGTTTACAATCATGGAATAGGGCGACATCGAAAATCGTATTGTAGTAGTTCACATACTAAATTGCAACAGGGGAAAAATGCGTTATCTTTTGGTCGTTGCGACTGCTTGGAATCACTCGCAATTTTGTGTATCGTGCTGTGAAGTTGTTTGAGAATGCTGGTGAAGGCCGTCAAACATTATTGCTATTTTTTAAGAAATCGTGTTATGAGTGCACTGTGTCAATTTGAAACCACCTGATTTAAAAATTTTGACAATTTGGCTTTGGATTTCTTCAAGCTCCTTTAGGGTCTCAGCGCCAGTCAACAAATCATCTATATAAAAATACTGCTTGCACCATATATGGGCATATTTTTGCGCCACAGGATGACCTCAAACTATTGGTCTGCCTCATAAACTTGTACCTGTCTGTACATTTTAGTTATATCCGCAGTAATGGCAAATTTACGACAACGAAAATTCAGCAGAGTTATGTAGAGCTCTAGCTGAATTGTAGGGCCGATCATCAACATTTCATTTAACGATATATGAGAGAATATATATATATATAAATATATAAATATATATATATATATATATATATATATATATATATATATATATATATATATATATATATATATATATATAAATATATATATATATAAATATATATATATATATATATATATATATATATATATATATATATATATATATATGTAGGAGTTGGACATGACGTACGACAAACGAGAAGCGGACAGACGTTTTGCCAACACTGACCTTTAACTTATTAGTTGACAACACTTTTTATTTTTTTGACAGAAGACGTTGAAAAAGACACGCGACAAGAGAGAGAGCAGTTGCGGTTTACTCTCAACGACGAACACACCATTGCGCGCGCGTAGCAATACAAAAATTACATATAAATATTACTTACTTTAAGTGCGTTAATAAACTACATATGTACTACAATTTAAAACCCTAGACAACAAGTGTTTGTTTTTGACTTTGGGGAAAAAAAGGGTACCCGAGAGAAAGGGGTACCACAATTTTTGGGGGCTCGTCCGGGATGGATCCTAGTTGTTCAGGTGCACTGTGGTGGAATTGATAAAGAATTCGAGAAAATTCTGTAAAAGATTTGTAAAAGAAGTGAAAATCAATAATAACGAATATCTTGCGCGGTGAATAACATATAGAGGTGTGTTCGTCTACAAAGATTTGAAAAAAAAAAAAAAAAAAAGTTTGAACATTACAACGCATAAGCTGTTTCAATTGAAATTCGCGAACCGTTACGTACGCCGGCAGATAGACGCTACTAACGCGCAGACGAGAGCGTCAACGAAATAAAACGTTTTTTCAAAACGGACGCATAGTGAGAAAGTGTGTGTAAAAAGAGAGCTTGTGTAAAAACAGCGCAAATAGCAACTACGTGCCTTTATGCAATAGTAGTCTATTGAAGTTCTAAGCGAGACGGATATAGTAGCAGCAGAGTCGAGAGTCGAAGAAGATAAGTAAAAACTGATACGTAGAAGCAGCAGCAGCAAAATCACTCATCGAGAGTCGAACAAAGAAGAGAGGAAGCAGCAACCGCCGAGTATACGAGGAAGCAAAAACAGCAATCAGCTAGCAGCGCTAGCAGTGCTAGCAGTCAGCCAAGCGACGTCAACTGTTGTCAGCAGCAGCACTACTCAGCGCACATCAGCAAAAGCAGATTGAGGGATGACACGAGAAGAGTAAGAATACAAACATAGAAAAGCGTTAAAACGATCGGTAAGTCAGAGAAGTTGAAATTAAAGAAGAGTGACAAGCGTCGCTAGAAGAAGACCAACGAATGTTGCTGGACGATGATTAAAGAAGATTAACGATGTGTAAAGAAGTTTAAAGATGAAAGGTGTTTAAAGAAGATGGAAGAAGAATAAAGAAGAAATGAAGTTTAGTTTACGTGAAGTGTAAATGAAAAAGTAGACCGATTGTTTTCGATAGAAAAGGAAAGAAGGTGTTTGTTTACTAAAAGAAGAATCGAAAAGAAGCATTGTTTGTTTGCAATAAAAAGAATCGAAATAAAAACAAAATTGAAAAGACGTATTGTTTGTTTACGAAGAGAAGTAAAGACAAAAAAGGAATTTGTGAAATTTTTAATGTAAAAGCTTCATCTTTTGTATTTAATTTTAAACGAATGTCCTGAAATTGAATTTGTTCTTTGCTTTGATAAACTTAGTTCGAACTTTTACTTTATTGCGAATTTGTGTGAAGTTCATAGAGTAAAAATGTTCATAAAGTAAAAATTTGATTACATTGTTAAACGAAAAAAAAAAAAACAAAAACACGAAAGAAGAATTACAATTTAAATTCGTTTTATATCCATATAATTTGTTATTTACATTGTAAAGAAGACACTATTTAGTGTAACACAAAAGAAGAATACACTGAAATTAATTATTATATTTAAGTTGATATTTTTGTAACTTGTAACTTTATGTTAACATGGACGCGCAGACAATTTTGACTTTAAACGTGGACTGTTTGAAAGATAAGCTTAGGGAGTTGGGGTTAAGTTTAACAGGACGAAAGACAGAATTACAGGAAAGATTACTCCAGCATTTTGGTTTATCCGATGAAGGAGCAGACGGTCACGAATCTGATTTGTCGATATACGAAGATGTAGCTGCAAATAACGTGCGCTCAAATCGAAACATGCAGGTGTCTCATTTTACCCTCAAGGATGTCGAAGATTCGTTATGTCATTTTACCGGTACAGGTTATCCTGCAAAAGATCAGTGGATAAACGACTTCGAAGATAATGCGCTTACCGTCAGCTGGAACGATCTGCAGAAATTTGTATATGCGAAACAGCTACTAAAAGGTGCAGCCAAAGCTTATATCAGAAACCAATCTGGTATAAACGATTGGAAGTCCCTGAAGGCGGCTTTAAGCAAGGAATTTGGCAAACAGTTGTCTGCGTTAGAAGTTCATCGAATATTACGCAACCGACGAAAGAAGCCCACAGAAACGTTGCGTGAATACTTGTACTGTCTGATGGAAATAGGAAACGCTATTAGTCTTGATGAAGAAAGCCTAATAGAATACTTTGTTGAAGGTGTACCTGATTCCAAGCAAAACAAAGCCTCTCTCTATCAAGCCCAAACCATACAGGAGTTGAAAATACAGATGAAGGTTTACGAAAAGGTGCGAAGTTCATCTCAGCAATCATCATATTCTAAGAAGAACCAAGCAGGAGCTGTACTGTCAAAAGATCAGGACGAAAACCGGAGCGACAACAATAAAAAATGTTTTAAATGCGGAGAGAAGAGCCATTTAGCGAAGGATTGCAAATTAACAGGTTTCAAATGTTTTAAATGCAATCAGTTAGGACACAGATCTTTTGAATGCAAAGCGGATAGCAAAAAAGTTGTAGTTAAAACAGGAAAATCCAATGTAAACGTACTAACGACGCCTTGCAAAGAAGAACTGACGAAGTTACAATTCAACCGGATTTTTAAAGAATTTAGCATAAACCAACTCGAACTGTTTGCGTTAGTTGATACGGGTAGCGACATAAGTGCTATTCGGTATGATTCTTTCATGATGTTAGGCGACGTTGAGCTAACTCGTGATAGGAAAACAATTATCGGTATAGGAGGAACTGAGATCACGACGTTGGGCAGTTTTTGTACAAAAGTTACAATTGACGAAATCAATATGCACATAATTTTTCATGTCGTACGAGAAAGAGACATTTTATACCCCGCAGTATTAGGCAACGACATTTTCCAAAATATTGATATGGTGATCGGCAAAGAAGGAGCTACGTTTATAAAAAAGGCGGAAAAGAAATTTGATGACGAAGACAAAATTCCATTAGTCGAGAATTGTGAGAGGATTTATAACAGCGGCGAAAACGACTTTTCTAATATACGCGATCTAACGCGAGAATTTCAGCATCTATGTGTATCTACTGTTATCGACGACATAAAGGAAGACTCCGATTATGATTTGACGCACTTGGAAAAACGCTATGTGGAAAAAGTGAACAGGGTTATAAGCGCCTACAAGCCAGTTAAACCCGAAAGCTCACCGGTGGAAATGAAAATCACGCTGACGGATGATACACCGATATTTCAAAGACCAAGGAGATTACCAATTGTTGAGCAGAAGGCAGTAGAGCAGCAAGTAGATGATTGGTTGAAAGCGGGTATAATACAACACAGCTCGTCTGAGTACGCCTCTCCGGTCGTACTTGTTTCTAAAAAAGATGGAACTAAAAGGCTATGCTGCGACTACAGAAGACTGAATCAGAAAATAGTTCGTGACAACTTTCCAATGGTGCTGATAGATGATGTGTTGCAGAAGCTAGAGAACGCGAAGGTATTCACTACTTTAGATCTACGCGAAGGATTTTTCCATGTACCTTTAGATCCCGGTTCCAGAAAATTCACGTCGTTTGTCACGCATAACGGCCAATACGAGTTTATGTTCGTGCCGTTCGGTATTTCGAATTCGCCAGCGGTTTTTTGTAGATACATCTTTGCAGTTCTTCGAGACCTGATAAGAGACGGAACTGTGGTGATCTATATGGACGACATCATAATTCCATCGAGCGACGAAGAAGAAGGAGTTCAAAAGTTGGAGAAAGTACTGCAAGTTGCAAGTGCACATGGTCTTCGAATCAAATGGGCGAAGTGCCAATTTCTTAAGAGAACAGTAAACTTTTTAGGGTATATCATCGAAAATTCTACGATTAAGATATCAGCAGACAAGACGGAAGCAGTAAACAGATTCCCGGTACCGAGCAATAAGAAGGCACTCCAGCGTTATCTGGGGTTGACTTCGTATTTTCGACGTTTTGTGCCGAACTACGCTGTAATGGCCAAGCCTTTGACAGATTTATTAGCAAAGAATACAGAATTTAAGATTAATGAAGAAGCTTTAGCCACATTTCAGCAGTTAAAGGCAGCCTTGGTCAGCGCACCTATTCTGAAAATTTACGATCCTAAAGCCATCACAGAAATTCACACTGATGCCAGTATGTACGGTTATGGCGCTGTCCTAATGCAAAAGGATGACGACGAGCAAATGCATCCAGTACAGTATATGAGTCGGAAGACGACACCAGCAGAACAAAAGTATCATTCCTACGAGTTGGAGGTACTTGCTATAATCGAAGCGCTAAAGCGATGGAGGGTTTATGTGCTGGGCAGCAAATTCACGATAATTACAGACTGTAACGCATTTAAAATGACAATGAGAAAGAAGGATATTCCCGTCAGAGTTTCGAGATGGGCAATGTTTTTACAGCAGTTCGACTACGAAATCCAGCATCGGTCTGGTACAAAGATGAAGCACGTTGATGCACTGAGTCGCATCGCTTGCCTAATGATGGAAGACACGCTACGTTATCGTATTAAAGAAGCTCAATTAGCAGATGAGTGGGTTCGAGCAGTCAGGAAAGTCCTAGAGAAGGATAACTATGACGACTATTACATGAAATACGACGTGTTGTACAAAGACCCCAACAAAGAGCTTATCGTAGTACCAACCGCGATGGAACAGGAGGTCATCAAAATCGCACACCGGCAAGGACACTTCGGTACCAAAAAGACGCAAGAAATTCTAGAGAAGACGTTCTATCTTCAAAATATGAAGGCAAAGGTGGATGCTGTCGTAAAAACCTGTATGGAGTGCATAGTATCGGAAGCAAAATCAGGAAGAAAAGAAGGATTTTTGAATCCAATTGATAAAACAGACAAACCTCTCAACACATACCACATCGACCATGTTGGACCGATGGAGCAAACGCATAAACGGTACAATCATATTTTGGTTGTGGTTGACGGCTTTTCGAAATTTGTTTGGCTTTATCCCACCAAAAGCACGGGAGCTGAAGAAGTAGTGGACAGACTTCGTAAGCAAGCAGTCATCTTCGGAAATCCAGAAAGGATAATTACCGATCGTGGCGCAGCGTTTACATCGCGAATCTTTGAGGACTATTGCGCAGAAGAAGCAGTTCAACATTTGTTAATCGCGACGGGGGTACCTCGCGGCAACGGCCAGGTGGAGCGAATCCATCGAATCGTTTTGTCGATGCTCATCAAACTGTGCGTCGAAAATCCAACAAATTGGTACAAACACATTGATAAGGTTCAGCAAATAATGAATAATACGCCTCCACGAAGCACTAAAGTTGCACCGTTCCGAATCCTCACTGGCATAGAAATGCGCATCAACGAAAATGCGGACTTGAGGAAAATGCTAGACGACGAAGCAGTATCGGAGCTACAAGAGGAACGTGAAACTATACGAGATGAGGCTAGAGATAACATAATGAAGATTCAAGCAGAAAATCGCAAGACGTTTAATAGCAAAAGGGTTCAAGAAACGCAATATTCGGTTGGTGAACTAGTGGCAATTAAACGCACCCAATTTGGACCTGGTTTGAAATTGAAACCAAAGTTTCTAGGACCTTACAAAATAACTCAGAAATTGAACCATGGACGGTACTCGGTGGAGAAAATTGGAGAATCCGAGGGGCCACGTAAGAGTTTTTCGGTTGCTGAAAACATGAAGAAGTGGGACCCCACATTCGGGGCGAATGTAGGAGTTGGACATGACGTACGACAAACGAGAAGCGGACAGACGTTTTGCCAACACTGACCTTTAACTTATTAGTTGACAACACTTTTTATTTTTTTGACAGAAGACGTTGAAAAAGACACGCGACAAGAGAGAGAGCAGTTGCGGTTTACTCTCAACGACGAACACACCATTGCGCGCGCTTAGCAATACAAAAATTACATATAAATATTACTTACTTTAAGTGCGTTAATAAACTACATATGTACTACAATTTAAAACCCTAGACAACAAGTGTTTGTTTTTGACTTTGGGAAAAAAAAGGGTACCCGAGAGAAAGGGGTACCACATATATATATATATATATATATATATATATATATATATATATATATATATATATTAGGGTGGGTCAAATTTATTCGACCCAAAGGCTCATCGTGATTCATTCTAAGCAAATTTGCCAAAGAAACCATAGCTCTAAAATGAATTTCGAGCCCCCGGATTTTTCAAAATAGGTATTTTTTCTAGAAATATTCGAGAATAGAGGCAAAAAAATGCTATTTCCTTTAGCGAAATGTGTATGTGGGAGTTTTTTGGGTAGCGGAATCCATTTTTGACATTAATTTTTATTTTTGAGTGCCGCCAGAGGGCGCTTTCGTACATTTTTTTGGAAAAATATACGATACTGTTGTGGAAATAGACGAATTTTTGACTTTGTATTGAATATATTCAAAATACATACTCGAATTATAAATTGTTAAATCATATTCCATACATTTTGTTCCTTTTTCCAGCTTTTCTAAAAATAAAATCGATAGATTTCAAGCTAAGACCTAAATCACATTTTTACCAGCTTTTGAAGGAAGAAAACCTCAAAATCTAGCTGGAAAATCTTAATATTTATAAATTAATTAATTAATATTAATTTTAAACATGGATCTATTGCCGTCAACATCACAAGCCGCACCAACATCAATAAGTACCGAAAGTAGTTTGAAACATATGCCTTCTCACGATGTTCCTGCTTTTGGTATGTCTTCTGATTTGACTGGTCTGAATCTGCCAACTAAACAGGATATTTTAAGATGCTATTTTTTCTTGGCCGAACGTGCTAAAATGCAAAGTAAAATGTTTTCATATAAAACATTTACTCCTCAAGTGACAGACAAATTGATTGGAATTTGGAGCAAACTAAATATTGAAATTATATGCAAACGAAATATTGTTAGAAAATTGAATACCTTGCTTGACAAATACTACACTGCAGATAAATGCAAAGCAAAAGGCTCCAGTCTCACATCTTTCTTACGATCCATAAAAGAATTATTTTACATTGGGAAATGTAAATGTGACTTGAAAGCTGCTCTATGCTCATGTGGAATGATTCCAGAAGAGTTGAAAGAGTTTATGATGGATCAACATAATGACAGAAGATCTACGATACCGGAATAAAAAATAAATATGTGGCACTTAAAGCCCCAAAGGGCTCATTGGCCGAGCTTCTCTTCCATTACTGTTGTGCGTCTTAAATTTTGGACAATATTAGAATGGACCTACTTATTTTCCGAACGGCAGAACACTTGTGACATCACTTTTTTCTGAGCTTTGTCACAGAGTTCTTTTTAGAAGCTTTTTCATGGCAAGTTGTTACTGTCGGAAGAATTGCCAATTGCTTTCCGACAGGTGGATACCGTTCGAAAGAAAAATCTTTTCGATATTAAATTTGTTATGCATCAGCCGGGTATTGAACCACGGCCTACAGATCAGAAGGCGAACACACTAACCACTGAGCTACGGCACCCACAATACCGGAATACCAGACAGAAATTGAAGAGCAAGCACCTACATCTACAATAATAGAAACAATTGAAGAGAGCCAGGGTCTAACATAAGTGCCAGAAGAAGACCAGGAAAGTGATTATGAGCATAGTACACATTTAGTAGAAGCACAAAATGCATCTCAAACGAAACGAGGACCATATACACCCAGATACGATGCTTTCAAGTTTGCTATGATGTGTGACAGATTTGGTGTGTCAGATAGAATAGCATCAGCATTGGCAACATCTCTTATGGAAGACATTGGCGTCAAAGATGGTCATGGCAATCTTGTCATTATGGACAAGTCTAAAGTTCGTAGAGAAAAAGTTAAATGTAGACAAAAAGTGCTTCATAATCGGTATGATGCTTCCAATTTAATTGCATTTTCATTCGACGGCAGAAAAAATGATTCTTTAACGATGGAAAAAATCGATAACAAATCCAAGGATGGTGAAAGAACCTCACCTAGTTGTTTTAAAGGAACCACATTCCCAATTATTAGGCTACATAAAAGTAGAAAATGAAGATTCTGAACACAAAGTCATCAAATTGAACGAATTTTTCATCAACAAAGCAATGTCTCTAGATTCTTTGATTGGCATATGCTGTGATGGTGAGCGAGCAAATACTGGCATAAGAAATGGAATTTTGCGACGATTCGAAATGCAGTTAAACAGACCACTGCATTGGTTTGTGTGCCTTCTCCACTTTAACGAGCTTCCGTTACGGCATTTGTTTGACACTTTGGAGAAATCATCCACCACTGGACCACGAACGACAACCGGAACGTTGATCAAACAAATAGAAACTTGTGATAATGTTCCGGTATGTAATGGTTTTGGCGGATTTGGCCAACATTAAACCAGGGCCAATAGCACATTCTCGTTGGCTCACCAAGGCCAGTAGATTATTACGGTTATATGTGACAACCAACAAGCCATCTACAAATTTAAAAATTCTGGCAAACTATATAATTAAAGTATATACGCCAATGTACTTCAATATTAAATATTACAACTCTGTCGTGCACGGTAGTGTATTATTTTATAAATTCATACGTTGGACTCAATATTTGGATTCGAATTTAAGCCAAATTGTAAATAATGTTGTTAAAGAAAACTCGTATTATGCTCATTCAGAAAACATTTTATTGGCAATGTTGTTCGACGATGAAAAAAAAATACGCGACTTAGCTCTAAAAAAAATTTTACACTACCGTAACCATGTGGAAGATCCGATGCTACTGAGAGTTTATAAAAAGCCTATCATAAACTTCAATTGCACAGATTTTACGAATATGATTGACATGAATGATAATTCAATCTTATTCGAACCACCATTCACTCGAAATATTCCTTATGAATATCTACAACAATATTTAGAAGACATTGATCCACCGCTGCCTGATCCGAAAATTCCAGTACACATACAAGGAACGGAAAGACATGTTCAATTGCTGGCTAGTGTATCCAAAAGAGTTTTAGAACATAATCGAGAAGGAGTTATGGCGGTGACATTAGAAAGTCGTGAAAAATTCGCTAGACTTGACAGCAAGAAAGACTTTCAAAAATAACTCCTTCGCGTTTAATTCCTAAAACTCTTCGTTTTGTTTCTTAATTACTGAATTCAATTAATTTTTTTTTATTAATTACATTTTATATGCTTTTATTATTTGTTATGTTGAATTTTAGAAGAAAAAAATAAAGTAAAATATGCTTTGTTTACTCTTTGTCTTAAATTCGATATAGGTCGTGAATGAATAACCCCCCCCCCCTTCCCCCATCATTTTTAACGCTAAACACTCTGGGCTATTTAAAGTTTTGGGTTGTCTTATGAGAAAGTCAAATATTCGTCAATTTACACGAAAAATTTCGTAAATTTACCCAAAAAAAAACGATAAAATTAAAAAATGAACGAAAGCGCCCTCTGGTGGTGCTCAAAAATAAAAATAGATCTCAAAAATGGATTCCTCGATCCAAAAACCCCCACATGCACATTTGGCTAGAGAAAATAGCATTTTTTTTACATCTATTCTTGAGTATTTGGGGAAAAAACTTATTTTGAAAAATCCGGGGGCTCGAAAATCATTTTAGATACTTTGAAGATACTTTGGAAAAGTATCTTCAAAGTATATACAGTGGCTCCCAGCTTATTTCGTACAGTGACAGTTTAACAATTGCTGCAGTAGTAATTCCTAATATAGCAAAAATTTGAACAAAATATAAATGCCATTTTAGAAAGGAAGGTTTGTTTTTTATTTTCCAAAATTTACTTTTTCAAAATTTTAGTGTTTGACACTATAAAAAAATAAAATAAGAAAAAAATAGGAAAATTCATGTCACAGCTTATTTCGTACAGTCTCTTTAAGTTCAAACTAAAAACAAAGTAAGTTGATTTTAATATTTAGTATTACATCCCTTAGCGTTAATGACAGCCTGGAGTCTACTTGGCATTGAATCCACCAATTTTTGAGTGATGTCTGGTGTGATTTTTTTCCATTCCTCCATCAGTACCTTCTTTAGGTCTTGCTTATTAGAAATCTTGTGTGTTCTTATTTTATTGTCCAAAATAGACTAAAGATTTTCAATCACATTCATGTCAGGTGACTGTGGTGGTGGAGACATCAAGTGTGAGCAGTTCAAATAAGCCAAGATTGCACAATCCCAGATTTATGTTTTGGGTCATTATCTTGGTAGTACCGAAATTCCCGCAAACCCAGTTTGTCTGCACTTTGAAGTAAATTGTTTTTCAGAATCTCGAGGTACTTCATTTTGTCCATTGTTTCCTCAATAAAAACCAATTCACCTACTCCGGCTGCTGACATACAGGCCCAAACCATCACGCTACCGCCACCATGCTTCACTGTGGGCTTAAGGTTCTCCTTGTTTAGCTCGGTATTCGCTTTACGCCAAACATATGACATTCCGTCCGAGCCAAAAATATTAAACTTAGACTCATCCGCGAAAATAACGGTATTCCAGAACGCAGGAGTATTAATAATATGCTCTTTGGCGAAGTCAAGTCGGCGTTGTATATTCATTTTCGAAATGAATGGTTTCTTTCGGGCTACTCGACCGTTCAAGTCATGATTGCGCAGCACACGTCGGACAGTTTCAGCACTGGATGATTTTCCTATTTCACGCTGAACCTCTGCAGCCAACTTCGGAGCGGATAACTTTGGATTTTTCTTAATTTTTCGTACAATATAACGCTCGTCTGAAGCGTTGAAAATCTTATTAGGTGCTTCTCTGCCCTTGTTCTCCAACCGATTTTCGCGAACGAAGCGTTGAATGATGTATTGGACAGTTGAGGCACTTAAATTTGTCATTTCAGCAATTTTTCGCACACTCTGACCTTTCCTAAAATGGTTAATTACCAGTTTACGCTGTTCCATCGTTGTACGATGACCCATAAAGCTAAATGTTTAATTTACAGCACTTTAACTATTTAAAATAATAATAACAAAAATTGTTATAATAGTTAAAAAGGTCCAAAAACTCATACAATTCAAAAAAACTTTGTAACTGCGCGGCAGAATGAAACTTACTTACATTGAAGTTTGTGTACGAAATAAGATGTGAGGTGAAAATCAGCTGATCAATAGTTTTTCTCTCTTGCATGACAAAAAGAACAATTTTTGGGGTTCCCCGTTTTCTTATTAGGTTTACTAAACACATACATAGACATCTACATTCAAAACTTATTGATAAGTTTTTTAGTTTCGATGTTACAGCCATGTACATAAAAATATATACACTGTACGAAATAAGCTGTGAGCCACTGTATATATATATATATATATATATATATAGTGTATATATATATATATATATATATATATATATATATATATATATATATATATATATTTTTTTTTTTTTTTTTAATACTAAGAATTTATTGAATCTTTCTACCATTCGTAGAAACTCACAATAAGTATTCAAATCTTACAAACTAACTTAAAATTATGTGATATTCCCGTTGTTCCATCACAATTTGTTGAGTCGCGAGCTTTAGCAATTACACAGCGTATTCAATGTGTCATTTCCTTTTAGTCGTTGATGGCCTGTGCTCACCAATTGCCTAGCAAAAGGATTCGGATGGTTGTTTCATTTTTAAATGTATTTTTTGCAGGACTTTGCAACTTCCTCAGAAATTGTGGGTACATTTAAATCTCGATGGATGTTAACGTTCCTCATATACCAAGGTGCGTTTACAATAATTCGCAGACACTTGGATTGTATTCGCTGCAATTTTTCGATATTTGAGGCAGATGCGGTGCCCCAAAACTGAATACCATAAGTCCAGATTGGCTTCATGATTGCTTTATATAATAGCACTTTGTATTCGAGATTCAACTTTGAGCTTTTGTGTAACAGCCACCATAACTGATTAATTTTAGGCGTGTCTGAGATTTCTTTGCCTCCATGTGATTTTTCCAGGTCAGCCTTTGTCGAGGTGAATACCAAAGTACTTTGTTGAGGAACATTGTGGAACTGATTGGCCATTTATTTTAAGTGGGGAACATGTATCTAGCCTTAGCGTGAAGGTTACATGTACGCTCTTTGATTCATTGACTTTTATACGTCATTTTGCTAATTAAATTTCGAGAGAATCGACATGAGTCTGCAGGAGTTTAGTGGCTTCTATGGGGTTAGAGCGAGAGCACAATATTGCCATATCATCAGCAAAGATCGATATGAATGTATAGTTATTGTTGGGTATATCTGAAATGTATAAGAGATACAGTAAGGGGCCCAAAACGCTTCCTTGAGGAACGCCAGCGTGAATATCCAATGGATTTGTTGGGTAATCCTTGTAATGTACGAGAAATTTACTTTTCGTGAGGTAGCTACTAAGCAATGAGGAGACATTTGCAGGCAGTAATAGTTTGAGTTTGTAAATAAGGCCATCGTGCCATACTTTATCAAAAGCTTGAGTGATATCAAAAAAGACAGCTGAGCAATACTTTTTTCTTCAAAAGTGTTCCTTATCAGAGTTACAATGCGGTGGACTTGCCGTGTTGTTTTCTAAATCCAAACTGTGTTGGGGAATCAGTTGGTTAAGATTAATAAATGGAATTATATTCATGACAAGTAGCTTTTCGAATACTTTAGAGAGAAGAGGCAGGGGGCTGATAGGACTGTACGATGCAACTTTTGTAGGGTCTTTTCCTGGTTTTGCGATCATAATAATTTTTGAAGCTTTCCACCGTTTGGGATAGTGTTTAATACGAAGGATAGCATTGAAAATTACTGTAGCCGGAGGTAGCTCTTTTATCATTTTACCGGTAATTTTATCTTGACCAGGTGATTTTCTTTGGTTAAATCTTTGTAAATTGCTTGGAATATGTCCTTCTTTTTAATTTTAAGCGTTAATGGACAAGGTTGAATAGTTAATTTTGGTAATGAGGACTGTGAAGAGGGTGGATCGGTAAACACACTTTTTAGGTGGTTTGCAAAAGCCAAACCCTTCTCACAGTTGCTTCTAGCCCAATTACCGTCACTCAAACGGATGGGGGGATCATAATTACACTCTGTGGAGATAAATTCCATCTGCAAACCTTTGGCGACTCCAAAGTCTATGAGATCGGGTATCTTCCTCTTGTCCGTCGGCAAATATATCGGTTGTCCATTTGAAATAACATCGTAGGCATGGTTAGTAATGTTTGACCATAGTCTTCTGACTTTTGGAGTTATTAAATGGGAGCCCCAGTGAGTGTGTTTGGAGTGGGAATCGCCAGCAAAAAAGAATTTATTACCAAGTGTTGAGAAAAATTCTTTATATTGCTGTTCAGTAATACTGTATTTTGGGGGACAGATATTACTAGCTTAGAGATGTACTTTTCCAGTCATATAGATGTTGGTTGCAAGTAAACTCCACAGAAATCTTCGGGAACATGATGTTTTATTCTGCTTTTTATCAATATGGCAGTTCCTCCGCATGCCTTACCAAGCGGATGATTTATGGTGTATAATTTGTAATGTGGTATTCGGTAGCAATTTTTGTCGGTGAAATGGGTCTCAGATATCATCATTATTTCAATCTGGTTGGATTCAAGGAATTGAATTAGCTCCAAACGGTGCTGGCTTAAGCCGTTGGTGTCCAGTGGCATATCTTGAGACGACTCATGGTATTTATGGTCTTGATAGCAATGTTTGGAGTAACATCGATTGATTTTTTATCATTTCTTGCAATATTGTATGCACTGAGTTCATGAATTGGTTCTGGATTAGTGTTTGAAGCAAATGTTCAAGGGTACTTAGCTGCTGGGTGGACAGTGAGCACTTCTGCTCATTATTTACATTGCTTTGTTGGTGTGGGTTTGATTTATGAAATCACACAAACAGATGGCAGAGTACAATATGTCTTAGTATGTAAATATTCTTGGCAGTTGCTGCACTGAGGAGGTCCAGTTCTCTTATGGGGTTCTTCGATTGTTATCTTAGGATACAATAAATATCGAATTTTATATATGGGGTGTACTTCACCTTTTTTAGGGTTTTTGTTTCAGTAGTAATTCTTTTTTCCACAGAGATATTATGCAACTAAGATAAGCAATATCTGTATATACATATATAATTTTTTATATTCTTTGATTTACAAATAGTTTTGAGCACTGACAAAGAACTCTAAATATTTTAGCCTTAAGATTTTATCACTTATTCTTAGTTTCATCAAAGAAAGATCCAATAAAAACTGAAGATGAAAAAAAAAATTTAACCTAATCGAAGAAGCGCCAATAAAATCCAAAATGAAATCAAAAAAATCGATTTTAATTTCGTTAATATCAACGTTGGGTTCGACGCCTTTGAGTACAACGATTAAGCCCATAGTACTTTTTAGCTGATATGTGTAGTAATTCTTTTCTCCAACATCAAATCCTGCAATTACTTTGCGATAATGAGTTTTGCTATAGATTTGCACTTCCGTTTCCTCAATTTGGCTTTTGCGAATAGAAACAACGTGGAAATTCTTTGGTCTTATGAGGCTTGTTATTCTGGAAATCAACTTATCTGAGTTACGTTCTCTTAAGAAAATCGGTGGGGGTTTGAAATTTTTCTTGCAGTTTTTGACGTACCATGGTTTTGAGGACTGGCAAAGAACTCTAAATATTTTAGCCCTAAGATTATATATATATATATATATATATATATATATTATATATATATATATATATATATATATATATAATATATATATATATATAATATATATATATATATTATATATATATATATATATATTATATATATATATTATATATATATATATATATTATATATATATATATATATATATAATATATATATATATATATATATAATATATATATTTATATATATATATATATATATATATATATATATATATAATATATATATATATATAATATATATATATATAATATATATATATATATATATATATATATAAAATTGCAATTTTTCAATACGAAAGACAGTTACTCAGAACGTCAAGTTGTGCTTGCAGGTTCGTTGTAGCTGTGATCAGATTTCCGTGTGTGCTTAAAATAGCCGTGTCATCTGCGAAAGTTGATATCATTGTGTTATTATTTAAAGGCATATCTGTTGTATACAAAAGATAGAGAAGTGGCCCCAACACGATGCCTTGAGGAACGCCAACTTCTATGTTAAAAGATGTTGAGATAAAAGATTTCTATTTTATCACGAATCTTCTGTGCAGGAGGTAATTTTGTAATACAAAGTGAGTATTTGATGACAAGATTTGCTTGATTATATGGATCAACCCTCCGTGCCAAACCTTGTTGAACGCTTGAGAGATGTCTAAGAAAACGGCGGTGCAGTACTGTTTATTTTCAAACGTACTCCTGATTTGGGTTACTATGCGGTATACTTGTTCAATGGTGCTATGTTTTGCTATAAATTCAAATTGGTGATGCGGTATTATTTGATGATTCGATAGTGTTGGGAGAAGCTCGAGTAAAAGCAGCTATTCAAATAATTTTGAATGAACCGATAGTAGACTTATTGGTCTGTAAGGTCTGACTTAAGTGCTGTCTTTTCCTGGCTTGGGGATCATTATAATCTGTGACAACTTCCAATTACTGGGATAATAACCTATTCGTAATGTAGCATTGAATATTTGCAGTATATGAATGAGTGCAATTTTCGGCAGTTTTATTAACATTTTTGGTGTAATTTAGTCGGAGCCTTGTGATTTGTTTGGATTCAAGTGTTTTTTTTTATAGTATTTTAGTAGGTCCCTTCTAATACTGTCCAAAATTTAAGACGCACAACAGTAATGGAAGAGAAGCTGGGCCAATGAGCCCTTTGGGGCTTTAAGTGCCAAATATTTATTTATTTTTTATTTATTCATTACGTTGTTCAATTTAAATACGATTTACGTATTTCAGGTTTAGGTGGCAGCGATGGCAGTGGTATATTCGATGTAGACTTATTTGTTGTAAAAATTTTTCTAAGGTGATTCGCAAATGCAGTACCTTTCTTCAGGCCCAGTTACCATCTGGTAATCGAAAGGGCGTTTCTGAGGCTATCGGTGGCTCTTAGCGGCTTTACATAAGTGATTTGAATAATCATTCGGACCAAAGTTGTATAAGTAGTCCTGTAATGATTTTTCATGTCGTTCTTTTAGAAAATCGCGCAGTTTTTTTGTGGTAAAAACCTTCTTATATGAGGGAGATCTATGTAGTTGCCATAATCGTCTCAGCCTTCTTTTTTCAGATAACAATAGATCTACGTTACTATTACACCATCTGAATCCGATATGCCCTTATTATTTTGCTTCGAGGTGGATGTTGCTTTAGTAGCTGATGTGATGATATTTTGAGTTTTTGTACTGCAGTATAAATTTCGTTACTAAATTTTAAGGAGCATTGTAACTGGATATGTGAGCTTAGATATTGAAGCCAATTTATATTGTTAGAGTTAACAATTGTGCATGCACATGAGTGAGCATTACAAGCAGATTTTATGGTTAGGTTATGAAGGAAGGTTCTGCACTTGGTACACTTGGAATCTTTCTCTTATCTGAGGGCCAATAAGTCGGTTGTCCCGTTGATATTATGTCAAGCGTACTATTCATTACGGCATCGTAAAGTTTTCTGCCTCTAAAAGAAATTAATCTAGAACCCCGATGAGTATGTTTGCAGTTAAAATCTCCAGTTAAAAGAAATCTAGTACCAAGAGTTCCGAAGAAGTTTTTGAATTGCTGCAACGACATATTAAACTTTGGTGGACAGTAGATTGCAGTGATAATATTAAAAAAAAAAATAAATATGTGGCACTTAAAGCCCCAAAGGGCTCATTAGCCGAGCTTCTCTTCCATTACTGTTGTGCGTCTTAAATTTGGACAGTATTAGAATGGACCTACTTATTTTAGCCGGTTCCGAACGGCAGAACACTTGTGACATCACTTTTTCTGAGCTTTGTCACAGAGTTCTTTTTAGAAGCTTTTTCATGGCAAGTTGTTACTGTCGGAAGAATAGCCAATTGCTTGCCGACAGGTGGGTACCGTTCGAAAGAAAAATCTTTTCGATATTAAATTTGTTATGCATCAGCCGGGTATTGAACCACGACCTACAGATCAGAAGGCGAACACACTAACCACTGAGCTACGGCACCCAGTGATAATATTATTATCAGTAAATTCTTCCAGACAGATTGAAGTAGTTTGCAGATAGTCTTCACAAAAGTCTTCTACGACATAATGTTTAATCCTATTTTTTATTAAAATAGCAGTTACTCCACATGCTCTTTTCTTGGATGTTTTGTGCCATAGAATTTATAGACCTGTGTTGTAAAATTATTCTTTTGGATGAGATGTATTTCAAAAATTAGCATTATATCAATTTTCTTTTTAGTCATGAAATTTTGAAGCTCAAATTTAAGTTGGCTTATCCGTTTGCATTCCAATGACACAATCTAATTGTGTTCATGGTTTATTTAAGAGCGCCTGCATCAGAACGGACTGATTTCTAGAAGTTCTTGCATCATATTTTGCATTCCATTCATAAACTGATTTATGCTAATAACTAGAGTTTGGATAGTTTGTTGTAGGTTAGTAGAAGGTATTTTATTTACAATATTTGCATATGTTGGACGTTGCAAAGAGTTAGAAGGGACGTATCCAGTTACATTTGTTTTGTATAATCATATTTTTTAACGCTGCGTAAAGTGGACAACCTCTGTAATTAGCTGTATGGCTCCCTCCGCAATTACTACATTTTCTTACGCCTGGATCTTCACCTGATTTATTACATTTGGGTGGAACGTGGAGGTCACCGCAAATTACGCATACAGTCGGTAGCGTACAATAGTCTTTAGAGTGTCCATATTCTTGACAGTTACCACATTTTATAAGCCCATTGCGTTTGTTAGGCTCTTCGACTATAATTCTACGATGTAGAAGATAGCGCAGACCATATATGGGATGAGTTTCACTTTTTTTCAGTTTTTGTGAGCTCGGCTCTAACTCTAAACGGAACATAGGCTGCATCTTTCTGTGTTTATTTTTAATGTTAAATATATATTTTACCATAAATCCATTGTTTTGAATTGCCTCTTTAATTTCAGAAGGTGGCACATCATGTTCAACGCCTTTGAAAACGACTATAATGTCCTTGCTGCTTTTAAGTTGATAAGTGTAGTAACTTTTCTTATTGTTATCAAAACTATTAATGATTTTACGAAAAAGATTTTCATCTTTCACCTGAATTTTAGTTTCATTGATTTTTCCCTTAAGCAATGGTACGACATAAAAGTTGTTTTCTCCAATCTGCTGTGTTAGTTATTGTATTAGTTCATTAGTATTATTTTTTCTCTTAAGTATATTGGAGGTGGCTTCATAATTTTGATACCTGGTGTTTCATAGGATTTATTATCAGAGAGAATACTAAATCGGGTTTGGTTCACCTTATCATTTGGAAGACTTTTCAGTTGTTTTGCTGATTGTGGAGTTTGTGCAGAAATTGGGCTCCTCTTGCGTTTTATTAGAGTAAAGATTCTATCCAACCCAGCTTGTATTTCATCGTTGGATTTATATGATGTGTTTGAAATTTAGCATTCGTATCAACAGATTGTTTGTAACATTTGCTGATGAGGTTTTAGGTGGCAGCAATGTTCCTACACATGATGATAGTGCAACGGGACCTAGAGTAGCGCACTGAGCACTCCATGATTGGTGAGAGAGTTCATCATTAACTGAGAGGCCATTTTGATTGCGCGTAAACTACAAAATTCTAATTGTATATACATGTGTTTCGTGTTGAAGTTTTTTTCTTGCTTTAAATTTGAAAATATCCGTTGCAAGCATTAAACATTGGTGTCGTGTGCAAACTACGAATCTTTACTTGTTCTTGCTCTCGCTTCAAATTTCAAAATATCCGTTGCAAGCAATATATTGGTTCTTGTTCTTCTTCTTACTTGTTGAATATTTTGCGCTTGAATTTCGTTTGTAACGTAGTTTCTGTTTGTAGTTAATTGTTCTGATCCCACTTCTGTATGTTGTCACATATCCGAATAATACAATCGTTTGTATATACAATTAATATATTCTATATTACATATATGTATGTTCATATAGGTGAAACCAACATGCGCGCAGCGTCAAGCACGACTTTTCAGCTTGGTTGCTGATTGATTGCTTTTCTTCTTTTTACAGTATATTAAAAAAATTTGTTCGTCCGAATCTGAGACATGAAATCCGAAATGTTATGCGATTTAAAAAAGAATGACTCTTATACCGATCCATTAGTCTTACATGGATAGTTAATTATTGTGGTTGATTTCTATCATTGGCAACACTTTTTCAAATATCTGGGGATAATCACACATCAGTTTAACGTCTAATGTGAATGTATTCTATAAACCTACTTGTACAAGTGTTGATTGGTTTGTACTTCTGCACGTGATTGTTTATAATTCCCTTTGCAATCAATCTAAATTCCATAAGTTGGCAATTGTTGTGCTGCACTCGAAGCATTATGTTGCAAAAAATACATATTTGTATGCATGTTACGAAATGAAAGATGAATAGTACCACACATATATCGATATGTCTTCGGAGAAATCAAGTTTGTGTTGTAAAATATATTTCTATACATGTACTATGAAATTTTACGTATTTCACATATTTACTAGTATGCATAAAATACTCAATTGCCAAGTATTTTTTATAATCATTTCATTTTTCGCACTTTTTCATTCCTTGTTAATGCTTCCAAATACAGTGATTTCGATAAATCATAGAAAAAATAAAGCTAAATCAGAAGCCTCTTTCCATTATACAATAAATATTCAATTGAATACAGCTCTTGTAAACAGTTGAATATATAAATATTTGAACAACAGCATATTCATAAAGGAAAACATAAAAGTGTGTTGATTATTTAGCTGTGAGTTGATTTTTTAACTGTGAATTGGCCTACCATTTATCCTCCCGGCACTATCAGCTTTTTTTTATTCTGTCCTTTAAAGCGTGTTATCCTACTTATGTGGCCATTACAACCGAAAATCGGTTTAGGCCGGATCCAGTATGCTTCGACAGCAATCTCTTTCCTTCCCTAGGTAGCGCACTTTACAAATTCCAAGCGCCGTCAAGTTCTCCAGCACTTGGTCATTCCACCGGATGTGTGTTCTTCCATTCGTTCGACATAACCTAGCCAGCACAGCCAATGGATTTTAATACACTTTACTATGTCGGTGTTGTCATACAGATCACGGTTGTACCTAATTCGATGCTGGTCATAAACGCAAATAGGTCCAAAGATCTTGCGGATGACTTTTCTCTCGAAAACCCCGTGGGGAATTCTCCCATTCTTAATTTAAATCTAAAAAAATTATAGTATATAAAAGAATATGAAATTATCTATATAACGGATGTAGAACGAACTAAATCGGACCAGTAGAATCAGAAAATTGCGATTCAGATAACAGAGAAATTGACAATATTTTGTCATTTTTCAAAGCTTTGACCCAACGGTATTCCGTTCTGAGAGAAATCCTGATACATGTGTAAACTTAGTGTGAAGAAATACAAAAATTGTTCGGTCAATTTAAAAATCTCAAATTTTTTTGCCAAATCCGTGCGATCTGAAAAACCTATAAGCAGATCCGATAGTCGAGTGCTAAAAGCATTTGGTGTCTCTGCTTATTCCAGTCTATTGACTTCAAGCCTTCTCTGTGTGGAACTTCGTTTGTTTTTTGCGACATATAAACGTGTTCGCACTTTAGCTGCAACAGGTAATGATCTGAGTTGATATTTGCGCCACGGAACGATCATAGCATGCCTTCCGTCAATTTTGTTGATCTTGAGACAGCAATGTCGATTTGTGGATGAGGCTTATGGATATTCGAGTCTGGTACTACTAATTACCATGTTTCGACCTGCAGTAGAATCGATCAACCTCATTCCGTTATTGGAAGTGTTCTGATGGAGGCTGAATTTCGCCTACCGCATTTCCTGAAGTGCCGTGATGTCACCCTTATATATGTCGAGGACAACAACTAGCTGGATAGAGGCAGATTTCCTGTAGGGGTACCGGACATTTTAGATGCATATCCATAGATCGTGGTCTTTATTACGTTTGTTGAGGTCATCAACAAAAGGGGTAGTCCTTTTGAGAAACTTGTTCTGATTTTTCATTGTGGGAGAGTTTTTATGTGGTGTGTACCAATCCACACAACATGATGTCCAGTGAGTTGACTGCAATGAGTTCAACAAGGATTGCACTAGCCCTACCAGGTTGGCCAGTCTACGACTTAACTATGCACATATACTTACTTACTTTACTTATGTGGCCATAACAACCGAATATCGATTTAGGCCGAAAATAACATGCTTCGCCAGCCATCTCTGTTCTTCGCTAGCTGGCTCCAGTTAGAAATTCCAAGCGCCGTCAGGTTCTCCAGTACTTGGTCTTTCCACCGGAGGTTTGGTCTTCCTCTTTTGCGTCGTCCTCCAGCGGGTTCCGAATATAACACCTTCTTAGCTGGAGCGTGTTCTTCCATTCGCTCGACATGGCCTAGCCAGCGCAGCCGCTGGAGTTTGATGCGCTTTACTATGTCAATATCGGCATACAGCTCGTACAGCTCATGGTTTTACCTTATTCGGTACTCGCCACCAACGCAAATAGGTCCAAAGATCTTGCGTAGGACTTTTCTCTCGAAAACTCCAAGTATTCGCTCATCCGAGGTGGAAATTGTCCAGGCTTCATATGTTAGGACAGGCATGATGAGAGACTTGTAGAGTGTAGTTTTCGTTCTTCGAGAGAGGGCTCGACTTCTCAATTGCTTACTCAGCCCAAAGTAACACCTGTTAGCAAGAGTTATCCTACGCATGATCTCCAAGCTGACGTCATTACTGCTGTTAATGCTGGTTCCAAGATAGACAAAGTCTCTTACTACTTCAAAAGCGTAGTTGTCAACAGTGACGTGCTGTCCAAGACGCCGGGACTCTTTGTTTGTTGACACTAGATACTTCGTCTTGCCCTCTTTCACTGTGAGACCTATCCGATGCGACTCTCTTTCCAACTCTGAGAATGCTGCACTGACTGCTCGCGTGTTCATGCCGATTATGTCAATATCGTCGGCATACGCTAACAGCATGGTTTATATGCTATTGAGGACAGACGAACGCAATAAAATTCAATACATACGTCCTAAATATTAGTTATTAGTTATTTTCTTGTGGTCATAAAGTGCATACTTTTCAAATAAAAATTATAAACCGATTCACGTATAAAAGTTCTGTATCCCACCACCCGTCTCTGTCTCTATAAAACACAATGAGAGATTTATTTTTTTCAATATTCACTTTTACTCTCTTTTTGATGAGATATTGGATAATACGTATGCACGATGTACGTGCATACGTAATTTTATGTAAAATTATGTATTTTGCCACTCGCGTAATATCGTAAAACCAAACAAAAATCTCTTTTTTTTCGCTATAAGACCCTTAAGCTAATTTAGTTTTCTAAATTGTCGCGATATTTTGGCGATTAATCCGAGCTAGAGAGAGGATGTGGTGTTTGAGATACGTTGCAGACGCAACCTTACACCCTTTTTCCGCTAAAATTCTTCAATTATGCTACTTTTGAATTGTAAAATATTTTCAACAGAAACGCTGAAAATATGTTCCTACACAATTTATTTTGATTTCTTTTTATCCAAAATATATAATCATAAATATATAATGAACTTGAATTGCATAATAATAATTAAATTTCTGCAATCGAAAATATAAATACACAGATGCAACCTAATACACTTTTTACGGTATTGAACAGTCAAATATTTTCAACAGAAATGCGAAAAATATTTTCCCAGGATAGAACAAGCGATCGAGGACGCGGTCGGTTCATTGATCGAAAACCTTTTGCCATTTTTGGGCAAAAGCCATTATTCCATCTGTGCAGAACTTCTTGGTTTTTTTGAGCGAAAAACAGGTCCAAGTACGTTTGCAGGCCACTACAAACTTTAATTTACACCAACAAGAGAATACTGCAGAGATAAAAAAAAAATTATAATCTGAATGGGCAAGGTCCGGGCTATATGGTGAATGCATCAATACTTTCCAACCAAGCTCTCTCAGGTGTGTGTGGTCTGGCGTTGATATGAAGGCACACAACACTTTTTCTGTTGATAGTAGAGGCCAGAATCAATCCGTTTGACCAGGTTGAACATAGAAGCTCATAATGAACAATTCCCTTCCAAGCCCCAGACCAAGATCAGACACACAACATTACCTTTCTTGGTGTCAAGACTGGCTTTGCCACCATATATATATATATATATATATATATATATATATATATATATATATATATATATATATATATATATATATGTGTGTGTGTGTGTGTATATATATATATATAAATATGTACCTAAATATACATACATATATATATATATATATATATATATATATATATATGTATATATATATGTATAAATACATACATATATATATGTATATATATACATATATATATATATATATATACATATATATATATATATATATATATATATATATATATATATGTGTGTGTGTGTGTGTGTGTGTGTGTGTGTGTATATATATATATGTATATATACATAAAAAATAAATAAATATGTGGCACTTAAAACCCCAAAGGGCTCATATTATAAGGGGCCTACTTACATATTTTAGCTCTTCCGAACGGCAGAACACTTGTTTTTTTTTTTTTAATAAGCTTTTTTTATTGGATCTTTCTAAATTACTTAGAAACTAACAATAAGTATTCAAATCTTACAAACTAACTAAAATTATGTGATATTCCCTACGTTCCATCACAATTTGTTGAGTCGCGAGGTATAGCAATTTCACAGCATATTCAGTGTGTATTTTCTTTTTAATCGACGATGCCCCGTGTTCAGCAACAATTGGCAACTTCCTCAGAAATTGTGGGTACATTTAAATCTCGATGGATGTTAACGTTCCTCATATACCAAGGCGCGTTTACAATAATTCGCAGACACTTGGATTGTATTCGCTGCAATTTTTCGATATTTGAGGGAGATGCGGTGCCTCAAAACTGAATACCATAAGTCCAGATTGGCTTCAGGATTGCTTTATATAATAGCACTTTGTATTCGGGATTCAACTTTGATCTTTTGTGTAACAGCCACCATAACTGATTCATTTTTAGCTTGATCTGAGTTTTCTTTGCCTCTATGTGATTTTTCCAGGTCAGCCTTCTGTCGACGTGAATACCCAAGTACTTTTTTGAGGAACATTGTGGAACTGATTGGCCATTAATTTTAAGTGGGGGACATGTATCTGGCCTTAGCGTGAAGGTTACATGCACGCTCTTTGATTCATTGACTTTTATACGCCATTTTGCTAGCCAGATTTCGAGAGAATCGACATGAGTTTGCAGGAGTTTAGTAGCTTCTATGGGGTTAGAGCGAGAGCACAATATTGCCGTATCATCTGCAAATGTCGATATAAATGTATAGTTATTGTTGGGCATATCTGAAATGTATAAGAGATACAGTAAGGGGCCCAAAACGCTTCCTTGAGGAACGCCAGCGTGAATATCCAATGAATTTGTTGTGTAATCCTTGTGATGTACGAGAAATTGTCTTTTCGTGAGGTAGCTACTAAGCAGTGAGGAGACATTTGCAGGCAGTAATAGTTTGAGTTTGTAAATAAGGCCATCGTGCCATACTTTATCGAAAGCTTGAGTAATATCAAGAAAGATAGCTGAGCAATACTTTTTTTCTTCAAAAGTGTTCCTTATCAGAGTTACAATGCGGTGGACTTGTTCTATTGTGCCGTGCTGTTTTCTAAATCCAAACTGATGTTGATGAATCAGTTGGTTGAGATTAATAAATGGAGTTATATTCATGACAAGTAGCTTTTCGAATACTTTATAGAGTGGAGGCAGGAGGCTGATAGGTCTGTACGATGCAACTTTTGTAGGGTCTTTTCCTGATTTTACGGGCATAAATTTTTGAAGCTTTCCACAGTTTGGGATAGTGTTTAATACGAAGGATAGCATTGCAAATGTGCATGAGATGAATTACTGAAGCCGAAGGTAGCTCTTTTATCATTTTACCGGTAATTTTATCTTGACCATGTGATTTTTTGGGTTTAAATCTTTGTAAATTGCTTGGAATATGTCCTTCTTTTTAATTTTAAGCGTTAATAGACAAGGTTGAAAAGTTAATTTTGGTAGGACTGTAAAGAGGGTGGATTGGGTGTAAAGACACTTTTTAGGTGGTCTGCAAAAGCCAAACCCTTCTCACAGTTGCTTCTAGCCCAATTACCGTCACTCAAACGGATGGGGGAATCAGTGAGAATTGGCCGATGTGAGTTTTTTGCTGATTTCCACAAAGGGTAGTCTGACGCTTTACCAGGTGTTAATTTCGCTATGTGCTCTTCTAACTCTTTGTTGTTTTTAATTTTTAAGGCTTGCTTTAACTTTCGAGTATAGTTTGATTGCTTGCATACCCTTGTGCAGGTGACTGAGCTGAGAGCTAATGAGAGCAGCTGGTTGAATTTTTCCAGTGCTGAGTCTACATCGTGTCCATTTCTTAATACAGTACTTAGAGGAAGATGGGAATTTATATATTACTTAAATTTCAACCAGTCTATTTTCTTTCTAACGCAATTGCCTTGGGGGCTTGGTGATTTTATAGATATTATCGTGGGTGAGTGGTCAGATGATAGATCATAATTACACTCTGTGGAGATATTTTCCATCTGCAAACCTTTGGCGACTCCAAAGTCTATGAGATCGGGTATTTTCCTCTTGTCCGTCGGCCAATATGTCGGTTGACCATTTGAAATAACATCGTAGCCGTGGTTAGTGATGATTGAACATAGTCATCTGCCTTTTGGAGTTATTAATCGGGAGCCCCAGTGGATGTGTTTGGCGTTGAAATCGCCAGCAACCAAGAATTTGCTACCAAGAGTTGAGAAAAATTCTTTATATTGCTGTTCAGTAATACTGTATCGTGGGGGACAATATATCGCAGATATTACTAGCTTAGAGATGTACTCTTCTAGTCATATAGATGTTGCTTGCAAGTAGACTCCACAGAAATCTTCGGGAACATGATGTTTTATTCTGCTTTTTATCAATATGGCAGTTTCTCCGCATGCCTTACCAAGCGGATGATTTGTGGTGTACAATTTGTAATGTGGTATTCGGTAGCAATTTTTGTCAGTGAAATGGGTCTCAGATATCATCATTATGTCGATCTGGTTGGATTCAAGGAATTGAATTAGCTCCAAACGGTGCTGGCTTAAGCCGTTGGTGTCCAGTGGTATATCTTGAGACGACTCATGGTATTGATGGTCTTGATAGCAATGTTTGGAGTAACATAGATTGATTTTTTATCATTTCTTGCATCATTGTTTGCATTGAGTTCATGAATTGGTTCATATTCTGAATTAAAGTTTGAAGCAAATGTTCAAGGGTACTTGGCTGTTGGGTGGGCAGTGAGTGCTTCTGCTCATTATTTACATTGCTTTGTTGGTGTGGGTTTTGTTTTAACACGCTAGCGTATGAATTGGTTTGACTCTTGTTTGGGATTGCAGAGAAGAATTGTGTTGCATCAATATTTTGTCTCTTACTTGAGTTGGCTATCTGAGTTTGCTCAACTGGTTTTAGAGTTTGATTGCTAACGGAGAAATTTAGCTTTAGGGTTGTATATACTGGGCAACCTCTATAATTTGCGGTGTGATTACCTCCAAAATTGCTGCATTTTTTCATGCTAGCATCGCCTTTAGATTTTGGGCATATGTTTGATTTATGGAGATGTCCACAAATAACACAAACAGCTGGCAGGGTACAATATGTCTTAGTATGTCCATATTCTTGGCAGTTGCTGCACTGGGGAGGTCCAGTTCTCTTATGGGGTTCTTCGATTGTGATTTTGCGATGCAACAAAAATATCGAATTTTATATATGGGGTGTACTTCACCTTTTTTTAGGGGTTTTGTTTCAGGCTGAAGCTCAAGACGATATAACGGTTGAGGTATATTGCTCTTGTTGAGAATGTTGAATACTGTTTTGGCTTGAAACCCTTCTTCCTGAAGGGCAAGTTTGATTTCGTTAATATCAACGTTGGGTTCGACGCCTTTGAGTACAACGATTAAGCCCTTACTACTTTTTAGCTGATATGTGTAGTAATTCTTTTTTCCAGCATCAAATTCCGCAAGTACTTTGCGTTAATGAGTTGCGCTGTAGATTTGCACTTTCGTTTCCTCAATTTGGCCTTTGCGAATAGGAACAACATGAAAATTCTTTGGTCCTATAAGACTTGTAATTCTAGAAATCAACTTATCTGAGTTGCGTTCTCTTAAGAAAATGGGTGGGGGTTTGAAATTTTTCTTGGAGATAATATTTTCGTCACTTTCATCACCTGAAAGCAGAGTGTATCTATTTTCCGAACTAATAGGGGCACTGTTCTGCTTTTGAATTTTTGTTGAATTCATTTGTTTTGAATTTTGTGGACTCCTTTTTCGCTTTACTACAGTAATATAGCGATCAATTCCAGTTTGAACAGCAACTGGTTCTTTATTAGTCATCGCACTAGTTGCTTTTACTACTGGGTCATGCACTTCAGTAGAAAGACCGTTATTTGTTTGCTTTGATGTTGTAGCTGTTGGTGTTACAGCAGGAGAAGCGCATTGTACACTCCACGGTATAGAGGGAAATAGTAAATTACGAGAGAACAAATGATTTTTTTTGTCTGTATTTATTGTTGTTGCAAAATTTGATGTAGTGTTAGAGTGAGGAATATGTGCAGGCAAAAGATTTGCACTGTTACTTTCACTTGTGCAGTGTGTATCAACTGACTTTTTTTTATAATGCACTTATCGGGGGGTTTGCGCGGGTGATTGCAAATTATTGTTTACACACACATTAACAGGAGATTGCCGTTGCCGGAGAGGAGAGCGCTGAACACTCATACTACAAACAAAATGTTTGCAAACGATATTATTATTTTTTTTTCTTTGATTTTATTGTTCTTTTTGCTTATTTGTATAAGCAATAAAAAACCACAGAATTAACTCCTTGTGTTTACTTAGCGTCTTTTCGCAATATTTTTAATTTTTTAAACCGAAATCAATCACTTTTCCGACTCTATCAAAGGAGAGATGCAAAACACGTCCACTCTTATTGGTGACTATCACGTTAAAATCACGTTAAAAAAGTGATGTCACACTTGTGACATCACTTTTTCTCAGCTTTGTCACAGAGTTCTTTAAGAAGCTTTTTTATGGCTTTTTTATGCAAGGTGAGTACCGTTCGAAAGAAAAATCTTATCGATATTAAATTTGTTATGCATCAGCCGGAGATTGAACCACGACGTACAGATCAGAAGGCGAACACACTAACCACTGAGCTACGGCACCCATATATACATACATATATTTATATATATATATATATATATATATATATATATATATATATATATATATTTATATATATATATATATATATATATATATATATATATATATATGTATACATATATATATAAATATATATGTATATATATATATATATATATATATATATATGTCACTTACAGCCCCGAAGGGCTCATTGGCCGAGCTTCTCTTCCAATACTGTTTGCGTGTTAAATTTTGGACAGTATTAGAAGGAACCTACTTATTTTAGCCGGTTCCGAACGGCAGAACTCTTGCGACATCACTTTTTCTGAGCTTTGTCACAGAGTTCTTTCGGAAGCTTTTCATGGCAAATTGTTACTGACGGAAGAATTGCCAATTGCTTGCCGACAGGTGGGTACCGTTCCAAAATAATAGCACATGCTAAAAACAACTTTTAAGTTAACACTATTCTCAAATTGATATAAACGGGTGGGAGAGCCACATATGTACATTGAGAAAGAGTATATATAGATGACATGACTCCTATATTCGCATGTGCAGAGACAATTGGAAAATATTATCTGTACGCGTTAGTAAGAGTATTGTGAGTGCATACTATATATGTATTTTATGATATGTTAAAGTAGAATCTTTTGGGAAATTATTTTTATGAACGTATGTTACATATAAATAAATACACTAACGATATTGCATAAATGAATTTATGTGCAAGTATGAATGAACATAAATTTAGAATCGAAAACGAACAACAAAGAAACAATAATCCACGCATCAATTTAACAGAATACATGCATATATGTGTAGATAGCAACCTCCATCTTTCTCTATTCTCCATTTAATACATTTTCAAACATTTTTCATTCTTCTATTGTTATCGCCTGTGGGAGCAGTCCCACACATATGCATATAGTACGTAATCGTATGCACGTAGTGCAGTGTGCTGTGTTTAGAGATTCATCACTGACTTTATTGTGGGTCATCAATCTTATCACATGAAACCTGTAAATATGCTGCTAGTTACAATATTTATAGAAACGTATTATTTTGCTTGTGTATGATAACGTGTGGCATTGTGATGCAACAATATTCGCGTAGCAAGTAATTTTCTTTTAGAATATGTATGTTGTATGTGTATGAAAAAGAAAACAGATATGCATGCATTTATTCTACAAATCTTCTTTTATTTTTTCCCGCATTCCATTAAATAATATTTTATTTATTGCCACTAAGCAATTTAATAAATGTATTTTCAAAGGAACACCGCTAAAAAAATACGCATTAATCCGCTTCACAAATAAGAATTCATAAACACAAAGAATGAGCATATCTAAATCCGGCTCGAAGCAACGGAAGGATTTTAACTAAATGTTTAAAATTTCGTTTTAATATGCGCATATATAGTATGTGTTTATCTGTATAAGGTTTAAATGTAATTTGTATTGTTTGAAAAACAACGTTTGTTGTAATATGTTTAAATACACACCGTTTATATTTTGTAATACCCGCAATTTAATGTTTAGTTGAATGTTTTATATTTTAACATAAGCCGATCCGCACTTCCCCCGCCGCAGTAAAGCAATAGATAACTAATGATAGATATTTGAAAATTTTTTTGATACAATTTAAGTTCAACGTCAGTAGCTAACGATATTTTGTAGACAATTTTTATTTATTTTAAGTTAGCGCCTTAGCCTCTGAGAATTCATGTAAAATATTGCCGTTAATGCTTTTTTGATACATCCAAAATCAAATATATAGTCTTTCATTACCGTTTCATTCAATAGTAAAAAACTAAGTAAATACAGTGATTTAAAATATAAGTTTTAAAAATTTAAAAGGAGATTGAGTACGAAAAAATATTCATAAAATAGGAAATAGGAATTTGTTGTTCATGTAACTTGTCGGGTTTGACTTCTATAACAGTTTGCCTAGATCTTGATATGTAGATTGAATAACGCCCTTAAAAAATATTTGTTCAGTTGGATTACATGTTAAGCTCCGAAGAAGGTAATAACCTTACTTCAATGATAAACTATGTAATTGCATGCATAACGATCTATAGATATCCATTTAACGGCGTTCACTTCCATGTTAGATGCTAGTGCCATAAAACCACTGTTTTTCCCAAGTCCAAGCCCAATAAAATTTACGTGTTCAACTTTTTAACTGATTTATACTTTACTCGTGGGTGCCGTAGCTCAGTGGTTAGTGTGTTCGCCTTCTGATCTGTAGGTCGTGGTTCAATACCCGGCTGATGCATAACAAATTTTATATCGAAAAGATTTTTCTTTCGAATGGTACCCACCTGTCGGCAAGCAATTGGCAATTCTTCCGACAGTAACAACTTGCCATGAAAAAGCTTCTAAAAAAAGAACTCTGTGACAAAGCTCAGAAAAAGTGATGTCACAAGTGTTCTGCCGTTCGGAACCGGCTAAAATAAGTAGGTCCATTCTAATACTGTCCAAAATTTAAGACGCACAACAGTAATAGAAGAGAAGCTCGGCCAATGAGCCCTTTGGGGCTTTAAGTGCCACATATTTATTTTTTTATACTTTACTCGCAAAATATAAAACTAAAATTTTGGTTTATAATGCAATTCTCATTGCAGAATTCATATACAGTGCCTCCCAATAGGTATAAGAGGATTTTGACAGCTTATGAGGCCATATTTGTTTTTTAATTTTTGGCATTTAATGCTCTTTGTGTTAAATACATTTCATACATTTCATCATGAACAAATTGATTTTATCACAACGTTTGGAAATCGTCCAAAAATTTATTTAAGAGCCCTTCTGCGTTCTTAAAAAAATCTCCATTACTGTGAATGACGAGCATTATCGGAGCATGTTAACGGATTTTTTATTTCCGGAAATTGATGAAATCAAGTCGGACGACATTTATTTTACGATGGATCTTTTGCGCTGAAAATTCTATGACTCGATAATTTCAAGGCATGGCCCCAACAATTGGCCGCTGGACTATTTTTTGTTCTTGCACTCAACATACAAGCCACAATAACCGCCATACAACACGAAGTGCAAAAAGAGCTGTGGTGGCCATTTAAACGATTTATTGTTTAAATCGTAAATGGTATAAAATATACCATCTAATAAAATTTGCCGTTTTATTTTAATTTCAAATTCTGTCGTTCTTTATGAAAACCCTTTATTGGAAAATGGGCGTGCTTGAATAAAAACCATTCCTACTTGTCCTACTGGTGCCGTAGCTCAGTGGTTAGTGTGTTCGCCTTCTGATCTGTGGGTCGTGGTTCAATCCCCGGCTGACGCATAACAAATTTAATATCGATAAGATTTTTCTTTCGAACCCACCTGTCGGCAAGCAATTGGCAATTCTGTCGACAGTAACAACTTGCCAAGAAAAAGCTTCTAAAAGAACTCTGTGACAAAGCCCAGAAAAAGTGATGTCACAAGGGTTCTGCCGTTCGGATCCGTCTAAAATAAGTAGGTCCCTTCTAATACTATTCAAAATTAATACGCACAACAGTAATGGAAGAGAAGCTCGGCCAATGAGTCCTTTGGGGCTTTAAGTGCAACATATTTATTTTTTTTATGTATGTTTTCACACTTAACTTGAGTAAGTATAACGCTATCCTTGTCACATAATGTACATATTTGAAAATGATCGGAATCGCATCAAACCACAATAACCTCCATACAAAGCTATGTTGTTGAATATGTTTTTTTATACTTTACTGGTGAAAATATTATGTACGTATGACTAGATTCGCTAATGAATGAATGAGTTAAAAAGTGTGCACTGTTAGCCCTGGAATGGTAAAGTTATTTTTTATATGCTAAAGGTAAACTAAAATTTACTTTTATTTTATACAAGAGGCAAAAAGCTTAAGCTTGTGTTTCTCATAAATGTTTTCTTACATTTTTTGCACCATAACTTAGTCATATAGCGTTTTAGGTATTGAAAAAATCCACAATTTTTGTTTGGTCCTTCGTCGTCATTTCTATTATTGTCCTAGTTGATTTTAGCCTTAACACAAGTTGTCGTTGTTTTCTTTTGGTATATTTGCGTATTTAATCTTTTGCTCAGCCACGCCTTTGCAAGTATTGTGTGAAGCTACATAAGATAATCTCTACGGCTTAATAATTTCTTGACTAAACGTATTATGAATGTAAATCGGATAACTGGTTATAAATACTATGTTCAAAATTCCGAAGACGAAGTTTTTTTCGTTTGCCGCAAAAAAAAAAAAAAAATTACGTCATGCTCACGTCGTTTAATGTCCGCTCAACTTTAAAGCACAATTCCAACTATCGTTATTGCAAAATAGAATCGTATATGAGAGAAATGGAGAGCAAAAAGTTTTTCTATTTTCTATCGGGTCTAGTGTTCGCTGAATCGACAAAGGTCACACTTCCAGGGTTAAATAACTCGAGTCTTAAGTCATTAGAGGACACAAGCAAATGTATCGGAAAAAAATTATCATACTGTCGGCCTGGGCGGACCGAATTCTACCCTGCACATGTAGTTTGGACATATGACTTTTCAATTTTTTCAAATTAAATGGCATCATGCAAATTTTAAGAAATTTTTTCTAAAGCCTTTTTTTATACTTCAATTTTCAATCATAATTTTATTAAAATGTTTATTCAAATGTAAAATAGTTTATATATGTATTTAATCAAGTTTTAAATAATAAATGTTAACAGATGGTTGCCGTAGCTCAGTGGTTAGTGTGTTGGCCTCTGTCTGTAGGTTGTGGGTTCAATCCTCGGCTGAAGCATAACAAATTTCATATCGAAAAGATTTTTCTTTCGATCGGTACCCACCTGTCGGCAAGCAATTGGCAATTATTCCGACAGTAACAATTTGCATGGAAAAGCTTCTTCTCTGTGACAAAGCTTAGAAAAAGTGTTATCGCAAGAGTTCTGCCGTTTGGAACCGAAGAAGACTAAACGTGAAATTCCTTTATAATTTCGACGATGCTCTGATATTGTGTTGTTCTTTCAATGGAGCCTATATAACTTTGATCATTATAAAAAATTGTGTGTGGATAGCCAAAGCAAACTCCCAAAGCAGCGACTGTTTTAACAATTTGAGACAGACATCACAAACATTCAAATACATCTTCACCCCAACGTAGATAACTGATAATACGTCAATTGATCAAAATTTACTGAAAGTATGCTAAATCGCATTTTCGATATAATTACATGTAATGGAGACAAAATGAAATATTAAGTAACGTTTTTTCATTAGTTTTGTTAGTTTTTTGATATTATTTATAGCATTAGGCTAAACGAAATGCACCATTATATTGCATTATATTACTATTATAGTTCAATTCGAAGTAACGGATGATTACACAGAAACAAAAGTGGCTGCTGAATTAGTTGTATTAGAAACAACTACTACTGTCGACCTAGAGCCGCTAATATTATTGAAATTTTGAATAAAATTTGAAATGGAGTATATTGTATAACATTTTTCCTCAGTTTACAAATAGGGAGTTTTCTTTTTGACAAATTGACACAAAAATATTATTGTTGTTGTTTCGAAATTTGTTTAGGCATAATAGAAAAATTGTGTTGAACTACATATGAAAAAAACAAATTTTTGAAGTAAAACTTCTTAGGCGACGGTGTCGCAATTGGAGTGTGAAATTTTTAAAGCTAATTTCGTTGCATGAGTAGGAAGGAACATATAGAGCATAGAGAAAGGAAAAATTAAAAAGAAATCAACGTATGCACAACGTATGTGTGCGTGTTGAGAGAGAAAGAGCAACCAATGAATAATAAACGAATAATAACGATTAATGCCAGAGTAAAATATTAGGCAATTATCATACAATACAGTACGTATGTACAACGATATAAAAGCGATAGAGTGTACGTTCACATCCAAAAATAGCAGTCAAAGATGTTCGCAGTCAGACACAAACTGAAAATATTATTCTTTTCGTGTTATTAAGCGCTCACATCTACATGCAATAAAGTGTTGTCAGGACTTCAAAAATAAACAATCTATATTCTATAACCCATATTTTGCTTTTAACATGTATGCATAAAAGTTTAACAATCGAGACATACATTAGGTACAAATATATGAGAATATATTTTCATAAAACTATTAATTAATATATATTATTAAAAGCATTAAATCAAACCCTTTCATTTTAAAAGTAAATAATTATGTGAATTTAGAAGAGGAGAGTGGCAAACTATTTAAACATTAAAAAAAAACAGCTTATTGCCGAAAAATTCAAAATTATGTTATTCCATAGTAGATTATATCTCACATGTTACTATTTCCTCTTTATCAAATGAATTGGACTAACTATTATTGATTGATATACATGACGAGGTTCTTACACCCTTATGAGCTGGGTTGCATTTCATTGTTAAAAGGTATTGTAGCTGTGTCGAATGTGCAATAAGGTCATGTTTTGGTTGCAATTTGCAATCTCGAATCTTTTGTCAGCAAGCCAATAACACGAATTTTTTGCTTGAATATCCTGTAATAGAAACAAATATTCTGCGCAACACAGCTGACTACTTAACAGAAGAGAATGATAATTTTTTTTTTTTTTTTTTTTTTTTTAACAAGCTTTTTTATTGAATCTTTCTAAAATTACTTAGAAACTAACAATATGTAATCAAATCTTACAAACTAAATAAAATTATGTGATATTCCCAACGTTCCATCACAATTTGTTGAGTCACGAGGTATAGCAATTTCACAGCATATTCAGTGTGTCTTTTCTTTTTAATCGACGATGCCCCGTGCTCAGCAACAATTGCCTAGCAAGGGGATTCGGATGACTGTGTAATTTTTGAATGTAGCTTCTGCAAGACATTGCAACTTCCTCAGAAATTGTGGGTACATTTAAATCTCGATGGATGTTAACGTTCCTCATATACCAAGGCGCGTTTACAATAATTCGCAGACACTTGGATTGTATTCGCTGCAATTTTTCGATATTTGAGGGAGATGCGGTGCCCCAAAACTGAATACCATAAGTCCAGATTGGCTTCAGGATTGCTTTATATAATAGCACTTTGTATTCGAGATTCAACTTTGATCTATTGTGTATCAGCCACCATAACTGATTAATTTTAAGCTTGATCTGAGTTTTCTTTGCCTCTATGTGATTTTTCCAGGTCAGCCTTCTGTCGAGGTGAATACCCAAGTACTTTGTTGAGGAACATTGTGGAACTGATTGGCCATTAATTTTAAGTGGGGGACATGTATCTGGCCTTAGCGTGAAGGTTACATGTACGCTCTTTGATTCATTGACTTTTATACGCCATTTTGCTAGCCAGATTTCGAGAGAATCGATATGAGTCTGCAGGAGTTTAGTAGCTTCTATGGGGTTAGAGCGAGAGCACAATATTGCCGTATCATCTGCAAAGGTCGATATAAATGTATGGTTATTGCTGGGCATATCTGTAGTGTATAAGAGATACAGTAAGGGGCCCAAAACGCTTCCTTGAGGAACGCCAGCGTGAATATCCAATGGATTTGTTGTGTAATCCTTGTGATATACAAGAAATTGTCTTTTCGTGAGGTAGCTACTAAGCAATGAGGAGACATTTGCAGGCAGTAAAAGTTTGAGTTTGTAAATAAGGCCATCGTGCCATACTTTATCGAAAGCTTGAGTGATATCAAGAAAGACAGCTGAGCAATACTTTTTTTCTTCAAAAGTGTTCCTTATCAGAGTTACAATGCGGTGGACTTGTTCTATTGTGCCGTGCTGTTTTCTAAATCCAAACTGATGTTGAGGAATCAGTTGGTTGAGATTAATAAATGGAGTTATATTCATGACAAGTAGCTTTTCGAATACTTTAGAAAGTAGAGGCAGGAGGCTGATAGGTCTGTACGATGCAACTTTTGTAGGGTCTTTTCCTGGTTTTGCTATCATAATAATTTTTGAAGTTTTCCAGCATTTGGGGTAGTGTTTAATACGAAGGATAGCATTGAAAATGTGCATGAGATGAATTACTGAAGCCGGAGGTAGCTCTTTTATCATTTTACCGGTAATTTTATCTGGACCAGGTGATTTTTTTGGGTTTAAATCTTTATAAATTGCTTTGAATATGTCCTTTTTTTTTATTTTGAGCGTTATTGAGCATGGTTGAGAAGTTAATTTTAGTAATGAGGACTGTGAAGAGGGTGGATTGGGTGTAAACACACTTTTTAGGTGGTTTGCAAAAGCCAAACCCTTCTCACAGTTGCTTCTAGCCCAATTACCGTCACTCAAACGGATGGGGGAATCAGTGAGAATTGGCCGATTTGAGTTTTTTGCTGATTTCCACAAAGAGTAGTCTGACGCTTCACCAGGTGTTAATTTCGCTATGTGCTCTTCTAACTCTTTGTTGTTTTTATTTTTTAAGGCTTGCTTTAACTTTCGAGTGCAGTGCTGTAGCTGTGTTTTCAGATTCGGTGATCTGAATTCTTGCCATTGTCTTCGGAGTCTTCTTTTCTGTCTTACTAGCAATTCAATATCGGCTGGTGTGTATGGGCTATAGTTTGATTGCTTGCATACCTTTGTGCAGGTGGCTGAGCTGAGAGCTAATGAGAGCAGCTGGTTGAATTTTTCGAGTGCTGAGTCTACATCGTGTCCATTTCTTAATACAGTACTCAGAGGAAGATGGGAATTTATATATTTCTTGAATTTTAACCAGTCTATTTTCTTTCTAACACAATTACCTTGGGGGCTTGGTGATTTTATAGATATTACCGTGGGTGAGTGGTCAGATGATAGATCATAATTACACTCTGTGGAGATATTTTCCATCTGCAAACCTTTGGCGACTCCAAAGTCTATGAGATCGGGTATTTTCCTCTTGTCCGTCGGCCAATATGTCGGTTGACCATTTGAAATAACATCGTAGCCGTGGTTAGTGATGATTGAACATAGTCTTCTGCCTTTTGGAGTTATTAAGCGGGAGCCCCAGTGAGTGTGTTTGGCGTTGAAATCGCCAGCAACCAGGAATTTGCTACCAAGAGTTGAGAAAAATTCTTTATATTGCTGTTCGGTAATACTGTATCTTGGGGGACAGTATATCGCAGATATTACTAGCTTAGAGATGTATTCTTCCAGACATATAGATGTTAATCACACTTACCATTTTCATGATCAAATTTCATAATATATATGTTATAAACTAAAAAAAAATTAATATACGTGAAGTATATTTTAATAAATAACTAAACACGATAATAGTTTTGATTAATTAAAAAAAAAAACTAAACTTTTTTAGTTAAGTTTTTATTCATTTATAAAAGTCTAAGCTGGTAACCTTGTAAACATATAGAGCGATCAGCTGACACGTTTTTACGTAAAAAATCAAATTGCTGTTGATTCTCTCCGCTACGAGCAACGTCTACGTCACCGTCATACGTTGGTGAGTTTTCGTTAACACGACATTCCCATAAGATAGGTCGTGTCAGCTGACACGTTCTACGTTTTTACGTCGGTGGCTAGTTGCAGCATAAAATGAAAAATTGAGAGCGAGAGCAAGAGCGTAAGAACTGACCGAAAAGATCACAAGACATTTGGCTATCGACACCAAATTACGAGATCACAGTAAGGGTTGCGTTGAGCATTTTTTTACAATGTATTTTAGGAGCAAAATTTGATACTTTTAGAGGAAAAAAGTATCGAATATGCGTAATAGCAACACTTACCGCAGGCTACTTAAATTTTTTTTATTCATCATTATATATGTACATCTTTTCTAAATTAAATGTAAGTTATTTTTTATAAAGGCGTTTTAAAATTTAAAGCAAAAACCACTTACATTTAATTTACACTTTTTTATAAAGTCGTTTTAGGTGTGTGTGAGTTCGCCTAAATTGGTGTCTAAATTGTGACTTCCTAAATTATTGGAATATGGCAGTGAATAGTGAATAGTAAATTTAGGAAATTTTCAAGCAACCTTCTCATACCTAAATAATAGTTGCGAAAAAATTCAAACTGTATTACCACAGAACAGTAAAATTCGATCAGCGTAATTTTTCGTTTTGAAACTGAACAAAATAAATATTTAAAATATTAAGAAAGTGGGAAAAGAGAAGCCATATTTCTTTATTTTATAAAACGAAAATTTTCAAATTGCTGGTTTTTTGTTTGTTTCTCGATTTAGGAAATGTAAAATTTTGAAACGAACTCGCACACTTTGGTCAATTATCTTTCCGATTTCGAAACAGTGGTGTAATGTTCAGGTGTCATATTCAGGACAAGTAGATTTGAATCGATGTGATTAGATGAAGTAAATTCGTATTGAAAATAGAATTATATTTTTAGTATATTAAACAAACCAAACAAGCCTATGCAAACCAAATAAAAGAAATTGATCCTTAAATAAAGCGCTCGCGTAAAACCAGGTCATGTGCGGTAAAGTCCTGGCATTTGGGTAGATTAATCCAAATGCCAGGACTTTACCGCACATGACCTGGTTTTACGCAAGCGCTTTATTTTTTGCAAATTAATAACAAACCGTAAGTGCTTTCATATTACTAGTCTATTTTTTTCTCGCCAAAAATTACAATTAATTGCATATTCATTACCGTGATAATCACCAATAAGAGTGGACGGGTTTTGGATCTCTCCTTAGATAGAGTCGAAAGAGTGATTGATTTCGGTTTATAAAATTAAATATATTGCGAAAAGACGCTAAATAAACTCGAGCAGTTATTTCTGTGGTTTTTTATTGCTTATACAGATAAGCAGAAAGAACAATAAAATCAAAGAAAAAAATAATAATAATAATAATATAGTTTGCAAACATTTTGTTTGTAATATGAGTGTTCAGCGCTCTCCTCTCCGGCAACGGCAATCGCCTGTTAATGTGTGTGTAAACAATAATTTGCAATCACCCGCGCAAACCCCCCGATAAGTGCATTATAAAAAAAGTCAGTTGATACACACTGCACAAGTGAAAGTAACAGTGCAAATCTTTTGCCTGCACATATTCCTCACTCTAACACTACATCAAATTTTGCAACAACAATAAATACAGACAAAAAAAATCATTTGTTCTCTCTTAATATACTATCTCCCTCTATACCGTGGAGTGTACAATGCGCTTCTCCTGCTGTAACACCAACAGTTACAACATCAAAGCAAACAAATAACGGTCTTTCTACTGAAGTGCATGACCCAGTAGTAAAAGCAACTAGTGCGATGACTAATAAAGAACCAGTTGCTGTTCAAACTGGAATTGATCGCTATATTACTGTAGTAAAGCGAAAAAGAAGTCTCCAAAATTCAAAACAAATGAATTCAACCAAAATTCTGAAGCAAAACACTGCCCCTATTAGTTCGGAAAATAGATACGCTCTGCTTTCAGGTGATGAAAGTGACGAAAATATTATCTCCAAGAAAAATTTCAAACCCCCACCCATTTTCTTAAGAGAACACAACTCAGATAAGTTGATTTCTAGAATTACAAGTCTTATAGGACCAAAGAATTTCCACGTTATTCCTATTCGCAAAGGCCAAATTGAGGAAACGAAAGTGCAAATCTACAGCGAAACTCATTATCGCAAAGTAATCGCGGAACTTGATGCTGTAAAAAAGAATTACTACACATATCAGCTAAAAAGTAGTAAGGGCTTAATCGTTGTACTCAAAGGCGTCGAACCCAACGTTGATATTAACGAAATCAAACTTGCCCTTCAAGAAGAAGGGTTTCAAGGCAAAACAGTATTCAACATTCTCAACAAGAGCAATATACCTCAACCGTTATATCGTATTGAGCTTCAGCCTGAAAAAAAAACCCCTAAAAAATGATGAAGTACACCCCATATATAAAATTCGATATTTTTGTTGCATCGCAAAATCACAATCGAAGAACCCCATAAGAGAACTGGACCTCCTCAGTGCAGCAACTGCCAAGAATATGGACATACTAAGACATATTGTACCCTGCCAGCTGTTTGTGTTATTTGTGGACATCTCCATAAATCAAACATATGCCCAAAATCTAAAGGCGATGCTAGCATGAAAAAATGCAGCAATTTTGGAGGTAATCACACTGCAAATTATAGAGGTTGTCTAGTATATACAACCCTAAAGCTAAATTTCTCCGCTAGCAATTAACCTCTAAAACCAGTTGAGCAAACTCAGATAGCCAACTCAAGTAAGAGACAACATATTGATGCAACACAATTCTTCTCTGCAATCCCGAACAAGAATCAAACCAATTCATACGCTAGCGTGTTAAAACAAAACCCACACCAACAAAGCAATGTAAATAATGAGCAGAAACACTCACTGCCCACCCAACAGCCAAGTACCCTTGAACATTTGCTTTAAACATTAATTCAGAATATGAACCAATTCATGAACTCAATGCAAACAATAATGCAAGAAATGATGAAAAATCAATCGATGTTACTCCAAACATTGCTATCAAGACCATCAATACCATGAGTCGTCTCAAGATATACCACTGGACACCAACGGCTTAAGCCATACACACCAGCCGACATTGAATTGCTAGTAAGACAGAAAGGAAGACTCCGAAGACGATGGCAAGAATTCAGATCACCGAATCTGAAAACACAGCTACAGCACTGCACTCGAAAGTTAAAGCAAGCCTTAAAAAATAAAAACAACATTGAGTTAGAAGAGCACATAGCGAAATTAACACCTGGTGAAGCGTCAGACTACTCTTTGTGGAAATCAGCAAAAAACTCAAATCGGCCAATTCTCACTGATTCCCCCATCCGATTGAGTGACGGTAATTGGGCTAGAAGCAACTGTGAGAAGGGTTTGGCTTTTGCAAACCACCTAAAAAGTGTGTTTACACCCAATCCACCCTCTTTACAGTCCTCATTACCAAAATTAACTTCTCAACCTTCCTCAATAACGCTCAAAATTAAAAAAAAGTATATATTCAAAGCAATTTATAAAGATTTAAACCCAAAAAAATCACCTGGTCCAGATAAAATTACCCGTAAAATGATAAAAGAGCTACCTCCGGCTTCAGTAATTCATCTCATGCACATTTTCAATGCTATCCTTCGTATTAAACACTATCCCAAACGGTGGAAAACTTCAAAAATTTATTATGATAGCAAAATCAGGAAAAGACCCTACAAAAGTTGTATCGTACAGATCTATCAGCCTCAAGGAAGCGTTTTGGGCTCCTTACTGAATCTCTTATACAGTGGCTCACAGCTTATTTCGTACAGTGTATATATTTTTATGTAAATGGCTGTAACATCGAAACTAAAAAACTTATCGATAAGTTTTGAATGTAGATGTCTGTGTATGTGTTTAGTAAACCTAATAAGAAAACGGGGAACCCCAAAAATTGTTCTTTTTGTCATGCAAGAAAGAAAAACTATTGATCAGCTGATTTTCAGCTCACATCTTATTTCGTACACAAACTTCAATGTAAGTAAGTTTCATTCTGCCGCGCAGTTACAAAGTTTTTTTGAATTGTATGAGTTTTTGGATCTTTTTAACTATTATAACAATTTTTATTATTATTATTTTAAATAGTTAAAGTGCTGTAAATTAAACATTTAGCGTTATGGGTCGTCGTACAACGATGGAACAGCGTAAACTGGTAATTAACCATTTTAGGAAAGGTCAGAGTGTGCGAAAAATTGCTGAAATGACAAATTTAAGTGCCTCAACTGTCCAATACATCATTCAACGCTTCGTTCGCGAAAATCGGTTGGAGAACAAGGGCAGAGAAGCACCTAATAAGATTTTCAACGCATCAGACGAGCGTTATATTGTACGAAAAATTAAGAAAAATCCAAAGTTATCCGCTCCGAAGTTGGCTGCAGAGGTTCAGCGTGAAATAGGAAATCATCCAGTGCTGAAACTGTCCGACGTGTGCTGCGCAATCATGACTTGAACGGTCGAGTAGCCCGAAAGAAACCATTCATTTCAAAAATGAATATACAACGCCGACTTGACTCCGCCAAAGAGCATATTATTAAGACTCCTGCGTTCTGGAATACCGTTATTTTCGCGGATGAGTCTAAGTTTAATATTTTTGGTTCGGACGGAATGTCATATGTTTGGCGTAAAGCGAATACCGAGCTAAACAAGGAGAACCTTAAGCCCACAGTGAAGCATGGTGGCGGTAGCGTGATGGTTTGGGCCTGTATGTCAGCAGCCGGAGTAGGTGAATTGGTTTTTATTGAGGGGACAATGGACAAAATGAAGTACCTCGAGATTCTGAAAAACAATTTACTTCAAAGTGCAGACAAACTGGATTTGCGGGATGAATTTCGGTACTACCAAGATAATGACCCAAAACATAAATCTGGGATTGTGCAATCTTGTCTTATTTGGAACTGCCCACACTTGATGTCTCCACCACCACAGTCACCTGACATGAATGTGATTGAAAATCTTTGGTCTATTTTGGACAATAAAATAAGAACACACAAGATTTCTAATAAGCAAGACCTAAAGAAGGTACTGATGGAGGAATGGAAAAAAATCACACCAGACATCACTCAAAAATTGGTGGATTCAATGCCAAATAGACTCCAGGCTATCATTAACGCTAAGGGATGTCATACTAAATATTAAAATCAACTTACTTTGTTTTTAGTTTGAACTTAAAGAGACTGTACGAAATAAGCTGTGACATGAATTTTCCTATTTTATTCTTATTTTATTTTTTTATAGTGTCAAACACTAAAATTTTGAAAAAGTAAATTTTGGAAAATAAAAAACAAACCTTCCTTTCAAAAATGGCATTTATATTTTGTTCAAATTTTTGCTATATTAGGAATTACGACTGCAGCAATTTTTAAACTGTCACTGTACGAAATAAGCTGGGAGCCACTGTACATTTCAGATATGTCCAACAATAACTATGCATTCATATCCACCTTTGCTGATGATACGGCAATATTGTACTCTCGCTCTATCCCCATAGAAGCTACTAAACTCTTGCAGACCCATGTCGATTCTCTCGAAATCTGGTTAACAAAATGGCGCATAAAAGTTAATTAATCAAAGAGCGTACATGTAACCTTCACGCTAAGGCTAGATACATGTCCCCCGAATACAAAGTGCTATTATATATAGCAATCCTGAAGCCAATCTGGACTTATAGTATTCAGATATGGGCACCGCATCTCCCTCAAATATCGAAAAATGGCAGTGAATACATTCCAAGTGCCTGCGAATTATTGTAAACGCGCCTTGGTATATGAGGAACGTTAACATCCATCGAGATTTGAATGTACCCACTGTCTAGATCCCTTTTGACGAGCCATATCGTTAGTCCCTGAGAGAAGGAAATGAATGAAAGAAACCTAACATATAATGAATTAATAATACGTACTTTCACATGAATTTAAATTCATCATATTCGGTCCTTGACAAGTTTGTATCGAGGCCGTGCCATTCCGCGCTTTATTTCTTAACATACAGTATTTTTTCCAATTCGCCTATCACACAATATAAGTTGTAATAATTTTAAGTATAGATTAGTGCATGTGAATAAAGTATCAAATTGTACATATTGTGTTATTCTATGCTATAAAATAAACGGTGAAGTTATTTATTGGTCCTTCGAGTCGATTATAGAATCGGCCCCATATATAAATAAAACGAAACAAAGTGAAATAGTTATCAAGATATGATGTAAATAGCGAAAATTATGTACATAAAGTGAAGTGCAAAACATTAAAAAACATTTTTTTTTTTTTTTTTTTAAACAAACACAAATACATAATACATAATACAAAGACGATACATTAGATGGTTCAGTAAAAAACAAAAACAAAAAAGTGTATAAAAAAGCGGTAAAATAAAGTGTGCGGCCCAAACAAATTTTTTTTTAATCGAAATTTTTGCTATATATAAATTAAACCGTAAATAATTGGACATTTGGGGGGAAAAAATACAACGATAATAACAACACAGCAATATTGGGACAGCAGCATATCATTGACACAAACACCACCAGCCGAACAAACAGATAAGATCGTTTCTATATACATATATATATATATATATATATATATATATATATATATATATATATATATATATATATATATATATATATATATATATATATATATATATATATATATATATATATAAATAACATTTTCTACGTTTTATTTAATTAGCAAGTAACAATTTACATATTTTATTAACTAAGTATAATACATATTAGCACGACCGTTGACTCCCGACTGACTTAAGCTTAGCTTAAGGCAGCGAGTCGAACTCTTTTGATAGGAGAAAACGAACATACAGTTAGTTAAACATATGATAAGTATACATAGTATATATAGTATGTATGTCACTCCTCCCACCACAAGAAAATAGCAATATCCTTATTGCGTTTAGTACTACCATATTTTCATTTGACAAATTTAGCTTAAGTTATTATGAGTTACAAAAAGAAAATTAGTATTTATATTCGAATACAGTTTCAATTTCAGCACAAAAGACTTAAGTGACAAACTTAGGTTAATATTTAAACATTATTAGTTCAAGACTTCTTTTCGTATCTAAAAATAAATAAGTAAAAATTAATGCAACAGGTCCAAAGTGGTGTTTAAGTAATTCTGTATACAAAATTAGTAGCAATACAATATAATTGAAATGCAAATTTAATAATAATGTATTTATTGAGTAGTGTACAATAAACTGATTGATGGATTTTAGTAGTTTTTATTCTCTTGAAATTGTTTTTTTTTTTCGTTTAAATTGATTTTTGTATTTCCTTACTTTACGATTCTTAAATTTAATTATAAAATGTTCATTGTCGTTTTCAGCTTTGACTAATGCTACTTTTCTAAATGGATTTTTTGTTTTGTCGAGACGTTTTCTGGAATTTTCAGCATTGATTAAAGTAGTATCTATAGGGTTTTCTGTTCGTGTCTTATTCGCATTGTTTATTCTGTTTTCTTTTATAAATTGAGCATTAAACCTAGGAGATAAGTGATTGAAAAAGATGTTGTATGGGGTCTCACCGGTCGTAGAATGTATTATATTATGGTTGTACGTAAAAAGTGTTTGTTCGATTTGCATGTATTTTAATTCTTTATCGTCTGAGCTATTAATTATTCTGAGTTTTTCATTAAGTGTCTTGTGTAAACGTTCGATATCTGCAATGCCGGTTTTTCCTGTGGTTACTTCTATTTGAATATTTAACTGATCACACCACTGCTTAATGTTAATATTATTTATGCCTTGATCCTGATCGATTTTCAATATTTTTGGAGGTCCCATTGTATTAAAAATTTTTATTAGCGCTCTTTTTGTCTCTAACCAGTTCAATGTTTGTACTTCTTCAGCAGTTCCAAATTTAGAGTATAAATCAATACAAGTAAGATAATGTCTTTTCTCCCATTCCCAAAAATCGATTACAAATTTTTCCCTGGTTTCGTAAGCAGTTGGCGTGATTTTAAATGGCAGTTTGTGGGTAATGTGATCATATTTGCACCTATTGCAAAGTTCACATTCGTTAATAATTTTACTAATTTCTTTTAAGTAGTTCGGGTAATAGTATTTATTTTTGAAATGATTGGCAATCTTTTCTATCCCTTGATGAAGGCCTTCTAAATGAATTTCAAGAATTTTTGTTTTAAATTCGGGATAGCCGCTAATATTTTCGAGTTCTTTAGTTGCTCGCAATATTTTGTGTCGTCTATTATTGATTAGGGTTGTAAAAACGTTTTGAAATTTCAAGAAATCTGCATCATTAGGCATAAAAATGGTACAGTTTTTACCTATTAAAAATTCCTTTATTATATCTTTTATTTGATCAATGGTTAAGTCGATGTATTTAATCGTTGTTACATTATTTTTAAATATATTTTCTGTTTGAGAACTGTTTTCATTACTTTTAATCAATTTTAATTGTCGTTTAAATATATTTAGTGGCCTCTGTGAGATGGGAATATAAGATTCAGAATCTTCTGCTGCGGAATGAATAGTAGCGATATTAAGTGAAATATCGCCGAAATAGCAATCTTTAAGTTCAACACGCGATAACGCATCAGCTACGAGGTTTTCATTTCCTGGTATGTATTTGATGTCAAAATCAAACTCGTTAAGTTTCCACTTCCACCTTTGCAATTTAGCGTTTGGTTCCTTCAAATTGTGGAGCCATTGAAGAGGCCTATGGTCACTATTTATGACAAATTTTCTACCATATAAATATGGGCGAAAGTATTTGGTTGCCCAAACGATAGCCAGCAGCTCTTTTTCCGTTGTGGAGTAATGTAACTCGTGCTCATTAAGAGTACGGCTTGCAAAGCAAACCGGATGGCCCTGTTGACTCAAAACAGCTCCAAGAGCTACATTTGATGCATCGGTAGTCAAAGTGAACTCTGGGTCCATTTCAATTTGATGGAATCCCTTTGTTAAGTCGATTGTGCTGAAGTACATACACTTGCCAAGCTTATCCAATATTTCATCCATAATGGGGATAGGGTACTTGTCACTTACAGTGATGTCGTTCAACTTACGATAATCAACTACAATTCGCCATTTTTGCATTTTAGAAGCATCCAGCTTCTTTGGTACAACCCAGATTGGTGCGGAATAAGGCGATTTGCTGTGACGAATTATACCCTGCTTCAACATTTCTTTTATTTGTTTCTCGACTTCTAAATTATGTATTTGAGGATATCTGTAGGATCTGACGTATATAGGGTCATCGTGCATTGTCTTAATTTTGTGTTTAATTTTATTTGTGAACGTTAATGTGTCACCTTCCTTATAAAATATATGTTTGTATTTACTCAACAGTTTTTTTATACTCACAAACTCTTCTCTGTTGAGATGTTCGAGTCTAAATTTTGGTTCTCTGAGATCACTAGTCATACTTAAATTTTCCAAAAATACGCATGGTTTTGAGTCAGCATTATCTACAAATTTATGGATGACATCGTTTAAGATTATGCTTTCGTTAGCAATATCAATTTTAGCGCTTAGTTTCTGAAGGATATCATAACCTAACAACCCATCGTATTTTGTAGAAAAGTCAAAAACGTAGAATACCAACTCAGCTTTTTCTTTTTTATTACTTGTAAATACTTTTTGAATTCTGTTTAATATCATTTCCCCCGTAACAGTTGTTAAGGTAATTGGCTTTGTTTTAAAAATTTGTGTACCGAGAACGTTAGGTCTAATCAAACTTACTGATGATCCCGTATCCACGAGGAATTTAAAAGGGCGATTTTCAATTATTAGTTCTACTTTTGGTAGATACCCGAGGCTTCTAGCCGAAAATTTTCGTGATCTTGTTCCATAGGTTCGGGAATTCCGTAACGTCGAATCCTAGATTGATTCGAACTGTTCCCCCTAGTATTATATATTGGTTGTGAATGCCTTATTGGGTTGTTGTTTGAATTTGGGAATGGGTTACTGAAATTATTATTGCCATTGTATTGTGTGTTATGGTTTTGGGTTTGTAGGGTATTGTTAAAACGAGCATTGAAAAGAGGGGTGTGTTGTTGCATGTCTGTGGAACTATTATTGTAAGGGAAATATTGTTGTGCGTTAGTAAAGTTATTATTGTTAGCTGTATTGTTTGTATTTCTATAACTGTTAAATTGTTGTTTACTTTGTATTAAATTTTGTTTACATTTGATATTTTTTTCTATTACAACATTATCGTAAACATCGTTTTCTTTTAATACTCGGATTGCGGATTTTACGTCCGTAACCATATTGGCTTTAATTAAAGCTACTAAATGTAAGGGAAGTTCTCTCTTAAGAGTTTTTAAACTTATTTGTTTTAATTCACCACTAAGGAAATTGATAGTTGAATTATTCGATTCTTTTAGCTTTATACTATCTTTAATTTTACATACTTCTGCATTTATTTCTTCGCAAAGTTGCTTAACACTACCTCTGTATTTTATATTACTAACTAATAATATCATAGTGGTAATAGGTGTGGAATCTGCAAATTCGTCGATTAACAGGCTTCTTAAAATTTCCCAGCTCGCAGGTTGTTCTCTTCTCACCACATCTAACGCCGAGCCACGAAGAGTACTTACAACGCATTGGAAGTAAAATGGTGTTTCATCTTGTGTAAGAGATGACGACGCGGGCATCAAAGCATTTAAACTGTCAATATATAACGCCAAGTAATTTTTGTCGCCGTCGAACGGAGCAATCAACTTTATGCTTTGCACGGTTCGTTCCCTTCTCTCCTTTGCTTCATTCATTGTTAATGTTGTTAGTGAGTTTATTAGAGATTCCGATAATTCAGCTATTGGCACTTGCTCTCTTGCTTGTTCTTTTGCTGACGAAGTGGTTGGTGTAGTTACAATATTCATACACAACAATTGCTGACAAAGAGCGTCAACTCCGTTATCACACATATATTAATTATATATTATGTTATATATTATGTTATATATATTATATATTATATTGATTGACGAATAACACGTGGAGATTGATTTATGATCGTATTTTCTTCTTAAAGGTCATTGAAGGTTACTTTTGTAATCCACGTGGATTCCATGTATCAAATGGAAAGTAAAGAAAATGTTACTTTAATTATTAATAATAATTAACAAAATTTAAATTATGCAGTTTTGTGGGTGTCCATATACTTTTTTTTTTTTAATAGCTTTAGTAGGTTCTTTTATATAATTTTAAAAAAATTTCACTTCACAATATATTTAATAACTTTAGTAGGTTCTTTCGTATAACAATTTTTGGGAAAATGTCACTTCACGATATGTTTAATAACTTTAGTTTTCATATAATAGTTTTTTGGAAAAATTTCAATTATTTATTAACTTTAGTAGGTTCTTTCATAGGATCATTTTCGCTGATCCTACCGACTGCGCCAATAACATTTTCTACGTTTTATTTAATTATAATATTAGCAAGTAACAATTTACATATTTTATTAACTAAGTATAATACATATTAGCACGACCGTTGACTCCCGACTGACTTAAGCTTAGCTTAAGGCAGCGAGTCGAACTCTTTTGATAGGAGAAAACGAACATACAGTTAGTTAAACATATGATAAGTATACATAGTATATATAGTATGTATGTCACTTATATATATATATATATATATATATATATATATATATATATATATATATATATATATATATATATATATATATATATATATATATATACATTCTCACATATATTATATACACATTTTTATATATTCCCATATATACATATATCACATACACATTTCTATATATTCACATATATATTTCCTTCGGTATATATATTCACTTATAAAGGGTTATCTATTTCGCGGTTTCAAAAGTATAGGGCTAGAATTCGACATCTGTCAAACTGAGTTGTTAAAACAATTTCTTTCTTTTTCAGTTCAAAGTCTGACATTTGCGAAAATGGATCGCTTAACTATCGCACAACGCATTAAAATTGTAAAAACCTACTACAAAAATGGTGATTCTGCCACAGCCACATATCGTGCTTTAAGAGGAGATTATGGTTTACATAATCGTCCAACTACGCAAGCAATTGGCAAAATTGTGAAGAAATATGAAGAGACTGGATCGGTTACAGATATTGTAAGGCCTGTGCATCATCGTTTCGCTCGTACCACCGAAAATATCGCTGCTGTAAGTGAAAGTGTTGCCGAAGACCCGAATGTGTCGATTCCTCGTCGTTTTCAGGGATTAGGACTGTCTTACGGCACATTATGGCGTATTTTGCATTTGGATCTACACCTACATCCATATAAAATCCAGCTCACACAACAACTGAAGCCAGTTGACCATTCACAACGTCGTAGATACGTCGAATGGGTGCTTGAACAACAGGCGGTGGACGGCGATTTTTCGAACAAAATTTTCTTCATCGACGAAGCACATTTCTCACTCGGTGGGTATGTTAACAAACAAAATTGTCGTATTTGGGGTTCTGAGAATCCTCAAGTAATTGAAGAGAGGCCACTACATCCACAAAAAGTCACTGCTTGGTGCGCTCTTTGGTCCGGAGGTGTGATTGGACGTTACTTCTTCGAAAACGACGATGGAACGACTGTCACCGTCAATTCGGAGCGTTATGGTCATATGATAACCGACTTTTTTTTGCCTGCTATTGAAGAATACGACTTAGAGAATATGTGGTTTCAACAAGACGGTGCCACATGCCACACAACTCGAGCGAATATGGCTTTATTGCAAGAGAAATTTTCTGGCCGCGTAATTTCTCGTCGTGGCGATATCAAGTGGCCACCAAGATCATGCGATTTGACACCGCTTGACTTTTTTTTGTGGGGCTACGCGAAAGACCGTGTTTATGCAGATAAACCTTTAACTCTTGAGCACCTAAAAACTAACATCCGTCACGTTATGGCTGAGATACCGCCCAATATGTGTAAAAAAGTGGTCGAAAATTACCTCAAAAGAATCGATGCTTGCAACAATTCGCGTGGTGGTCATTTAAATGATGTAGTATTTCACACATAATGTCAACGTTCAAACTTTATAATAAAAAAGAAATATCATGATAAAAAATATTTTATATGTGTTTTATTTACATTTACTTTTGAAACCGCAAAATGGATAACCCTTTATATACACTTATATATACACATTTCATCGCTTGATATATTCTCGTATATATATTCCGCTTTGGTATATATATTCACTTATATATATATACATATTTCTTCTTGTTTATATATTCCCATATATATATTTTTTGCAATTCAAGCTTTGAGACTGCAATTTCCTTGCAGCAGCATATTTGGAAAAATCTGATTTATACATTATATCGATAACATTTCTGTTATCGATCGATACATTTCTCTATATCAATATTCTCGCATAATCGATCAGTGCATTTTGGTGCATTTTTTGATCAGTGATACTCTCTCCACTTTACACTTCTTGATAGATTAGGTCAAAATATGCCAGTGACGAAATCCCCAGAAGAGCTTTCCAACCGGAAAATTGAACCACACAATAACACCGGAAATAGCCTCTGAGAGTCGTAGGGCAGAGTCAGCAGGCGCTATTCCAAAAGGCGCAGTGGTAAAAATGCCAAAAGCTACATCTGAAACTAGAAAAACTCCTAGAAAAGAGCTTATGACCCCTCCATGAATGAGTTCATTTCGAGGCGGACAACCTGGTGCATTTCTGAACTGCTATTATGAGCAAGTCAAGTCCACGTTTAGAGGAGTAGGTTTAACGGATGAGGACGAGCTGCCCAGTAATTTCAAACTGGCAGCGAGAAATAAAATGGAACTCTGCCAAGAGCGCGTGCACACAATAAAAGCACAGATTTCGGATCTCTTGGAAGTTCAATCAGCCTCCAGATTGGAACTTTCATCACAAGCAGAAATTCCCTCTATTTCTGCAACAGAGCAGGCAAATAATTCCGCGATTTGCCTGACTGTTCCACCGATACATACCGATACTGATACCGAAACATTTTCCGGTGGGTATGAAGAATGGACGTCCTTCCGCGACATGTTTACGGCGGTTTACATTAACCATCATAGACTCTCTTTTGTACAAAAACTGTATCATCTCCGATACAAAACTTCAGGAAAAGCTGGAGTACGCGTGAACCAGTAAGCGCTCAGCAATGAAAATTTCGAATTGGCATGGAATGCGCTAAAGGCCCGTTTCGAAAACAAGCGAATTCTGGTGGATAAACAAATAAAAACTATCTTGAACTTCCCACAAGTGCGTTACGAGAATAGCGAGGCAATTCAGATATTGCAAACCACTATCAATAATTATTTGTCCGTCTTATCCTCTCAAGGCGTCTCGACACAGAATTGGAATCCGATCCTGGTGCATATCTGTTGTTCAAAACTGCCTGAAGATTCCTCGGCTCTCTGGGAACAATCTCTAAGTTCCCGCAAGGAACTTCCAACATGGCAGCAAAGGTACGAATTCTTGACTCTCAGGTATGTAGTCGTGGAGAGGCTCAACAGCGTCAAGCCAAATAAACCAGGATTTCTCCAAAATAGACCCCATAACAAAACTCAAAACTTTTTTGCAGAAGGCAATCGGACATTCTCTTGTCCAATCTGCGAAGCTGCACATCCGCTAAAATCCTGTGAGCGGTTTGAAAAGTTAATTGTTCGTGATAGAGTGAGGCTAGTTCGAAAACACAATCTCTGTGAGAACTGCTTGGCCTTCACTCACCTTAAACGAGACTGCAAGAGCAAACATTCCTGTGTAGTGATTTGATTCCTCAAATCCTCTTAACCGGAATCCGCCATAATATCTGTGGAAGCCTTCTCGCACAGAATATGATATTTGGCTGGATAATTAGTGGCCCTATCTCTCTCTAGTGTCAACATTCTCGACACAGGTAGAGGAAGTTTCCAATGAACTTCTTAGTTCTCAATTAAGAAAGTTTTGGGAACAGGAGGAAGTGAGTCAGCCAGCTCAAGTCTCGGAAGAAGATATAGCCTGTGAAGACTACTATCAGAGGACCACGTGTCGTAGGTAGGATGGAAGATATGTGGTCAGGCTTCCATTTAAATCCAGTTTTCCCGCTCTTACGGCTCTTGGTCACTCCTGAACCATAGCCTATAATCAATTTCGCAGTATGGAGAAAAATTTTTCAAAGAAATGCGATCTCAAAGCCATTTACAATGAGGTTCTCGAAGAATACCTCACGCTGGATCATATGGAACCCACAGGTCGCATGAAATCAACTCTGATGGCAAGTATTTCTCCTTTTACCTGCCACATCATGCAGTGGTGAGTCCGGAAAAGAAAACCACCAAAGTGCGTGTTGTTTTTAATGCCTCAAGAAGCAGCGGCTCAGGCTATTCTCTTAACTACGTATTACATATAGGTCCCATATTACAACCAGATCTCATGGTTCTCATCCTGAGGTGGCGACTATATCAATTCGTTTTCAATGGTGATGTACAAAAGATGTACCGACAAATTCTTGTCCACCATGACGACCAGGATTTCCAGCGAATTCTCTTTCGCAGGTCACCAAATTCTCCAATTCGAGATTTCCGATTGAAGACAGTAACATTTGGTGTAAATTGCGCTCCATATTTAGCCATTAGAACACTGCAACAATTGGCTAAGGATTCCAAGAAGAATTTCCCTCTCGTGGAAAAAATAATATTCAACGAAACCTATGTCGATGACGTATTATCTGGTTCTCATACAATTCCAGATGCAGTAGAATCTTTATCTCAAGTGATACAACTCCTCAACTCCGCAGGATTTCCATTACGAAAGATTACTGCAAATCATCCTAAAATTTTAGAAAATATACCAAAATCAGAACTTCTCGATTCTTATTTTCTAAAATTTGAAAGTGCCAGTGCCACAAAAACCCTTGGAATAAGATGGAACGCATTGACTGACACATTCTCGTACTCAGTATCGCCCATCGAAACAACATCCGCTGCTACCAAGCGTCAAATTTTATCTGCCGTTGCGAAACTTTTTGACCCGGCGGATGGCTCTCGCCCATCATGACTCCTGCCAAGCTGCTCCTCCAAGAGCTCTGGTTAGAAGGTACCGACTGGTATGAATACATGAAACCTAGATCGCTCATCAAATGTAATGTATTCCTGGAGAACATTTCGTCCATTGGTCTCATCGAAATCCCTCGACGGGTACAATTCTCTCCCAAGAAGCGAATCCAGCTTCATGGATTTTGTGACGCTTCAGAGAAAGCGTATTGTGCAGACCAGTACATACGATCAATGGACATGAATCAGCAAAAATCCTGTCATTTACTGGTAGCTAAAGGAAAAGTTGTACCTCTGCAGACGGTCAGCTTACCACGTTTGGAATTGTGTGCGCCGTTTTACTTTCGCACCTAGCCAAATCCGTTAGGGAAACTCTAGATGTCGATTTCTCACACATATTTTTCTGGTCCGATTCTCAAATCGTTCTCGCATGGCTGGAAAAACCATATCACACATTGAAAACGTACATCGCTAATCGTACAGCCCAGATACTTCAAAACGTTGGAAATCCTATCTGGCGCCATGTCATCAGCAGCGAAAATCCAGCTGATTTGGGTACACGCGGATGCAAGCCCCAAGATCTTGTGTCCAATACTCTTTGGTGGAATGGACCTGCATGGCTTCATCACTCCGAAGAAGCCTGGCCAAAACCAACACTTTCCAGTACTTTGCCCCCCGAGCAAAGGAAAGTTGAGGTTCTTCCCACCTTAGATGACCATACCGACATTCTCGATCGGTTCTCATCATTTTCAAGGGCACTACGCGTGATTTCTTACGTTTTCCGTTTTGTCCATAACGGACCCTCTAAATTGCGAAAATCTTCTCCAATTTCGAATTCCTCACTCTCGCAGGACGAAATTCGTTTTGCAAAAAGCCAGCTAATCTCGTTAGCCTAATGGCAATATTTTCCAAAAGAGCTCATCCTCAGCTCATCCACAGTTCGCAACAAAATTTCTTTGGTGACTTTAAATCCTTTTTTCGACAAGGAAAACCTCATGAGGGTAAATGGTCGATTAGCTCATTCTGGTTCGAGTTTCTCCATACTCTGCTCCTACACGCAGAACAAAGGCTCATGTTCGAATGGCTCGAGAAGAATTCTATATTCCTCGTCTTAAGCCCCAAATAAGGAAATGTATATTTCTATGCAAAATTTGTACCATCCACAAACAAAAGGTACAATTACAGATTATGGCAGATCTGCCGCCTGAACGGTGTACCTTGTCGGTATCTTTCGTTACCACAGGTGTTGATTTGGCAGGCCCATTCGAAATTAAAGCATCTACACTTCGAACTGCTGCCTTTCTCAAAGGGTATGTGGCTGTATTTGCCTGCTTTTCTGCCACAGCCACATATCGTGCTTTAAAAGGAGATTATGGTTTACATAATCGTCCAACTACGCAAGCAATTGGCAAAATTGTGAAGAAATATGAAGAGACTGGATCGGTTACAGATATTGTAAGGCCTGTGCATCATCGTTTCGCTCGTACCACCGAAAATATCGCTTCTGTAAGTGAAAGTGTTGTCGAAGACCCGAATGTGTCGATTCCTCGTCGTTTTCAGGGATTAGGACTGTCTTACGGCACATTATGGCGTATTTTGCATTTGGATCTACACCTACATCCATATAAAATCCAGCTCACACAACAACTGAAGCCAGTTGACCATTCACAACGTCGTAGATACGTCGAATGGGTGCTTGAACAACAGGCGGTGGACGGCGATTTTTCGAACAAAATTTTCTTCATCGACGAAGCACATTTCTCACTCGGTGGGTATGTTAACAAACAAAATTGTCGTATTTGGGGTTCTGAGAATCCTCAAGTAATTGAAGAGAGGCCACTACATCCACAAAAAGTCACTGCTTGGTGCGCTCTTTGGTCCGGAGGTGTGATTGGACGTTACTTCTTCGAAAACGACGATGGAACGACTGTCACCGTCAATTCGGAGCATTATGGTCATATGATAACCGACTTTTTTTTGCCTGCTATTGAAGAATACGACTTAGAGAATATGTGGTTTCAACAAGACGGTGCCACATGCCACACAACTCGAGCGAATATGGCTTTATTGCAAGAGAAATTTTCTGGCCGCGTAATTTCTCGTCGTGGCGATATCAAGTGGCCACCAAGATCATGCGATTTGACACCGCTTGACTTTTTTTTGTGGGGCTACGCGAAAGACCGTGTTTATGCAGATAAACCTTTAACTCTTGAGCACCTAAAAACTAACATCCGTCACGTTATGGCTGAGATACCGCCCAATATGTGTAAAAAAGTGGTCGAAAATTACCTCAAAAGAATCGATGCTTGCAACAATTCGCGTGGTGGTCATTTAAATGATGTAGTATTTCACACATAATGTCAACGTTCAAACTTTATAATAAAAAAGAAATATCATGATAAAAAATATTTTATATGTGTTTTATTTACATTTACTTTTGAAACCGCAAAATGGATAACCCTTTATATACACTTATATATACACATTTCATCGCTTGATATATTCTCGTATATATATTCCGCTTTGGTATATATATTCACTTATATATATATACATATTTCTTCTTGTTTATATATTCCCATATATATATTTTTTGCAATTCAAGCTTTGAGACTGCAATTTCCTTGCAGCAGCATATTTGGAAAAATCTGATTTATACATTATATCGATAACATTTCTGTTATCGATCGATACATTTCTCTATATCAATATTCTCGCATAATCGATCAGTGCATTTTGGTGCATTTTTTGATCAGTGATACTCTCTCCACTTTACACTTCTTGATAGATTAGGTCAAAATATGCCAGTGACGAAATCCCCAGAAGAGCTTTCCAACCGGAAAATTGAACCACACAATAACACCGGAAATAGCCTCTGAGAGTCGTAGGGCAGAGTCAGCAGGCGCTATTCCAAAAGGCGCAGTGGTAAAAATGCCAAAAGCTACATCTGAAACTAGAAAAACTCCTAGAAAAGAGCTTATGACCCCTCCATGAATGAGTTCATTTCGAGGCGGACAACCTGGTGCATTTCTGAACTGCTATTATGAGCAAGTCAAGTCCACGTTTAGAGGAGTAGGTTTAACGGATGAGGACGAGCTGCCCAGTAATTTCAAACTGGCAGCGAGAAATAAAATGGAACTCTGCCAAGAGCGCGTGCACACAATAAAAGCACAGATTTCGGATCTCTTGGAAGTTCAATCAGCCTCCAGATTGGAACTTTCATCACAAGCAGAAATTCCCTCTATTTCTGCAACAGAGCAGGCAAATAATTCCGCGATTTGCCTGACTGTTCCACCGATACATACCGATACTGATACCGAAACATTTTCCGGTGGGTATGAAGAATGGACGTCCTTCCGCGACATGTTTACGGCGGTTTACATTAACCATCATAGACTCTCTTTTGCACAAAAACTGTATCATCTCCGATACAAAACTTCAGGAAAAGCTGGAGTACGCGTGAACCAGTACGCGCTCAGCAATGAAAATTTCGAATTGGCATGGAATGCGCTAAAGGCCCGTTTCGAAAACAAGCGAATTCTGGTGGATAAACAAATAAAAACTATCTTGAACTTCCCACAAGTGCGTTACGAGAATAGCGAGGCAATTCAGATATTGCAAACCACTATCAATAATTATTTGTCCGTCTTATCCTCTCAAGGCGTCTCGACACAGAATTGGAATCCGATCCTGGTGCATATCTGTTGTTCAAAACTGCCTGAAGATTCCTCGGCTCTCTGGGAACAATCTCTAAGTTCCCGCAAGGAACTTCCAACATGGCAGCAAAGGAACGAATTCTTGACTCTCAGGTATGTAGTCGTGGAGAGGCTCAACAGCGTCAAGCCAAATAAACCAGGATTTCTCCAAAATAGACCCCATAACAAAACTCAAAACTTTTTTGCAGAAGGCAATCGGACATTCTCTTGTCCAATCTGCGAAGCTGCACATCCGCTAAAATCCTGTGAGCGGTTTGAAAAGTTAATTGTTCGTGATAGAGTGAGGCTAGTTCGAAAACACAATCTCTGTGAGAACTGCTTGGCCTTCACTCACCTTAAACGAGACTGCAAGAGCAAACATTCCTGTGTAGTGATTTGATTCCTCAAATCCTCTTAACCGGAATCCGCCATAATATCTGTGGAAGCCTTCTCGCACAGAATATGATATTTGGCTGGATAATTAGTGGCCCTATCTCTCTCTAGTGTCAACATTCTCGACACAGGTAGAGGAAGTTTCCAATGAACTTCTTAGTTCTCAATTAAGAAAGTTTTGGGAACAGGAGGAAGTGAGTCAGCCAGCTCAAGTCTCGGAAGAAGATATAGCCTGTGAAGACTACTATCAGAGGACCACGTGTCGTAGGTAGGATGGAAGATATGTGGTCAGGCTTCCATTTAAATCCAGTTTTCCCGCTCTTACGGCTCTTGGTCACTCCTGAACCATAGCCTATAATCAATTTCGCAGTATGGAGAAAAATTTTTCAAAGAAATGCGATCTCAAAGCCATTTACAATGAGGTTCTCGAAGAATACCTCACGCTGGATCATATGGAACCCACAGGTCGCATGAAATCAACTCTGATGGCAAGTATTTCTCCTTTTACCTGCCACATCATGCAGTGGTGAGTCCGGAAAAGAAAACCACCAAAGTGCGTGTTGTTTTTAATGCCTCAAGAAGCAGCGGCTCAGGCTATTCTCTTAACTACGTATTACATATAGGTCCCATATTACAACCAGATCTCATGGTTCTCATCCTGAGGTGGCGACTATATCAATTCGTTTTCAATGGTGATGTACAAAAGATGTACCGACAAATTCTTGTCCACCATGACGACCAGGATTTCCAGCGAATTCTCTTTCGCAGGTCACCAAATTCTCCAATTCGAGATTTCCGATTGAAGACAGTAACATTTGGTGTAAATTGCGCTCCATATTTAGCCATTAGAACACTGCAACAATTGGCTAAGGATTCCAAGAAGAATTTCCCTCTCGTGGAAAAAATAATATTCAACGAAACCTATGTCGATGACGTATTATCTGGTTCTCATACAATTCCAGATGCAGTAGAATCTTTATCTCAAGTGATACAACTCCTCAACTCCGCAGGATTTCCATTACGAAAGATTACTGCAAATCATCCTAAAATTTTAGAAAATATACCAAAATCAGAACTTCTCGATTCTTATTTTCTAAAATTTGAAAGTGCCAGTGCCACAAAAACCCTTGGAATAAGATGGAACGCATTGACTGACACATTCTCGTACTCAGTATCGCCCATCGAAACAACATCCGCTGCTACCAAGCGTCAAATTTTATCTGCCGTTGCGAAACTTTTTGACCCGGCGGATGGCTCTCGCCCATCATGACTCCTGCCAAGCTGCTCCTCCAAGAGCTCTGGTTAGAAGGTACCGACTGGTATGAATACATGAAACCTAGATCGCTCATCAAATGTAATGTATTCCTGGAGAACATTTCGTCCATTGGTCTCATCGAAATCCCTCGACGGGTACAATTCTCTCCCAAGAAGCGAATCCAGCTTCATGGATTTTGTGACGCTTCAGAGAAAGCGTATTGTGCAGACCAGTACATACGATCAATGGACATGAATCAGCAAAAATCCTGTCATTTACTGGTAGCTAAAGGAAAAGTTGTACCTCTGCAGACGGTCAGCTTACCACGTTTGGAATTGTGTGCGCCGTTTTACTTTCGCACCTAGCCAAATCCGTTAGGGAAACTCTAGATGTCGATTTCTCACACATATTTTTCTGGTCCGATTCTCAAATCGTTCTCGCATGGCTGGAAAAACCATATCACACATTGAAAACGTACATCGCTAATCGTACAGCCCAGATACTTCAAAACGTTGGAAATCCTATCTGGCGCCATGTCATCAGCAGCGAAAATCCAGCTGATTTGGGTACACGCGGATGCAAGCCCCAAGATCTTGTGTCCAATACTCTTTGGTGGAATGGACCTGCATGGCTTCATCACTCCGAAGAAGCCTGGCCAAAACCAACACTTTCCAGTACTTTGCCCCCCGAGCAAAGGAAAGTTGAGGTTCTTCCCACCTTAGATGACCATACCGACATTCTCGATCGGTTCTCATCATTTTCAAGGGCACTACGCGTGATTTCTTACGTTTTCCGTTTTGTCCATAACGGACCCTCTAAATTGCGAAAATCTTCTCCAATTTCGAATTCCTCACTCTCGCAGGACGAAATTCGTTTTGCAAAAAGCCAGCTAATCTCGTTAGCCTAATGGCAATATTTTCCAAAAGAGCTCATCCTCAGCTCATCCACAGTTCGCAACAAAATTTCTTTGGTGACTTTAAATCCTTTTTTCGACAAGGAAAACCTCATGAGGGTAAATGGTCGATTAGCTCATTCTGGTTCGAGTTTCTCCATACTCTGCTCCTACACGCAGAACAAAGGCTCATGTTCAAATGGCTCGAGAAGAATTCTATATTCCTCGTCTTAAGCCCCAAATAAGGAAATGTATATTTCTATGCAAAATTTGTACCATCCACAAACAAAAGGTACAATTACAGATTATGGCAGATCTGCCGCCTGAACGGTGTACCTTGTCGGGATCTTTCGTTACCACAGGTGTTGATTTGGCAGGCCCATTCCAAATTAAAGCATCTACACTTCGAACTGCTGCCTTTCTCAAAGGGTATGTGGCTGTATTTGTCTGCTTTTCCACAAAGGCTATTCATTTGGAATTGTGCACTGATCTCTCTACAGAGGCATTCCGCACCCCATTCGCCAAATTCGGTAGCAGAAGAGGCCTTCCCCGCAAAATCATGTCGGATAATGGTACAACTTTCCTTGGAGCTCAAAAAGCCATGAGTAAAGAATTCCTCAAATTCTCTAAAGAGGTGTCTAAAGACATTCTGGACCAATACTCTCCCCAAGGTATTGACTGGGTTTTTATTCCTCCCAGTGCGCCCCACATGGGCGGTCTATGGGAGTCGGCAGTCAAAATCTTTAAGGCTCGTCTCAAAAAGATTGCCGGGAATCACAAATTCCGCTTCGAAGAGTTTTCAACTTTGCTCTGTAGAATCGAATCCGCGCTCAACTCTAGACCATTGTCTCCCCTCCCTCAAGACCCCAACGGAAGATATATCCCTAATAAACCATTGGGAAAAACTCAAGGCGCTTCACCACCAGTTTAGCCGCAGATGGAAAACTGAGTATTTACAAGATCTGCATAAATGCTACAAATAGCAACACCCTCAAAAGGAGCTGGAAGTAGGTCAACTGGTGGCCATCAAGGATGAGCTTCTGTCCCCAAACGAATGGAGTCTCGGAAGCGTTACCCACCCACATCCGTGTCGCAGATATTCGGACCAAATCGGCCATTCTCAAGCGGCCCATAGTAAAATTATGTATTTTGCCGCTCGCGTAAAATCGCAATATCCAAAAAAATCTCTTTTTTTTCCGCTATCAGACTTTGGCTCAAGCCCTTAAGCTAATTCAGTTTTCCAATTCTCTCTTTCCAGTACCGCCCACAGTGATCATCATCGGTGCCAGTTGTGTCATCGTCTTCACGCTCTGCGGTATTGCCGCTGGTTTTTGGCGATGAATGCAAGCCAGAGGGAAGATGTGGTGCGCGCATCGATACTGCCGCAACTGCTTGGCTCGGTCGCACGGGACCGGATCGTGTGAATCGCCAAACTCTTGCAAAAAATGCAGGCTGGCTCATCACATGCTCCACCATCTGGTCCCGTCCCCTACTGGGCAGGGGCCGCCGAATCGCCGCACCACCCAACAGCGACGACGACGTAATCGTACGCCACGTGGACGACCAGAAGGCAGACGCACAAGGCATCGTCCTGAACCCCGGCATCGGCGCAGATCTAAGGATCTCTGCCACGGACTACAACAAAACCCTCCGCGCTCTCGTCGCGTCGAGCCACGACATTTAGCTTCCACCCCGAGAAACTCCCAGCCTGGACGACGACCGACTCCCAATGTTCGTCGGAGGACAGCTTGAGCGATTGAGGACGCGATCGGCTCACTGTCTCGTCTACGAGATGCTCTCAATCAATGCACGAGTGCATGCGTGCCGCGATGTCTAAATCCCTTTAGACGAGCCATATGGTTAGTCCCTGAAAGAAGGAAATGAATAAAAGAAACCTAACATATAATGAATTAATAATACGGACTTTCACATGAATTTAAATTATACTTACGTTACCCTAATACAAGTTATACTTACCTTACCTTTCATACTTACCATATGGCAAACCAACTCTCCACATAAATTCACCTTTTATGTTTTTGGATTTTTCGCGCTTAGTGTTATGATCGACCGATGTGTTATCATCAAAGTTGCAAAGTCCTGCAGAAACTACATTCAAAAATTACACAACCATCCGAATCCCCTTGCTAGGCAATTGTTGCTGAGCACGGGCCACCGACGACTAAAAAGAAATGACACATTGAATACGCTGTGTAATTGCTAAACCTCGCGACTCAACAAATTGTGATGGAACAACAGGAATATCACATAATTTTAAGTTAGTTTATAAGATTTGAATACTTATTGTGAGTTTCTACGAATGGTAGAAAGATTCAGTAAATTCTTAGTAAAGTCTAAAAAAAACAAAAAAAGAAACAAAATTACAAAATCAAAACTGCCTGGATTGTATTTTCAGGCACCGAAAATTCTGAGTTCGACAAAATCCCGAAAATTGACATCCCTAATATGTACATATCCCAAATAGGAATTATTTTTCTGTATGCTTTGATAACACATTCACATGAACCGGCTGTTAAGGGTAGAACTCGGTCGAAAAAACGCATGCTTTGCAATAGGTAGCTACACTCAGAAAAAGAGAATTGCATATTGTCCTATTACTTTTTTCCGTATTAAGTTAATAGAACTTTATAATAAATGTAATAGGAATTAATATTATTTTACTCATTTTATGTGGAACTCAATTTCATCAGAAAAAAATGTTGAAGAGAGAGTAAACGAACAAATCTTGGACATTCTTTAATAGGAAATGTATAGCATATTTAACTCTTGATTTAGTTTTATTATTTTATCCAATCTATGTAAAGCTTCATAACGCATGCACCATATGTTCTTGAGAGGGCCGCAGTGCCGAATTGCTTATGGATAGTGATTATGAAATGGAATTTCACTGAATATGCAATTTTCTTTAACACCGTTTAACTTTTGATTATTAATTAAAACATTGTTTGGAAGTTTTCAACATTACGTAAAAAGCTAACGCTTTCAATCGATTGGCATTGCATTTCGAATTTACTCTTTTTACAAGCTCTGCAATTACAGTTTGAAAAAAAAATTTGTATGTATTCAACCCCATATTATCTACGAAAACAAATGCTCACATAAAGTAAGTTTTTACAGTTTTGTTTTCTAATTTTAGTTCCAAGCCTTCACTTTTTAATTTTTTTAAATGAGCTATTAAAGGTTGTAGCGAATAAATATTTACAAGTGAATTATGATCCCTTGTTTGAAAGAAACCAGCCGTAAAATGTTTTTCGATTTCCATACATAGTGTTTGTATAAAGTGTGCTCTAAAATATTTTTATATTGAAGAAAGCATTTTATCTAAAATTCTATAGGCATTATCACCCCAGTTATTTTATTAGAAGCTAACGTGGGCGAATTTGTAATAATGAATACGAACTTCTTGGCTTATAATATACAAGTCTGCATTTCTAGAAGTTCCTTATTTTGTAAATCCTGAAATAGGCGGTACTAATTAATGCTACAGAATTGAGATTCGAATTCATTTAAAATGTTACATTTACTAATTTAATTTTTTTAAATTTATGAAAGCAAAGCAATGGCTCCTATACAAATTTCTGATCATTTCAATTATAGTAACAATTAACAAAATATTTATAAGTTAATGTAATTACGATGAAATTAATATTAATCAAAAAGAAAAAATACACAAATGCATTTTAGAAGTTTGACCCTCATACGTAACCAGGGGTTAATGTGTCAAAATAATTTTGAATTTATCACTTTGACAGATTTCATAAAGCAAAAATGAAAGTTCAAATTATTTTGTCAATTAACGTCATGCTATTTCGTTCGCACTCATTACATGAAAAATAAAGCAATAAGAAATATCCCAGAAATATGCATTAGTATTTGTATTCAGACAAAAAAGTCTGAGATTGTATTGGAATTTTAAGGGGCAGTGGGTAGTCATGGCTAGCAGGGAATTAACTATAAAATTTTCGTATATGTGTATGTGTTGATACACCATCAGGAAAATTGAGAAAGTGAAAAAGAGCCCTTGAGGAGGAATAACACGTGTTGAATAAAACGCACTAGAAATTGAGTTTAACCATTTGATGATTTTAAACACAATTCATTTGTACGTATAAATTTTTAAGTAATCAAAACGATGCTTCTTTTATTCAACACTTTTAATGTTGTCAATCTTTTGTATGTAATGGCACAATAGTATTACTGTATGTTTATACGTATGTACAATAAATAAGTATATAAATTGTTTAAAGCACACAATATTTCGCACAACTTAATTAACACGATTTAGAATATAAAACTATCGAAAACAAATCTTTTGAATTGTTAAAAATGAAAAAGGCGCGGAATGGCACGATCTCGATGGAAAAACTTCAAGGACCGAATGTGTAGATGATAACATCGGTCGATCAAAACACGAACCGCGAAAACCCAACATAAAGGGTGAATTTATGTGGAGAGTTGGGTTGCCATATGGTAAGTATGAAAGGTAAGGTAAGTATAACTTGGTTTAGGGGGACGTAAGTATACTTAATTCATTATATAAATTCTTCTTTCAGGAACTGACCATATGGCTTGTCTAAAGGGATTTAGACATCGCGGCCCGCATGCACTCGTGCATTAATTGAGCGCATCTCGTAGCCGTGACAGTGAGCCGATCGCGTCCTCGATCGCTCGAGCTGTTCTTCGACGGACATTGGTAGTCGGTCGTCGTCCAGGCTGGGAGCTTCTCGGGGTTTAAACTACCTGTCGTGGCTCGACAAATTGGAAAACTGAATTAGCTTAAGGGCTTGAGCCAAAGTCTGATAGCGAAAAAAAGAGATTTTTTTGGATATTACGATTTTACGCGAGCGGAAAATACATAATTTTACTATGGGCCGCTTGAGAACGGCCGATTTGGTCCGAATATCTGCGACACGAATGTGGCCGTCAGATCCTCGATACAAATGAGTGACGCGTCCGAGATTCCATTCGTTGGGGGGCAGCAGCTCATCCTTGATGACCACCAGTTGACCTACTTCCAGCTCCTTTTGAGGGTGTTGCCATTTGTAGCGTTTGTGCAGATCTTGTAGGTACTCAGTTTTCCATCTGCGGCTAAACTGGTGGTGAAGCGCCTTGAGTTTTTCCCAATGGTTTATTAGGGATATATCTTCCGTTGGGATCTTGAGAGAGGGGAGACAATGGTCTAGAGTTGAGCACGGCTTCGATTCTACAGAGCAGAGTTGAGAACTCTTCGAAGCGGAATTTGTGATTGCCGGCAGTCTTTTTGAGATGAGCCTTAAAGCTTTTGACTGCCGACTCCCAGAGACCGCCCATGTGAGGCGCACTGGGAGGAATAAAAACCCAGTCAATACCTTGCGGAGAGTATTGGGCCAGAATATCTTTGGACACCTCCTTAGAGAATTTGAGGAATTCTTTACTCATGACTCTTTGAGCTCCAACGAAAGCTGTACCATTATCCGACATGATTTTGCTGGGAAGGCCTCTTCTGCCAACGAATCTGGCGAATGCGGCGCGGAATGCCTCTGTAGAGAGATCAGAGCACAATTCCAAATGAATGGCCTTTGTGGAAAAGCATACAATTACAGCCACATACCCTTTGAGAAAGGCAGCAGTTCGAAGCGTAGATGCTTTAATTTGGAATGGGCCTGCAAAATCAACACCTGTGGTCGCGAAAGGTACCGACAAGGTACACCGTTCAGGCGGCAGAGCTGCCATAATCTGTGATCGAACCTTTTGTTTGTGGATGGTACAAACTTTGCATAGAAATATGCATTTCCTTATTTGGGGTTTAAGACGAGGAATATAGAATTCTTGTCGAGCCATTCGGAACATGAGCCTTTGTTCTGCGTGTAGGAGCAGAGTATGGAGAAACTCGAGGTACAAAACGCAAAATCGGGATTTTTCAGGAAGAATTATGGGGTGGCGCTCACTATAACTAAGACCAGAATGAGCTAATCGACCATTTACTCTCATGAGATTTTCCTTGTCGAGAAAAGGATTTAAAGTCAGCAAAGAGTTTTTATTGCTGACTCCGGTTGAGCTGAGAAGAGCCTTCAGCTCTTTGGGAAAATATTGCCATTGGACTAACGAGATTAGCCGGCTTTTGCGAAACGAATTTCGTCCTGCGAGAGTGAGGAATTCGAAATTGGAGAAGATTTTCGAAATTTAGAGAGTCCGTTATGGACAAAACGGAAAACGTAAGAAATCACACGTAGTGCCCTTGAAAATGATGAGAACCGATCGAGAATGTCGGTATGGTCATCTAACGTGAGAAGAACCTCAACTTTCCTTTGCTCGGGGGGCAAAGTACTGAAAAGTGTTGGTTTTGGCCAGGCTTCTTCGGGGTGATGAAGCCATGCAGGGCCATTCCACCAAAGAGTATTGGACACAAGATCTTGGGGCTTGCATCCGCGTGTACCCAAATCAGCTGGATTTTCGCTGCTGATGACATGGCGCCAGATAGGATTTCCAACGTTTTGAAGTATCTGGGCTGTACGATTAGCGATGTACGTTTTCAATGTGTGATATGGTTTTTCCAGCCATGCGAGAACGATTTGAGAATCGGACCAGAAAAATATGTGTGAGAAATCGACATCTAGAGTTTCCCTAACGGATTTGGCTAGGTGCGAAAGTAAAACGGCGCCACACAATTCCAAACGTGGTAAGCTGACCGTCTGCAGAGGTGCGACTTTTCCTTTAGCCACCAGTAAATGACAGGATATTTGATTATTCATGTCCATTGATCGTATGTACAGGGCTGCACAATACGCTTCCTCTGAAGCGTCACAAAATCCATGAAGCTGGATTCGCTTCTTGGGAGAGAATTGTACCCATCGAGGGATTTCGATGAGACCAATGGACGAAATGTTCTCCAGAAATACATTCCATTTGATGAGCGATCTGGGTTTCACGCATTCATCCCAGTCGGTGCCTTCTAACCAGAGCTCTTGGAGAAGCAGCTTGGCTTGAGTTATGATGGGCGAGAGCCATCCTGCCGGGTCAAAAAGTTTCGCAACGGCAGATAAAATTTGACGCTTGGTAGCAGCGGATGTTCTTTCGATGGGCGATACTGAGTACGAGAATGTGTCAGTCAATGCATTCCATCGTATTCCAAGGGTTTTTGTGGCACTGGCACTTTCAAATTTTAGAAAATAAGAATCGAGAAGTTCTGATTTTGGTATATTTTCTAAAATTTTAGGATGATTTGCAGTAATCTTTCGTAATGGAAATCCTGCGGAGTTGAGGACTTGTATCACTTGAGATAAGGATTCTACTGCATCTGGAATTGTATGTGAACCAGGTAATACGTCATCCACATAGGTTTCTTTGAAGATTATTTTTTCAACGAGAGGAAATTCTTCTTGGAATCCTTAGCCAATTGTTGCAGTGTTCTAATGGCTAAATATGGAGCGCAATTTACACCTAATGTGACTGTCTTCAACCGGAAGTCCTGAATTGGAGTATTTGGTGACCTGCGAAAGAGAATTCGCTGGAAATCCTGGTCGTCATGGTGGACAAGAATTTGTCGGTACATCTTTTGTACATCACCATTGCAAACGAATTGATATAGTCGCCACCTCAGGATGAGAACCATGAGATCTGGTTGTAATGTGGGACCTATATGTAATACGTCGTTAAGAGAATGGCCTGAGCCGCTGCTTCTTGAGGCATTAAAAACAACACGCACTTTGGTGGTTTTCTTTTCTGGCCTCACCACTGCATGATGTGGCAGGTAAAAGGAGAAATACTTGCCATCAGAGATGATTTCATGCGAGCCTGTGGGTTCCATATGATCCAGCGTGAGGTATTCTTCGAGAACCTCATCGTAAATGGCTTTGAGATCGCATTTCTTTGAAAAATTTTTCTCCATACTGCGAAATTGATTATAGGCTATGGTTCGAGAGTGACCAAGAGCCGTAAGAGCGGGAAAACTGGATTTAAGTGGAAGCCTGACCACATATCTTCCATCTGACCTACGAGATGTGGTCCTCTGATAGTAGTCTTCACAGGCTATATCTTCTTCCGATACTTGAGCTGGCTGATTGACTTCTTCCTGTTCCCAAAACTTCCTTAGTTGAGAACTAAGAAGTTCATTGGAAACTTCCTCTACCTGTGTCGAGAATGTTGACACTTTTTGAGAGATAGGGCCACTAATTATCCAGCCAAATATCATATTCTGTGCGAGAAGGCTTCCACAGATATTATGGCGGATTCCGGTTAGGAGGATTTGAGGAATCAAATCACTACCTATGACCATGTCAATTTGCGCCTGCACGAAGCAATTCGGGTCAGCCAAATCTAACATTTCGAATTGCTGCCAATCGAGCTTAGAAATTTTAAATGTGGGTAGAAATTTGGTCAATTGTGAGAGTACAATTGCACGTGTCTGTAACTTTTTATTAGCCTTTGGGGCGACTAACGTAACGGTACAAGTCTGGTTAGAGTTTTGGATGGTTTTACCACCCATTCCAGAAATTTCTACGTGAGTTGCTTGCGAAGGAAGCCTCAGCCGATTTTGTACCTTGTGAAGTTCTCCAAGATGCTCTATGGAGACAAGAGCTGTGGGCAAAAGAGTTCTTTCTTCATTTGAGGTGAACAATGCTTGCACCTTTGAAGAAGATTTGGAGCATGATGAGCAGGGTTGCTCATCTTCGGATGATCGGTCCTGAGATCTCCGGTTTCTCGAGTTTCTTGAGGGGGTTATCGTCTGCTGCGTGCTATTTTTGTTATTGTGCGGCTGAAGCGTGGAGGTTTGCGCCGAAACCTTGGTGTTCCTACTGGGAATATTGTCTGCTGGTATGTGAAGCATCGTGTGATGCCTTCGCTGACATTGCAAACAGGAATGTTTGCTCTTGCAGTCCCGCTTATGGTGAGTGAAGGCCAAACAGTTCTCACAGAGATTGTGTTCTCGAACTAGCCTCACTCTATCACGAACAACTAACTTTTTAAACCGCTCACAGGATTTAAGCGAATGTGCGGCTTCGCAGATTGGACAAGAGAATGTCCGATCGCTTTCTGCAAAAAAGTTTTGGGTTTTGTTCTGGGGTCTGTTTTGTAGAAATCCTGATTTGTTTGGCTTGACGCTGTTGAGCCTCTCCACGACTTCGTACCTTAGAGTCAGCAATTCGTCCATTTGCTGCCATGTTGGGAGATCCTTGCGGGAACTTAGGGATTGTTCCCAGAGAGCCAAGGAATCTTCAGGCAGTTTTGAACAGCAGATATGCACCAGGATCGGGTCCCAATTCTCTGTCGGGACGCCTTGAGAGGATAAGACGGACAGAGAATTATTGATCGTGGTTTGCAATTTCTGAATTGCCTCGCTGTTCTCGTAACTCACTTGAGGGAGGTTCAAGAGAGTTTTTATCTGCTTATCGACCAGAATTCGCTTGTTTTCGAAGCGGGCCTTTAGCGCATTCCATGCCAACTCGAAATTTTCGTTGTTGAGCGTGTACTGCTTCACAATAGCTCCAGCTTTTCCTGCAGTTTTGTATCGGAGATGATACAGTTTTTGGGCAGAAGAGAGTTTAGGGTGGTTTATGTAAACCGCCGTAAACATGTCGCGGAAGGACGTCCATTCTTCGTACCCGCCGGAAAATGTTTCGGTATCACAAGTAGGAACAGTCAGGCAAATTGCGGAATTATTTGCCTGTTCTGTTGCAGAAATAGAGTTACTTTCTGCTTGTGATGGAAGTTCCAATCTGGAGGCTGATTGAACTTCTAAGAGATCCGAAATCTGTGCTTTTATGGTGAGCACGCGCTCTTGGCAGAGTTCCGTTTTATTTCTCGCTGCCATTTTGAAATTACTGGGCAGCTCGTCCTCATCCGTTAAACCTACTCTTCTAAACGTGGACTTGACTTGATCATAATAGCAGCTCAAGTCCTCGAGCTTAACCTTCAGGAGAGAAGGTGTTAAGTCTTCAACCGGAATTGTTGAAAACTTCGTGCAGAAATGCACCAGGTTATCCGCCTCGAAAATGAACTCATTCATGGAGGGGTCATAAACTCTTTTTCTAGGAGTTTTCTTTGTTTCGGATGGAACTTTTGGCATATTTTCCACTGCGCCTTTTGGAATAGCGCCAGCTGACTCTGCCCTACGACCTTCAGAGGCTATTTCCTGCTTTTCTGGTGATTTCGTCACTGGCATATACGACCGAATCTATCAAGGTTTGTGGAGTGAAGAGAGTATCAAAAAAATACACCAAAATGCACTGACCGATTATGCGACGATATCGATATAGAGAAATGTATCGATCGATCGATAACAGAAATGTTATCGATATAATGTGTAAATTAGAAAAATATATATATGAGAATATATATAAAGAAGAAATATGTATATATTTAAGGGAATATATATGTATATACCGAAGAAAATATATATGAGAATATATGTATAGATGTATATATATATGTGGATATATAAAATTGAAACGAATTATGTATATATACCCGTGAATATATATACCAAAATGCAATATATATATGAAAATATATAAAGTGATGAAATTTGTGTATATATATCAGAATATATAGAGATGAAATGTGTATATATATGTGAATATATGTATATACCAAAACGAAATATATATAAGAGAATATATAGAGAGATGAAATTTGTGTATATATAAGCGAATATATAAACCGAAGAAAATATATATGAGAATATATGTATAGAGGTATATATATATGTGGATATATAAAATTGAAACGAATTATGTATATATACCCGTGAATATATATACCAAAATGCAATATATATATGAAAATATATAAAGTGATGAAATTTGTGTATATATATGAGAATATATAGAGATGAAATGTGTATATATATAAGTGAAAATATATATGTGAATATATAGAAATGAGTATGTGATATTAATGGGAATATATAAAAAATGTTTATATATATGTGAATATATGTATATATAATATATTTTAAAGAATCAGAAATTTTATCCTTATCTGTTTGTTCGGCTGCTGGTGCTTATGCTGATGATGCGCTGCTGCCCCACTATACGATTGTTGTCGTTTGTAGATATATTATTAACACAAAAAAAAAAAATTTTTTTTTTGAACCACACTAATGTATTTTTCAAATTTAATTATATATGTTTTTATATTTATATAAAAAATTTTATTTAAAATAAATTCTTATTTGAGAAGCACTAATGTACACTTTAATTTGCCGCTTGTTTATGTACTATTTATTTTTTGTTTTTATTGAACCATGTACATGTTTGTATTATGTATTCACTGACACTTCTTTCTTTTCTTTAGTTATGTACACATACATATGCCTATGTATGTATAATATTGTATGCCGTTTTTTTACTTTATGAACATAATTTTATCTATTTACCTCATTTAATATAAAAATGTTTCACTTTGTTTCTTTCTTTTATTACGCGTATTATTTATTTATTTTTGTTTTTATTTATAAAGCCGATTCTATGGTCGGCTCGAAGGACCATGAATAATTTATACACAATGATTATTTCACTATACGTATTTTTATTTTCGATTTTATTTCGATTTGTAACAATTATAAATTATAAATACAGTGTATGTATCGCGATTGGAAAAACAATATATACGTGTATATATAAAATGTTCGAATTTGTATAAAAAAAGCAAAAGCGCGGAAAAAACACGATCTCGCCAAAAAATCTTCAAGGACCGAAAGTGTAGATGATAACATCGGTCGATCAAAACACGAACCACGAAAACCCAACATAAAGGGTGAATTTATATGGAGAGTTGGGTTGCCATATGGTAAGTATGAAAGGTAAGGTAAGTATAACTTGGTTTAGGGGGACGTAAGTATACTTAATTCATTATATAAATTCTTCTTTCAGGAACTGACCATATGGTTGGTCTAAAGGGATTTAGACACGTGTTGATTATTGAGGATGTTGATTGCTGAGTCGGAACGAGTATTGATTGTTGAATGTTGATTGGGGAATGTTGATTGATGTATCTCCTCAAAATAATGTAGCATTTATAATCACCTCTACGCTTAGGCTGATGACAGAGTGATCGCTACAGGCGTTACTATGCTTGAAGCTACAACTGCTATTGCTATATCAATCTTTGACGTGTCAGAGTAAGTGCTATATTGTGTGCTACATTGTGTGGTTTTTGAGAGAGAGAATGTGAGCGCGAACTTTTTTACGCTGTTTAGTGTATTTAAAGGGTTATCCATTTTGCGGTTTCAAAAGTAAATGTAAATAAAACACATATAAAATATTTTTTATCATGATATTTCTTTTTTATTATAAAGTTTGAACGTTGACATTATGTGTGAAATACTACATCATTTAAATGACCACCACGCGAATTGTTGCAAGCATCGATTCTTTTGAGGTAATTTTCGACCACTTTTTGACACATATTGGGCGGTATCTCAGCCATAACGTGACGAATGTTGGTTTTTAGGTGCTCAAGAGTTAAAGGTTTATCTGCATAAACACGGTCTTTCGCGTAGCCCCACAAAAAAAAGTCAAGCGGTGTCAAATCGCATGATCTTGGTGGCCACTTGATATAGCCACGACGAGAAATTACGCGGCCAGAAAATTTCTCTTGCTATAAAGCCATATTCGCTCGAGTTGTGTGGCATGTGGCACCGTCTTGTTGAAACCACATATTCTCTAAGTCGTATTCTTCAATAGCAGGCAAAAAAAAGTCGGTTATCGTATGACCATAACGCTCCGAATTGACGGAGACAGTCGTTCCATCGTCGTTTTCGAAGAAGTAAGGTCCAATCACACCTCCGGACCAAAGAGCGCACCAAGCAGTGACTTTTTGTGGATGTAGTGGCCTCTATTCAATTACTTGAGGATTCTCAGAACCCCAAATACGACAATTTTGTTTGTTAACATACCCACCGAGTGAGAAATGTGCTTCGTCGCTGAAGAAAATTTTGTTCGAAAAATCGCCGTCCACCGCCTGTTGTTCAAGCACCCATTCGACGTATCTACGACATTGTGAATGGTCAGCTGGCTTCAGTTGTTGTGTGAGCTTGATTTTATATGGATGTAGGTGTAGATCCAAATGCAAAATACGCCATAATGTGCCGTAAGACAGTCCTAATTCCTGAGAACGACGATGAATCGACACATTCGGGTCTTCGGCAACACTTTCACTTACAGCAGCGATATTTTCGGTGGTACGAGCGAAACGATGATGCACAGGCCTTACAATATCTGTAACCGATCCAGTCTCTTCATATTTCTTCACAATTTTGCCAATTGCTTGCGTAGTTGGACGATTATGTAAACTATAATCTCCTCTTAAAGCACGATATGTGGCTGTGGCAGAATCACCATTTTTGTAGTAGGTTTTTACAATTTTAATGCGTTGTGCGATAGTTAAGCGATCCATTTTCGCAAATGTCAGACTTTGAACTGAAAAAGAAAGAAATTGTTTTATCAACTCAGTTTGACAGATGTCGAATTCTAACCCTATACTTTTAAAACCGCGAAATGGATAACCCTTTATTTTTCATTTGTTTATGTTTTGTGTGTCTTATTTTGTAATAAGATGTAGTTTTTTGTTTGAGCTCACTTGTTTAACATGGATCCGGCCGAAGAATTTTTTATGTCAACCAATACTTATAACGTATTTTTTGCCAAAAAGCAAGGAATACATGAAATAAATAAAAATAGAGAAAAAGGAGAATTTCAAAAAGTACGAATTGTATATGGCCGATTATGGTTTACAACAATAAAATTTTTGACTTTTTTATGACAATTTTCCGTTCGAAAAAATGTATATTTCTAATGGTTCAACTAGCCACCGACGTAGCGTACGTACGTACCGTTCGTACGTAAGAACATACAAAATTGCATTGATTTTCTCCGCTCCGAGCAACGTCTACGTCACCGTTATACGGTGGTGAGTTTTCGTTAACACGACATTCCCATAAGATAGGTCGTGTCAGCTGACACGTTCTACGTTTTTACGTCGGTGGCTAGTTGCAGCATTAGGTTTATTTTCAATATTGTGTATTTCACAGTATGTTGTTTTAATTGCAATACAAATAAAATTGTCATGGAAAAGTCCAAAAATTAAGTCTTGTAAACCATACTGTCAGTCCTTTTATGACAACAGATTTTTTTCCCTTTTTACACAAAATAAAACACATGCAGATTGTTTAATGGAAATTAACTTTTATTAATTCAAAACAAACAAAATAAAAATATTCAAATTCAGTTCTTATCAATATATCATAGATTTGTACATGTACAGGTAATTAAAGCATGGAATGCTCTTCGTCGTATAAACAAAAGTACGATCTATAAAGTTAAATCCAGAGAGACCGGCGACACTGGGGACGTACAGGGCTCATACGTTGTGGTTTGCAAGTTTGATGCATCTGCTAAAAGTGCGCTGTTGTAGGAGGATGATGCACCCTCTAAATTTGCGCTCTTGTAGGCCCTTGATGCTGATGCACCAGCTGTATTTGCGCTGTAGTAGCGACTTGAAGATGATGCACCCTCTAAAAGTGCACTCCTGTAGGCACTTGAAGTTGATGGACCCGCCATATATGCACTGTTGTAGTCATCCGTGGTGTTGTAGACGCTTGTGCTGTTGTATCCGCTTAAACTGTTGTAGTGGCTTGTGTTGAACTCACTTGCGCTTTTGTAGTCACTTGGACATTGGGTTACAGAAGCTGTATTTGGCGGAATTGGAAATGCATGATTATAGACCACATTTTGTATTTCCATTCGGCATAACATTTTCTGGTTCAAGTCCATTTTCTTCATGAAAGGGATTAAGCTGTTAAAAAAATATTCATCGTCGTTACGCTCCTTTTGGTTGTTCACTTTTGTTTCCAGCAATTCCAATTTTTTTCGCTCAATAGCCAGTATTTCTATTTGGTTTAAGTTCGATTTTAATTTCTTTTTTATGGGCCAAACTGTTGCGTCTTCATCTTGAGAATCGAGATATCCTTCGGTATTAAATGTATCATCAAGTTTCTCATAATTCGGCATTTCTTCTGATAATGACTGTGATGTTGCTGTCAAATTTCCACTAGACTTTCTAGGCTTCATTTGATCTTTAAGGAAAAGTAACGATTTGAAGTGCGGCCATGTAGTGTATGTTACGAGTTGGTCATCTGTCATGCCTGGATCTCCTAATCGTGAAACTGGAATTTTTCTTCATTCTGATCGGACCTGATCTCTTAAAGATTTCTATTTCTTCTTTAACTGCTCTTCTGAAATTAAAACAGATAATTTGTATAAACGTAAGCAATGTACTTATACAACAAATATACAATTTCAGAGATCTCGCCACTGGTGCATCCTTCTCATCGTTGGGATATTCATTTCGAATCGGAAGAAGTACTATTTCAGTCATTGTAAAGGAAACTGTAACAGCTCTTTGGGAAGAATTGCAGCCAATACATATGCTTCAACCAACAAAAAATTCCACAGAACAGACAGCGGAACAATTTTGGAGGTTATGGAACTTTCCAAACTGTGCAGGCGCTATCGACGAAAAGCACATTCGAATTCGCTGCCCAGCTCATTCAGGATCTATGTTCTACAATTACAAAAAATACTTTTCGTTGGTTCTCCAAGGTGTGGCAGATGCCAATTGTAAATTTATAACAATTGAAGCTGGCGGCTATGGCAAACAAAGTGATGGTGGAACGTTTAGTTCGTCGCAATTTTATCAACAATTGAAAAATCGACAATTTCTTTCAGCTGATACTCAACTTCCGGATTCGGATGTTTTGGTGCCTTACGTTTTAGTTGGTGATGAGGCATATCCATTGCTGGATACTCTTTTAAGGCCATACGCACGAAGAGATTCCTCCACAGAAAATGAATATTTCAATAGTCGGCTTTCTCGAGCAAGGAAATGTATTGAATGCGCCTTTGGAATAATTACCGCAAAGTGGCGCTTACTTTGGAAGCCTATTGAAACTGACCCATCGTTTCGTGATCTACTCGTTAAGGTTATATGTGTCCTTCGCAACACCATTATTGACCTTGAAGGAAATGCAAATGCAATGCAAGAAGCCAATAATTTAAATAATAATCGCAGTACTAGTGAACGAGAAGGAAGATTTAACGCGATCAACATGACAAGAGAACGTGTGGTTAGAGATGCTTTTCGCGATTTTGTATTCACACACAAATTATAAAAAATCTCCTTACAGTCGGCTGGGGCCGACCAAATTATACCCTGCATATGTAGATGTATATATAAAAAGTTTGCTCGTATATCCATCCTTTTCTTCCACTACTTTGTATAGGACCTACATTAAGAAGCAGGCGTACCTCACCAATTTTCGAGGATCAATTTCTGCCTATACTACTAAACTACATAGGTTGCAATGGGTTGACATAGGCGTATTATTTAGGAAGTTATGGGTGTTTTAATGTTTAAGATAAATCCGACACTTTGTACGGAAGCTATATAAAAAGTGGGCGTGACTTATCTCTTTCTTGTATATCTAATTAATTTTTCAATATTAATCCACAAATTAAATTTGGTTGTCCTACGCTATATGGTTTGTAAGTTATGGAGCTTAAAAGTTTTAGTTTAATTCCCTTGACTTTGTATGGGAGACTCATGAAGGAGTGGGCGTGGCACACTGATTTTCTGCCAGATTTTTGCCGACTACGGTATTAATTTAAGTGTCAATTATGGTTATTCTAGACAGAAGATTGCCGAAGTTACAGCTGTTTTAATTAAAAATTTGTATGGGGGCTACGATAAACAGTGGGCGTGGTGCGCCCATTTTCTGTGAGCCTAGTTGCTCCTACAATACTAATCGATACCTTAAATCTCGTTGTCCTACGCTAAATGGTTTGTAAGTTATTGAGCTTAAAAGTTTTAGTTTAATTCCCTTGACTTTGTATGGGAGACTCATGAAGGAGTGGGCGTGGCACACTGATTTTCTGCGATATTATTTCGGACTACCATGTAAATCTAAGTGTCAATTATGGTTATTCTGAACAGAAGATTGTAGAAGTTACAGCTGTTTCAATTTAAAAGAAGTACAGACACTTTGTATGAGAGCTACGCTAAAATGTAGGCGTGGCTCAACCACTTTTGGCGAGGTTATATAATAGTATAATATAACTCTATGTGCCAAATATTGTTGTCCCAAATGGTATATTATGTGAGTTATAGCAAGTTAAAGATTTTGAAAATTTCGAGGTTAGTCGCTTTGAATGCTTGGTGTGGGCGTGGTTATTGACCGATCATGCCCAATATCAATCCCCTCCGTACCCTTGGATCATAGATTGCTTATGCCAAATTTCATCGAAATAGCTCAATATTTACTCAAGTTATCGTGCGAACCAGCCAGGTGACAGACAGACGGACGGACGGACGGACGGACATCGTTAAATCGAAAATTTAATCGACGCTGATCACGAATATATACATATCTATGTCTATATCTCCGGAGATTCCTTCAAGTGGACACAAACATCTGACCGAAATGAATATACCATGCATATTGCATTATGCAGGGTATAATAAAAATAAAATACTTACTTGGTTGCTTTATTACAGCTTCAATGTTTTTCTAATTGTTGTCAACAATTATTCTGTTGTGATAGTGTTTATTTCTTTGGTCCCAGAAAACAGGACGGGTAAACACTTCCGTATTAAATGTTTCGTTATCAAAATCCATTTATTTTCACAATTTTTTTAATTTGATTTCACAAACAAAAGGAATAATAGACGCGTGCGGTTGCAATAGAAAATAAAAAGCAATGCGAAAAACTGTTTAAAAAACAACGCACGCATGCACCCACACATTGTCCATATCAAATTTTTTATTTGAACTCTCTCTCTCTCTCTGTTTTTACTCTCCTTCACTTCAATATATCACTGCTATAAATCATTTCACTACTAGCTTTATAGCGGCCAAGCACTGAAACTATTTTGTAGCTCTGCTCTCACTCTGACAACATTTGAGCGAGCACATAAGTAAACACAAGCAGAGTTTTGTAGCAAGTTGTAGCGACATATCATAGCAACGCCTGTAGCGCTCACTCTGTCATCAGCCTTAGAGTAGTGCTCTACCAGTTCAGTCTGCGAGGGTTTCCAAACTGTAAACTCCGAGGCTTCTCAAACTACTTTTTCCTTCCATCGTAGATAGAGAGTATGGGATGTACGGGATTTTGGGTCAACGCAGTTACCAGAAGAGTTGAGATATATTGTAGCACATCGATAATAATAAAAATAAATCCTCCGAGTTCACTTTTGTGAGAATGAGAATATACGACGATGAGTCTCGCAATTCTTAACGTCTGCTGCCCAAACACAATCCATGTGAGTCCCAGCAGTAATAAAATGCCATTGTAAACAATAATGGCTTTGAGAAAAATCGGGTGTACATAGAAATTTAGATTCATTGGCTCGTAGAGCACGTAAAAAATCAAATAAGATATTCCACATTATATTTCACATATAGTAATCAGAAATGCCAGATTGGTGGAATTTGCGGAGTATGTAATATATTCGACTGATCTATAATGCGAAAGTTCGGGGTTCATGAAGTCACGATGGTTGATTCTGATTATGAAAAGTATCAAATAGTGGGAAGTTAACACCTGAGCCCATTCATACTCAGGTAAACTATGGCAGCGCATAGTTCCCTTCATTCTTCATAGAAGCTAACAAACTTTAAGAGTGCAGTTACGAAGAACTGTACAATGTGAGAAAGGGATTCGTATGATAGTCAGTATAATGTAATGTTCAAGAACGTTGTTAAAATGATACTGCTGTGGCTTCGAAAAGGTTATAGTATGCCCGAACCACAATTCTCGTATCAGCATTCACTTTTCCACTGTGTTCCGTGTTAGGGAAAACTTTTCAACTGTAACTGTGCCACTTCGGAACTCAGCTCGTGAAGATAAGCGTTGATTGCAGAGAGGCACCGGACATAAGAGGTTATGTACTCTTTATATGCCTATTTAATTTGACTAACGTCAACATCTTCAGCTACTTCCTCTGTTATGAGAGAGTGATATGTCGTTTTGCAATCACTCCATAGGAATTGAAATTATTTTTTCTGTGCTTCCAAGATCTTTTGTGTGATCTTCTGGGTTGATTACATGAAAATAGCCATAAAATTCAATAACCTCTTCAGCGATAGCCTTGAAATGATTGAGAGCTAACATTTTGAATATTAATAGTTTCTTTCAGGGCACTTGCTAGATATAGCATGAGAGATTTAATAAAAACTCAACTTTAGTTTGCGTAAATAGTGACATTGTTGTCCTGATACAAGGCGATCTCACTAATTCGATCAATCAATATCAACTAATTACTAAACCGTATCGAGAAAGAAATAATATTGTAATTTAAGGAGGAAGACCATTTTGACGGTTTGAAAAAATCGAATTTTTTTTTTTTTTTTGCTTGAAATGTTCTATGAGGTGTGTATTTTAATGTAGTATGCAACTATAGTCCGCCAGAAACATTTAAACGAGGTAACGAGATGATTTTTTAAAAAATTTCCCTGCATCGAAATACTGGATGGGATTTTTCATATTTTATAATTTGGATTTTTAAAGCACGGTTTTTAGGCAAATTTTACAGGTAAAAAATTAACAAGTTTTTATAAATTGCCACCATTTTCGTAAAAATTAACTTTTCAAAAAACGGCTTCAGTATTTCAGTGCGAAATTATATGGAGAATAACCTGCCTTTCTAACTTTTGTTCCAGATTCACTTGCCAAGGGTCCAGATGTCCCACCGATGGGGAAAACCGGGCTGGAGTGGGGCTACGCGACCTGGTGCAGCGTGTACAGGGAGCCCGAGATCCAAGCAAAAAAAATTGATATTTATTGTAAAAAAGATAACTAATAAAATCATATAAAACATTTTATCATTGCAAGTTGTTTTAATGCTGAAAAAAAATTCCGAAAATACTTTATTTTCCGACAGCTCAAGGTGGTCTTCCCTCTTAATAAAAATGTAGTATTAAAAAATTCAGCGCCAAAATCGCTTGTTGGTACCCACTGACACAGCCTAATAGCAATGGCTAATAAATATTTGGGGCCAACAACAATTGTGAATTATCTTCCTGGTTCGTTGTAAAATTGCAAAATTTAGGACTACTTTGATCTCGTCGAGGGCGTATACCAATGATGAATAATTGCCAATACGTAAATTAAATATTCGAGTATGTCATATACACACATCTCTCTTGAGATCACTTGATATATTTAAAATTTATCTTTTTTCTTAATAATATGTATTTATGTAAATGGTATGTGCAATATGTGAGATATGGTCTCGGGTATTGTTTTTGCATATATACCAATTAACAACACCACACTGGTCCCAAATCAACTTTTTTGGCAGAAACTAAATTTTTTTTTATAATTAAGGCAAAAGTACATATAATTTCTAATAAAATATATACCAACGCATTTAAAAATAACAATGATGAAGTTCAAACCCTGCGTGTGTACGGATACTTTTAAAATAACTTTTATAACTTTTATCACTGCAGCTTTGGATTTTGTGTGGTTAATATCTAATTACAAATTTATAATACGTGAAAAATCAGTTTTTTTTTTTTAAATAAGCAAAAATATGGAAAATAAAACGTAAGGTATTTAGAATACAAACGATATCACGGAGTGGATACTTTATGTGTTTAGCCTCTGTTTTCCTGTGTTTTTGTAAAGTGTTGTTTTAGGCCAAACGAACCTACAATTAGTTGTGTTTCGTGGAATAAAAGTATATTGGATTGTCAAGGATTGTCGTAACTATTAACGGAATATTATTCGTCAATGTGTATGTAATATGGTGGCATTTACCTGTTTTACCTGTTTTACCTGTTTTGTGAGGGCAGCGCACTCTTAAAACGTCAGATGGCTGCCGAGGTCGCAGATGATAACAGCAATAAGACCTCTCTTCTTGTACATCCAGCCACGGTGTCTGCAAAGAAGTCCAAAATGACTGAGGTGGCATTTGTTTTAAAAGAATCCTTGAAAACACTTAAAAACTCGAAAGAAATAAGAAAAAAACTATTTGTCAGAGAGCCTATATCCCTCATTCCAGATAAAGCCTTATCATATTTATTGGAAAATGGTTTGACAAAACAGCAATACATAAACATCAGGCTACAAAATAAAAGCCGAAATTGTGATATTTTTCCGAGCTATAAGGAAGTAATTGCTGCAAAAGTAAAATGTAGACCTAAAGAAATATCCATTTCTGAATCAATCGCTATGTGTCGTTGCAAAATATGTTAAACCATACGGTAAGCCGGATAATGTTACTACAAGGAGATGTTTTGAATAAGTGTACAGATATTTCTGAAATAAAATTAATTTCAAGTTATGGTTTCTACGGTTCGACTGGGCAAAGCATGTATAAACAAAACTTCCAAATGGATACAAATACAGATTTATCAACTACTCTTGATCAATCTTTGTTCATGACAACCTTAGTACCACTACAATTGATGGATTGTTCAGGTCGCATTCTTTGGATGAACCGTTCCCCGCAATCCTTCAAGTTCTGCAGACCTCTTAAAATTGAGTTTGCAAAAGAAAGCACTACTCACATATTAAAAGAAAAACGAAATTTGGATATGCAGATAAGAAATTTAATTCCATTTGTATATGAAGATCTACTTAATTACTTACTTACTTACTTATGTGGCCTTAACAACCGAGTATCGATTTAGGCCGAAAATAACATGCTTCGTCAGCCATCTCTGTTCTTCGCTAGCTGGCGCCAGTTAGAAATTCCAAGCGCCGTCAGGTTCTCCAGTACTTGGTCTTTCCACCGGAGGTTAGGTCTTCCTCTTCTGCGTCGTCCTCCAGCGGGTTCCGAATATAACACCTTCTTAGCTGGAGCGTGTTCTTCCATTCGCTCGACATGACCTAGCCAGCGCAGCCGCTGGATTTTGATGCGCTTTACTATGTCAATATCAGCATACAGCTCATGGTTTTACCTTATTCGGTACTCGCCACCAACGCAAATAGGTCCAAAGGAGGTGGAAATTGTCCAGGCTTCAGCGCCATATGTTAGGACAGGCATGATGAGAGACTTGTAGAGTGTAGTTTTCGTTCTTCGAGAGAGGGCTCGACTTCTCAATTTCTTACTCAGCCCAAAGTAGCACCCGTTTGCAAGAGTGATCCTTTCAATATCTCCAGGCTGACGTCTTTACTGCTGTTAATGCTGGTTCCGAGATAGACAAAGTCCCTTACTACTTCAAAAGCGTAGTTGTCAACAGTTATGTGCTGTCCAAGACTCTTTGTTTGTTGACACTAGATACTTCGTCTTAACCTCGTTCACCGTAAGACCCATCCGACGAGACTCTCTTTCCAACTCTGAGAATGCTGCACTGACTGCTCGCGTGTTCATGCTGATTATGTCAATATCGCCGGCATACGCTAACAGCATGACACTTTTGTTGAAGATAGTGCCATTATGTCGTAGATCAGCAGCTCGTATTATTTTCTCCATAATAAGATTGAAGAAGTCGCACGATAACGAATCACCTTGTCTGAAACCCCGTTCGGTATTAAACGGTGCGGAGAGGTCCTTCCCAATTTTCTACAAAGTCGAATGAGCTTTGCAGGAATACGAACTCAGACATTGTTGCATAGAGGCAATCCCTTACCGGACTGTCGAAAGCGGCTTTATAATCAACAAATAGGTGGTGTGTGTCGATCTGTTTTTCTTGGGTCTTCTCCAGGATTTGGCGCAGTGTGACAATTTGGTCAATGGTAGATTTACCAGGTCTGAAGCCACACTGATAAGGTTCAATCAGGTTGCTGAGCATAAGCTTCAATCTTTCACACAATACGCTTGATAGGACCTTGTATCCGATGCTCAGGAGACTTATTCCACGGTAGTTGGCGCAGATTGTGGGATCTCCTTTTTTATGTACGAGACAGAGATGTACGGGACAGAGAACACTGAGCCTCCAATCATCAGGCATGCTTTCATCCGACCATATTCTGTTCATGAGCTGGTGCATTCAGGCGAGCAGCTCATCGCCTCTGGTCTTAAACAACTCGGCAGGCAGGCCAACGGCACCTGCAGCTTTGTTGTTCTTCAGCCTTAAAATGGCCGTTTCAACCTCGTCATAGTCGGGTGGTGGAACTTCAACACCATCATCTGTAATTGGGGTTATCGGGCAATCTCCTCCACTGTCGGAATTGTTCGTAGCATCGCTATTCAGTAACGTGGAGAAGTGTTGCCTCCATAGGCTCAGTACACTCTGGATATCTGTAACCAGATTCCCATTCCCATCACGACAGGAAGAGGCTCCTGGATTTAAACCGCCACTTAGGCGCTTGATCTGAAGATCTAAACAAACAAAAATTCAACGTCAATTTGAGCTAAACATGTACAAAATCTATTTAGTCTTGCCCAATTTGTGGGGCAAAGCCAATTAATTTTATTGCTAGGTTTGATTTAAAAGCTGATGTTTTCAAATCAAAGCACTCCTCATTGCAATATGGTGTACGTCACCTTCTCGCATGGATTCATTTCTTAGAATTCATTTTAAAAATATCCTAGTGGATTTGTATTAATAAATGGCATGTACGTTATTCAAAAGATAAAGAAAAAATGATGGCACGTAAATCCGAAATCCAACGTAGGTTAAGGGATGAAATGGGACTTCGTGTTGATAAACCAAAACAAAACAGAAGTGGTAGTACTAACCATGGCAATACGGCCAGAAAAGCCTTTTCGAAAACTGAGGAATTTACATCAATATTGGGATTTGATGAAGAGTTTTTGAAGAAATTTCATATCATTTAAATATCGATTTTCTGCGTCAGAAGCCCGGTACAAATTTTATAAACAAGACAGACGTTCGCATGCTAGACAAAATAACCCAATTAATAACATGACTGGCGTTTTATGTAGATCTCTGGATTCCTCAGATTCACTAATATCTAGCGTTTATATATAGAAAATAGAAGAGAAAAAAATAAAAAACGTACATTTCCATCAGAAGTAATCAACCTCTTAAAATCACCACCTGCTGCTAATCTTACTACTAATGTTGATGAGGATGATTATGAAGAAAATGAAGCCCATGAATATATGAGCAAATATTCGATTGATTTAGATGTTGAAAATAAAAAAATTTAAAGTTCAAAGTAAAGTGAAAACATATCTATTATATTTGTGGGCTATATGATCTTATATGGGTGCTAAGAGTGGGCGTCGCCAAATCGATTTGAAAATTTTTTCCATTCATATATATACTATGAATATTGACTGTACCACTTCAAATAATGAGAAGAAGAAAACAAGCGGGAAATAAAATATAAACGAAATAGATCAACTAAAAGTGCGTTTTGCCATCGTAAAACAATATCAATCGTATAACAATATATATTGACACGTTTTTATTTTGTGAGCGTTTAATTCTATTTGAATTAACCTTGTTCAATCACTGGTTCTGTCAATAATAATTGCAACATTTATTTTGTACAATTATATACAGCAACAATTTATATAATCAACTCTGTTTACAATCAACTATTTACAATAACTTTTTTAATGTACTTGCAACTTTTGCCTCTAATACTGTACCGATGTTTGCGCAATCACGTTCCTGTATTTGATTGATTCTCATTTGTCAACAGTGGCCCTACTTATACTCTGTGGTAATACCTTCCTTTTGTTGACATTCGTTTCGATGCTGCCAATATTCGTGACACTCATAATAATGTCAGTCACAATAGTGATGAGTAACCAACCATCGATACTAGTTACACTGCCCTCCTCTTAACCTTGTTCCTCCCGAACAAGTTTTTATACTTCCCCCGTTATGGCGCAAGTCGCTCCAAGTGCATTACTTTAAACTTTTCTCTTTTATCCCAGGCACGTTGAATACGATACACTACGTCATTTATCTTTGCTATAATCTCATATGGTCCTTCCCAATGAGTCTGTAGTTTAAGGGACGGTCCTTTCATTCTTTGTGGATTATGAAGCATTACAAGCTCTCCTTCATAGAACCCTTTGGAATTTGCTTTCAAGTCATACCTGGTAGTCATCTTATCGCTTATCATCTGCGACCGCTCTCTGATAAAGTGATGTACTTCATCCAACTGTACCCGCTTTTCGCTAGTATAGTTACCTTCGGTTGATATTGTTGGTGTTACGACTCCAAATTTTAAATCAGCTGGCAGCTTTAACTCGTTTCCAAACATTGCCATTACCGGTGTAGTAGCCGTCGTATCATGTTGTTCGAATCGATATGCCATGAGGAACATTGGTGTATGTGCATCCTAGTCTCTTTGGTATTTATCTACGACTTTTCTCAAATATTCTTCCAAGGTACGGTTAAATCGTTTGACATGAAATCGTTTCTTTATTTTCTCGACGGTTTTTGTGATACGAAACAATCATCTCCCGCGTAAGTGGAGGCTTTGCCACTGCGCCCAGTATGCGATTGCTATTGGACTCTCATTAGCCATTTCTTGCCAATCTGGACGTACGCCCTTCTCCTTGTATTCCATATTCTTTACAAGATCTGGGTCGTTCCGCTGATCTTCTTGCACTCGTGCGGTCCATGACTACTCCGGCATGATATTCGTAATTCGTATGTCGATAATTTGCTCCTTGCTTTCCACTCGAGAACAATGTTCCATTTTGCAAGGACGACGAGATAGATCATCCGCGTTGTCGTGATGTCCTCCTTTCCGATGCTCGATAGTAAAATCATAACTTTACAGCCTTTCAATCTATCGCGCCAATTGTGTTTCTGGGTTTTTAAATTGTAATAACCACCTTAGCGCTGCGTGGTCAGTTCGTAGATGAAATGACTGACCGTACAAGTACTAATAGAAATACTTTACACATGCGAGCAACTCTCTTCGAGTGACATAGGGGTTTCTTTCTGGCTTCGACAGGATTTTACTGTAGTATGCTAATACTTTTTCTTGCCCATCTATGATCTGAGAGAGCACACCACCTATTTTCCATAGCCACTCGCATCTGTGTCCAACACAAACTTTTGACCACGTACTGGATACGCTAATACTGGTGCTGAACAGAGTTTTTCTTTCAGCTGTTCGAATGATTTCTGTTGTTCCTCGCCGCACACAAATGGTTTGTTCTTTCTTGTTAACTCATGCAGACTGCTGGCGATATTTGCAAATCCAGGAACAAATCGTCTATTGAACCTACATAAGCCTAGGAAGCTTGTACTGCTGCTACTTTCTCCTCGTCGGTATGTACCCCTTCTGTTGTTACTTTATGACCAAGATATTTAACTTCTCGCCTAAGAGTGTACACTTTTTCATATTCAGTTTAAGCCCTGCTGATTGTATACGCTCAAATACTTCTTTCAACTTTTCCAGGTGGTCGTTAAAATCTTTTCCCATTACGATAATGTCATCGAAGTACACCAAGTAGGTTTCCCAGTGTAGTCCTCTCAGTACACGCTCCATTAAACATTCGAACGTAACTGGCGTATTACATAAGCCAAATGGCATCACTGTGAACTGCCATAGACCATCATCAATACTGAAAGGTGTTTTCTCTTTGTCCTCCTCACCAAGTTCCACTTGCCAGTAGCCAATTTGCAGATCAAGAGGTGAGAACCACTTCCCACCAGATAGCATGTCCAGAGTGCCGTCGATTTATGGCAGTGGATAGCTGTCTTTTTTCGTGATATTATTCTTCCATCCTTCTTCTTTACCAGAACAACTGATGAACTCTACGGAGTCGCAGATGATTCAATAACACCTTGTTTCTGCATATCGTTAATCAGCTTAATGGCTTCATCTCTTTTGGCCAATGGAACTCGTCGGGGTGCTTGAGAATTGGTCTAGAATCACCGGTGTCAATGTGATATTTCACGATGGTTGTTCGTCCTCCTAACAGTTCCTGATCTTCCACTTTCTATCGACGAGCCCTTTTCACAATGTACAATGCATTGTACAACTTTATTATTCTCATATTCATCACGTTGAACACTTCGCAAAATGTTACCGCTTTTTCCGTGAAATCAACTCTAACAACAAATATAAACAAAGCATATTGTACCATCTGCGTATACGCGTTCCAATTCATTGTACAACGCTTTTAATCATCATACAACCGTTGAACCAACATCAAAATTGGTTGTACAACCATACTATACATTATACAACCTGTTCAGGTGCAATGAACTATTGAAACCAACATAAGCAATCACCTGCAGTTTTTTTTATTTCTTTGCATATTTATAATTGTATGCAGGTCATTGCATTTATATTTATTTGTCTATTCAGCATATCTATTTATTATGCATTAATAATATTTATATATAATAACGTTATAATGTTTTTTATCAATGTCAGCAATTACCTGCAATCGTTTATTTTGGCATACCTTAATAATTATGTGCAGGTCATTGTATTTATAGTTTTATATTTTTTATTCAGCATATGTATATGTTATACATTTATACTAACATGATCATTTTTGTACAATACTTGTAAGTACTTTCGTAATGTTCATTTTAGTATAAATTCAATGGAATAATCATTAATAAAGCAGAATTAACTTATCGCTCAAAACGCGCGTTTCTTCTCTGTGGACTATACGGTTTAAAGTGACCTATAGTACTTCAACAAAATTCCTAGTTTATGTTTGAGTCCAAATTAGAAAAAAAATTATTATTTGATCAAACATTTGCGATCAAACATTTGGTGACCCCGATGGCACTAGCACAGGGCTAGTGTTTAAACAGCGAATTCAACGCATCTTCAAAAGCAACATTTTTGCGATTCTAGCACAAGGCTAGTACAACTTGACATAAAGTGTGTCATAAGATTTGAAATCAACATTAGCAAGAAGCTTATACAACACGAATACAAAGACAAATAATGGAATTCAACGATTTATTGGCTTCTCAAAACTCCATTGGGGAGGAGATACAAGTTATAATACGAAACGTCAGAAAAGATCCGAAGGATCGTAAATTGACGGATTATTACAAAGAGCGCCTGCGCCGTTTAGAGGAAGCCTGGGCCAGGTTTAACGCAACGGACAGCAAACTTCGTCTCGCCATAGGGGTAAACGAAGACCACGCGTACTTCAAGCATGACTACCATGGTGAAATTTAGACCTTGGTAATCGAACATAGGCGGACCTTTAGGTCTGCAATATCGATACGGATCAAAAGAGTGACAGCGCTAACAAAGAGATGGATGACTCAAGATCTTCAGGAAGCACTACACAACATGTTCCAACTGAGACAACTCCTACATTAGCTGGTATTTCGGGTAAATAATATGCGCTGATGAATTCATTACGACGCCTGCTGGCTGGAATTTCACCCAGCACAGAAGAACAACCACGACAATACTATGTCGGTTGTGAAGAGCGAGTAAGTATGTTATGCGAAAAAATTGAAATTATAAACTACGAAATTTGGGAAAGTCATTCACCGCCAGAAGAAATCGGGTATGATTACAATGCATACTTAGATCTAGAAGAAAGTGTACATCATCAACTGATTAAATTGGCAGTCCAGGCAAAAGAACAACCATCTTCTACAACTAGTAATCCATCTTCATCAAAAGCAGTTAAGCTCTTAAAGATGGAGATTCCAAAATTTGAAGGAAAATACACGAACTGGCGTATATTTTATGATATCTTGGATCTTGGATCAACCCTCAGAAAAATTTCCATCATCAGGAGTGTTAAAAAAATTGCATGGCACAACCCAAGAATGTCTACTAGCATTAGCATTAGCCGATCCTGACTTCAATCGACCAGGCAAAATCGATGTACTACTAGGAGCTGAATTTTATTATCAACTACTTTTAGCTGAACAAATGAAACTAGGGGATATGACGCTAGAAAATACAGTTCTGGGATGGGTGGCAGCTGGAAAAACTACGCTCAACTCGGTAACACAGCGGTCTTCCTCTGTTACATGTGGTATGCTAACGCAGGAATCTAAGCCGTTAGATCAGTTAATTGAAAACTTTTGGAAACTTGAAGAAGTTAACAACGAAACACCGACAATTACCTCGACAGAAAAATAATGCGAAATGAATTTTCTTCATAATACAACCCGAAATCAAGAAGGGAGATTCATAGTAAAATTGCCGTTCAAGGAAAGTCCATCAACTGTCGGTGAATCAAACCAACAAGCAGTCAACAGATTCCTTGTACTCGAAAGACGATTAGCAAGAAATAATGACCTCAAAATCAAATATACAGCATTCATGGAGGAATATGAAAAACTTGGGCACATGACTAAAATAGACCCAAAGAATTTAAATCCTGATCATTACGTAATCCCACATCACTGTGTCTTCAAACCCGATAGCAGCACCACAAAACTACGAGTGGTATTTGATACATCAGCAAAAACATCATCTGGTCTAGCCCTCAACGATAATATGCATACTGGACCAACCATTTAAAAGGAATTATTTTCAATTCTTTTACGCTTTCGACTAACAAGATTTGTCCTTACAACATATATACAGAAGATGTATCGACAGAAGATGTATCGACAAATGATGACCGCAGGTATCAACTCATCATCTGGAGACCGAAGCCGACCCTAAGTCGCAATTGAGTTATTACCAGTTAAATACGGTCACATATGGCACGCCAGCGGCACCCTACTTGTCAATAAAATGTCTACAGCAACTAGCGAGGCAAGCTAGTCACCAATATCCACTAGGTGCTGCTACTCTCTGAATAATTTTTATGTCGATGATGGCTTATCAGGTGCCGATACCCTATCAACAGCGATCGAAACCCAACATCAATTATCAACCATACTAAAATCAGCTGGACTCAACTTAAGAAAATGGTGCGCAAATCATCATCAATTATTAAATGGCTTTCCAGCCGAGGATCTCGAAGTTAATCTGGATTTCAATAGTGAAGAATCTAATTCAATAAAAGCACTAGGGCTAACATGGGCACCTAAAAGCGAGCAATTCCACATAAAAACTAACTTCTGCACCGAAAAACTAATCACAAAACGAACTGTCATCTCCGAGTTAGCACGAATCTTCGACCCGTTAGGTATTCTTTTACCAGTAGTTGTCACAGCAAAAATAATGATTCAGGAACTATGGCGTGTAAAATTAGATTGGGATGTACCATTGTCAACGGAATTCAAACAAATGTGGGTAAAATTCCGAGAAGAACTACAAGTACTAAAAGACATCCGAATTCCGCGACACATCTTCAATCATCAACAAGCGGAAACAGTCCAAATTCATGCATTTGCCGACGCATCAGAAAAAGCATACGGAGCAGCAGTATATCTTCGACCTACATCAAATGACTGCAGAATCGCAGTAAGGATCTTGTGCGCAAAATCACGTGTGGCTCCAATTCAATGACAAACACTGCCAAGTCTTATGTGCACAACTAACAGAAAACGTAAAAAGGGAATTAAACTATGGAGACAAAGCGACATTTTTTTGGTCAGACTCCAAGATAGTATTATCATGGATCAGTTCAGCCACATCTTCATTCCACACATTTGTTGCTAATAGAATAGCAAAAATTCATGACTTATCCGTTGCAGAACAATGGAGACATGTTGGATCAATGAACAACCCTGCAGATGTGTTCTCCAGAGGTTTACACCCAAGAAATTATCAACATGTCATGTGTGGTGGTATGTTCCGGTCTTTTTACATGGTAAAAAGGAACTATGGCCCAAACCATTCTCAAAAGAAGGACAAGAAGATTTCACAACCAATATGGAACGAAAAAAGAAAAGTATGACAGTAGCTGCAATGACCAACACTGAATCAGAAGACATAATATACAACATAAGGCATGGAAATTCATTCAAGGTTTTACAAAGAGTGATAGCATACATTCTACGGTTCACACAAAACCTCAATTAAGTACAGAAGAGCTGGACGCAGAACTCAAGGTCATCATCAGAACAATACAAGCCTCCGATTTCGCGTTAGAAATGAAACAAATAAGGGTACACCATGGAATTGATAAAGCAAGTTCACTCAGCAGTCTGTCCCTATTTATTGATGACAAAGATGTTCTACGAGTTGGCGGACGGTTGTCGGTATCGACGCTATCATTTGATGCCAAACATCCCATGGTACTGCCATACAACGACCCAATAGTAAAACTAATATTAATCATGATGCATAACGATAACCTACACAAACATTACTAGCAACGTCGTGGCAACGGTTTTGGATAATCAAGCGAAAAATAATGGCACGAAGTGCGTTCGTTGCACCAAGGCAAAACCAAGCTTGTATCAGCAAATAATGGGAAATTTACCACAACCTAGAGTCACTCCAGCACGACCATTCCTAAATGCTGGTGTAGACTATGCGGACCACTGTGTCAAATTACAAAATCAATGGGAAAAACGACGTAAAGTCTACAATGCTGTTTTTTGCTGCTTCGCGTCAAAGGCAGTCCATTTAGAGGTGGTGAGCGATTTAACAACTGATGCATTTATTGGTGCATTAAACCGTTTTACAGCTCGACGTGGACACCATATATTGCGATAACGTAACAAATTTCGTCGGAGCAAGGAACATATTGGAGGATCTTAATAATGTTATATTTGCAACTGAGTCACAAGAAAAAATCATCAGGGTATGCAGCGATCGTGTAATAAACTTTAAGTTTATACCCCCTAGAGCTCCAGCCAAACATTTATTACTACGAAGTGTTTCAACAGCATCACTCACTTATGAGGAGCTTGAAACCATCATTATTGAAATTCAAGCCATCCTTAATTTATGACCAATAACTCCAATGTCAACAGATGCAAATGATTTAACGCCATTAACACCCGGGCACTTCCTAATTGGTGAACCATTGACCGCACAAATCGATAGAATCACATCACAAACAAACAACTCCCTCACAACAAAATGGAAATAAATAACGCAACTCAAGTATGACTTTTGGCGACGTTGGTCTAATGAATATCTTAATAAACTACAGCAAAAACACAAATGGAAATCGCAGTCACAAAATATATACAAGGGAAAAATGGTTATAATCAAAGAAGACAATGTTCCTGTACTACAATGGCCACTGGGAAGGGTGCAAAAAATCTACAAAGGTGACGTTGGAAGGGTTCGAGTAGTAGACGTAAAAACAGCAACAGGGTTATGGAAACGCCCAATTTACCGACTAACACCGTTACTCCACGAAGATGAATATATTGTAGAAGCCTCAGAAAAGAATCAAGTATCTGAACAAGAAACTCATGCTGAGCAACAGCAGAGACTGTCGAATGACAACTCCAGTGTCATAAACCCGAAACGACGAAAATCACCAACCACATCAGTCAGGCTAACAGTTATTATATCACTTTTGTTACTTCCGGCAATATTGTGCATCCCAGTCCAGATAACGAATTTTGGCAATGATCCCGGAATATACTTTGAAATCATCAGAACAACTAAAATTGTAACAGCTGAATGGAAAATGGTGGTCTATTATGATTTGATCTCATTTTGGGCAGAACGTTCTCATCCGGAATAACAACACTTCAAAAGCTATGCTCAAGGTTCCAACAAAATTCAACTGGTAATGCTCTGATTGATAATCTTAAGCAAAGGAAAGACGAGTTATTACAAGATAAGGATATGCTATCGATTGGACGTGAAAAGAGAGCGGCAATCAACATAATAGGAAATGTCGCTCGCATCTTGTTCGGCATACGCGATTCTGAATATGCAGAAGAGATGTCACAAACAATCAATGCAGTGAAAACAAATGAAAACTACATTTTAAGTCTATTCCGAAATCATACTTCGATCATTGGCTCCACCATTAACGTCATCAAACAGGAGGAACTATTAGCACTATCAAAATTTTCGGAAATACGAGATAAAATAGCATCATTAGAAAAAAACATAATCAGTGACACAAATCAAATTAAGGTGTCTCAGCTATTCGCACTATTATCAACCCAGTTAACCTTGATGGCAGCTGATGTACAACGGATTCAATCAGACATAATACATGTGCTCACAGACATACATCAAGGCAGAATTAGCCCGTCACTACTTACACCTCAACAATTACAAAACCAACTCAATATCATCAAAGCGCACCTTCCGGTATCTTGACAACTACCGTTTATTAATCAAACATAATACAATTTTACAAAATAATGAAGGCAGAGGGAGCAGTAATCAGGAGCAAGGTCATATTTATAATCCGGCTACCCCTAACCGATCAAGAACATTTCGATCTCTTTCAGCTCATACCTATTCCGATAGTGAAGAATGGAACTATGAATTGTATAACGCCAGATACGTCTTACTTAGCAGTAAACCCACATCGAGATCAATATATCCCACTAAGTACACACGATATAGGCAAATGCTTTATAACAAAGGAAGACGTCTATATATGTGAAAACAAACAAACAAAATATGAATGAGACTCCGCAGCTTTTTCCTGTGAGATTAATATTTTCGACAACAAACATGCAACAGATTGTAAGCTCAGTCAACTACATCGCAGCTCAACATGGATCCAAATGAATCACAAAATTCATTGGATATTTGCAACAACACCAGATACCGAAATATCAGGAGTTTGTGGAACGGAACACACTCATCTTATGTTAACAGGATCCGGAATATAAATTCAATGGAATAATCATTAATAAAGCAGAATTAACTTATCGTTCAAAACGCGCGTTTCTTCTCTGTGGACTATACGGTTTAAAGTGACCTATAGTACTTCAACAAAATTCCTATTTAGTTTATGTACTAGGAGTTCAAATTAGAAAACAAATTATTATTTGATCAAACATTTACGATCAAACACAACCATTTATCCAACATGCCCATGTTGAACCAACGGTTGGTGTGTGTATACTCTGCATAAAGATGTAAAAAACTTGTTGCCTGATAGCTGAGCGTAGTGTTCCTCCATTATTGGCACCGGATAAAGCATTTTAACGGTTATTTTATTCATGCAGCGATAATCGACGCAGATACGGTGTTCTCCATTGCTCTTTTCGACGAACATGACGGGAGAGGCATACGATGACTTAGACGGACATGTAATGCTGCTTTCAAACAACTCCTTTATAATACCGGAGATGATTGCACACTTTGCACTTTTCAACATGTCTGCTTTATGTTTTTCATTATCAATGTCAAGCAAAGCATTTATTTTACCAGTGCACAACACTTTACCACCCCCAAAACCGTTTAGTGTAACATAACATGGGATCACTTCACCCAACGATTTGCAGTATGTTTTACGAACGAGTGTGCTGGTACTTTCGGGATCAATAAAAGCATTTGTAATATGTCCATTAACTCACATTTGTTTAATTATACCATTTTCGCAATTTATTTTCTTGTCGAGCATTTTACAAATTACATATCGTTTTTGGATTTGTTTCGATAGTTTTATGTTTTATGATTGGTACGCAAACACTTCTCACAACGCTGCTTCTTTTGAGGTTCGGGACACTTGAATGTATAGCGATCGCACGATAGTGAAGCACGATTTTCAATTGGGGTTGTATTCGCATTGTTTTGTGCTAAAATCTTCTATCTATATTGTGTAACACGCTGTAATTGTTAATATCGCGTAATGTCACTACACCGCACATAATCGTTTGATACTTTTCTATGTAAGTTTATAATATAATTTCATTAATACCGTTCATGATATGTAGAACAGTTGCATTTTCCGACAACCCACCTTTATACCAAGTGAATACATCTTATAATAATATTCTTGTAGAGATTCATTAGTCGATCTCTTTTGTCGTGATAATTTAATGTGTACTTCGGCAGTGTTCTCGGAATGTGGAAATTCATTTAAAAATCGTGAAACAAATTGGGACCAACACATATAAATTTCTGGGAGGGAATCGACCCAAAACTTTGCAGGCCCTTGCATTTTTTGCAGCCCTGCCCATATCATATCATGAATTTTTAAGTATTTCGAATCTTTTAACAAATTGATTAGTGTGTCGAATCCGATATTGAATTGACCGATGGTAACAGGTCTATAATGTCACGTATTTTATCAACCGGATTTTAGTAACTAATTGAAGGCAACTTGCTGAGGCATTTGCAAGTGCGTGATTGGAACACAATAAGCGTTCAAATTAACGTCGAACATTATCGCATTATGACTTGTTAGAACTCATAGGAAACGTATTCGTCCGTGCTGGCACCGCATGTGTTTGCAACGGCGGTGTGTGTTGTTTGTTGGATACGCCATTGCAGGAAACGTAGCTCTTGTATATACCGGCGAGGAAATACTCCGAGGAGCGAAATCATTAAAACTAGTGACAACATCATTTTGCCGTATTTCCAAATTTCGAATTGTATTTTAATAATTCAAATATACGTTCACCTAAGCACGAAATACCAATTGGATTCACAAATATATTAAATTATTAAAATTGATAATAAATGAGTGTAAAACGCTTTCCACCCCCCGCGCGTAATTCTCCTTCAACTAATGTTATGGAGATTAAAACGAGTGTAGACGCATGTCATGTAAATAAAAACAATGCTAAAGAACTAAACAGAAATATACTTCCAATCTCGTCTTTACTTACTTACTTACTTATGTGGCCATAACAACCGAATATCGATTTAGGCCGAAAATAACATGCTTCGCCAGCCATCTCTGTTCTTCGCTAGCTGGCGCCAGTTAGAAATTCCAAGCGCCGTCAGGTTCTCCAGTACTTGGTCTTTCCACCGGAGGTTTGGTCTTCCTCTTTTGCGTCGTCCTCCAGCGGGTTCCGAATATAACACCTTCTTAGCTGGAGCGTGTTCTTCCATTCGCTCTACATGACCTAGCCAGCGCAGCCGCTGGATTTTGATGCGCTTTACTATGTCAATATCAGCATACAGCTCGTACAGCTCATGGTTTTACCTTATTCGGTACTCGCCACCAACGCAAATAGGTCCAAAGATCCTGCGTAGGACTTTTCTCTCGAAGACTCCAAGTATTCGCTCATCCGAGGTGGAAATTGTCCAGGCTTCAGCGCCATATGTTAGGACAGGCATGATGAGAGACTTGTAGAGTGTAGTTTTCGTTCTTCGAGAGAGGGCTCGACTTCTCAATTGCTTACTCAGCCCAAAGTAACAACTGTTAGCAAGAGTTATCCTACGCATGATCTCCAAGCTGACGTCATTACTGCTGTTAATGCTGGTTCCAAGATAGACAAAGTCCCTTACTACTTCAAAAGCGTAGTTGTCAACAGTGACGTGCTGTCCAAGACGACGGGACTCTTTGTTTGTTGACACTATATACTTCATCTTGCCCTCGTTCACCGTGAGACCCATCCGACGCGACTCTCTTTCCAACTCTGAGAATGCTGCACTGACTGCTCGCGTGTTCATGCCGATTATGTCAATATCGTCGGCATACGCTAACAGCATGACACTTTTGTTGAAGATAGTGCCATTATGTCGTAGATCAGCAGCTCGTATTATTTTCTCCATAATAAGATTGAAGAAGTCGCACGATAACGAATCACCTTGTCTGAAACCCCGTTCGGTATTAAACGGTGCGGAGAGGTCCTTCCCAATTTTTACTGCACAACGGGAGTTATGCAGTGTCATTCTACAAAGTCGAATGAGCTTTGCAGGAATACCGAACTCAGACATTGTTGCGTAGAAGTAATCCCTTACCGGACTGTCGAAAACGGCTTTATAATCAACAAATAGGTGGTGTGTGTCGATCTGTTTTTCTTGGGTCTTCTCCAGGATTTGGCGCAGTGTGAAAATCTGGTCGATGGTGGATTTACCAGGTCTGAAGCCACACTGATAAGGTCCAATCAGGTTGCTGAGCATAGGCTTCAACCTTTCACACAGTACGCTCGATAGAACCTTGTACTCGATGCTCAGGAGACTTATTCCACGGTAGTTGGCGCAAATTGTGGGGTCTCCTTTTTTATGTACAGGACAGGGAACACTGAGCCTCCAATCATCAGGCATGCTTTCATCCGACCATATTCTGCTTGAGCTGGTGCATGCGGATGAGCAGCTCATCGCCTCCGGTCTTAAACAACTCGGCAGGCAGGCCATCAGCACCTGCAGCTTTGTTGTTCTTCAGCCTTAAAATGGCCGTTTCAACATCGTCATAGTCGGGTGGTGGAACATCAACACCATCATCTGTAATTGGGATTATCGGGCATTCTTCTCCACTGGCGGAATTGTTCGTAGCATCGCCATTCAGTAACGTGGAGAAGTGTTCCCTCCATAGGCTCAGTACACTCTGGACATCTGTAACCAGATTCCCATTTCCATCACGACAAGAAGAGGCTCCGGGATTTAAACCTCCACTCAGGCGCTTGATCTTTTCAAAGAATTTTCGAGTCTCATTCTTGTCGGTACACATCTCTATCTCCTCACACTCACGTCTTTCCAACTCCCTCTTCTTGCGCCTGAAAAGACGTCTCTCTGCACTCCTTTTCTCTCTATACCGCTCCTTAACAGCTCGCGTTACGCCTGCACACAGGGGTTTTCTGTAGGCGGCGTCTTTCTCTGCGGTAGCGTCGCGACACTCCTGATCATACCACTCATTCCTCATAGGCCGGTAGTAACCGATTACCTCCTCGGCAGCAGTAGTCATGGAGTGGGATATATGTGTCCACCGTGCGCATGTATCATCAAGTGGGAGAGTGTTCTGCATAAGCAGATCCGATAGTCGAGTGGAAAATGCATCTGCTGTCTCTGGTGATCGCAGCTTACTGACGTCGAGCTTTCTCTGTGTGGGACTTCTCTTGTTATTTGCGACACATAGGCGTGTGCGCACCTTAGCTGCAACAAGGTAGTGATCCGAGTCGATGTTGGCACCACGGATCGATTTCACGTCCATCACACTGGAAGCATGCCTTCCGTCAATCACCACATGATCAATTTGGTTTCTTGTTCGTTGATCTGGAGACAGTGGATGTCGAGATGGTGGAATCTGGTACCACCAATTACCATGTTTCGTGCTGCGGCGAAGTCGATCAGCCTCATTCCGTTATCGGAGGTGTTCTGGTGGAGGCTGAATTTTCCGACAGTTGGACCAAAGGTACCTTCCTTGCCCACCCTGGCATTAAAGTCGCCAAGCACGGTTTTGATATCGTGGCGGGGGCAGCGGTCATAAGCTTCTTCGAGGCGCTGAAAGAAGTTCTCCTTGGTCACATTGTCCTTCTCATCCGTCGGAGCGTGGGCACATATAAGGCTGATGTTTAAAAATTTTGCCTTGATGCGGATTGTGGCCAGCCGTTCGTTCACAGGCGTGAACTGTGAGACAAGCTGTCGTAGTCTCTTGCTGACCAAAAATCCACATCCTAATTCGTGCCTTTCAGCATGGCAACTGTAGTAGATGTCACAGGACGCTCTTTTGGAGCAGCCCTGTCCTGTCCATCGCATTTCCTGGAGAGCGGTGATGTCAGCTCTGTATTTTTCGAGGACATCAACCAGCTGGATAGAGGCACCCTCCCTATAAAGGGATCGGTCATTCCAGGTGCATATCCGTAAATCGTGGTCCTTTTTTCGTTTGCGGGGGTCATCAACAAAAGCGGTAGTCCTTATCCGAGGCATATTTGTTTTTTTCATTGGGGGGGTTTTTTATGTGGCGGGTCCCAAACCCAACGCACAACCTCTAACCGAGGAGATTTTCGCCACTCACTTCAGCCGCCTCCCAGCGGGTGCCAGGAAGACGTTGCCCGGTGGTCGCCACATGGAGGGCCCCCATTAATAATAATGAAAGCGCCATCACAGAGTAAGCAGAGCAAGCTATATGACTATTTTATACTTATTATTTATACTATTCACTTGGGGGATTTTTTATGTGGCGGGTCCCAAACCCAACGCACAACCTCTAACCGAGGAGATTTTCGCCACTCACTTCAGCCGCCTCCCAGTGGGTGCCAGGAGGACGTTGCCCGGTGGTCGCCACATGGAGGGCTCCCATTAATAATAATGAAAGCAGAGCAAGTTACATGACTACCCCTCATTAACAAATAAAGGTATCATCACAAAACGCTCAGATCAAACTACATGACAGCCAGTGAGTTGACTTGCGATGAGTTCAACAAGGATTGCGCTAGCCCCACCTGGTTGAGGCAGTTAGACACGTTACCTTGCGAAAACACCACCAGACCAACAACAACGTCTTTACCAACAAATAATTTGATCAGTGCACACTCCAACACAACACAGACCATCGGTACTTCTCTCTCGTGGAGCGAACAATGTCCCTCTCCCAATCTTATTGAGGGAACAACAACAGCTTCGAATAGCAACTCCGAAACTCATGTTTATAAACAAACAAGCAGCAACATTGTTGATAACACATTGAATGCAAATAAGTCAGAAACAACAAAAGTACAAATAGGTATGGACAGATACATTACAATTAAAAGCCCACAGAAATTAAATTATTGTAATAAGGCAAAAATAAATAAAACTAAAATAAATGAAGATGGAAGTGGATGGAAGCATTAAAAACCATGCAACTAATTGCACTGACTTTGGTTCTACATCTAGTACCTCTAATGCTAAACCGCCTCCAATTTACTTGCGTGAATGCAGTACCAATGAATTAGTAGACAATCTAACGCGCATAGCTGGCCAAAATAATTTCCATATCGTGTCGCTAACGAAAGGAAATATTAAAGAGACAAAAATACAAATATATAATGAAGACAATTACCGCGCCATTGCCAAATTTCTCAATGAATACAACAAAAACTTTTACACATATCAGCTCAAAAGTTCCAAAGGTCTTATTGTTATCGTCAAAGGTATAGATCCGAATGTAGAACCAAATGATATAAAGGAAGCACTGGAAGAAAAAGCCCTTCCGATAAAAACAGTTATAAATATGGTCAATAAAAATAAGGTCCCACAGCCAATGTTTAAAATTGAATTGATTCCGGAATTCAAAAAACTAAAAAAGAATGAAACACATCCTATTTACCAAATGCAATACTTGCTTCACGGTAAAATTACAGTGGAAGAACCACATAAGCGTAAAGGCCCTGTACAATGCAAAAATTGTCAGGAATTCGGCCATACTAAGAGCTATTGCACCTTAAGAAGCGTATGTGTAGCATGTGGAGATCTCCATCAGACATCAGCATGTACTTCTAACAAAAACGACCCAAATACTAAGAAATACTGTAACTGCAATGGTAACCATACAGCAAACTATAGAGGCTGTCCTGTATATAAGGAATTAAAAAACAGGTCTAATCAGAGTCAAGCAACTCACTCCCACGTGGCTACAAAATTTCAAAGTGATGTTACACAAACCAACGCAAATATTCCAAAAATTTCTCATATGTCGTACGCCAATGTATTAAAACAAACTGAGCAACATGCAAAAGAACCAATTGCCCAGCCCAATGGAATCGTTGAATCTATGATTTGCACTATAACCCAATGCATGACACAATTTATGTCTAATATACAAACTATGATTCACACTATGGGTGCCGTAGCTCAGTGGTTAGGTGTAGGTCGTGGGTTCAATCCCCGGCTGATGCATAACAAATTTAATATCGAAAAGATTTTTCTTTCGAATGGTACCCACCTGTCGGCAAGCAATTGGCAATTCTTCCGACAGTAACAACTTGCCATGAAAAAGCTTCTTAAAGAACTCTGTGACAAAGCTCAGAAAAAGTGATGTCACAAGTGTTCTGCCGTTCGGAACCGGCTAAAATAAGTAGGTCCCTTCTAATACTGTCCAAATTTAAGACGCATAACAGTAATGGAAGAGAAGCTCGGCCAATGAGTCCTTTGGGGCTTTAAGTGCCACATATTTATTTTATTTTTATGATTCAAGAACTGATTAAAGCGCAAAATCAAATGTTACAAGCTCTATTAAATAAAAAATGAGTGTCCTTAAGATCTGCTTCTGGAATGCAAACGGTATTAATAACCACAAAATTGAACTAAAGCATTTCTTAGATAGTAAAAATGTTGATGTAATGCTTCTAGCTGAAACACACCTTACAACCAAGTACAACTTCAATATACCAGGATACACATTCTATAGCACAAACCACCCTGACGGCAAAGCACATGGTGGTACAGGCATTCTCATTAGAAGCAGAATTAAACATTATTCTTTTAAAGAATATTCAAGAAACTACTTACAAGCTACTTCAATATGTCTGCAATGCCTTAACAAAAATATAACACTTTCAGCTGTGTACTGTCCACCACGATTTTCAATAACCGAAAAGGTATTTAAAGAATTCTTTGACAAGCTAGGAAAGAGATTCTTGGCGGCTGGTGATTATAACGCCAAACATACGTATTGGGGCTCTCGTTTAATAAATCCTAAAGGAAGGCAACTGTATAACACTATAATAAATCCACAAAACATCCTCAATTTCGTGTCTCCTGGCCAGCCAACATATTGGCCAACAGACATCTCGAAAATTCCTGATTTGATTGATTTTGCAGTCGTTCGAAATCTTAATCGAAATATTGTCACTGCCGAAATAAGTTACGAACTATCCTCAGATCACTCTCCTGTATTATTTTATCTAAATGAACGCCCTCCATTGTCAAAACTACCATTTAGGCTGACATCCCCAAAAACAGATTCGCTGAAATACAAAAAGTATATAAGTAGTCATATCAACACCAGTCCTGTAATCCAGTCTGAGATCGACATCGATAATAATCTAAACATCACCAATACCATGCTCACTACTGCTGCAATAGTTTCAACCCCACGTGATTACCAAAAACAAAAGAATGTTCGTATAGCCACCAACACCCAAATTGAAAAACTCGTTAATGAAAAGCGCCGGCGTAGAAGAGAATGGCAGACATGCCGGTCACCTGCATCAAAACAAGGACTTAAGTGTGCTGAAAGAGCTCTGAAAGAAGCATTAAAACAGGATGAGGAATTTGAACAGCTAAAGTATATCGAAAAGCTTTCTCCTATGACTACCAAAACAAATTCGCTTTGGAACTCTTACAAAAAGCTGAAAACGCCACTAGATGCAGAATTTCCAATCAGAAATCATGTCGGAAATTGGTCACGCACTGAAGAAGAAAAAGCCAACACATTTGCTATACATTTATGTAATGTGTTCCAGCCCAATCCGCCCGCAAACGACTTTCGAATCCCTCCACATAGCATTGCAACTAGTGGCTTCACTCCCCTCAAAATATCATTCAAAGAAATCAACGAGATTATTAAGTTCCAGCTTAATCCAAAGAAAGCTCCTGGTTTCGATGGCATCACACCAAAAATGCTAATTGAAATACCAACGGCAGCTGTATTGTTTTTAGTGGTTTTGTTTAATGCAATGCTAAAACTGGGCTACTTTCCTAACCAATGGAAAAAATCACAAGTAACAATAATCCTAAAGCCAGGAAAAGATAAAACATTGCCGTCATCCTACAGACCCATAAACTTGCTACCATGTCTCTCAGAATTATTTAAAAAACTGCTGTTAGCCAAACTCAGACCTCATCTTGAAGAACGTGACATAATTCCTCAGCAACAATTTGGATTTCGCGAAAAACATGGGATGATCGAGCAGGTCAACAGAATTACCAATGAGATACGGAAAGCATTTGAATACAAAGAGTATTGTTCAGCTATATTCCTCGATGTTGCTCAGGCATTTGATAGAGTGTGGCATGAAGGGCTAAAGTATAAAATAAGAAAACTTCTACCAGAAAGCTCCCACCAAATACTGGAATCATACCTATATAACCGTCGTTTTGTTGTAAAATGTAAAGACTTTTCCACAGAAGAATTCAATATCAAAGCCGGAGTTCCACAGGGTAGCGTTCTTGGCCCCATTGTATATGTATTATATACTTCCGATCTACCAACAGATGCACGGTTGTTGACATCTACATTTGCTGACGATACTGCTATTCTAAGCCGTAATCGAAACCCAATTAAGGCATCCGCAGATTTAGGGGAGCATTTAGTACTTGTTGAAAAATGGTTATCTAACGGGCGCATAAAAGTTAATGAGTCCAAATGTAAACATGTAACGTTCACACTTAACAAAAGCACATGCCCGACAGTTACACTAAATAATATCGCCATAACTCATACAAATGAAGTCACCTACCTAGGGATACACTTAAAAGACGACTTACATGGCGCAAGCACATCGAAGCAAAAAGAACTCAGATGAAATTAAATGCTTCTTGTCTGCACTGGCTCATCAATTTCAGATCACCATTAAACTTGAAATACGAGGTCCTACTGTACAACAGCATAATAAAGCCAATTTGGAGTTACGGAATTCAATTATGGGGAACACTAGTAATAGCAATATTGAAATCATACAGAGATCTCAGTCTAAAATATTAAGGATGATAACTGGTGCACCATGGTATATTAGAAATGAATGTATACACAATTTTTTTTTTTTTTCTAACAAGCTTTCTTTATTGGATCTTTCTAAATTACTTAGAAACTAACAATAAGTAATCAAATCTTTCAAACTAACTAAAATTATGTGATATTCCCTATGTTCCATCACAATTTGGTTAGTCGCGAGGTATAGCAATTTCACAGCATATTCAGTGTGTCTTTTCTTTTTAATCGACGATGCCCCGTGCTCAGCAACAATTGCCTAGCAAGGGGATTCGGATGACTGTGTAATTTTTGAATGTAGCTTCTGCAAGACATTGCAACTTCCTCAGAAATTGTGGGTACATTTAAATCTCGATGGATGTTAATGTTCTTCATATACCAAGGCGCGTTTACAATAATTCGCAGACACTTGGATTGTATTCGCTGCAATTTTTCGATATTTGAGGGAGATGCGGTGCCCTAAAACTGAATACCATAAGTCCAGATTGGCTTCAGGATTGCTTTATATAATAGCACTTTGTATTCGAGATTCAACTTTGATCTTTTATGTATCAGCCACCATAACTGATTAATTTTAAGCTTGATCTGAGTTTTCTTTGCCTCTATGTGATTTTTCCAGGTCAGCCTTCTGTCGAGGTGAATACCCAAGTACTTTGTTGAGGAACATTGTGGAACTGATTGGCCATTAATTTTAAGTGGCGGACATGTATCTAGCCTTAGCGTGGTTACATGTACGCTCTTTGATTCATTGACTTTTATACGCCATTTTGCTAGCCAGATTTCGAGAGAATCGATATGAGTCTGCAGGAGTTTAGTAGCTTCTATGGGGTTAGAGCGAGAGCACAATATTGCCGTATCATCTGCAAAGGTCGATATAAGTGTATGGTTATTGCTGGGCATATCTGTAGTGTATAAGAGATACAGTAAGGGGCCCAAAACGCTTCCTTGAGGAACGCCAGCGTAAAATCCAATGGATTTGTTGTGTAATCCTTGTGATGAACGAGAAATTGTCTTTTCGTGAGGTAGCTACTAAGCAATGAGGAGACATTTGCAGACAGTAATAGTTTGAGTTTGTAAATAAGGCCATGGTGCTATACTTTATCAAAAGCTTGAGTGATATCAAGAAAGACAGCTGAGCAATACTTTTTTTCTTCAAAAGTGTTCCTTATGAGAGTTACAATGCAGTGGACTTGTTCTATTGTGTCGTGCTGTTTTCTAAATCCAAACTGATGTTGAGGAATCAGTTGGTTGAGATTAATAAATGGAGTTATATTCATGACAAGTAGCTTTTCGAATATTTTAGAAAGTAGAGACAGGAGGCTGATAGGTCTGTACGATGCAACTTTTGTAGGGTCTTTTCCTGGTTTTGCTATCATAATAATTTTTGAAGTTTTCCAGCATTTGGGATAGTGTTTAATACGAAGGATAGCATTGAAAATGTGCATCAGATGAATTACTGAAGCCGGAGGTAGCTCTTTTATCATTTTACCGGTAATTTTATCTGGACCAGGTGATTTTTTTGGGTTTAAATCTTTATAAATTGCTTTGAATATGTCCTTTTTTTTAAATTTGAGCGTTATTGAGCAAGGTTGAGAAGTTAATTTTGGTAATGAGGACTGTGAAGAGGGTGGATTGGGTGTAAACACACTTTTTAGGTGGTTTGCGAAAGCCAAACCCTTCTCACAGTTGCTTCTAGCTCAATTACCGTCACTCAAACGGATGGGGGAATCAGTGAGAATTGGCCGATTTGAGTTCTTTGCTGATTTCCACAAAGAGTAGTCTGACGCTTCACCAGGTCTTAATTTCGCTATGTGCTCTTCTAACTCTTTGTTGTTTTTATTTTTTAAGGCTTGCTTTAACTTTCGAGTGCAGTGCTGTAGCTGTGTTTTCAGATTCGGTGATCTGAATTCTTGCCATTGTCTTCGGAGTCTTCTTTTCTGTCTTACTAGCAATTCAATATCGGCTGGTGTGTATGGGACATAGTTTGATTGCTTGCATACCTTTGTGCAGGTGGCTGAGCTGAGAGCTAATGAGAGCAGCTGGTTGAATTTTTCGAGTGCTGAGTCTACATCGTGTCCATTTCTTAATACAGTACTCAGAGGAAGATGGGAATTTATATGTTTCTTGAATTTTAACCAGTCTATTTTCTTTCTAACGCAATTACCTTGGGGGCTTGGTGATTTTATAGATATTATCGTGGGTGAGTGGTCAGATGATAGATCATAATTACACTCTGTGGAGATATTTTCCATCTGCAAACCTTTGGCGACTCCAAAGTCTATGAGATCGGGTATTTTCCTCTTGTCCGTCGGCCAATATGTCGGTTGACCATTTGAAATAACATCGTAGCCGTGGTTAGCGATGATTGAACATAGTCTTCTGCCTTTTGGAGTTATTAATCGGGAGCCCCAGTGGATGTGTTTGGCGTTGAAATCGCCAGCAACCAAGAATTTGCTACCAAGAGTTGAGAAAAATTCTTTATATTGCTGTTCAGTAATACTGTATCTTGGGGGACAATATATCGCAGATATTACTAGCTTAGAGATGTACTCTTCTAGTCATATAGATGTTGCTTGCAAGTAGATTCCACAGAAATCTTCGGGAACATGATGTTTTATTCTGCTTTTTATCAATATGGCAGTTTCTCCGCATGCCTTACCAAGCGGATGATTTGTGGTGTACAATTTGTAATGTGGTATTCGGTAGCAATTTTTGTCAGTGAAATGGGTCTCAGATATCATCATTATGTCGATCTGGTTGGATTCAAGGAATTGAATTAGCTCCAAACGGTGCTGGGTTAAGCCGTTGGTGTCCAGTGGTATATCTTGAGACGACTCATGGTATTGATGGTCTTGATAGCAATGTTTGGAGTAACATAGATTGATTTTTTATCATTTCTTGCATCATTGTTTGCATTGAGTTCATGAATTGGTTCATATTCTGAATTGAAGTTTGAAGCAAATGTTCAAGGGTACTTGGCTGTTGGGTGGGCAGTGAGTGCTTCTGCTCATTATTTACATTGCTTTGTTGGTGTGGGTTTTGTTTTAACACGCTAGCGTATGAATTGGTTTGATTCTTGTTTGGGATTGCAGAGAAGAATTGTGTTGCATCAATATTTTGTCTCTTACTTGAGTTGGCTATCTGAGTTTGCTCAACTGGTTTTAGAGGTTGATTGCTAACGGAGAAATTTAGCTTTAGGGTTGTATATACTGGGCAACCTCTATAATTTGCGGTGTGATTACCTCCAAAATTGCTGCATTTTTTCATGCTAGCATCGCCTTTAGATTTTGGGCATATGTTTGATTTATGGAGATGTCCACAAATCACACAAACAGCTGGCAGGGTACAATATGTCTTAGTATGTCCATATTCTTGGCAGTTGCTGCACTGAGGAGGTCCAGTTCTCTTATGGGGTTCTTCGATTGTGATTTTGCGATGCAATAAATATCGAATTTTATATATGGGGTGTACTTCACCTTTTTTTAGGGGTTTTGTTTCAGGCTGAAGCTCAAGACGATATAACGGTTGAGGTATATTGCTCTTGTTGAGTTTGATTTCGTTAATATTAACGTTGGGTTCGACGCCTTTAAGTACAACGATTAAGCCCTTACTACTTTTTAGCTGATATGTGAAGTAATTCTTTTTTCCAGCATCAAATTTCGCAAGTACTTTGCGATAATGAGTTGCGCTGTAGATTTGCACTTTCGTTTCCTCAATTTGGCCTTTGCGAATAGGAACAACATGGAAATTCTTTGGTCCTATAAGACTTGTAATTCTAGAAATCAACTTATCTGAGTTGCGTTCTCTTAAGAAAATGGGTGGGGGTTTGAAATTTTTCTTGGAGATAATAATTTCGTCACTTTCATCACCTGAAAGCAAAGCGTATCTATTTTCCGAGCTAATAGGGGCAGTGTTCTGCTTTTGAATTTTTGTTGAATTCATTTGTTTTGAATTTTGTGGACTTCTTTTGCGCTTTACTACAGTAATGTAGCGATCGATTCCAGTTTGAACAGCAACTGGTTCTTTATTAGTCATCGCACTAGTTGCTTTAACTACTGGGTCATGCACTTCAGTAGAAAGGCCGTTATTTGTTTGCTTTGATGTTGTAACTGTTGGTGTTACAGCAGGAGAAGCGCATTGTACACTCCACGGTATAGTGGGAGATAGTATATTAAGAGAGAACAAATTATTTTTTTTGTCTGTATTTATTGTTGTTGCAAATTTTGATGTAGTGTTAGAGTGAGGAATATGTACAGGCAAAAGATTTACACTGTTACTTTCACTTGTGCAGTGTGTATCAACTGTTTTTTTTGATAATGCACTTATCGGGGGGGTTTGCGCTGGTGATTGCAAATTATTGTTTACACACACATTAACAGGCGATTGGCGTTGCCGGAGAGGAGAGCGCTGAACACTCATATTATAAACAAAATGTTTGTAAACGATATTATTTTATTTATTTATTTTTTTTTTTCTAAAAAAAAAAAAAAAAAAAAAAAATCACCGAAATAACTCCTTGAGTTTCTTAGCGTCTTTTCGCAAAATATTAAATTTTATAAACCGAAAACAATCACTTTTCCGACTCTATCAAACACGTCCACTTTTATTGGTGACTTTCACGGACACAATGACTTAAATATCCCAATGGTAGAAATTGAAGTTAAAAATACTAGACACAAATATACTAGAAGATTACAAAGACATCCAAACACACTAGCAAGAACCTTGCTCAATACCTGCTATACTTCGCGCCTTCGGAGAAAGGACCTGCCAGCCTTCCAATAAAAAGAAGAGCATCGTACAAAAAACATTGCTCTAGATAATAAGGAGCTACTGTTGTTGAATTAGATAAAGATTTTAAAACTTATTATTAGATTCTTTAGGAATAGATTCAATAAATATAGAAAATGTATAATAAAAAAAAAAACAAATATATTTTCACATTTGCTTCTAATCGATCTATTAAGTCTGTTTTTCTACCACTGCTCGGAAGACCTGCTTGTTTACATTTTCTTTTTAATTCAGCTGCAGTCAATCTCTGTAATTCAGACATTTTGTTTCAATTCTATTTTTGTTGTTGTTTTCTTCTCATTTACGTACATCCGTACTCTCGTATTCCACCACAGCCATCTATCAATGTCATACATGTGCTTTCGTAGGTTGCTTAATATTTCAAACACACACAGGTTAGGTTAGGTTAGGGTATTGTGGTTGCCCTCTCTCTGAGAGGACACACTTAGCCAGAAAGACCCATTGTGATACCACCGAGCTTATCTTCCAATACTGTTGTACGTGGCAAATTTGGACAGCATTAGAAAGGACCTACTTATATTAGCCGGTCCCGAACGGCAGAACACTTTAACTTAGTTTTCTCACAGAACTCTTTTCAGAAGCAGTTTTGGCAAATTGATAAAAAAAAATAAATATGTGGCACTTAAAACCCCAAAGGACTCATTGGCCGAGCTTCTCTTCCATTACTGTTGTGCGTCTTAAATTTGGACAGTATTAGAAGGGACCTACTTATTTTAGCCGGTTCCGAACGGCAGAACACTTGTGACATCACTTTTTCTGAGCTTTGTCACAGAGTTCTTTAAGAAGCTTTTTCATGGCAAGTTGTTACTGTCGGAAGAATTGCCAATTGCTTGCCGACAGGTGGGTACCATTCGAAAGAAAAATCTTTTCGATATTAAATTTGTTATGCATCAGCCGGGGATTGAACCCACGACCTACAGATCAGAAGGCGAACACACTAACCACTGAGCTACGGCACATACAAATTGGCAAATTGATACTGCCGGAAAAAAATATAATTTACTTGCCATTTACTTCAAATTGTGATAGTCACCAAAAAGAGTGGACGTGTTTTGGATATCACCTTTGAAAAAGTCAAATAAATAATTGTTTTCAGTTTAATAAATCTAATAAATTGCGAAAAGACGCTAAATAAAAGCAACCAGTTATATCTGTGTTACAGTTCAATTTATTGTGCATATTGTGCGCTCTCCTCTCCGGCAAAGGCCATCGCCTGTTCATGTGTGAGTAAATCATAATTTACAATCACCCGCGCAAACCCCGCCAGTAAGTGCATTATCAAAAAAATCAGTTGATACACACTGCACAAGTGAAAGTAACAGTGCAAATCTCTTGCCCGCACATATTCCTCACTCTAACACTACATCAAATTTGGCAACAACAACAACAACACGTCCAATCCTATCAAATGCAGGTAAACAAATTAATATGTTCTCTCTTGGTGTACTATCTTCCTCTATATCGTGGAGTGTACAATGCGCTTCTCCTGCGCATTGCTCCAGTTGCTGTTTAAACTAGAATTGATCGCTACATTACTGTAGTAAAGCGAAAAAGAAGTACCCAAAATTCAAAACAAATGAATTCAACCAAAATTCAGAAGCAAAATACTAACCCTAGTGGTTCGGAAAATAGATACGCACTGCTTTCAAGTGATGAAAGTGACGAAAATATTATTCCCAAGAAAAATTATAAACCCCCACTCATTTTCTTAAGAGAACGTAACTCAGATAAGTTGATTTCCAGAATAACAAGCCTTATAGGACCACAGAATTTCCACGTTGTTCCTATTCGCAAAGGCCAAATTGAGGAAACGAAAATGCAAATTTATAGCGAAACTCATTATCGCAAAGTAATTGCAGAATTTGATGCTGGAAAAAAGAATTACTACACATATCAGCTAAAAATTACTAAGGGCTTAATCGTTGTACTCAAAGGCGTCGAACCCAACGTTGATATTAACGAAATCAAACTTGCCCTTCAGGAAGAAGGGTTTCAAATCAAAACAGTATTCAACATTCTCAACAAGAGCAATATACCTCAACCGTTATATCGTATTGAGCTTCAGCCTGAAACAAAACCCCTAAAAAAGGTGACGTATACCCCATATATAAAATTCGATATTTATTGCATCTCAAAATCCCCCTATGCTCAATCATTACCGACATATCGGCCTACGGACAAGAGGAAGATACCCGATCGCATTGACTTTGGAGTCGCCAAAGGTTTGCAGATGGAATATATCTCCACAGAGTGTAATTATGATCTCTCATCTGATCACTCATCCACGGTAACATCTATAAAATCACCAAGCCCCCAAAACAATTGTGTTAGAAAGAAAACAGACGGGTTGAAATTCATGAAATATGTAAATTTCCATCTTGCTCTAAGTACTGTATTAAGAAACGAACACGATGTAGACTCAGCACTCGAAAAATTCAACCATTTGCTCTCAGCTTAGCCACCTGCAGAAGGATGTACAACCAATCAAACTATAGCCCACACACAACAGCCGACATTCAATTGCTAGTAAGACAGAAAAGAAGACTCCGAAGGCAATGGCAAGAATTCAGATCACCGAATCTGAAAACACAGCTACAGCACTGCACTCGAAAGTTAAAGCAAGCCCTAAAAAATAAAAACAACAAAGAGTTGGAAGATCACATAGCCAAATTAACACCTGGTGAAGCGTCAGGCTACTCTTTGTGGAAATCAGCAAAAAACTCACATCGACCAATTCTCACTGATTCCATCATCCGTTTGAGTGACGGTAAATGGGCTAGAAGCAACTGTGAGAAGGGTTTGGCTTTTGCAGACCACCTAAAAAGTGTGTTTACACCCAATCCACCCTCTTTACAGTCCTACCAAAATTAACTTTTCAACCTTGTCCATTAACGCTTAAAATTAAAAAGAAGGACATATTCCAAGCAATTTACAAAGATTAAAACCCAAGAAAATCACCTGGTCAAGATAAAATTACCGGTAAAATGATAAAAGAGCTACATCCGGCTTCAGTAATTCATCTCATGCACATTTTCAATGCTATCCTTCGTATTAAACACTATCCCAAACGGTGGAAAGCTTCAAAAATTATTATGCTCGCAAAACCAGGAAAAGACCCTACAAAAGTTGCTTCGTACAGACCTATCAGCCTCCTGCCTCTACTCTCTAAAGTATTCGAAAAGTTACTTGTCATGAATATAACTCCATTTATTAATCTCAACCAACTGATTCCCCAAAACCAGTTTGGATTTAGAAAACAACACGGCAAGTCTACCGCATTGTAACTCTGATAAGGAACACTTTTGAAGAAAAAAGTATTGCTCAGCTGTCTTTCTTGATATCACTCAAGCTTTCGATAAAGTATGGCACGATGGCCTTATTTACAAACTCAAACTATTACTGCCTGCAAATGGCTCCTCATTTCTCCTACATCACAAGGATTATACAACAAATCTATTGGAAGGAAGCGTTCCACAAAGAAGTGTTTTGTGCCCATTACTGTATCTCTTATACACTTAAGATATGCCCAACAATAACTATGCATTCATATCGACCTTTGCTGATTATACGGCAATATTGTGCTCTCGCTCTAACCCCATAGAAGCTACTAAACTCCTGCAGACTCATGTCGATTCTCTCGAAATTTGGTTAGCAAAATGTCGTATAAAAGTTAATGAATCAAAGAGCGTACATGTAACCACGCTAAGGCTAGATACATGTCCCCTACTTAAAATAAATGGCCAATCAGTTCCACAATGTTCCTCAACAAAGTAGTTGGGTATTCACCTCGACAGAAGGCTGACCTGGAACAATCACATAGAGGCAAAGTAAACTCAGATCAAACTTAAAATTAATCAGTTATGGTGGCTGTTACGTAAAAGCTCAGAGTTGAATCTCGAATACAAAGTGCTATTATATAAATCAATACTGAAGCCAATCTGGACTTATGGTATTCAGTTTTGGGGCACCGCATCTCCCTCAAATATCGAAAAATGGCAGTGAATACATTCCAAAAAATAAATATGTGGCACTTATAGCCCCAAAAGGCTCATTGGCCGAGCTTCTCTTCCATTACTGTTGTGCGTCTTAAATTTGGACAGTATTAGAAGGGACCTACTTATTTTAGCCGGTTCCGAAAGGCAGAACACTTGTGACATCACTTTTTCTGAGCTTTGTCACAGAGTTCTTTAAGAAGCTTTTTCATGGCAAGTTGTTACTGTCGGAAGAATTATGTTATGCATGAGCCGGGGATTGAACCACGACCTACAGATCAGAAAGCGAACACACTAACCACTGAGCTACGGCACCCATCATCATCTTTTACTTGACTAAAATCTACCACAATTTCATATACCTATAAAATTTTTTTTACAGTCCAAAGACTGTTCGTAATCTCAAACTTTAGGTCAAACATACAAAGGTGTCGCTGAGAAATAGTTTTGGCAGTGTAAACATGAACGAAATATCAAAAATTAATTTAAAATGCTTTACGTGCAAAAGTTTTTGTGTCTAAATGCGGACTAAGACAAAAGCAAAATCACTATCATGCACCGCATAATCAAACAGTAACCATGTAGGCCAGCAACTGATAATGTTTTTGCATTTGTGCTTTTACCAACAATAACAGAAAAGAAGATTGCGACCATCAAGAAGATTTTTCTAGATGTACGTCACAATACTTCAGCTGCGAGAGAAAATGTCAAAATGGCAAACAAATTGAAAAGAAAAATTATAGTATAATTAACCAAGTAAGGCAATCATAAAATTTGTTCTCATGCTATTTAACGTAAAGGGTTATCCATTTCGCGGTTTCAAAAGTATAGGGCTAGAATTCGACATCTGTCAAACTGAGTTGTTAAAACAATTTCTTTCTTTTTCAGTTCAAAGTCTTACATTTGCGAAAATGAATCGTTTAACTATCGCACAATGCATTAAAATTGTAAAAACCTACTACAAAAATGGTGATTCTGCCACAGCCACATATCGTGCTTTAAGAGGAGATTATGGTTTACATAATCGTCCAACTACGCAAGCAATTGGCAAAATTGTGAAGAAATATGAAGAGACTGGATCGGTTACAGATATTGTAAGGCCTGTGCATCATCGTTTCGCTCGTACCACCGAAAATATCGCTGCTGTAAGTGAAAGTGTTGCCGAAGACCCGAATGTGTCGATTCATCGTCGTTCTCAGGAATTAGGACTGTCTTACGGCACATTATGGCGTATTTTGCATTTGGATCTACACCTACATCCATATAAAATCCACCTCACACAACAACTGAAGCCAGCTGACCATTCACAACGTCGTAGATACGTCGAATGGGTGCTTGAACAACAGGCGGTGGACGGCGATTTTTCGAACAAAATTTTCTTCAGCGACGAAGCACATTTCTCACTCGGTGGGTATGTTAACAAACAAAATTGTCGTATTTGGGGTTCTGAGAATCCTCAAGTAATTGAAGAGAGGCCTCTACATCCACAAAAAGTCACTGCTTGGTGCGCTCTTTGGTCCGGAGGTGTGATTGGACCTTACTTCTTCGAAAACGGCGATGGAACGACTGTCACCGTCATTTCGGAGCGTTATGGTCATATGATAACCGACTTTTTTTTGCCTGCTATTGAAGAATACGACTTAGAGAATATGTGGTTTCAACAAGACGGTGCCACATGCCACACAACTCGAGCGAATATGGCTTTATTGCAAGAGAAATTTTCTGGCCGCGTAATTTCTCGTAGTGGCGATATCAAGTGGCCACCAAGATCATGCGATTTGACACCGCTTGACTTTTTTTTGTGGGGCTACGCGAAAGACCGCGTTTATGCAGATAAACCTTTAACTCTTGAGCACCTAAAAACCAACATTCGTCACGTTATGGCTGAGATACCGCCCAATATGTGTCAAAAAGTGGTCGAAAATTACCTCAAAAGAATCGATGCTTGCAACAATTCGCGTGGTGGTCATTTAAATGATGTAGTATTTCACACATAATGTCAACGTTCAAACTTTATAATAAAAAAGAAATATCATGATAAAAAATATTTTATATGTGTTTTATTTACATTTACTTTTGAAACCGCAAAATGGATAACCCTTTATAATGTTTATGTAGTGTCAAAATTATTAACCCTCTGGTTGAGTACAAAAAGATGAGTTTTTTTTAAATTTTTTAAAGAAAAACAAAGGGCTTTGACCAATTTTTTTTTTAATTTTAATTATTGTAAGATTTTAAAAAATATTTTCAAGTTGATGTAATTAAAATAAAAGTAGTGATAATCGAAAAGAAATAATAACCAAATGCATGTGAGATGTTTGACCTTTATATACAACCAGAGGGCTATTGTAACAAAATATTTTCGAATTTTTCACTTTAATAGATTTCACATAACTGTCTTTTGAATTTCTTCTATACACGTATTACAAAATGGGAGCATCAAAATTCCTCTCTCAGATTGTCTTACTTTGATAATTATACTATAATATATAATATAATTATTAATTATATAAACAATGCGGAAGCATTTGATAAATAATTCAACTCTTGGAAATACTGTGACGTCACATTCTGTCAAATTCACTGAGAACCGATTAGGGATAAAATATGGGAAAATATGGGTAAAATATGTCGTCCGTGTGCTTTCGTATAATATGCCCATTAATCGTTATTATCAGTGTTGCAGTGTTATATGCAGTGTTTCTAGCCCTTTCTTATTTTCAAACTAGCTTTTTTTAAGGATAATCCTCCACACATACAATACAAGATATTGTATAAATTCAGTGCAACGCTGTGTTACAAAGCGAATATTCTTTTTTAGGAGAATTATCATCTAGCAGCATCAGATTTGGTCCAACATATTTACTGCCATTATCATTCTCTTATATTAAAAGTCAGCTGTGTTGCACAAGTAAAAAGTTCGAGTATATTGGCTTACTGACAAAAGATTCGATATTGCAAATCGTAACCAAAACTTTCACCTTATTGCGCATTCGACACGGCGATAGTATCTTTTAATACTGTAATGCAGCCCAGCTCATAAGGATATATATTTAAACAGTAGTTCATCCAATTCATCTGATGAAGAGGAAATAGTTACATTTTAGACATAGTCCACTATGGAATAATATAATTTTGAATTTTTCGGCAATAAGCTGTTTTTTTAGAATGTTAAAATAGTTTGCAACTATCCTCTTCTACATTCAAATAATTATTTAGTTTTAAAATGAAAGGGTTTGATTTAATGTTTGTAATAATATATATTTATTAATAATTTTTATAATAATATATTCTGATATATGTGTACCTAATGCATGTATCGATTATTAAACTTATATGCATACATGTTAAAAACAAGATATAGGTTATAGAATATAGATTGTTTATTTTTGAAGTCTTGACAGCACTGTATTGAATGTGTCACCCATGTAGATGCGAGCGCTTAATAACAGGAAAAGAATAAATTTTCAGTTTGTGTCTGACTGCATTGTATTGAATTGTATTGTATTATATTTGCCTATTCGTTTATTATTCATTGGTTGCTTTCTCTCTCTCTCTCTCTCTCAACACACACACATACTATCTATTTCCATGAACCATTGAATCATGATCCATTTCTTTGTATCGTTGTGCATACGTTGATTTCTTTTTCATTTTTCCTTTCTCTATGCTCTATATGTTCCTTCCTACTCATGTAACGATATTAGCTTTAAAAATTTCACACTCCATTTGCGACACCGTCGCCTAATAACCGCTTAGCTACTGCACCAACTCAAACACGCGCACTTTTAAAGTAAAAATTTCGCTTACACTTCTAACTTTTCACGAAAGTCTTTTAATGAAAAGCTGGGTACTTTCAAACTTAAACTCATCGGTTTGAAAAACGTATATAACATAAAGAGTTTACTTTCTACAGAAGTTTTCTTCTGACTGCAACGTCGTCAAATGCAAACGATAGCAGAGAAGTCTCAAATTCTCGCGAATTAATGCCAGCGGAGTATCAAATTTGCGATGTATTTAACACATTCACAATGCACCGGAAAAATTATCGTTTCCAGTGTCTAAAACGCGCACTGGTTTTCGTCCTCGATACGTGAGAACAAGTTACAACAATCTTACTTGTTAATTTACACTGTTCATATATTTAATATATTAAATGATCGTAATTCCACATATTATTATTGGTTCACACCCCGATTCTAACTTGTCAAAGGATAGCTTTTATTAAATGAATCAAAATATATTAGAATAAATTAACTGGCAGTGGTTATATTGTATTTTTCATTTTTATTAACAATTTTCACAATATAGTGTTCTTCATGTTTTATGTTGCTGCTGACACGAATGCGATTCGACTCTCTTTTTGGCACAACCTCTTTAGACAGGGTTGCCAGATGCCACATTGAAATAACAGGTGCTGACTGAACAACATTTGGCCAACTACATAGGAGTAAATGTGTTTAAATATCAAAGCTAATGTAGACTTATATCGGATTTTTGTTTATTCATCAGGTTGATATGGATTATAACATATTTTACGCAAATAATCTTTCTATCTTATTTTTATTTTTTTAATCTTTCTATCATTTTAAAAGACTGGCCAGAACTGGTACCAAAAATTCTAAAATATTACACTGATAAACATAAGAGATAAAGCGTCATTAAACCTACTCAATAAGTTAAAGGAGGAAATAATTGATAGTAATAACGTATGGGTGCCGTAGCTCAGTGGTTAGTGTGTGCGCCTTCTGATCTGTAGGTCGTGGTTCAATCCAGGACTGATGCATAACAAATATCGATAAGATCTTTCTTTCGAATGGTAACCACCTGTCGGCAAGCAGCCGACGTAAGTGTATCTACACGAATTGCAATACTTGCACCACGTACTTAATATTACGACTGGCGAACGATCACCCACACGGCAACTTTGAATTCCCCTAACAGACTGCCCTCTTTAAAGTTAAAAATTCTCTTTAAATCAACTAAGTGACGGTACTTGCATAGCGGTAAGAATTTAACGGATCTGGCCAAAAACCTATGAACCGTCTATATTCCAAGTGACCAAGGTTAACGACCTTATAGGTTTGGCCTTGCATATAAAAGATGATTTTATACCAATACAATGAACAGACCGATCATTAGGACATAACCCAATACCCTTTTCGTTGATAACACCTGTATGTGGGGCTTAGCCCGACACATACATCCTCCGAGGTGGTGAGTACAGAATCATTAGACCATGGTGGATATCCACCGTACTCGATTTTGACATTTGTAGAAACACTACACCACCAATAGCAGGCCACACGCATCGAGATCTAGGTCCTCTACACATTTTTCGTCTCGTCCTCGTCACATTACTTGAAAAATTTAAGAGCTTGTGACGAGCACGTATATTTCAATAGACGTCCGCACAATAAGCTTTATCATCTCGTTTATGATTCTTCATTCACTCGTCAAAACATAGCTTGTCAAACTTCGTCATGTTCAACTCGTCATTTATTTACGTTTTTCTGTTGACAATTTAAATTGAGTTTTGTAATTTTAATAACTTTACAATAAAATGAACAATACTGCTTGTAGTGAAGTTCGAGCAGCGAATTGAAAGATATCCTTGTCTATATAACAATAATTTAGCAGAATATTCACGAAGAGACATTACCGAGAATACATGGTCATCGATTGCAAATGAAATTTTGAGAAGTGCAGTAACTCAATAATAAAGTGAAGTGATATGCAAATTCCACGAATTATGAATTTATATAAATATGAATTTATATAAACGCAATAATTCCATTGCCAAGGAAAAGCTATATTTGGCAATAACAAATAATTTGCAAGGTAATTCCTTAGAGCTTGAGCCATGGAGTTATGTTTGCATCCATCGGGACATTTGCAATCCGCACATTGCTTTCAAACGGTGGCGTTATGTATAAAGCACGATCGTTTTTCCTTATAGAATTATGCAAAAGTAGGAACATTACACAATTGACGTTATTGTTAAGTACTTTTTGCCGCGAATCGCAGTCACTGAAATATATATAATATATATATGTAATATATATTTTATTATTTTTTGTGAAAACTGAACAGAAAATTCAATGTGACAATTGATCTTGACGAAAAGTCTTCTCATCATATACTCGTCTCGTCATTGTAACTTTATTTAAAAAATGCATAAATGAACTTTATATGTCCGCGCTGCGGACATATTTTGCACCATTCTTGCACCTTGCTTGCTGATTCTTTCCGTCATGTGATGAGAAATGATCAACACGATTTTTAGTTATCTCAGTGAAAGATCTTGATTCATTTATTCTTTTCTTTTGTTTGCCTGTTGATTTTCCGTAAAGAACCTATCTCAACCCATGAGATAGGTTGGGCTTTCTTTTTTGATAAATTTTGCAGGAGAACCTTCCTTTAAAAGGTATAATCGGTTCATCGTTCTTTTGTCTTTGCAGTATTTCGGAATCGACAAATGCCCGATGCAAGTCCAACCACAGTTGGGCGAATCTCTTTAAGGACATTGTATTCTTAATACCTAATGTTGGGTTCCAAAATGGGTTCCAAGTTAAGTTCCATAATAATTTAGAGCCCAATAAGTGCCTTGACTTCACTTACGTCAGTTTTTTAAAGCCAGCTATTCCGTTATGTGTCGGATACAGATTTGTATAAAATGACATTGTCTGAAATAAGTCGTCAGTATTATCATTCGAGAAGTCGAGCCCTCTCTCGAAGAACGAAAACTATACTCTACAAGTCTCTCATCATGCCTGTCCTAACATATGGCGCTGAATCCTGGACAATTTCCACCTCGGATGAGCGAATGCTTGGAGTTTTCGAGAGAAAAGTCCTACGCAAGATCTTTGGACCTATTTGCGTTGGTGGCGAGTACCGAATAAGGTACAACCATGAGCTGTACGAGCTGTATGCCGATATTGACATAATAAAGTGCATTAAAAACCAGCGGCTGCGCTGGCTATATTATGTTGAGCGAATAGAAGAACACGCTCCAGCTAAGAAGGTGTTATATTCGGAACCCGCTGGAGGACGACCCAGAAGCGGAAGATCTAACCTCCGGTGGAAAGACCAAGTACTGGAGAACCTGACATCCATAAGGAAGTTTAGTATAGATCCTACCCCAATGGACTTCAGCAGATTTTCCGGTATTATGAATTCCCCGAATTTTTTCTTCACGTTCTCAACAACAAAGTTTTCTGCACGTTTTAAACACATGTTTTGCAGTATCATTCTCCCCCCTGCAATGTCGACAGGTTTCATTCGAGAAGATTCCCAGTTTCGTGAGGCGATAATTCAGCCTGCAGTGTCCTGTCAGGACACTGCAGGAGAACCTGACGGTGTTTGGAATTTCTAACTGGCGCCAGCTAGCGAAGAACAGAGATGGCTGGCGAAGCATATTATATTCGGCCTAAATCGATATTCGGTTGTTATGGCCACATAAGTAAGTAGTAGTGTCCTGTCAATAATCCCTTTATGATTCTTATGTTATTCATGTTTAAACTGATACGTTCCTCAAATCGTTTTAGGTTATAGGTCTACAAAAGTGTCTTGGATTGGGACAGCATTGGTTAGTTTTCCCAATACAATTCTCTTTCTGGTTCTTCACTCCTTTTAATGAGCATGGATAAAGCTCCTTTGCCCAGACCACAGAAGGGTTCTGGGCCTACAAAGGGTGTTGCTGCTCCCATCCTGGTAAACCTATTCGCCAGCTCGTTGCCTCCAACTCCAATATGTTGGAGGCAACATATTGGAGCCCAAAGGATCTATAATTGGTTATTTTCACCAAGTTTATTCAGCTTGTCAAGACATTTCCACACCAGTTTTGATTTCACTTGGTTAGCAAGATGTTTAAGTGGGCACACCTGTCATTCGCGTATATTTCCGCTTGAAAGACAGTAGTATTGTTATCTATAAGCTCCGAGTATTTTATTTCCGGGCCTATCACTCCTGCTCCGGTCCCTCCGGTCCTTAGTCAAAAGCCATGTTATCATGTTCTGGTTTATCCCGCATGTTTTAGATATACCTTCCCATTTGTTTTTATTACTGAGCTCTGTTTGGAATCGCTTAGTAGAGCTGAATTCCATATGCATTTAGTCCCTCGGCATTCTGACTTCAGGATGTTGTTTTATTAGAACATCAATTTGTACTCTTCAATCCCATAAATATCTTCTTATGGGCTGTTAAAACACATACTGGAGTTTAAAGAATTACTCAAGACCCACGACATAGATATTCTTTTAATATCTGAAACTCATTTTCAGATAAGAGCTATTTTCAAATCCCGAGCTATAAGCGTTATCACACAATGCATCCCAATAAGAAAGCATATGCTGGCTCAGCTATTTTAGTAAAAAATAATATTAAACACTTTAATATTAACTCTTACTACACAGAAGTTATTCAAGCCACAAACATAGTTGTCGAAGATTGGAAAGGCCCTCTTACAATCTCGGCAGTATATCGCCAACCCAGGCATGCAATTAAGTCAGAGGAATATGAAAAGTTTTTCTCAACTCTTGGAAACAGGTTTTTAGCCGGAGAAGGTTACAATGCAAAACACAATACTTCTAAAGGCCACCAACTCTTCGCTGTTATAACAAAATTATATCTTCTGACGACCTCCTTAGGTTCTCCAACATATTGGCCAACCGATACAAATAAAATCCCAGACCTGATATATTTCTTTGTAATGAAAGCCATCGTGGCTAACGAAATAGCATACATCTCTTGCTATGATCTATCCTCTGATCATTTTCCCGTAATGTTCACACTAAATAATAATATTGTTGACTCTCTCTCCCAATGTTCCCTTCACAATTATGAAACTGATTGGAACTAGTTACGATTCACAATATCTTCAAATATTAACTTGAAGCACCCTCTTCAATCAAGTGAAGATATCATTAAAGCAATTGAACACTTCAATAACTGCATCCAACAAGCTGCTTGGAAGTCAACGCCCCCGTTGAGTAAGTCTAACCTTACAGATATATATCCTCTTGTTAAAGAAAAACACCCAGAAAAACGCCAAGCAAGAAAAAAGCAGCAAAAGACCAGACACCCTGGAGACAAGAAATTATTAAATTCACTCACTCAATATTATCTTAGCAACATTGATGCAAATGTTGCCTCTGACTACTGCCTTTGGAAATCAACTAAACATTTAAAGAGGCTCTGACACAATCTGCTATCAAAAATGAAAATAATGAATGGACTAAAAGTGACCTCAAAAAAGCTTGCACATTTGCTCGACATATAAAAACAGTTTTCACTCCTTACGAAATCGAACCCTCACCATAGACCATTAAAAAGTCTTCGAAAGGAGAGGTCAAAAAGCAATAAAAAAACTTAAAGCCCCCGGATATGATCTCATCACTGGAGAAGTGTTAAAACAACTCCCAAAAGAGGGAATCACTTTCCTAACCTATGTATACAATGCTGTTTTATTATCTGGCTTTGTTCCCCCACAATGGAAAGTTGCCCAAGTAATAATGGTTCTCAAGCCCCGACAAAGTGGAGTCTTATCGCACCATTAGCTTGCTACCAATTGCCTCCAAGCTTATGGAAACCCTTTTCCTCAAAAGATTGATGCCAGTAATAGAAGAACTCAAACTAATTCCTAACCACCAATTCGGTTTCAGGAAACAGCATATCACAATTGAACAAGTACATAGACTTACAAAAGAATTACTGTACAGCTGCGTTTCTCGATATATCTCAAGCTCTCGACCGTGTCTGGCGTGACGGTTTACTATATAAAATAAAGGTATCGGATTGTAACCAGACACAATCAAAATTGCAATGAATACACGCAATTCTGAAACAATAAATATACATACATTAGGAAAATAAAAATGACTGAGCAAGACCTTACCTCTTATAGTGAGTTCTTCGTAGCGTTTTTGATTATGAGTAGCATATAAATTTGAACATTTGCATATGTGTTCAAGCAAATCAGCGTTGAAAAAATTTTCAAATAATTCATGAGGCCTTAGTTTACGACAGTTTTCGCAATTTACTACGGGAAAAAGTGGAAACACTGCAATTGAACTATCTTTGTGCCACGTGAAGTTGCTGTCTTTGTTAGCTGTTGGGATTGCAACATTAGGCTTCAATGGGTTCACGCGACATATCATCTTTGGTGAGCTCAGCAAACAATCATCTAGCATAGCGACAGAATGAGTCTCATCATCGAATCCGGTAGATTGCTTGCCTTCAATTTCAATTCGACAATCGCCTTCTAAAACAATTTCTCATCCTGACTTAAGCTGTGCTGCTCATAGATTGTCTGGTATTCCACCATCAACGCCATCATCATCTTCGCCACTTACATCTCCCTCAGTATACGGTGGCTTAATATAAAGTGCCTGCACATTCGTTGCAACCAGTCCCCTAGCCCGCCCGACGTCGCCATATGGCAACAAGCACAGAAAAGATCAAAAACAGTTCACACACATTTTTTTTTTGGAGTAGCACACTTGTGGGACATTCCTCCCTACATCAAACACTCCAAAAAAAAAAAAACCACACATCATTACGCGATCAAGATAATTAGTATATATTTTAGACGTACTTACTTTTTCATGTCCCTTTTTTTTGCACTCAACATTTTGTCTTCACTTTACGATACACTATTTTGTGCAAAACAAACGTACTGACGCGCAAATGATTTCAAGAGAAAGCAGAATCAATTTCGCATTCAACATGCTTTTCAAAGTAACGGTATCTATATTCGTTTGTAAGTCATAAACGTGTACAGACATGCCGATCGTGCGTTGAAATATGGCAACACTGGGTCAATTCGGGTTAAACGTAGTACCTGCCCACCCGTAAAACTCAACGATGTAAATATTTCGCAATGTAACGAAACTAAATACCTAGGCATGCACCTCGATAGCAAACTAACTTGGAGAACACATATCTTCACCAAACGTAAGGCGCTAGGCATCAAACTTAAAAATTTGCTAAATCGAAATTACCAAGTCTCATTCGAGAGTAAACTCGAGTGAGGGTGAAGAGTAATAAATGGCTGCACTACTGGGTGTAGTCCATACGTGCTTAATATTTTTATGTTTATTTTTACTTTAAGTAATTAAGTAATTAAGTATTGCTGAATGTCATGAAAACAGATTGCAATATAAAAAAAAATATTTCTTGCGGTCCATCCATCTCCCTGGTCCGCTATTAACAGTAGTCATTCTCATGATAGCCATCTTTGCTTGGGACTGGAGTCTGAAGAGGTGTAAGTTCCAAGAGAACTTCCAATGATGATGTACACATAGCTCCTGTTATACATACGTATGCTAGTCTTTGAATCCTGCCGAGTATAGTGGTAATAGTTTGAAGCTTTGTGCAGTTCTCCCAGATGACAGCTTCGTAGCTTATCATGGGTCTAACGATAACAGTATCTTTGGTGTGCAATCCCAACTTTTCCCTGCTATTGAATTACAAATCATAAATATTCTATCGGCCTTTTTCGCCACATTTTCTATATGTGTCATCCATCGCTGGTCTAGTACTACGCCCAGAAATTTGAATTGTTTCTGTAGCTCTATCTCAAGCTAATAGTTTTTAGATTCCTAAGTTAGAACTTCCTAATGAACGATTGTGGTTTTTGCTGAGTTAATGCTCAGCCCAATTTTGTTGCACCCAGTTTGTCACATAGAGTATTTTCAAACTTTCTTCTACATATTATGACTATGGCATCAGCATAACTCTGATATTGTAATCCAGGGTTATCTAGTTCTATAAGAAGTTCATCTACTACCATACTCCACATTAGAGGTTATAGCACTTCCCTTTGTGGGCATCCAACAACGTGAGTTGTTTATATTATGCTTCCTGTACTAGTTAGTATTTCTACTTTCCTAGTGGAGAGCATGTTGCTCATCCATAGGGCTAAAGTCTGATTAACACCTCTATTATTCAGGACTTTATGGATGGTATCATGTGAAGTGTTATCAAAAGCACCTTCTATATTGAGAAAAGCGCATAATGCTGTCTCTTTAATTTCTATACTTTCTTGGATTGCGTTACTTACTTGGTACAGTGCAGTTTCTGTAGATCTGCCTGCTCTGTACACATACTGACACGCGTGCGTACAGAGAGTTTAGATTGGTAAGGGCTAGACAATTGCTGTCTATGGCACTGCGTCCGACTCGAACTATTGTGTCATGGAGAGTATACTCGAATAGTTATTCTGATGTAGTTGTCTACAACTTTTCTAGTACTTTAAGCATGAAGGATTTTAGGCAAATTGGCCTGAAGGATTTCGGATGAAGAGGATCCTTCTTGCCGACCTTCGGTATGAAGACCAATGCAATGCTGCTCCTAACGATTTTAGTTAATGTACTCAAGATAATGTAGGGTGCCGTAGCTCAGTGGTTAGTGTGTTCGCCTTCTGATCTGTAGGTCTTGGTTCAATACCCGGCTGATGCGTAACAAATTTAACATCGAAAAGATTTTTCTTTCGAACGGTACCCACCTGTCGGCAAGCAATTGGTAATTCTTCCGACAGTAACAACTTGCCATGAAAAAGCTTCTAAAAAGAACTCTGTGACAAAGCTCAGAAAAAGTGATGTCACAAGTGTTCTGGTCGTGGGTTCTTTCCCTGTCTGAAGCATAACAAATTTAATATCGGAAAGGGTTTTCTTTCGAACGGTACCCACCTGTCGGTAGGCAATTGGCAATTCATCCGGCAGTAACAATTTGCCATGGAAAAGCTTCTAAAAGAACACAAGAATTCTGCCGTTCGAAACCGGCTAAAATATAACTAGGTCCCTTCTAACACTGTCCAAAATTTAACACGTTCAACAGTAATGGAAGATAAGCTCGGCCAAAGGGCCATTCGGTGCCACATATATATAGAAGTTAGACCACTCTTCTTAGACATTATTTTATAGAGTCTTGATGCCTCCCCAATTTCATCTATGCTGCTGCAGAAAATTCTGAAATTTTTTCGCTTTGCTTCTCTGATCTCCTTATCGTAGAGTGTCAGAGTGTTCTTATAAGTTTCACAATCCCCATTCTTTTTTGCCCGATTAAAGAGTCTACGAACCTTAGTTCTCAGTTTCTTTAGGTCATTATTCCACCAGGGTACATCCTTTTTGGAGCTGACCCTAATTATTGTACAGCTGTCCTCATAAGCCCTAATTATGTTTTTATTAAGACTTTCTACCAATGTTTCTAATTCTATTTCGTTCCTGATATTATCTCCTTAGTTGAGCTGGTTTAGATTTGTTCTCAGGTTTACTGAGTATTTTCCCAGTCTGTTTTCTTAGGATTCCTTAAAATTCTTTTTACCAGCGATGAACCATCAATATCGAATCTTATTGTTCTATAATTCGTCATTGATGGCTTAGTCGACACAAACCAATTTGTAAACAGCTTACCTCCAACCTGATCGTTGGGAACGGCCCTTCGTGGTGGCTGAGGTAACCCAAAGATACGCGGGTAGAGTATTCCACGTCTCACGACGTGGGTACTCGATGTGGAGTTGCATTGCAACCAGGGTGCTGACCCCTTAGATCAGAAGAGGTTTTAGATGGGCCTCGATCCAAACCAAGGAGGGTAGTACGTCCATTCAACGTGTCCCAATTGGTACCGTAGGATACTGGAGGTTGGATTCTGATTTTCCACTCCTACAGGGCGCCTAACAACGCTTCAAATTGATACACACGCTTTGAGCGTGGTGAGATAAGGCCATCCGGCAGGTGCTCACGATAAACACAGCAACGTCTATGCCCTATCGCTATATCTAGGACCTCACTGCGCGTGGTAGTAACAAAAGTTAGCGTATTACCAATATTTAATAATTCTAGTCTATTACTTAGAAGAAAATTACTTTCAAGAAGGTACTTACCCCGTGTGTTGGTGTCGGCGCTGCCCCCAACCTCGTTGTGCGCATTTGCGTCGCAGCCGAGTATTAACGGCTTTTTCTTTTTATCGCAATATTCAACCGGCATTTGGATTGCCGCAGTTGGCACCTGTTGGTCCGTTTTCGCTTGGTGAAGGTTGACCCTAGTGCTGTCCATTTTCTACTGTTCGCTCAGATCTAGTACATCCACTGTCTGAGCCTCATCGATCTCTGACAGGAAGACTCTATCCGAGTCATCTCCCGACTTCAGGTTTTACATGGTCAGGTAAGGTAGTAGATTGACTTCCTCGACCTTCTCATCCCTGGAAAGCACTTCCGCTACCTTTTCTGCTACATCCTTGGGTATTGCGTCCCCTGGTGTAGCCCCTTTCTCTCCCTTCTTTTGTCTTCTCCTTCTTCCTATGCAGATGGACTGGGATGCAACCAAACCTGTAGTTTAATCTACAGTTCTTGGATTTGATTGCATCCAACGACTTGTCAGCTACCCCTTTCGTTAGCAGCTTCCATAAATGAGTATGGAGATCCTCATTTTGGATGACCATCAGTTTCAGCAGTTTCTCCGTTTCCACAACTGCTGTCCATCGAATTTCAGCTTCGACTTCCAACCCTTATACATTTCCTCCACTAGGAGTTGTTCAATCTTACCGTGTTCCTCACGTGTGATTATATGTTCAGGGTAAATCTTCGGGAGTATAGCCAGCCTAATGCCTTTTGTGACAAGAAGGTACAACTAAACCTGAAGATTTAGACCTACCGTCCATTTTTATCTTCTTTGCATTGTTCCCGTCTGATGGGCTGATCGTATCCCCGTTTCTTTTCCTCACCTGAGAAGTATTATTGGGAGATAGCGCAGGTATCATTTAGTGCCTGACGACTCAGCAAAAAATTGTTTGAAATTCTTAAACGACTTCATGGCACATATTTCATTGACAACATTTTCCTCGAATGAAAAATCTGAAATCTAAGCATTGTTCGCTTCCACTTAACGTCCTAAAACCTAGGATTCTAAACCTAGCTATCATTGCGTACTATTTGCTCTATTAAAATTTCATCTGCCGGATGAAGTTCCATTACATGACATATGACTGCTATAATAATTCGTTAGACTCATCATCATCTTCAATATCCGACAAGTTTGGGTCTAATTTTTCTAATATTGTATGTCCCACATTTGCTTTTCGGATAGCTTGCTCATCTTTATTTCTAGTGTTTACTCTTCGACTGTTCTCTATAAAATGAAAATATGCGTATAACCAGCGATATTTGTGATATTTGTGATGTGATACACCGTAGCTAGCTTACAACCTTTTCCAGCATTTTTGCGATATATCGAACATTTGTGTTCGTGGCATTTGTATGATATATCGCACACTTTCTTTGAAGAGATACTTATAACCTTAAATTTTGAAAGAAAGTGGGTAGAGGCTGTAAGATGGGAAATAGGTAAAAACAAATTCTTTGTTCAAAGAGTTTGAGAAAAATGCAAATATATAAATAAATATTTATTTCTGTTTTTATAAAGTCTTCATTTGGAAAAGATAAAAGATCTCTCGAAAATTAAATTCATCTTTTGGCACGTGACAACGTTTCACAAAAAGTTCTTAAATCATCAAACATAGCAAAAAATTTGTACGAAATATCGTACAAGTGCTGACAAAGGGTTAAATTACTTAATTTATTAACATATTTTACAAACATTTGCAACTAACATTATGCGGTGTGAACAGTAAAAGCATATAGTGTAAAATGAGCCCCTATAAATTTGCTATAAATGCTACAAAATTCGCTATGTTATTCATACAAGTTTTAAAGTTGTTGTATAATACATAAGAAGAAGAAGAAATAGCTGTTCGATCTTTAATTGGTTTTCTTCAAGCTTACATTTAACTAAAGGTAAACAAATTGGAATTTAGGAACAGAATAATAACTCTTAAGGCTCAATTAAAGAAACTTAATGTAACAACTTAACTAACACTTAATAATCTGCTTTACACGTTATGTGTGTGTCTTATTACTCTAAACATACTTAACTTAGCATAATTAATGTCTCTTTATTACGGAACCGAACGAATTCAGATTTTGTGTGGTGTACTATTTTGGCAAATAAGAAAGATGCATAATAAAAATGTATAATATTTTATTTCTTTAAAAAATCATAATTTTGTGTGGAGACTATGATTATCAACGCAATTACTAAGTTTTTGCATAAAGTTATTAGGATTCCAAAGTTTTATGAAGATACAGAAAAAAATATTAAATTATAATATTATGCAAAAACTGAGTTAAGCAAGGTTTTACATGATCAAACCTAGCAAAACGAATATTTCCATTGAGTTCATTTGATCGAAATTAAATAGAAATGACCAATTTCCCGCCTCAAGCTTTATTAATACGAGTATGAAAATATTTCAATATACTTAATGCAGACTGAACAATTTTAATCACAGTTGGGAGATCTTCCTTTTTCTCTCATACAGCTAGCGATTTAAATTTGATTACAATTAAAACCCAGTCTTGAAACACTAGGTTGTTGAAAATCGAATGTTTTCTAACAATTTAATTTTGGTTTGGTTTTTAACATGACATGAAGAACATGACTTCTTAAACACAGTCAAACTCGTGTTGAAGGCTTGTTTAAGAGAACTATATACTCATTTTACAACCGGTGAAAGCAAGTGAGAACAAGCAGTTGGAATGCGCATGACTGACCCAAAAGTTGATACATACTAGTATGTACATACGTATGAAAAAAAAAAATGTATTTTATGAAAACTTTCCAATTTTTCTATTCCGAAAAATTTCAAAATTTATAATTATACCAAAAGCTGTATTTTTTTTATTTTTGTTAGCGTAGAAAAGAATTTAATAGCAAACATACTAAACATTTAATATGTGAAATTTTATAATTTATTTTGATTGAATTATAATATTTAAACTAGAACTTAAAACTACCAAAATAATTATTGTAATAATAGTCAAAATAGAAATTGTGCGATAAGAATGATAGATTGGTTTTCAAATTTATTTTCTTTTTCTCTTCAATAAATAAATAGCTAATCTAAGGTGAAATCGAATATAGTAAATCCATACATGTCAATGTCATTAATAAAATTTACACACTCTAAAGTAACATAAACATATAAATAATCAAATAATAATATTAATAAAGTCCAGTCATAAAAAATGCTCCTTGAGCCTTTTCATATAGCATATATCAGTATAATATATGGGTGGAGAACCAAACATAACTCTCTTACACTATCTTACTCTCCACAATCATCTAAACCTCGTTGCACTCCAAAAACATTTGATTACAATCAAAACCAGAACGTCCTCTGCGACCAGCATCGTATAATTGCTCGAATTGACCATCGCTGGTTCGATCCAGAATAAAGCTGGTGGCGTAACTAGCATGGAAAATTGGATTATTCAGAGATGCGAAAATAATTATTTTATATGCGATTTCGTCAACTTACGATCCCAATTGACAGAAAATGCTGCTGCCGCCGATTTCACGTATACATTCATTATTCGCTTCACACATATAACGTTGCATACATTTATCATCCGTATTACGGTAGGTTCGTACATAACTCTTCAGCATTGCAATACCCGCCACAGTGGCATCACTCATCGAATCACGTTTACCCAAAGAGCGCGCTGTCAATGAACGATGCGAGAATGAAGTCTTCAAAGCATCTAATAGATTCATAACGATTTGAATAAACTATGAAGAGTAGTACAAAAAAATCAACAAGAATAAAAAGTTATTATAAATTGAAATTTTCTATTACTCATAGTACTGCTTCATAAAAAAAACCTACATACAAGTGTGCGTGTATATGAATTGTGATTAAAAAAGAAATCAGTAATCATCAATTAGGTGTAGACTAAAATAGTGGATATGTATTTATGTATATTCAATAAAACTAAAAAGTTGTTGAATACAGAGGAAAAAGAAGCTTTAGCCAAAAAATGTGTATTAGTTTTAATCTAAAAGTTTCGTGTATGAGTGCTTATGATAAAATACATATGTATATTTGCATGCTTCTATATATGTTTGTATATTTATATGTATGTATGCATGTTCTCGTTTACCTCTCCAGCTTGTTTAGCCATCGAATTCACTTGTTCTGGATCTTTGGTGCCAAGCACTGACGACAGCACAGCAGCTAAGATGTTCTGTTGCAAGCAATCGCAAAAACAAACAAAAAAACAAAAACCATAAAAGCCATTCACCAATTGAGTAATAAATATGTGTGTGAATATGTTTTAAACAATTTAGAAATATGTAAAATTTTCTAAAAATACTCAAATCATCGATACCGTGGTATGGATATACGCTGATTCCCTATCTATCATCTATCTACATAAATTCCTACTCTTACATAAACGAACACATTTGGGTAAATTTTAATTAAACCAATAATGTTCCTTACATATCTACTAACCTATGTGTTTTGGAATATGAGGACAATATTTTGTACAATTAACTTCTGAGCGGCTCATGCAAAATACTTTACATATGTGTAGCAATGTTAGTGCTCCATATATCTTCAAACCAGATATAATTTCCTCCAATGTTATTGATTTATCGAGTAATCATTTCGCTACGCGATGCTGTATTTTCTAAAAAGTTTTAATTTGAGCGATGTTTTTGAATGAAAAATACCTGGAATTCATCAGGTTTCAAGTATAAATTTGTTTATGCACTGAAGCACTTGGGCCCCAACAAAGTAGTTAGCACAGTGAGGCAATGAATTGCGCTACAAAACGGTCCTTCGTTCATTATATTCTTCGGATTTTCCTCACAGCTCACCGCTTCAAGGCTGGAAGAAATTAATCGATGGAAAGAGGGATGAAAAGATAATCGCTGAGGCAAATGCCTATTTTGAGAACTCGACAAATCATATTATTCGAAGGGCATTAAAATATAATGTTACAGAATCGTGGGAGCAAAATTATTGGGTTCTAGGGGTTCTATAGGGTTCTGTCCAAACAGATGTGTTTTTTACATAATCCGACCACTTATTAAATAAACCTCGTACTAATGTAATCTAGTAAATTCCATGCCAATTTTTATAAATTTTTTCAAAATGTGTTATTATATGCAGCATAAGAATTCCAAAAAAATTCAATACTTAGGAGCAGTAAAGTAAAGTGGCTGTAGTGTATTGTATTCTATTAGTAATTTAAAAGTACTCCGTCCAACCGAGAAGGTATCACCTTCGGCATCCGTCAGTGCATGTTAGTGAAGCGAAAAAGCAAAATTGGCAAATATGAATGAATTAACAAAGATTAAGTCTATTAATAAATAATAAATAATTCAATATATATCTTTCTAATTGCATTAGATGGTGTATTAAATAAAAGCAAATTAAAAGCATTTCATTCCTTATTTCTTAAATGTTCTATTGCAGTTAGTGAAATAATTTGGCCAGCAAAAATTAGAATAAGGAGAAAAATGTTTTTCTTAATATATTTACAAAGAATTTATATGAAAAAAACAATGATTATATAATAAAGCCCTTGACAAAACGGTGCAATCTAAATTATGTATATACTAAAATATTTATATATATGTACTCGTGCTGTATGTATATTTGATTTATGGCATAAGTGAAATTACCTGCATTGGCGAACCGCCATTATCGACTTTATCAATACCATCACTGGGAGCACCGCCTCCTAACAAAGCGTTGATAATTTTCAATCCTATACAAATATGAAAACGAGCATATATGTATAGTACGTTATATACCAAGAACTTTATATACATGATATAAAGAATTATTCAATTTATTCACTTACCCATTGAAATGACATTAGCCCATGGTGAAGCACCAAAACCGCTAATAGAGTTATCAACGTCATCCGATTTGGTCGGCGCATTTCCGGCACCATTAAAGAACATTGTCAAGAATGTTGACAACATATTGGACCAAGAGAAACTGGTTGGTGATTCGATAATTTGATTACTTGCTTCAACCTCATCTTCAATATCGTCTAAGGCCACTTTTTTCGATGCATTCGGTTTGACAGCAAATTTACGACCACTAGCACCCTCAATGTCGGGACGGTACACAGGTGAGAGCTGCTGCTGTTGCTGTTGTTCTGCTGTGCTTCGTTTTTGCTGTTGTTGTTGTTGTTGTTGCTGTATTTGTCGTAATTGATACACTTCATTTTGAGGATATGAATAGGTGAGTAGAAAACAATTTGTCACCACAATGGTCAGTAGCACGAAAGCAATAATTTTACGTTGGTTCAACATGCTGTAAAGAAAAAATTACCACACAATTCTTTATTTTATAGTTTATCTCTTGTAATTATCAAAATGTGTATTTTCTCATAAAACATCTCGGATTAGCTTGTGCTATTGGAACTTATAATTGCAACTTATTTCAAATAAAATGTTACAGCAAGTAACTAGCTTCAAATACTTATATTAATTTCATTCAAATTATTTACTGTTAAGATTTTATGTTGTCATAAATAAATTGCACGACGTCCTTGAATGAGGTAATGGGGCAATTAATTTCATATTGTCAGTTAAAATTTATATTACTGTTGTATTAATTTGTCAAAACAAACTTTTTAACATTTTAACATTTTCATGAAAGATTTTAAATTATCTACATTTTGTTTTGCCTTTATATTGCAAAAGAAAACTAAAATTTCGTTTAAATTAAAAAACGTTTCCACACGTTTGAGTAATTTCATTACATGCATGTGCTTGTACATTTACCTGTTACATAAAATAAAAAAAGAGGAGAAAAATAATCATTGCATGAAGTGAAATTTTGTAACTTAAAATACATTTGCATTGTTTCATATACTTAAAAGGTAAATTAAAGTCTACTGAACTCTGCTCTGTCATTTAATTGCAATTGAGTAATTTAATTTTTATGAGTTAGTTTAAAATGACTCATTTTTGGTCAAATCGATTATAAATCCATCACCAATTCTTTCAGCATAAAATATAAATGTTTATTCTTTATGTTACAACCATGAACATTTTATGAAGTACGCCTTGTATGGCGAAAGATTAAAAAAATTGTTTTCACGAAGCGTGAAATAAAAATTGTTTCAAAAATTAACTAGACACGCATGCAATGTCTTATGTGGCTGTTATGAAAATTTAAACAATTTCATCCATATCAATTATTTCCTATAAACGTTGAAACATTTGTAGCTCTGCTGCAGTTGTTAGATTGTGCACCCTCGTACTACGCAACGCAATTTGACAACTTCCAAACGATAATATAAGCAAAGGTGATATAATTTTACAGAGGCCAGTGAGGAAGATTTAGCGATCAAAATGTTCTTCAGCGATGTAACTCATTTCTTGTTCGGTGATTGCGTAAATAAGCTGAAAAACCATTTTTGGAGAAATGAGAAGTTACCTACAAGTACCTTACAAGAGGCGAATCGAACCTGTAAAAGTGTCTCTAAGCTAAGCTAAATTATGTTTGTTTTTAATATGATAAGCCGTATGATGTCATTTTTTTTTTTTTGCCAAAAACGGAAGATGTGGATTTGTCCAATATGCGATTTTATGTAGATGTTACCGCAAGCCACACTGTGTTCGCCTGATAAGTGCCGTAGTTACTCAGCGATCGAGTTGTAAATCGGTACATCATGTGGATGGTTTCTTAAATACGTTTCATACAAAAATATGATTTTGTATGAATGTGACATGCGATTATATATATGTGCCAATAAATAGACCAGATTAAGAGTGTGTGGAACCGGATGTATTATTATATTTTCACCCACTGCTCACGGAAATAAAAAGATATTGAGCTGACATTTGTTAAATACGATTATACCAGGTTTAGCAAATTCAGAAGCGTATGAAAACTACAAGCTAATAATCTATCAATCAATGTTATAGAGCTAAATCTTAGAGCAAGTAGTACTTGTGCTAATAATTGGACCAGTTTGAGAATGTCCGCAATCGATTAGAAATCACTCCTACCTCTCTCATATAAATGGACATTTCTATATATTTCGAACATATGACTGATTGTAGTGTAAAGCACCAAAGTTTTGATAATACAGCACAGGCAAGCTTTTTATTTTGCCTAATGCTTTTAATTTTAATCTTATAATGCACATGATTAGTTACAACATTTTAAAACATTTTTTGGTGATGACCCCCGCAAACGAAATAAGGACCACTATTTAAGGATATGCATCTGGAAGGTCCGGTCCCTCTATAGGGAAGGTGTTTTTTCAGCTAGTTGATGTCCTCGTAAAATGTAAGACTGACATTACCGCACTTCAGGAAATGCAATGGACGGGACAGGGTTGCTCTAACAGAGCATACTGTGATATATATTACAGTTGCCATGCCGAGAGGCACAAACTAGGATGTCGATTTGTTGTCAGTAAGAGACCACGACAATCACCCCTCCTGATGAAACATACACATATATTCCACTTCATGACTACTTCAACGAGATGGTAGCCAGTTTCTACCGGCCGCTGAGGAATGAGTGGTACGAGCGCGACGTTACCGCAGAAAGACGCCGCCTACAAAAAGTCCCTGCGTACAGCTACTACGCTAGCTGTTAAGGAGCGGTATAGAGAGAGAACGGAAGTGTGGAGAGACGTTTTTTCAGGCGCAAGTTGAAAGAACAAGAGAAACGAGATTGTAGGGTGATCGAGCTGAGTAGAGGCAGGACTGAACTCGAAAATTCTTCAAGAAGATCAAGCACCTGAGTGGCGGTTTAAATCCCGGAGCCTGTTGTAACAAAAATGGGGATCTGGTTACAGATATCCAGAGTATATTGAGCTTATGGAGGGAACATTTTCCCACGTTACTGAATGGCAACGCTTCGAACAATCTCTCCGCCAGGAGGAGGTCTCCCGAACTCCCCAATTACGGATGATGATATAGATGTTTCACCACACGACCAAGACGAGGTCAGAGAGATAATTTTTAGGTTAAAAACCAACAACATTGCAGGTACTGATGGCCTGCCAGCCGAGTTGTTTAAGACCTAAGGCGATGAGCTGCTCACCAGCATGCATCAGCTCATATGCAGAATATGGTCGAATGAAAGCATGCCCAATGATTGTTCTCTGTTCAGTGTTCTCTGTCCCGTACATAAGAAGGCAGCCCCCACAAGTCTTCTTACCATCGTATACAAGGTTCTCTCGAGCGTACTGTGTACAAAATTGAATCATCTCCTTAACATCCTGATTGGACCTTATCAGTGTGGTTTCAGACGTGGAAAATCCAAGAAAAACATATCGACACACACCATCTATTTGTTGATTATAAAGTCGCTTTCGACAATCCGGCAAGGGATTACCTCTACACAACAATGTCTGAGTTCGGAGCTCATTCGTTCATTTGCAGATGACACTGTGTAACTTCCGTTGTGCAGTGGAAATTGAAAACGACCTCTTCCCGCTAATTAATACCGCACGGGCTTTTAAACAAGGTGATCCGTTATCGTGCGACTTCTTCAATCTTATTATGGAGAAAATAATATAAGCTGCTGATTTACGACATAATGGTGTCATGCTGTTGGTGTATGCCAATGATATTGACATAGTTGACATGAGTTCAGCTTTCTCAGAGTTGGAAAGAAAATCGTGTCTTGGACAGCACGTCACTGTTGATAACTACGCTTTTGAAGTAAAGAAGGACTTTGTCTATCGTGAAATTAGTATTGAAAACCAGTATTGAATTCAGCCTGGAGATATTGTGAATAATCACTCATGCTAACTGGTGCCACTTTGAGCTATGTAAGCAATTGAGAAGTTGAGCCCTCTCTCTGGAAACGAAAACCATACTATACGCTATATTTCTCATCATGCTGTCCTTACATATGGCGTTGAAATTGTGACAATTTCCTTTTCAGGTAAGAAAATGCTAACAGTTTTCGAGATAAAAGTCTTACACAAAATCTATTTGTGTTAGTTGCGAGTATAGAATAAGGTACAACTTTATAATCTGTATGTCGATGTCGACATAGTAAAGCGCATTAAAATACAGCGGCTCCGGCAGGTTATGTCGAGCGATTGGAACACGCTCCGACTAAGAAGGTGTTGTATTTGGAACCCGCTGGTGGACGACGTAGAAGAGGCAGACCTAACCTCCGTTGGAAAGACCACTGGAGAACTGGAGCGCTTGGAATTTCTGATTTGTGCCAGCTAGCGAAGGAAAGAGCTGGTTGTAAGGGCGACATAAGTAAGCAAGAAAGATGTTCTTCTTTCTCTTAATACAATCACGAAATAGAATAATGCGGAAAACATAAAACAAAAACATGCTTAAATCATAAAACTAAAATAAATAAAAATAAAATTATAATATAAAATAGTCTCCAAAGAGACAAACAAACAAACATATATTTAAAAAAAGTAGTAGATGCTTAATAATAGTGATATTGTGTTGGACTATATAGTTGGGTTGTCCATAGATTTATTAAAACAAAACACAATGCAAGCGATGCAAAAAAAACAATGACTACAGGTAAAATAAACAATTAAGAAGGAATAAAATTTATTTTTTCTTATAATACTATAACGTACGTATACATACCAAAACATTTTGATGACCAGTGATGCTATCGCGTTTACCATTACAAAGATATGCATACACTCATATTGCAGATTGCACAAGATATGAATACCTGCAATTTATGTGTATGTTGGCACTGACAAAGAATAAATTAAATAGAATATTCTCTTCAACGTATTTGTAGAACAAGTTTACAAACAACCTGTCAGACAGAGTGTGTTTGTGCTTATTGCTTGATAACAATAATACCTAGTCAAATAATAAATATTGGTACACAGAAAAATCGCCGCCAAATGAAAAGGAATATTTTTCAAAACTTTTTTTCTTTTTATTGGGTTATTCAATTTCTACAAATCTTAGAACAACTTATTCGAAATGACTTGCATTTGCCTTCCAGCACGACTTAAGGCGATCTGGCAACTTATCTATCACGAGACGCACTTCATGCATGGGGAAATTGTCCACTGCACGGACAAGGGCTCGCTTTAACGTCTCAATATTTGGGTGTCGAGTAGAGCAAGCCGTGCCCTCTAATACGGGTATCCGTTGATATGAAATCCGGAATGTTGTTTTTAGCCACAGTTGAGTCGTGACGCGGGATGGTGGCCTCTTCGGATCCTCGGGATGAGTTGCGATGCTTCTCTGGATGACCGAGCATACACACGAAGCATACATGAAGGATTTTTCTACGGTGAAGATTTTCTCGCCAGTAAACAGAATTTGTCTGTGAGCGAACTGGCCGAGTAACGCTTTCGATTCTCGCTTGCGTTTTCCCTCCAATGCGGCCGTCAGTAGTTGTCCAGTGTGTCGTTTGTACACGCTGAGTCCCAAATCATCATGGACATGGATTTTTGCGAAATTTGCATTTCCCGTGACAAGATTTTCTGTTTTCCCAGCGGTTTTCGGTCGATTCGTTTCTTCATGGCTTTTAAACTTTATAAGTGGCTATGAGGTATATGTAAATGTCAACTGGCAAATCGCAGTCAAGATGATATGAATGCGCCTAATATTGCATTCGTAATGAATGCGTTTACTTGTGTACCAATATTTATGACTTGACGAGGTAATACAATATATGTATACATGCATACGCATCAGACTGCTGCATGAGTGTACCATTTCGAATGTTAGATGAACATTGTTTATTTTCTCGTACACCACTTAATTTCATCTGTTTGTTATACCAAACCGAATGAACTGAATGCATTGTTGTTTTCAATTACGAGATACGAAGTAATAACAGCTGGTACATTCGTTAGATCGAGGTCAACCAAATAATACGAATACTTGTGCTCGAATAGTGTAAACTTAAGAGTGTAAACCAAGTATCGAACCAATTATGTACACTCGTACAGAATTGTAATACGTATCATATTGTAATATTGTAATGATAACCCAGCAAACCAGAATATTAACGCTCTTGAAAAGAAGCGAAAACACTTAAAAGTAACCAAAGCTTTGAAGCTTTCTATATTATGACTCAAAGACTCCTTTTGGAAGTTTTTTATAGCACAAAAAATTACTTAGAAAAAAATATTTTTCGAAAGCTTTTCAGAACTCTTTCTGATCGACCAGTGTAGTAGAAAAATACGCTCTTTTCTGAGGGTTTTTGGAGCGTTTAAGAGTGGTTTATCTGCTCATTATGAGTGTGAGCGCTATAGAAAAGAAGTACGAAAAGAGTTTCTTCGGTCTCCTATGGATTACTGGGAACAAATGCAATCTAAAATCTGAGACGTGTCTTTAGCTGTTTTTCTAACTCCAGCACATATGTATTTTATGTTTTTGCACACTATATAATACCGTTAAATTAATAAGAAGTAACACATACATTTTTTTTTATCACATGCATGCATATGCGTAGAAAAATAGGAAGAGAAAAACACAAAAGTTGTAATAAAAATAAGCGTGTAGCATTTATTGGAATTTGTCTTCAGTATTGGCTTACGGAGTTGTGGTAGTGTGTAGTAGTGTAGTGTCAGGCTGATATAGTCGTACAGCCCAGTCGTAAATTTTAATGTGCATCATAGAATATATGAATAGGAAGTAAGTGCGTCTCTTTTGTATCTAAAGAGCTGATTTTGATGCACTTCTTTGGTGCGCTTTAAGTGGGCAAGCACTTCAAGTCAGTAATTGCTCAGTTGACTTAGAATTAACATTCAATTTCGATAAAATAGCATGACATGGCGAGAGCATTCAGTTGGTGCAGAACATTCATGCAGTGAGTTTGTGCTCGCGCGTGTTTTGGTAAAAACGTTCAAATGGCAACCAATTAGAGTACATTTTATGGCATATGCTTATGGTAGAGATAAAGAGAAATTCACGTCGCTCAATTCCCTCTCTGTATTAAAACATTTCGAAATTGTAATAGTATGAGTGTGCTCATCAAAGATCACCTAAAGCGCATTGAAGGGAGCGCTTCCACACAATGACATTTGAAGGGGGAGCGATGAGTTTCAGTGCTATTTTAGAACGCTTCAGAGGCGCTATTGATGCGCTCCATTTCCTATTGGATAGTAACCACAGCATAATACAATTTTCAAATACCATTAGCCGATATGGTCAATATATCCATAATGATGTTCATGATGTTATCGATGCAACCAAATGCAACTGTTGCACAAATCGTATAGTAATAGGAATAGATAAGTGGAAATGCAAATTTTACAAGAATGCGTGTAACATGAAAAAAGTTATAGAAAATAAAATTAGCGATCACGAAAAAAAATTATCAAAATTTCACCCATAGGTTGAAAGATTATGTTGAGTCGTTCTCGGGACAAAAACAACTTTTTTCATAGCCCTTTTAGAACTGCTCAAATATTAGCAATGCGATTTCGGAGAGGAACTTAGGACAATATGAGCTGCGTTTGCGTACCTGATAATTATTGATAATTATTACAAATTATCAGGTTTTGCTGTTCGCGAACACAAAACTCCAGCAAAAGAGGGAAAATTGACTAAAATGACAGTTGATTTTGATGAGAAGTTGCTAGTTTCTACTGGACAAATATTAACCAGCAGAAATTTGCCAGAAAGAAAACAGCTGATAAACAACAGCTGACCGCAATTTAAGTAAATAAGAAAATTTTTATTCGTGAATGGACGTAACACTGACTACTCGCTATGGAAATGTACAAACAACTTTTCTCAATCCGTAGTTCAGAATCCACTAATTGAATTGGCGGATAATACATGGGCCAAAAATAACAAAGGGAAAGCTAATATTTTCTAGGAATACTTTGAGAGTATCTTTCAACCATACGACACATCTAATGTAGCTGGATTAGAACCTCTTAACTACGAGAATGACATCGAAATTCCTCCTGTAATGTATGATAAGTTAGCTGCAGAAATAAAAAAGTTTAAACCAAAAAAGTATCCTCATTACCGGCGAAGTGCTAAAACAGCTTCCTTAAAATGTTTCAAGCAAAATATCATGAATGCTACTTTCAAATTGCAATATGTTTCTATTTACTGGAAAACTGCTGAAGTTATTATGTTAATAAGCCATAAACATCAGCGCATGATATGATCTCTTATCGGCAGATATCTCTTCTACCAATAGTTTCCCAACTTATGGAAAAGTTACTTGCCCAACAATATAATACAAGTGAGAAAATGGATACCTATACACCAATTTGGTTTACGAATGAAACACTCAACTATCGACCAAGTGTATAGGATAAATCGAGTTATTGGAAATGCGCTTGAAGAGAAAAAACTTTGCTCGGCTGTCTTTCTTGACGTTTCCAAAGCGTTCGATAAAATATGTCATGGCGGACTTCTTAATTAAATCAACGTATTTTTACCAATGCAGTATCATAATATGCTGAAATTATACCTTTCAAACCGATTCTTTCGAATTAAGCATGAATATACATACGCAGACCTCAAAGAAATAATAGCAGGTGTTCCGTAGGGGAGCGTTCTGGGGCTCATTCTCTACCTACTCTTTACCTGGATTTACCCCATGGTGAAAACTGTGTCACAGCAACATTTGCAAATGACACCGCCATATTATCTGTTGGAAAAACACAGTCTAAATCAGTTGCAATCCTTCAACAACATCTGAACAAAATTTTCGAATGGACAGCTAAATGGCGAATAAAACTAAACGAAACTAAATCAGTACATATATACTTCACATTCAATAATGTAAAATTTCATGCCACTATATATAAACAGTGTTCAAATCCCGTATCACAACACGGCAAAATACCTGGGAATGACCTTGGATACCAAACTTCGATGCAGCGCACATTTCAAAAAGAAAAAAGGGGGATTAGAAATAAAATACAGAATTATGTTTATCCACCATGGGTGCCGTAGCTCAGTGGTTAGTGTGTTCGCCTTCTGATCTGTAGGTCGTGGTTCAATCCCCGGCTGATGCATAACAAATTTTATATCGATAAGATTTTTTTTTCGAATGGTACCCACCTGTCGGCAAGCAATTGGCAATTCTTCCGACAGTAACAACTTGCCATGAAAAAGCTTCTAAAAGAACTCTGTGACAAAGCTCAGAAAAAGTGATGTCACAAGTGTTCTGCCGTTCAGAACCGGTTAAAATAAGTAGGTCCCTTCTAATACTGTCCAAATTTAAGACGCACAACAGTAATGGAAGAGAAGCTCGGCCAATGAGCCCTTTGGGGCTTTAAGTGCCACATATTTATTATTTTATTTTTGTTTATCCACACTCAATTAAATTTTATTATACAAGCATTTGCTTAAACCAATATGGACATATCGCTGCGTAAACCCAGAAGTTCCAAAATAAAGTTCTAAGATGCGCCGTCAATGCACCGTGGTATATCCGCAACCGCGACCTAGAACGCGGTCTTGGAATCGATTTTGTTGGCGTAACAATTAAAAGATATGCCAAATCTATATTAAGGTTCTCCCACCATGTGAAAGCCTCAGTCCTTTCCGACTCAAGCGAATGATAGAAAAGGCTAAAAGGTAAAAAACCGCACCATTGTTCTCGTAACAACAGAAGGGGTACATACCGACGAGGAGAAAGTAGCAGCAGTACAAGCTTCCTAGGCTTATGTAGGTACAATAGACGATTTGTTCCTGGATTTGCAAATATCGCCAGCAGTCTGCATGAGTTAACAAGAAAGAACAAACCATTTGTGTGCGGCGAGGAACAACAGAAATCCTTCGAACAGCTGAAAGAAAAACTCTGTTCAGCACCAGTATTAGCGTATCCAGTACGTGGTCAAAAGTTTGTGTTGGACACAGATGCGAGTGGCTATGGAAAATAGGTGGTGTGCTCTCTCAGATCATAGATGGGCAAGAAAAAGTATTAGCATACTACAGTAAAATCCTGTCGAAGCCAGAAAGAAACCCCTATGTCACTCGAAGAGAGTTGCTCGCAATGCTGGCATGTGTAAAGTATTTCTATTAGTACTTGTACGGTCAGTCATTTCATCTACGAACTGACCACGCAGCGCTAAGGTGGTTATTACAATTTAAAAACCCAGAAACACAATTGGCGCGATAGATTGAAAGGCTGCAGAGTTATGATTTTACTATCGATTACATTGTTCTCGAGTAGAAAGCAAGGAGCAAATTGTCGACATACGACTTACGAATATCTTTCCAGAGTAATCATGGACCGCACGAGTGCAAGAAGATCAGCGAAACGACCCAGATCTCGTAAAGATTATGGAATACAAGGAGAAGGGCGTACGTCTAGATTGGCAAGAAATGGCTAATGAGAGTCCAATAGCAAATTCATACTGGGCGCAGTGGCAAAGCCTCCACTTACGCGAGAGATGATTGTTTCGAGCATGGGAAAGTGAGAATGGTGAAATCACTAATGATTTTCTAGTGGTACCCAAGGCAAGAATAATTAAAGTGACAGCTGAGTATCACAATGCCTCCAGTGGAGGGCATTTGGGCATCACCAAAACCGTCGAGAAAATAAAGAAACGATTTTATTGGGTTGGATGTCATGTCCATGTCGCTGATTGTATTCGGAAGTGTAAGCAATGTTCAATGTCCAAAGGTCCCATTAAGAAAACTCGAGGTAAGATGCACCAATACACCGTAGGTGCTCCATTTGAGCGAATTGCTATGGATATAGCTCGACCAACGAAATCAACCGAAGGTAACTACACTAACGAAAAGCGGGAAAAGTTGAATGAAGTACATCAGTTCACCAGAGAGCGGTCGCAGCGATAAGATGAAGGCCAGGTATGACTTGAAAGCAAATTCAAAAGGGTTCTATAAAGGAGAGCTTGTAATGCTTCAAAATTCAGAATGAAGGAAAGGTCTGTCCCCTAAGCTATAGACCCATTGGGAAGGAGCATATGAGATTATAGCAAAGATAAATGACGTAGTGTATCGTATTCAACATGTCTGAAATAAAAGAGCGAAGTTTAAAGTAGTGCACTTGGATCGACTTGCGCCATATCGGGGGGGGAAGTATAAAAACTTGTTCGGGATGAACAAGGTTAATAGTAGGGCAGTGTAACGAGTATCGATGATTGGTTACTCATCGCTATTATGAATGACACTATTGTGAGTGACACGAATATTGGCAGCATCGAAACGAATGTCAACAAAAAGAAATAGGGGATAACCAGAACAAGCCAACGAGAAAGAAAGAGAAGAATCTCGATGAAGGAAGGTTCTGGAGTGTTGCCGCAGAGAACAAATGACAACAGAGAACAAATGACAAATGAAATCAATAGCGTTCCAGAAGTGATAGCACAAATATTGGTATAATATTAGAGGCAAAATTGCAAGAACATTAAAGAGTTATTGTAAATAGTTGATTGTAAATAGAGTTGATTAAATAAATTGTTGCTGTATATAGTTGTACAAAATAAGTGTTGCAATTATTATTGACAGAATCCAGTGATCGAACAAGGTTGATTCAAATAGAATTACACGTTCACAAAATAAAAACGTAACAATATATTACACATTAGATTTTATATAATATAATATATGTTATTCTTTCTTTTTCATATAAGCATATTATTCTTTCTTTATAAAAAGTTTCTATAATTTAATATGTAAAAATCGTTTTGTAATGATCATTAATGTATTTATAAAAAAAAATTATTAAAATTTCTTGTAACCTCTTTACCACAGCAGAAGTTTAAATAGAAAACAACAATAATTACTACGACAAGAACTATTATAAATATGCAGTAAACGAAAAGAAAGTCAACAAAATGTTAAATAAAAAGTCAAAGTAAGGTGCCATACCAAATGTGTGATTAATAAATTCTGCAAAATGAAAGAAAACATAAAAGCCAATGTAGTAATTAATGGAAGAGGAAAATGAAGAAGTTGGTATTTTGGTGGGCCAGTTTTTCAGTACGAGTATATACTAGGATTAAACTAAGTTTACGTAAATGGAGTTTATTTATTACTTTACATAATATAATATTTGTTGTTGTTGTTGCTATTATTTGGTTGAATGATATTTTATCGGTATATGATAAGTAGTTGCGGAAGCGAAATGCAAATGCTACTGTTAGTAACTAACTGTCTTGTAATGTTTAATAATCGTATGGGAAAATATTATTACGATGAGAATAAAGATTTGTTCGAAATGAAAGTTAAACAATATTTGGGAATCAAGTTTTTGAATTTTTGTTATTCTTAAAATAAAAATTATTCCTCATAATGCGTTTGGTCAATGTTGTTAGTCCCAGAAAAGAAAATACGACCTAAAAATGAATGACAATAAGTAATTCTTATAAAAATAAAATTATATAAAATTATATTAGTTGCTATTGTGTAATGACTTCATTTCTTATGAGTATATATTAAGTACCTTTTATTTACTTGGATAATATTGGTCCGCAGTTTACAAAGAATTTATGTCTATCTTTTTCTATTTTATTCAAATTTTTTATTTCATTTTGGTGGCTATGAAATGAGAGCGAAATTAGTTAAATATACTGATACCAATAACGATGATGATGACCCATTCAATAATAAACACGCATATATACACTAATACTAATACTACTACTGAAGTTTTTATTTCTCATTACAATTAATTTTAAAAACATCTTTAATATCAGCTGTTACTGTAGATATTATAATTAGATATTATATTGGATATTATATTGGATTTTCACTTTCATTTCATTTTGATATTTAAGAACTGAAAAAGTAAAAGTTAATCACGCTCAAAATTAAATAAATTTCTTTTTCAATCTACGTGTGTATATATAAGAGTGTTTGTGTATGAATATGTATACGTATTATTTGTGGAAAAAAGAGAAAGCACGTGTATTTGTCTTTGCCCTACTTAAGTGTATTATAATATGATCAAATAAATGTATAAGTACTAGTATGAAGCACGGCCGATTACTGTATCATATGAGGCAAGTAACAATACTCATGTTTATGACGCCACTATATCTTTTGGGAATCTTTTATTCGTTTACCCATTTATGAGTACTTATCGTCGCATAGTGACTACTGCACGTTACGTCACGAGCAATAGTTGCCACGAGTGTTGCCAATAATTTATTTATTTCCAACACGTTTTGCCCCAAAAAACTAGAGAAATTCTTTAAACCAATCTTTCGAGATTTTCATAATATGGATATAAAACCTATTTTTTCTCTCAATGGTCTTATTAATAAAGTCTTATAACCCTTAAAAATTATTTAATCATGAAGTGTTATTTAGCATGCATAATACTTTGGTATACACTTTAAAATAAACTAACGTAACATAAAATACATATCTTAAAATGAATTGCAATGCTTACAAATGTAGTTAATATCTTAATTTGTTTTCAAAGAAGTTCGTTTTTGTTTAAAGTAGCAGTTGTAGCATACCAACAAAACAAATGAAATCATAACTGAAAGAAATATGAATTTATAAATTTTATTCCAATTGGACTAAAATGGCAACGCTGATTAACACGCGATAACCGCGATCAATTACATATTTCAGCAACAGAGCGACACAGCCCAAACTCATTAAATGTTGAGAACTACTGATATCATTTTTCTTTCATAAACTGAATGCTTTTTACCAACGTATATTAATAGAAGGTGGAAGAATTGTAAACGATTCCTCTTGGCTGCACTATATAATGTCAGACTCTGGCTTTTTATAATGTCAGATAAGTGTGTTTGTTATTTTCTTTTCTACTTCTGTTGTTTCCTATCAATTTCTTCTTCTTTTTCCTTGTGTTTGTTGTGGTTTTATTTACAGTTTTTACTAAATTCATGAGAACTCTCCCTAATATCTCTACCTTGTATTATGAGTTCATGGCTTCTGACGCTCACCGAGGTACCTAAATTTACTTTATATCATTTAGTAAGTTATCCCCAAAAATTCCTCTAACATCGCCTCTGTATTTTCGATTGAAAAACATATTACTATTTTGGGAAATAAAAACTTATAAGCAATGTTGCTGGAAAATGTATGTACGAATATATATATATATATATATATATATATATATATATATATATATATATATATATATATATATATATATATATATATATATATATATAAAAATAAAAATAAATATTTGGCACTTAAAGCCCCAAAGGGCTCATTGGCCCAGCTTCTCTTCCATTACTGTTGTGCGTCTTAAATTTTGGACAGTATTAGAAGGGACCTACTTATTTTAGCCGGTTCCGAACGGCAGAACACTTGTGACATCACTTTTTCTGAGCTTTGTCACTGAGTTCTTTTAGAAGCTTTTTCATGGCAAGTTGTTACTGTCGGAAGAATTGCCAATTGCTTGCCGACAGGTGGGTACCATTCGAAAGAAAAATCTTATCGATATTAAATTGGTTATGCATCAGCCGGGGATTGAACCACGACCTACAGATCAGAAGGCGAACACACTAACCACTGAGCTACGGCACAGTTATTATATATATATATATAAAATACAGCATCATATTTACAGACGATGCTTCCGGTCAGCATCAGTTGATAAATTGCTATTGCTTTTGCATTTGCTATTTGTATTTTGGATATAGCACATTTTTATATATATCGTTATTTCTTTATGTCAGTATTGTTTACATAAAAATTATATATATATATAAATTTTCATTTAGGAAATTTTAAGCGATTTCTTAATAATCAGCTAAGCAAAAAAAAAAAAAAAAATAGATCTGGCAACTGCGACTTTTTATTTTATTCGATTAGTGAAACATATTATGTTCGCAGAATTTTGATTACTAGCATTTTAAAAAATACATAAATCAAAATAATGGGTTATTATTGGACTTTAAATCTCACGAAACATTAAAATAGGTGTAGGAAATTTTAAAAATTTAATTTTTTGCCTAATTTTTACGTTTTTTTTTTTTTAACTTTCATCTATTATATCTGATTTACTCGTAAAAGTAATCAGAATTGTGTAGTCGGTAATTATAAACAAAATTCACGCTGTTAAAATAGCGTTGTCGCATTCTTAATTTCTACATGGCGAAATTGACATTTCCAAGCGATAACTTATGATTTGAGTTTGTCGAAGCACTACAATTTGCTTAAAAAAAAAAAGGACAAGCAATGAATACCAAACGATATTACTCATTTTTACGCATACGATACTGACGATACCTGATAAGACAATGTCAAATTTACAGTTAGTGTGTCGTATTCGCTGCATCGTACTCAGCGATGCTTAGATAAGTTCATTTTACATACTCACGTTGGACACTAATATGTACGTGCATATGTGTTTATATGTGTATACATATACCATTTACTAAATGACCCAGTATGTGTCTTAAGTCTTTTATTGTATAAACGTTTGGTCAAAGACCTCACTCGTTTTGTAATTTGTATTCAAATCAATATCATCAATATAAAATTACGTTATTTTCAGTTGCGTATAATCCAATACTAACATGGTTTAATTCGAAGATATGTATCGCATTTATAAATAATTCCTAATTTTGATTTTTGCTTCTTTTGTTATTTTGACAAATTTAATTCCGTTGCCATTGCATATGCTATGCCTGTTGAAAATTGTAAAATTTTTATTTATATGATGTAGTACTTATGAAAAATATTATGTTATATTATAACGTTTTATTGATTGAAATTTTACACCCGCTAACATAAACACGATTTGTTGAGCTTATATAAGACGGTAGCAAATTTTAATTAATTCAATACCATTGATATTAAGTTTTTTTTATTAATTCTCGCTCAACATTTTATGTGAAAGAAGAGCTGCTTCCATTCACAGGCTGCGCAATAGACAGTCTTATGTTTCTTTGCTGCAAGTATTGATATTTTTAATTTCATTACATAGAAAATCACATCATTTATTGTTGACTTCATTCTCATTTATAATTTATTCCAATAGTATTACAAAATAATATTAATTTCTGTTATTAAAATAAATAGGGTATTTAGAACAGTTCCAAAAAAATATTTTCTTTTTGTGTCTTTGATTTAATAAATATTTAAATCTTCACTCAATTTGAAGTTCCTTATTAATCAATTTCTCATATACCTTTATTTGTATAATAATTTTATAATATACATTTTATAATACTATTACTATAGAAAGTAAGAAATTAACATATATAGGTTGAACTGAATATGCTAATTTTGTGAAATTGAATTTGATGTTATAAATATAATCAAGTAGGTAAAACATAAATATAATGGTCCGGTTGAAATGAAAGTATAATGAAAAATACATACATTTTTATGACAGCATAACCCAAAATTGAATCCATTCTTTCATTTGGTATTTTAACCTGTTGGTTTCATGATTGCATTTTCTCTTTGGTAGGGTAGACTCACTGAAGTCTGAAACTTCTTGGAAAATATTTTTTTGGGATTGTTCTAACGTATAATAGACCATACTAATAGTAAGTGAATAACATTTACGATAAAATTTTCAAACGTCCAACGGGTTAAGATGTTAGGAAATATTACATACGTATCGTTCAATTTGACTAAAGCTCGCTTTGTTCCAGCAGTACCTAAAGTTTAAAATAATTAGTTGTACATTTTATTATAGCCGTATTTTGCACAAGATAGAATAAATTTTAACCACTATAAATAAATTTTTAGGCAAACTTTCAAAAACAAAATTCAATTTTGCTCATAAGTATACTATAAATTCTCTCTTCGTTGCTCTTCAAAAATTTTACAAATAATTTCAAAATTTCAAATTATGTCTCAAGAACAACAGTTATGAAATTAGTAAAAATATGCTAAATGATATTAAATAAGCGAAAACTACGTATAAATTATAATTATTATAATTATATACATATAAATAAATATAAATATAAATATATAAGCCACATACAAATGCGACTATAGCCATACAAAAACTTTCACCTCCAACACAAGCAATAACAACAATGTGAGAAATTGTACATAAATAATAATAATAATAATAATAATAATAATAGCAACATTGTAGTTACCAATAAAAATAAATAACTGAATATATTTTCTGTTGAAAGGCATAGCGTTAATATATGTAGTATAGTAATTGCACACGTATTTCAACATCGCATGCTCAAACATGCATAAAATAAGACACAAAATGGTATGAATGAAAGTTACAAGTAAAGAAAAGACTCATATCAACACGCTAACTGTGGCCCTGATGGTGACTACATTGGAAGAAAGTACTTGTTTGAAGACAGCAAACAGAATACGACTTTGCACTCTTAGTTAAAGAAATACTCGTATATTTTAAGCGCGACAAGAGTGGATAGGAGGAGGAGGCGCTTTTTGTTTTGGATGTTTGTGTATGAGTCTGTTAGTTTGTGTGTGTAGTTTGTATTTATTGACCACGCTTAAAATGCAACGTTAATAAAATGTACCGATTTTTAGTATTACAATAACACAAAACGAAACACTATTAATAAGAAAAAGACATACAGGTATAATACCTATTCAATAACAACAATATCTACAAGCATAGCATTTTAACGAGATACATACTTACTATATCATCGTTTCTAATTTTAAATGGTTTTATATGCAATAAAAGTAACAACAATTTCTTATTGCTGTTGTTGTTTTTGTTGTTTTTGTTGTTTAGTTGATAATGTGTATTATTTTCGGAATTTTTGCTTTGTTTTACTTTTACATCCTTTTCATTTTTATTCATTCATTTTGAAGATATGCATATACATACAGATACATAATATAATTCACGCATTTCTATTTTACCTCGATTTTGGGACAAACGTGATTCAATATATACCATAATGAATTATAAAGTTTAAACAACAATATACAAAAATCAATAATCAGAACTGGGTTAGTGGCATCAATATTAAATATATGCGCATATTGTGTATGTATTCAAGTGAAATAGGAGCACAACAGCAACAACATCTATGTTTGCTGTCAAAATCAGCAATCTAGGTGCAAAACTGTTACTGCTTGCAGTAAACTGCTTTAATAAACACGCATGCGTATACACAATTGTACACTATATTGTATCATAAGAAAACACATAAAACAATCACAATAAACACAAAAGCACAATTTTCCAGTCTTGAGTTACCGGTGCAGCAAACATTACTTGAAGCAATTAATTTTGGTGCATATAAGTGATTCAATGAGCCAGGGAGTGAGTGAGTGTATTATTTGATGCAAGCATGCTTATAAGCTACTTTAGTAGAATTTGCTTAACGTTTTTCTTGTAAAGTAGTTTTATTAGGGCGGATAAAATTAGTATAGAAAGAAAAAGTGGCATGTCATATACAATGGCATAAAAGGAAACTAAGGTTGCCAAAAAATGCAATAATATCACAGCTAAACGGTCAAGAGCGAAAATTTAATTTTCGCTAATACATAGATTAGGTAACCGTTTTCAAACAAGCCATATCACTAACAAATTTTGAAATATTTAGTGGGGAAGTCTTAGAATTCTGAAAGTAAAATTTTCGTCGTTTATAATTGAAAATTGTTATTTAAATGTTAAAAAATTATGTTTTCCTTTGACTTATATTGTATTTAGTCATACAATATTTTTGATTTTATTGCCTTTTCCATTCTGACATATTTTTACATATTTTGGCAATTTCTGATGTACGAATGGCAACTGTCTTTAAGAATAGGATTACAACCTAAGCCGGATGGTATTACAACCTAAAAAAATCAAAAATATCACTCAATTTACAACATTTAATAAAGGTTTTCAATTCTAAACGACGAAAAATTCCTTTCAGAGCTCTAAAACTTTCAAACTAAATATCTTATAATTTTGATAGCTGTAATATTTCAAAACATTAAATTTACCTACAGAAGAATTAATAATAGTAATAATAATAAAATAATCAATAATCAAATTTAAGTAACCTGATACAACGAAATATACTTAGAATCAACGGTCGTTTTTATATGTTTTGTATATGTTTATATGATTTGGGGGTAAAATATTTGACCCTACCTAATATTAATATTGGTCTATTTCTTAGGCCGCACATGCATCTGTTTGCATTAACGGGTCTATTCTGAAAATTTGGTAACAAAAAATTGCTACTTTTGTAACATACTTTTTGAGGCATACTTTAAGAATAACATAGATATGATCAGAGCTGTAAAAGAATTGAATCATTACGGAATTCACTCACCCTTAATTCATTTAAAAGCTGCATCAACGAGGCTGCACTTTTTTGCTTCAAATTCGCTAAAGAATTACAGGCGAACCATTCATCATTCTCAAAAGCTTAAAATTATAACACTTTCCCATTCAGTAAAGAGTGGGAATTGAAAAATATCAATCTTATTCTTGCTAGGCTTAAAAATATGATGAATTCATTCAATATTAAAATTCTCTTAAACTCTGAAATACTGGAAATATGATATTATTTATTACCATGAAAGGCATAGCTGCTTTTGAACAAAACCCAAGATGTTATTATGAAGTTAGAGCAACTACAAAAAATTCCTCTTGGATGCGCCATATGTCAGAAGCTGGCTTCTTATAGAGTCAAGCTAGTGTGCTTTTTGTTTCCTTTTAAACTTCTTCTTTTTCTTTTCCCATGCGTTTGTTGTTGTTTTATTTACTTTTTCTCCTTCATTCATGAGAACTCTCCCCAATGGCTCTACCTTGAGTTATGATACCATGACAAAACCAATCAGCCAATTATTCACATAAATAAATTTGATGTAACTCGCACAGTACCCTGCAGTTTTATATTGCAAATGCAACAACGCACAAGAATTCCCCCTCTTTTCTTGAAGTAGTCTGTTGAATCGAGCTGCTCATTTTATATAGAAATTAATACAAATATGATAGAAAAAATTTGTCATATAAAATAGCGTTCACAACAGCTTGTTGAGGCTCGAACTGTACTTCTGGTGATGACTTTAACATTGATGCCTCTAACGCAGACTTTTCTGAAAAAGGATTATCAAATCAAATATCGGATAGTTCTTCCCATTCTTCAACGATGTGTTGACTTTGCGATGAAGAATTCTCACAATCAATTAAATTTTCATTTTCTTTTGAACACATTTTTAAATTTATTTCACAAGATTCACTTGGAAGAAATTCGCGTTTGAAAAGAAATTAACGGATGAGTATATCTACGCATTATACGTAAATATGCGTATATATACGTAAAATTCTTGTAGGAGGTCAAACTACCAGGAATAAACATGCTAGTCCCTACTTCTCAATTTATTAAAAAGATTACGAAAAAACAAACAAAGAAATTGTAATACGAAATAAAACTTCTATAATTTTTTGCATTTAATACCTTCTTTATATTTAATATAAGCCAATGGCAACCCAGAAATGAAAGATCCAACAACCATACAGATATTTTGTAAACAAGGAAACGCGAAGAAGAAGAAAGACTGTCAGCTTGCTACTGAATGGATATCGCCACTCCCATTCTTTTTAGGCTGCAGCCATCTGTTGCTGCATTCATCAAAATTTCAATTCTGTGTGAATTCTTTAGGTTTTTCAATTCATGAATTGAAAACGAATAGAACTCATTCATTTTTATCAGCCTAAAGACTGGTGGTGTTTTCGCAAGGTAACGTGTCTAACTGCCTCAACCGGGTGGGGCTAGCGCAATCCTTGTTGAACTCATCGCAAGTCAACTCACTGGCTGTCATGTAGTTTGATCTGAGCGCTATGTGATGATACCTTTATTTGTTAATGAGGGGTAGTCATATAGCTTGCTCTGCTTACTCTGTGATGGCGCTTTCATTATTATTAATGCGGGCCCTCCATGTGGCGACCACCGGGCAACGTCTTCCTGGCACCCGCTGGGAGGCGGCTGAAGTGAGTGGCGAAAATCTCCTCGGTTAGAGGTTGTGCGTTGTGTTGTGCAAAAAACAAATATGCCTCGGATAAGGACTACCGCGTTTGTTGATGACCCCCGCAAACGAAAAAAGGACAATGATTTACGGATATGCACCTGGAATGTCCGGTCCCTTTATAGGGAGGGTGCCTCTATCCAACTGGTTGATGTCCTCGAAAAATACAGAGCTGACATCACCGCTCTCCAGGAAATGCGATGGACAGGACAGGGCTGCTCCAAAAGAGCGTCCTGTGACATCTACTACAGTTGCCATGCTGAAAGGCACGAATTAGGATGTGGATTTTTGGGCAGCAAGAGACTACGACATCTTGCCTCACATTTCGAGCCTGTGAACAAACGGCTCGCCACAATCCGCATCAGGGCAAAATACTTTATCATCAGCCTTATATGTGGTCACGCGCCGACGGATGAGAAGGACAATGTGACCAAGGAGAGCTTCTTCAGCGCCTCGCAGAAGCTTACGACTGCTGCCCCGCCACGATATCGAAATCGTGATTGCCGACTTTAATGCCAGGGTGGGCAAGGAAGGTACCTTTGGTCCAACTGTCGGAAAATTCAGCCTCCACCAGAACATCTCCGATAACGGAATGAGACTGATCGACTTCGCCGCAGCACGAAACATGGTAATTGGTGGTACCAGATTCCAACATCTCGACATCCACAAAGCTACATGGCTGTCTCCAGATCAACGTACAAGAAACCAAATTGATCATGTGGAGATTGACGGAAGGCATGCTTCCAGTGTGATGGATGTGAAATCGATCCGTGGTGCCAACATCGACTCGGATCACTACCTTGTTGCAGCTAAGGTGTGCACACGCTTATGTGCGCAAATAACAAGAGAAGTCCCACACAGAGAAAGCTCGACGTCAGTAAGCTGCGATCACCAGAGACAGCAGATGCATTTTCCACTCAACTATCGGATCTGCTTATGCAGAACACTCCCTCACTTGATGATACATGCGCACGGTGGACACATATATCCCACCCCATGACTACTGCTGCCGAGGAAGTAATCGGTTACTACCGGCCTCTGAGGAATGAGTGGTATGATCAGGAGTGCTAACGCAGAGAAAGACGCCGTCTACAGAAAACCCCTGTGTGCAGGTGCAACGCGAGCTGTTAAGGAGCGGTACATAGAGAAAAAGAGTGCAGAGAGACGTCTTTTCAGGCGCAAGAAGAGGGAGTTGGAAAGACCCGAGTGTGAGGAGATAGAGATGTGTACCGACAAGAATGAGACTCGAAAATTCTTTGAAAAGATCAAGCGCCTGAGTGGAGGTTTAAATCCCGGAGCCTCTTCTTGTCGTGATGGAAATGGGAATCTGGTTACAGATGTCCAGAATGTACTAAGCCTATGGAGGGAACACTTCTCCACGTTACTGAATGGCGATGCTACGAACAATTCTACCAGTGGAGGAGATTGCCCGATAACCTCAATTACAGATGATGGTGTTGATGTTCCACCACCCGACTATGACGAGGTTGAAACGGCCATTTTAAGGCTGAAGAACAACAAAGCTGCAGGTGCTGATGGCCTGCCTGCCGAGTTGTTTCAGACAGGAGGCGATGAGCTGCTCACCCGCATGCACCAGCTCATAAGCAGAATATGGTCGGATGAAAGCATGGCTGATGATTGGAGGCTAAGTTTCTCCGTCCTGTACATAAAAAAGGAGACCCCACAATTTGCGCCAACTACCGTGGAATAAGTCTCCTGAGCATCGCATACAAGGTTCTATCGAGCGTACTGTGTGAAAGGTTGAAGCCTATGCTCAGCAACCTGATTGAACCTTATCAGTGTGGCTTCAGACCTGGTAAATCCACCATCGACTAGATTTTCACACTGCGCCAAATCCTGGAGAAGACCCAAGAAAAACAGATCGACACACACCACCTATTTGTTGATTATAAAGCCGCTTTCTACAGTCCGGTAATGGATTACCTCTACGCAACAATGTCTGAGTTCGGTATTCCTGCAAAGCTCATTCGACTTTGTAGAACTTTGGATAACTCCCGTTGTGCAGTGAAAATTGGAAAGGACTTCTCCGCACCGTTTAATACCGAACGGGGTTTCAGACAAAGTGATTCGTTATCGTGCGACTTCTTCAATCTTATTATGGAGAAAATAATACGAGCTGCTGATCTACGACATAATGGCACTATCTTCAACAAAAGTGTCATGCTGTTAGCGTATGCCGACGATATTGACATAATCGGCATGAACACGCGAGCAGTCAGTGCAGCATTCTCAGAGTTGGAAAGAGAGTCGCGTCGGATGGGTCTCACGGTGAACGAGGGCAAGACGAAGTATCTAGTGTCAACAAACAAAGAGTCTCGGCGTCTTTGACAGCACATCACTGTTGACAACTACGCTTTTGAAGTAGTAAGGGACTTTGTCTATCTTGGAACCAGCATTAACAGCAGTAATGACGTCAGCTTGGAGATCATGCGTAGGATAACTCTTGCTAAGAGGTGTTACTTTGGGCAAAGTAAGCAATTGGGAAGTCGAGCCCTCTCTCGAAGAACGAAAACTACACTCCACAAGTCTCTCATCATGCCTGTCCTAACATATGAAGCCTGGACAATTTCCACCTCGGATGAGCGAATGCTTGGAGTTTTCAAAGAGAAAAGTCCCACGCAGGATCTTTGGACCTATTTGCGTTGGTGGCGAGTACCGAATAAGGTACAACCATGAGCTGTACGAGCTGTATGCCGATATTGACATAGTAAAGCACATCAAAATCCAGCGGCTGCGCTGGCTAGGTCATGTAGAGCGAATGGAAGACCACGCTCCAGCTAAGAAGGTGTTATATTCGGAACCCGCTGGAGGACGACGCAGAAGAGGAAGACCAAACCTCAGGTGGAAAGACCAAGTACTAGAGAACCTGACGGCGCTTGGAATTTCTAACTGGTGCCAGCTAGCGAAGAACAGAGATGGCTGGCGAAGCATGTTATGTACTTTCTGCCACACTCAGAATCATTTAGCGTTTACTTAAATCGTTCCTTAGTGAAGAATTGAAAAAATTCATTCTCAGAGTCAATTAATGATTCATTGGTGCCCCATAAAGGTACTTAAATTCAAGTACGGGAAAACCCTTGCTTGACTTTTTAATGATCGATTTTGACATTTTTGTTTGTTATGTGTTATATTTAAGGACCACCATGTTTACTATGGTGGTCCTTAAATGTAGGAAGAGATTTTTTACATGAAGTTTCTTAAATCTCACCGTATCAATCGGTAATGCCACGGTCATATAAAATTTGGTCCCAAAATTTATGTGATATCTTTAACTAAAAGGGCCGCAACTGGGGGACATATTTAAGACTTTAAATATGACTATGAGATGTTATGTTCATTACTGAGTTTACCAATAATTAGTTATGAGTTCGTTAGGAGAAATTTAATGAACGTTTCTGAGTACGGTAGGTTTAGCGTTTTCTTTTCTCAATAAAAGTGTCACCCCTTTAAATGTCAAAACTTCTCTAGTGTTACCTGTCTCCGACAAAAATGATACATTTTCATGTAAGAAAGGGACAAAATAAAATGTTACAAGCAAATTTACTCTTATCATGTTGATATATATACGCTTATATACAATTGGTACGAAAAGAGATTTCATCACAGATTCATATGCAATATTTGTTATAAGAACAGACTGTCATAAAACATAAAATGGAAAAAAATATTAATAGCCAAAGTACTATTTAAAACTATGTAACGTGAGTAAAGCGAAAAATAAAATTACTATTTTTAATCACTTAATTTTGCAGTGCAACACTTTCTCTCTGTCATTTAAAGAAGTGTAACATTTTATTGAGAAAAGAAAATTTACGAAAAATATTCAATTGTTACGACGGTGACTATTGTAACCATGCCAGAATACACCGGTAACAATGCATTACAATATCTATTCTCATGAAATCACACACTAACATTAGCTAGATAGCCGCTCTTGCACCAGTCAATAGATCCGTAGTCATTGAGTCAATTACATACTCGCAGCGAGCTCGAAACATTTCGTATACTAAGTAAACTGTTTCACGATATTAGCATTAACTGTTTTTAATGGTACTCGTTTACAAATTATTCGCCCTCTTATTCTTCAACTTCTTTTTGTGTACTTCTTCACTTGCTGTAATTTTTTCCGGCAATGAATAACACATCAAGTTCTGACCCACATTTTTGTGCATATATGTACATTTGTGTGTAACTTGTAATATTTTCTGACATCCATATAAATGTGTGAGCGTACGTACGCGTAAGTGCGAATGTTTTTCTTTATGTGTTAATCGTATTCATGTTTTCACATTTTAAGCCCGAAAGAATGAAGTTATGCAGCTGAAACTCAGTGTACACGATTAAATTTGTCAATAAATGACGACTTCGAAAATGGGCGGAGTTGGTTGAAAACCAAAGCACACTTTTGTATGCTAAAAAAAGCTTTACGAACTAAATGTAAGTTCGATAGCTTCATTTTTACATGCACTTATATTGGATAAACAAACGAGTTTGTATCAAAAATCTAATTTTCCTATCACCACTTAATGCTTCTACATTTTACGCCTGATTTCAGCAGCATTATCCTTTAAAATTTCGCCATAAAACTACCTTCCATCTACAATCTAAGAAATGTGTGGAATAATTTTTTTTTCCATATCTATGGAATGACTGAAAAAGAGTAATTTTCAAAAAAGGTGAAATATGTCTAATTTTTTCGAATTTCATGGCATATAACTCAATCAAATTTAATCCAATCGATACAGGCGTCACATTGCCAGAACAAAGAATATTATATGGTTATATCGTTATTATGATTTCTTCTATTAACTAAAAAAGTGCAAAAATCATGTTTTTTCGCGAATATTTCAAAAACGCTTCTTTGGAGAAATGAATGAAGGGTTGTTTCTTTTTGAGCAACTCAAGGTTAATCTAGGAAAGTTACTTTTTAGGGTACTCGTAATAGAGAAAAATATTGTCGAGTAGTGTTATAAATAAATGGGTTTTAAATATACTTTTTTATTTAACGTGAAAGTTATATCACTAGTAACAAAACAAAAGACAATAGTTAAATTAAGTTTAATAATACTTTACTGATAAAGTACCTTATATGTGGAATAAACTCGACGCAAAAAAAAAAAACTAAAAAAGTACATAATCAAACGAATTTCGCGTTTGAAAGAAGTTCATAAAATAAGCAGAGGCATAAATATGCATACATATATATATATATATATATATATATATATATATATATATATATATTATATATATATATATATATATATATATATATATATATATATCTATATATATATATATATATATATATATATATATATATATATAGTAGTATATAACAGTAGCAGAAACAATACAAAATTGCAGTAAAAATCATATACTGCGTTGTTGTGTCATAGTAATAATACCATGCACCAAACACCTGAAAATGAGTTAACACATACAATGAAACTTAAACGTTTAAACTTAGCGGCAATAAATTAGTAATGTTAAAAATAAACTTATAAACTTAGTTATATATTGTGTAAACTTTAACAACCTAAAGAAACTGCGACATCGCTTTTTGTGAGCTTTGTCACGGAGTTCTTTTAGAAGCTTTTCCATAGCAAATTTTTACTGCCGGAAGAATTGCCAATTGCTTGCCGACAGGTGGGTACCGTTCGAAAGAAAAACCTTTTCTATTTCAAATTTGTTATGCTTTAGCTGGGGATTGAACCCACAACCAACAGATCAATTAACAAAAAATATTAAAATGTGATTCATAAATAAGTCACAAAGATTTAGTATTACTTAGTCTTATGATATAGACTTCTGAGATCAAATTACAGATTGACAGTTAAATAATTCGACCCCTAAATCCCATTAAAGGCACGATCTCCAATTTCATATAGTTGCAACAAGTATTGCTGCGAATTTATACCGATATAACTCGTCGTTGCAGCGCCTACAAAAGTAGCTAACTTCACTGTATTACTGTAAAAAAGTTTTCTGAACAAAATGCTAAATTATTTAAAATGTTGTCTGATCTAGATCTGAACTTATTGAAAATTATCCTGCTGATTAGAAACAAAAACCCAGCTGATTTCTACCACAAACACAAAGTGCTGTTGTGGCTTTTTAGCTATAAAAGAGGATTTTATATGCTTCGTAAGGATTAAAAAATCCCGAAAATCCCGGGATTGTTAACAAATGAGCCGACGACTCATTCCGTACTTAAACTTATCGGGATCCCGGGTCCCGGGATTGACATCCCTAGTACACGTACATTGAGGAACAAATATAATTGCCGAATTGGAGAATTTGTAGTGAACAAATTAAATTATTATGTTCTAAATGTACGTACTGCATGCTTACAAGTGCTCAATTGAAGCTTCTAATATGGTTTTTGGAATGTAACAAACGATTTTATTTAGAGTAACCATAATTCATTATAAGGTTTAATACATTAAGCAAAATACATTCAATTTCGTCTATATTATTATATTCTATATTCTTAGCTAGATCATACTTCAAATATAAGTTTTCATACTTTTTCCACAAAAAGTTGTCAAGCTTAACTTCGCATATACGATAATATGTATTTATCAGTTGGTACTCGAGCCTAAGAAAAAATGGAACCAAATAAAAATAGGCAGAGCCGAGCCACACCTACTTCTCATACAAAAATATATTTCTAAATGTATGTTTCTAAACTTTACAAACGGTGATATAATGGGCATTTTTGGATAAAAACTATACTTTCGTATAACACAAAAATATGATATTTTGAAAATCTAACTCCCTATTTGTCATAGTGCAGGGCATTGATATTACCGAAGTTAACTTTTTCGTATTTTTATATTTTAATGTATGTAGTATATTTCATATTTATATTTTAGGATATTATATATTTATATTTTAGTATCTAACAATTATTATTTTGAAGCTTTCTCTTTGAAAATTTCCATTCTCTATATTTAACACATTTCTCATGATCAACTCAAGCTTAAATTCTTGTGTGTGTCCCAAATTCATGAAGTGCTAATATCTATAATAATGATAAATATGAAAATGTATGTTGGTTTCAATACGTACGTACAATTACTTTTATGTGTAAATTAATGATTGTCGTGAAAACGATTAAATCAAATTTCTTCCCAACTATTTGACACAATTTCACTTTATCATCATAAATACACGTACATAGAAGAAGAAAATATAAAAATTTTACGAATTTTGTTAATCATTTGATTTCACGCATGTTATTGAGATATTAAGAAACAATTACAATTTTTGTTAGATAACTATATACCCATAGGAATTGCCGCTTTAATTATGTACCTACGTACTTATTATGTTTTTTTTTTATTCTTCTTCAATTCATTTACACGTATAAACGTGGTTTGGAAATTTTGAATAACATGTGTAGATATTTTTGTAGCATTTTTTAAAAATTCAACTTTCAAGCGTAAAATTTATGTACGAGTACATAAATGTGTGGGTTTTTCTTTAGTGGTTAATAGATTTACGTGTAAGAAAATCTACTTATATATGTATACCTATATATTTATATAAATAGTAAATTTTTAAAGCTAAATTCTAATCTTTATCCTTTAATACGGTAATGGATAGGTGTGTAAATTAAGCAAACCAATCAAGATAATTATAATTGTAATTGAAACTGCATTTAAAATATAGGTATATTTGAAATTTATAGAAATGGTAGACGAAAATACAATGTTCATTTCAGGTGAAAGACTTCCTAGTTGACGGAAACCAGTACTAGCATTGGGTCTATCTGTGACAGACGTCTGGTAAAAGTTCCATGGTAAGTATACTATGAAATATATTTTACTATATGGGTGACAGACTTAACAGAGTAAAGCGTTCGTAGTGTTATACGTTTTTTGTCCACAAATCAATGACTTCTAAAATTGTCGTTGCTGCCCAGATATATTAAGTTTTTCTATCAGAAAGCCATAGTGCTAATAAAAAACAGATATTTACTTTCTCTATTATATAAATTACGTGGGTGCCGTTGCTCAGTGGTTAGTGTGTTAGCCTTCTGATCTGTAGGTCGTGGTTCAATCCCCGGCTGATGCATAACAAATTTAATATCGATAAGATTTTTCTTTCGAACGGTACCCACCTGTTGGCAATTCTTCCGACAGTAACAACTTGCCATGGAAAAGCTTCTTAAAAACTCTGTGACAAAGCTCAGAAAAAGTGATGTCACAAGTGTTCTGCCGTTCGGTCTCTTCTAACACTGGTCAAAATTTAACGCGCACAACAGTAATGGAAGAGAAGCTCAGCCAGTGAGCCCTTCGGGGCTCATAAGTGCCACATATTTATTAATTTTTTTTACATAATTTCATACTTAAAATGTCTGATGAAATAGTTTTTAAAATTCTTAAAAGCACCCTCGTATGGAAGATTTGAATAAGTTCATAACAAATGTAGACTTATTTGCTAACGTGTATATACGAGTATACACTATAGTCTCACTTAACCAGACATTATATTCATATGCTGGTCAAAATAATATATATTTTTTTATGATTTTCTCTATACTTTCCTTTTACAAAAAAATTAGTAAAAATATATGGTATTACTTATTATTAAATACCTAAAGCTACCTACCATCAATTAGTGGATTCATTCTAATTAAATTATCCTTTAATTTTTCTGCTCATACTATAAACATATTAGTCATTGTAAAATACTGTAAACATCTCCGAAAGTATAATATTTAGAAAGTATTTAAACCGTTATTTTTTAATTTGAGTTAATGATATCTTTAAGCTTTTGTTATCACATAGCGACCCAAAATACTATTAATTCAATGGACATACAACATCGTTCAATTATTTCCAGATTTCACCTCTAAAAACTTTCTCAAGAAATACTTTTACGGCTTTGACTGAATATTTGACATCCAAATAAATACTTTCACATCATAGTGTAGATAATCAAAAAATTGTATATGAATACTTACTTGATTTAAGTCTCAGTAGTAGTTTACTCGAAATGGAATTTAACTTCAGTCTGATTGAGTGTTGTCGACTTTTATATACTGAATTAATCCTCAATATACAAGTTTGCAAATCTTCACTATTGGTTAATTTGTAGGTAAGTACTTTTTTGAACCAATACTTTTTGTTATTTCATGCACTTTGTTTCACTGTTCACAAGTATTCGAAAGTGTAATTCGTAACTTTTATATGCGTGTGATTCGGTTGGTAATTCGTTATCAATCTGTTTCTATAACTTGTTGCTCTTTTGCTACAACTTAATAACACTGTTATTCCAAATGGTGATATTATATGATTGGTGCATTCAATTATTATATCTTTCTAATTGCACTGGTTGATGTTGCCACTGCTAACAATTGCTATCATCTGAAACGGCGATCGCCTTGAACTTGGCTTTATATAGTCTGACCCATTTATATTTTACTTTTCAACCAGAGAGAAACAGAAGATATTACAATAGAGTTACATTGAATACATTAAGTACTTACAAGTTTGATACGAACAAACCATCGCGACCGCATTATTGAGTGAATGTTTGTATGCAACGATCATAAATGATTATACAGTGATCATACCTATTTTACATACCCCGCAGTAAAACTAAGATCTGGTACAAGTATGTACTTGTTTTGTGGCTGAAATAAATGATCTAGTTTAATAACTAGACAAACTTGGATGTTTAGATTCAGTAGTTTATTTAAGTTGAATGATATACAGAAAATTTCAAGTAATTCGTTTGTAACTCAGCAATAATATGTTTCAGATTACCGTTTTTGGTAGAGCGACGGTTATAGAACATACGATAACAAGACACGATGGGGGATACCCATATACGAATGGAAAATAGGTAAATTGTAGAATACATTTAATTGTGAAATATATGAACCGGAATTATGATATAATGCAAATAAATCAAAATAAATTGTTTAATCGGTATCCAGGTTCGAATCCCGGAGAAGAGCAAAAAACGGGTAAAATTGTTAAATAAATGAAATGTTTAAAAGAATATGTATATCAGAATTATTATAAAGCAATGAATGAAAATATATTGTTCTTTATTCTCTTAAACGAACCAATCGACACTGCCTATGACATCGGCATATTGAATTCGCTAGTTGTAACAAAGGAAAGTGGACAGAAGTGGAATTAGTTACCAGTTCCTTAGAACTAGTGAATTCTATAGTTCCGAACTAGTTTTTTTTTCAATGCAGGTTAGCTTACGGTATATCGTGCGTTTCACTCAAACATGTTTGTAGTAGTTACGAGTTTTTACAACTATCCAATCCGGTAGACAAGTACCATCATTTGTGCAAATTTAACTCAAAAAGAAATTCGAGAAAAACAAGAAATTTCGACGACTCTCTTGGTAGAGTACAACAGGTATCTGTCTAATCAGTTGTGGATGAGGCAACAGTAGCAACAAAGTGTATACGCAATGTATGTTTGCATTTGTGAAGGAAATCGCAGGTAGTGTCACCCGTTCATACACAAACACTTGATGAACATTTAAACATTGGCACTGCTTTTGTAGCTAATGTTTATGCTTATTTCCTAATACCAGGTAATTTGTTTACATTAGTATTTCCTACTGTTTTTTTTTCGATTTTTCCCATTTATGTTGTTTTCGTTAATATGTACATTATGGTTGGTCAAATTAGTATGGCGAAAAAAGTGATAAATGGTATACCAAAACAAAGATAGAAAAAAAATTTTAATTGACTAGACCAAGGGTGCGCAACCTCTTTATATATGGGTCAGAATACTCTTTAGGTTTTTTCAGCGGGCTAATTGACATCTCTTTTTGGTCCGTAATTTTTATCCTACAAATATGTATATGATTTATTTCTGGTATCGTTTTCGGCAACATGTAAAGAATTGGAAAATACAACTATAAATCATGAAGCAATAAATAAACTGAGAAAAGTATATTGTATGTTCAAAGAGGATAGAATAACAAGAGTAGACTTATCTGTAGAAAATATAATTGCACACTTTATCTTTGAGTGACTAAGTTTTCTGTGATTAGACTCGGCTGCCATTATTGTTGTTCACTCTAAATTATCAACGAGATTATAATGACAAATGAAATTGAGTTCTATCGAAGTAAATAAGGAATTAAAGCAAATAAATGAACAGTGACTCTCATTGCTTTGCTCAAACATTAGATCATGCGGTATTGAAGGGCAATGATAATGAATGCATTTCTACTTGAGATATAATATTTCCTACTTACGTTACCTACATACGTTACTTTTACAGGTATTCCCAAACTGTTAAAAAATAGGTTTCACTGCACATAATGTACATGTTATATTGCATTTATTGTATTATGCAAAATTGTCGTGTACATTAAGGTGGCCGCAAAATGTGTGGGTGAAACCATTTGAACACGAATTCTAGCTCTCATAGGCTAGAAATATTCTAGACAGCTATTCAACTACAAAATGGAAACTTTCATCCTGATTGATGAAATTTTGGAACTCACTCATGAGACCTAAAGTTGGAAAAAAGTAGATTTTCGCCTCAACATTTTTCCGGAACATACTTATCCCTTATCATCAATCTATAACCGGGCCCATTTGTTTTATTTCTTCAACATTTTTGCGAAACATACTTATCCTCTTCGTCCACTCCCTGGGGGAATTCCTTATAAATCTTACATTTTTATAAAATACGCTCCCAGCAAACCGAAAATGCCCCTAAATGGGTAAAATATACGATCAATCTAATTAATTTTACCATCATAACATTTTTTCCCAAACATTCCACACATATTTATTATTTATTGTCAAATAACTTTATAGCTGACCAGGTGTGGTCTATAGGAGTGTGAAATGTAACTCCGACTCCCACTAATTTTACCTCCCAACATTTCTTCCGAACTCATACCTCCCTATCTTCACCCCTTAAGGGGGCTGTCATACAAAATTAACTACAAAAAAAGTTCACGTAGTCAGCTTCTATCTGAAGAATTGTTTTCACATTTTCGAATAACAATAAAATTTCACTTATTTAGCGCAATTAGAATAAAATTAAAAACGGAATGAGCTTATTATGTTCATACATTTTGTATGGGCGCCCCATAAAGAGTGTAGATTGGGGTAAGTATGTTGGAGAAAAACGTTGAGGTGCAAAAATGAAGGAAGGTCCGTTATGTTAGCGGAGACCTGGGAGACTCATTTTATAAAAAAAGCCAATTTGATAGAAGAAATATAAATAAGAATGTTCAGGAGAAATATTATAATGACAAAATGAATGGAGGTCGTTTACATATTTTACACCATTGGAATGATGGTTTCGTATTTTATAAAAATTGTGCAATCCTTCGAAGGGGTCAAGATATGGAGTAAGTTAGATTCGCAGAAATTTTCAAAATATAAAATAATATGGGCAGGGCCAGGGACCAGAAGAAGCAAATTTTATAAAAAACTCAAATATTTTAGAGATAGTGCGTAAGTATGTTTCTGGAAAATGTTAAGGGGAGAAAATTATTAGGAGCCTATCATTTAACCCATCTCGATGGTTTTTATGGCTAAATAATCATAAAAGTTATGAAAACCACCATTTCCAACTTTGCATACATATATATATTTTATCAAATCGAATATACATATTTAGCCTATGAGAACTAGAATTCGAGTATAAAATTTTACTCCTACACATTTTTATGCCAATTAAGGATATATGTATATTACAATTAAAGATTGAGCAGACGACAATAAGGTAAAATATTTAAAATTATTTAACATTATGAGCTTGATCGCTTATAATCGTTTATATACGTAATGATAGAAAATATTTTTTCATATTCAAACATCACCCAGAGTGTTGCTAGAAAATAGTCAAAGGTAGACAGAAGATATTTCAATATTCTTTGATAGCATTTCAATGTTTGGTTTAATTTGTGTAGTTCTTAAACGCAAGTTGTTTTCCAAATGCGTATCGGTTATTTTGGTTCTGTACTACAATTTCAAGTATTTCAATGTAAAGAACAGTTGTTCACATCGAAAACATTTTTCTTTCGAACGGTACCCACCTGTCGGCAAGCAATTGCCAATTTTTCCGACAGTAACAACTTACTTTTAAAAGAAGTCTGTGACAAAGCTCAGAAAAAGTGATGTCACAAGGGTTCTGCCGTTCGGAACCGGCTAAAATAAGTAGGTCCCTTCTAATACTGTCTAAAATTTCACACGCAAAACAGTAATGGAAAGAAGTTCGGCCAATGAGCCCTTCGGGGCTTTAAGTGCCACATATTTATTTTTTTGTTGTTCACATCGATATGTTGAGCATTATCGACTAATTTTCGAAATAGTTTAGCGCACAGGAACATTTCTTCTAAGATGTCACTGATTAGAAACATTTCGGAGACTGCAGTTGGCCCACCGCCCGGGAGTTGTAGTTTTTCTAGTCTTATAATTTATAATTTCGGTAACTTCCCTTTTTATTGAATATTTTGAGTGCAACAAATTCGACCCGCACTCCTGTATTGTATTTATGTGTGATTTACTTAGTTCGCCACTGCTGTATGCTTCAGCTGAATCACCTGCTTTGTAACAGAGTATTTAAAATTTGCATATGCAAAACGTTATATCATTGAAGTTTGGTTTGTGGTACGACGGTCATAAATTCACATTCCGACTGATTCAATGCCAATTGTCAGAGGAAAAAGAACGCTTACAAAACGCTATCCACTTGTCTTTATTTTGATTTGCTTATTTTTTGAGACGCTCTCCAACAAACATTGGTTATTTCTGAATATCTGCTCTTCTGAATCTTATACGATGTGTTTCGGTTATATGTAATTAAGGTTTCGATTGATGTAACTATGGTAATAGTAATTTTTAGACTATTCACACAGTTTATCCTAGTCTTTTGATGACAAATTTTTCTAAAATAATATGTTGTCAAGGAGTATGAACAAGATATGGAGCCGGCTACACATATGTATATAAGGCCAATACAAAAAAAAAAAATAAAAAATATATATATATATATATATATATATATATATATATATATATATATATATATATATGTATATATATATATATATATATATATATATATATATATATATATATATATATATACTGACACTTAAAGCCCCGAAGGGTTTTTTGGGCAAGCTTCTCTTCCATTACTATTGTTCGTGTTAAATTTTCGACAGTATTAGAAGAGACCTACTATATTATTTTAGCCGAACGGCAGAACTTTGTGACAACACTTTTTCTGAGCTTTTTTACACAGTTTTTTTAAAAGCTTTTCCATGGCAAATTGTTACTCTGGGAAGAATTGGCAATCGCTTGCCGACAGGTGGGTACCGTTCGAAAGAAAAATTTTTCGATAAAACATTTGTTATGCTTCTGCTGACCTACAGATTAGAAGGCCAACACACTAGTTATCTAGGTTATCTAAATAGTAATTACTAAGGGTCATTTTCACAGTAGCAAGTAAATTCATAGAATAGAGTTAACCAACAATTTTGCCACTGAAAAACGTGAGTTAACTATATTCTTTGAGTTAACTTGTTACGGTAAAATTACCCTAAGTATTCGCCTATAGCTGGCAACTCTGCATTGTGATAGTCAAGTGTTAACTAAGGTACCATAAAAGCTTAATTTTACCACGGATATAGCGAGATGCACGGTTGTTGCAGCAGTTGAAGCGGAAACGGCGTTGGTGAGGACTGTTGGTGAGGTGGTGAAGCGGCTAGAGGAGAGAGTTGGCGTGAATTATCCAACTTGAAAATATTTGCCTTAGCAGTGTACTCTTTTGGTATCTCCTTTTGAACGCTTATTTGCGCGGATCAGTGTTTTGATAACTGAAGGACAAAGGCGCCATATAGAGGAATATCCACTCAATACGATAATTGGTTGATGAATTGACTAACTGTGGTGAAATATCGGCCTATAAAACGTCAGAGAACGTTTAATACCAGAGAAGTCCTACTTTAGCTTTTGAGCTTATTTTTGATTACAAATATCAGGGTCACTTAACAGAGTTGTAGAATACAGAGATTTTGAAGAGAGCAATGCCATGACCAGGATATAAATTCTGTAAATTAACATAGCAAATTAACATATATTGAAATAAGATTACATAATAGTAAATATTTTTATGAATGGATTTTATATATGTATGTGGAATAGAATTTTTTATGAAGAATTTTTACTATTGTTCAATATATATGTATGTACATGCGTATGGAGTACTTTTTGGTATTCTCCATTCACGCAATGCATATATTTATAAATATATGCACTTACTATATAACATATGAGGTGTTTCACAATATTATATACCATTTTTATAATATTAAATTTGATAATATTTCAGTAATTTTGATAAAGAAGGAAGGCATAAAGTCATACTAACATTATGTAATATAATTTTAGTAATAGCTTTAATAGCATTATAATCGAGAAATAGTAACAATAGCAATATTTAGAATCATTTTAGTAATAGTTTTAATAGTAATAATAGTAACAATATTTAACATTACTTTAGTAATAGTTTTAATAGTAATAATGGAAAAGTGGGTGCCGTAGCTCAGTGGTTAGTGTGTTCGCCTTCTGATCTGTAGGTCGTGGTTCAATCCCCGGCTGATGCATAACAAATTTTAATATCGATAAGATTTTTCTTTCGAATGGTATCCACCTGTCGGCAAGCAATTGGCAATTCTTCCGACAGTAACAACTTGCCATGAAAAAGCTTCTTAAAGAACTCTGTGACAAAGCTCAGAAAAAGTGATGTCACAAGTGTTCTGCCGTTCGGAACCGGCTAAAATAAGTAGGTCCCTTCTAATACTGTCCAAATTTAAGACGCACAACAGTAATGGAAGAGAAGCTAGCCAATGAGCCCTTTGGGGCTTTAAGTGGCACATATAAATAAATAAATAAATAATCGAAAAGTGGTAATAATTAGCAATATTTAGACAATTTAGAAATTGAAAATAGGTCGGTCGCCTTTACTATTTTATATACGACATCGTCAATTCTCCTTTAAAAGTTTTATGAAAAGTAGTTGTATGTGTAGTAATGTACTGGAGGACCACAATTGCCTGGTGAAATCCTACTGCAACACACTTAAAATCTTTGAAAACATTCCGCAAAAGCAATTCATAGTTTAGTGAAAGAATTTGACTCTTCATATTCGCTGTGGGATATTGATGTCGTTGAAGCACATATGCATAAACGTTATTGGAGTTATCGTTCCCGATATTATTGTTTTTATTAATACTACTATTACTAAAATGATTCTAAATATTGCTATTATTTTACCACTTTTCGATTATTACTATTAAAACTATTACTAAAATGATTCTAAATATTGCTATTGTTACTATTTTTCGATTATAATACTATTAAAACTATTACTAAAATCATATTAAATATTGTTAGTATGACTACTTTTTGATTATTAGGTAATAAAATTATACCATTATTATATTAATATTAATAATATTAATTATGATTAATTTGGATATTTGATAGAATAGAAATTAAATAAATATCATAATTATCATAATCATGATTTGTAGGAAATGCTCGTATTCTACAACTATGTTAACTCACCCTGATAGTTGTAATCAGAAATAAGCTCAAAAGCCAAATGAGGACTTCTCTGGTATTACACGTTCTCTGTTTCTATTCACATCCAGGTGAAACTATATTTAATGCATTGCAACAAAATGTGGCACAACTAAATGTCACATCCGCACAACGAGCAAAGACACTTTAATTTTTCCTCCAAGTCTACAGCAGTCACCGTTGACAAACCACACAGCGATTATCCACCTTAAACAAAGTCTTTCTGACTTAGTGCTGGGTCACTACGGAATTTATTTTACTCACTTTATTAAAATACAATCTGTCTGTATTGACATTCAGTATTTCTTATATTCTACTACAAAAATTAACATAAGTAAGAATACCCTTCAGAATTCATTAAATATTTTACTTTTTACAAGTGAATTCAGTTATTTTTTTTTTATTTCTTCCCAATATTTTTTACAATTGCCCATTTTTAGCATCTAGTAATTGTTTTTACATTTGAGATTATTACATAAATTCAAATCAATATTTAAAATTACATTAAGTGGAAATTAACATGTTTTGTGTCCCAGACATAAGTTTTATAGTACTTATGCATCCCAAGTATTAGTTATTTTAGTTATTATTTGTTGTGATTATGTGGGGGCTAGTAGTTCTGATGGTCATAAGCGCTTCAATCGCCTATTATATGTAATTTCTTCGTTTGGTAGCTGCCTCATAACAGGAGTAGGATGCAAGAGTAATCTATCTGTATGATTTTTGCTAGTTTGTTGAATAACGTCTGCAACAAAGTCTATTTCTAAATCTCGATGGATGCCGTAGGTTGTGATGTACCACTCAGCGCTGATGATGGTTCGAAGTATTTTTTATTGTAGCCGTTGTATGATTTGAATATTCGATTTGCTAGCAGTTCCCCATATCTCAATTCCAATATTTCCAAATTGGTGAGATTACCGCTTTGTATATTAGTGTTTTGATTTCCACCGATAATTTTGATTTCGAGCAAAGTAGCCAGTAGAGTTGTCCAAAGCGGCGTTTTACTGCATTTATTTTAGCTAAGATGGATCGATCCAGGTTATTCTGCTATCTATGGTGATGCTAAGGTTATTCACCTTGTGTGGGTGGGCACTTCTTTGTTGTTAATCTTTATGTATTTGATTTAATATTTCCTGTTCGCGTATATAACATGTACATGTTTATTTGTACTCGCCATTTATCGAACAATTCAAGTGTACTATTTAAGATATGTTGCAAGTTGTTAGTAGCTTTTTCAATGCTAACGCAGATGCTAACGCAGTGTCGTCTGCAAAGGTCGCAACCAAACTTCTTGGGTTTGTAGGTATTGGAATGTCCGAGGTAAATACAGTAAAGTTCCTAGTACGCTACCTTGAGGCACGCCCGCCTTCATATCTTTAAGATCTGAAATCGAATCTTTGTGTTTTACGTAAAAGAACCTATTCGCCGGAAATTGATGATATAATTTGATAAGACGGCCGTTGTACCATACGCTGTCAACCATCTTTGCAACGTCTAGGTATACTGCGTCAGTAATTTGCTTTGTTTCTATGTTTGTTGTGATTTTGTTTACGATTCTGTGAATTTGCTGTATAGTCCGAACCGAAAACCGAATTGATCATCCGGGATGAGTTTTCTTTATTGTAGAATTGGCTCTAGTCGCAACAACATTATTTTTTCAAGTATCTTAGACAGGTTTGGTAAATGGCTTATAGGTCTATATGATTTTGTAAGACTTGCATCTTTATATGGTTTAGGTATGGCTATTATTTCTGATACTTGCCAGACTTTTGGGAAGTACTTAGTTGAAAATTTTTTTTTTTCAGTTTCTTCTATTTATTGTATCTTTCTTACGAAACTAGCAATAATTATTCAAATCTTATATACTAAAAAATACATTTTGTTGATTCTACACCAATGTGTACATCATTCAAATAAATTAAAGCAAACAAATATAACATGTGATGTCATGAAGGACATATATAATAGTAATGAGAGATTATGTGAAAGATATATTTAAAACATTTTTCCTTTTTAGTCTTTTAATATATTTAAGCTTAAGGAGCTCTCTCGCTAGAGTATTAGGATGATTACTTAGTCGTTCAGAGTAACGTTGGCAATGTTTCCCTATGCCTATTTTAATAGTGTCAATCTGTAGGTCCTTGTGTATATTTGTGTTACTGATGTACCAAGGAGCTCGGCAAAGACGTCTAAGGATTCTAGATTGAACACGCTGAATTTTCTCAATATTAGAGTTTGAAGATTTGCCCCAAAGCTGAATGCCGTAGCTTCAAATTGGTTTAATGGTGGACTTGAATATAAGCATTTTATAATGAAGTGACAATTTCGAGGCGTTTCCAATCTACCAATGAAGTTGGGCTGCTTTTAATTTAGCATGGGATTGCTTTGTTTCAATGTGCTTCTTCCAGGTTAGCATTCTATCGAGATGAAAGCCTAGATAGGTCACTTCGCTTTTTTGTGGTATTTTTTTACCATTAATTTGTAGTTGAGGACATGTTTTTCTGTTCAACGTAAAAGTCATATGGACGCATTTTGATTCGTTGATTCTAATATGCCATGTCTCCAGCCAGTGTTGTACTCTTTTTAAGTGACTTTGCAGTTTTTCTGACGCTTTACTGGGATTATCATCGACGCTCAAGATTACTGTATCGTCTGCAAATGTTGATGTGAAAAGATTGCCATTTGTTGGTAGATCTGAGGTGTAGATTAGATATAAAAAGGAACCTAAGACGCTTCCTTGCGGGACCCCAGCCATTATCGTACGTGTTTGAGTTAGATACGATCTTTGTTTAACCATAAATTTCCTATTCAACAGATAGCTCTTTAATATTTTGCAAATGTTATCAAGAAAGAGACAACCCATTTTGTGAAGTAGGCCATCATGCCAAACCTTATCAAAAGCTTGTGCGACGTCCAGAAATACTGCTGAGCAGTACTGCTTTGCTTCGAACGCTTTTGTAATGTTTGATACTATACTGTGAACTTGTTCTACTGTACCATGTTTTGCTCTAAACCCAAATTGATGCAACGCTATACTGTTATTTGCTTCAACAATTGGCTGTATCTTCAACATTAATAGTTTTTCAAACACTTTGGATAGGATAGGCAGCAGGCTAATAGGACTATACAACGATACATTGAGTCTTTTCCAGGTTTTGCAATCATAATTATTTGGGAAATTTTCCATGCTGAGGGGAAATAACAAAGGCGTGGTATTGCATTCATTATGTGTAACAGCTGTTTTACTGCAATTTGAGGTAGCTCGGCGATTATTTTGGCACTCATTTTGTCATACCCTGCAGCTTTTTTGTCGTTTAGTTCATTTATGATTTTATTAGGTTCCTGTAAAGAAAATCTCACTAAGGTAGTAGAGCTGTTATTGGTCATGATTGGTCCAAATTGGTGCAATTCCATCTCTTATAGATTCATTTGGTTTGAAAACGCCTTCTAAGTGATTTGCAAATGCTTCTGCTTTATCTTGATCGCTTCTTGCCCATGATCTATCTGGCATTCGTATTGGAGCCTCTCTTATTATCGGACACTTTACACCTTTGACTGCTTTCCACAGAGAATAATCTGTATCTTTTGTTGCAGCAAGATTACTAATATATACATTTAAACGTCTCTCTTCGGCTTCTTTTAAGATTCTTTTAAGTGTTTTAGTGTAGTCTGTCAATTTTTGTTTTAGGTTTGGTGATCTATGCTGCTGCCATTCTCTCCTGGCTTTCCTTTTAATTTTAATTAATTCCTCAATATCGGCATTTGTATGCTTTTTATAATCTTGGAATTTATTTTGACGTCTTGCAATTTTAGCAGCTTCATGAGCCAACTTGGTGAATTTTTCAACTGCACTGCCGACTTGCTTGTATTTTAAGGGCAATGTGAGAACTAATATATTTTTTATAATTTAGCTAATTAGTGAATTTGTTTGTAAGATACTGGCTTGATTCACTGAAACTAACTAAAACATTTAGTAAAATGAACGATGGAGAATGATCGGATGAAAGTTCAAAGGATGGCCATGCCTTTAAATGGGTTCTTTTTAGACTTTTAGTTACTGCAAAGTCAATAAGATCCGGTACTTTTCTAGGATCCGAAGGCCAGTAAGTAGGTTGGCTGGTAGATATGGCATCATATCCGTTGCTTGATAAAAATAAATAAATATGTGGCACTTAAAGCCCCAAAGGACTCATTGGCCGAGCTTCTCTTCCATTACTGTTGTGCGTCTTAAATTTGGACAGTATTAGAAGGGACCTACTTATTTTAGCCGGTTCCGAACGGCAGAACACTTGTGACATCACTTTTTCTGAGCTTTGTCACAGAGTTCTTTAAGAAGCTTTTTCATGGCAAGTTGTTACTGTCGGAAGAATTGCCAATTGCTTGCCGACAGGTGGGTACCATTAAATTTATAAATATTAAATTTGTTATGCATCAGCCGGGGATTGAACCCACGACCTACAGATCAGAAGGCGAACACACTAACCACTGAGCTACGGCACCCACATTGATATTGCTTGATATTGTCGAGAAAAGACGTCTACCTTTTGGAGATATAAGCCTGTGCTTGGCGTTATAGTCCGCCGCCGCGATAAACGTATGCCCCAAAGTTGCAAAAAATTCAGAAAATTGTGATTCTGTAATATTATGTCTAGGAGGACAGCAAACAGAAGATATTGTTAATTTTTGGGTACTTGTTTCTGTACAAATAGAGGTGGAATGAATATATTCTTTGCAAAATTCTTCTAATGCATAATATTTTATTATATTTTTGATGAGGATAGCTGTCCCTCCTCTTGCCTTATTTTCAGGGTGTTAGGTATCATAAAGCGTAAACCCATTTATTGAAAAATTATTAAATTTTGTAAAGTGAGTTTCTGAAAGAAGCATTACATCAACTTGAATTTTATGGAGAAATACTTCCAGTTCATTTTTATGTTGGCTTAAGACATTTGCATTCCAAAAACATAACTTCAGTTCATTCATTGTTTTGACAGAATTGCTTGAAGGAGGATGGACTGATTTTTCATTAGATCTTACATCATGCCTTGCATTGAATTCATTAAATGTGTCATTAACTAGACCAGATTATTTACAGAATCAAAAGAGTTTGGATTTACAGAATCAAAAGAGTTTGGAACACTATCTTGATTAACTTAAACTGGAGGAGTAGTCCCCTTTAAAATGTTTGCATAAGATCTTGGCATAACATGAGTAGTATTTGTAACATTTTGTGGAGGAGGAGCAGATACATGCTCTATTTGAGGAGCATTAACCATTGATGGGTTGCGAGTTCTTACTTGGAAAGTAAGTTTGTGTTTGAGCTCTGTATAAACTGGACAGCCTCTATAGTTTGTAGTGTGATTTCCACCGGAGTTACTACATTTTTTAACAGAAGAATCTTCTTTGTTAACAATACATTTGGAGGTGGGATGAAAGTCACCACATATAACGCATACACTTCGTAGAATGCAGTAAGATTTTGTGTGCCCATACTCTTGACAGTTATCACATTGTATTGGGCCCGATCTTTTATGAGGTTCTTCCACCGAAATTCTTCGGATAATTAAATATTTTATATTATATATTGGGTGAATATCACCCTTTTTAAGTTTCTTAATGTCGGGTTCCAACTCGACGCGATATAATGGCGTAGGCTATTTTTCTTTATTTTTTATGTTGAACACGGATTTTACCTTAAAACCCTCTTCTTCTATAGCTATTTTCACATCATTGCAGTCAACATTTGGCTCAGTGCCTTTTATCACAACGACTAAGCCTTTGCTGCTTTTTAACTGGTTCGTGAAATAGTATTTCTGTTTGTCATCAAAATATTTTGTGACAGAACGGTAATTTCTTTCTTCATATATTTGCAGTTTAATTTCATTAATAGTGCCCTTCATGATTGTAACTATATGAAAATTCTTTGCACCAATAAGTTGCGTAAGGCATTTTATTAATTCAGCTTGGTTGTTTTCCATTACATATATTGGAGGTGGCTTAGATTTCTGCACTGTTGATTCGACTTCTTGTTGATTTATCATTGCAAATCTATTATTATTATTTATATTGTTGTTGTTGTTGTTGTTATTATTGTTATTATTATTATTAGTGCCATTCTGCTTATGGATTTTCGGGGTAGTTTTTTTGTACGTCACCCTGAGGGCTTCGCTTCCTCTTTGTAATTAATATATACCTATCCATTCCAGTTTGTACCTTTGTTGATGATGTAGCGATGAATGTTTATCAACATGTTTATTTGCATTTTGCAAATGTTGCGAATCACCGGTTAGCAAGATGTTGTTGTTTTCAAATGCTTTTGGTACAATTGTATTAGTGCATTGATTTTCTCTCTCTTTATGTTGCGAGAGAACTGACAACGTTGTATTTCCTAATACACGCGCTGTTTTTGTTGTTAATTACTGCACTTCAGGTGTGACACATTGTGCACTCCAAGACATGTTGTTTCTCGGGGAAGGAGCATAAGACAAAGCGTCTTCAGTTGTTGTTGTTGTTGTCTCACAGTGCTTCAACAATTTCAGTGTACTTTTACTGTTATTTTGAATATCTGTTTTGAGAGATTCACGTTCGCTCATAAAAGAGCCTCGCACTGATTGCGGAGAGCGTTTAACACTCATTTATTTTTATACCCTGCATAATGCAATATGCATGGTATATTCATTTCGGTCAGATGTTTGTGTCCACTTGAAGGAATCTCCAGAGATATAGACATGGATATATATTCGTGATCAGCGTCGATTAAATTTTCGATTTAACGATGTCCGTCCGTCCGTCTGTCTGTCACCTGGCTGGTTCGCACGATAACTTGAGTAAATATTGAGCTATTTCGATGAAATTTGGCATAAATAATCTATGATCCAAGGGTACGGAGGGGATTGATATTGGGCATGATCGGTCAATAACCACGCCCACACCAAGCATTCAAAGCGACTAACCTCGAAATTTTCAAAATCTTTTACTTGCTATAACTCACATAATATACAACTTGGGACAACAATATTTGGCACATAGACTTATATTATACTACTATATAACCTCGCCAAAAGTGGGTGAGCCACGCCTACTTTCTAGCGTAGCTCCCATACAAAGTGTCTGTACTTCTTTTAAATTGAAACTGCTGTAACTTCTACAATCTTCTGTCTAGAATAACCATAATTGACACTTAGATTAACATGGTAGTGAAAAATAATATGTCAGAAAATCAATATGCCACGCCCACTCCTTTTTGGGTCTGCCATACAAAGTTGCGGAAATTAAAAAAAAATGTTACCGGTTATAACTTGCAAACTATTCAGCGTAGAATAACGAGATTTAAGGTGGGGATTAATATTGTACGAGCAACTAGGTTCACAGGAAATGCGCGCACCACGCTCACTGTTTATCGTAGCCCCCATACAAATTTTAAATTGAAACAGCTGTAACTTCGGCAATCTTCTGTCCAGAATAACCATAATTGACATTTAGATTAACATGGTAGTCGGAAATAATATGGCAGAAAATCAGTGTGCCACGCCCACTCCTTTTTGGGTCTCCCATACAAAGTTGCGGAAATTAAAAAAATGTTACCGGTTATAACTTGCAAACTATTAAGCGTAGAATAACGAGATTTAAGGTGTGAATTAGTATTGTACGAGCAACTAGGCTCACAAAAAATGGGCGCACCATGCCCACTGTTTATCGTAGCCCCCATACACATTTTAAATTGAAACAGCTGTAACTTCTACAGTCTTCTGTCTAGAATAACCAGAATTGACACTTAAATTATTATCGTAGTCGGCAAAAATCTGGCAGAAAATCAGTGTGCCACGCCCACTTCTTCATGAGTCTCCCATACAAAGTCAAGGGAATTAAACTAAAACTTTTAAGCTCCATAACTTACAAACCATTTAGCGTAGGACAACCAAATTTAAGGTGTGGATTGATATTGAAAAATTAATTAGATATACCAGAAAGAGATACGTCACGCCCACTTTTTATATAGCTTCCGTACAAAGTCTCGGATTTATCTTAAACATTAAAACACCCATAACTTACTAATTAATACGCCTAGGTCAACCCATTGCAACCTATGTAGTTTAGTATTATAGGCAGAAATTGATCCTCCAAAATTGATGAGGTACGCCTGCTTCTTAATGTAGGTCCTATACAAAGTAGTGGAAGAAAAGGATGGGTATACGAGCAAACTTTTTATATATACCTCTACATATGCAGGGTATAATTTGGTCGGCCCCAGCCGACTGTAAGGAGATTTTTTTTACTTGCACTTGTGTTGGTTTTTGTTTTTTAATTTTAATATTTAATATAGTTTTATCTGTTATTTATAGTTTTGTTTGTTTGCTTGATTCTTCCGTTGAATCAAACAAAGCAAACCTTTATTTCAACTATTACTTGAGCGTCCTTTCGCAATTGTTTTTTTATCACATATGCAATTTAACACAATTTTAAACTCAAAAAGCACGGAGCATAGAAAAACACGTCCGCACTCTTAGTGTGTTGCAACTTACCTGAACTTAACTTAACTTCACTTAACTTAATTGAAAAAATGACCTTACAGTCGGCTGGGGCCGACCAAATTATACCCTGCATATGTAGATACAAGTATTATATAAAAAGTTCGAATTCCATCTTTTTCTGTTATTTCCACTACTTTGTATGGGAGCTACGAATTAAGAAGAATTATTGAGAATTATTAAACGAATTATTAAGAAGTAGGCGTGGCTCGTCACTTTTTTGAAAAACAATTTTTGCATATAATACTAATCTACACCCGAAATATGGTTGACTTTGACGAAGTATTTTGTATATTATGGTGGTTTTAAAGAGGATAATTTAAAAGAGGTAATATAATTCCAGGGCTTGGTATGGGAGCTATATAAAAAATGGGGGTGGCTTACCTCTTTCTTGTAAGTTTGTTTTTTGTTTTTTCATTTTCTTCTATTTATTGTATCTTTCTTACGAAACTAACAATAATTATACAAATCTTATATACTAAAAAATACATTTTGTTGATTCTACACCAATGTGTACATCATTCAAATAACTTAAAGCAAACAAATATAATATGTGATGCCATGAAGGACATATATAATAGTAATGAGAGATTATGTGAAAGATATATTTAAAACATTTTTCCTTTTTAGTCTTTTAATATATTTAAGCTTAAGGAGCTCTCTCGCAAGAGTATTAGGATAATTACTTACTTGTAAGTGTAATTAATTTTGCAATATTAATCCACACCTTAAATTTAGTTATCCTACGCCGAATAGTTCGTAAGTTATAGCGGTTAACATTTTTTTTTAATTTCCGCAACTTTGTATGGGAGTCCAATAAGAAGTGGGCGTGATACGCTGATTTTATTTCCGACTACAATATTAATCTAAGCGTCATTTATAGTTCTTCTAGCCGGAAGATTGCAGAAGTTACAGCTGTTTCAATAAGAAGTGGTCGTGGCACATTGATTTTTTGCCAGATTATTTACGACTACCAATATTAATTATGGTTATAGTAGACAGAAGATTGTAGAAGTTGTTGTACAGTTGTTTCAATTTGAAAGACGTTCATACATTTTGTATGGGAGCTACTATAAAAAGTAGGCGTGGCTCGTACATTTTTAGTAAGGTTATGTAGTAGTGTAATATAATTTCATGTTCCAAATATTGTTGTCCCAGATGGTATATTAAGTGAGTTATAGCAAATTAAAAATTGTGAAAATTCCAAGGTTAGTTGCTTTGAATGCTTCGTATGGGCGTGGCTCTTGACCGATCATGCCCAATATCAATCCCCTCCGTACCCTTGGATCATAAATTATTTATGCCAAAGTTTGTTAAAATAGCTCAATATTTGCTCAAGTTATCGTGCGAACCAACCAGGTGACAGACGGACGGACGGACGGACATCGTTAAATCGAAAACTTAAGCAACGCTGATCACGAATCTGGTGGTGTTTTCGCAAGGTAACGGGTCTAACTGCCTTAACCGGGTGGAACTAGCGCAATCCTTGTTGAACTCGTCGCAAGTCAACTCAGCAATTCAGCGCTATGTGATGATACCTCTATTTGTTAATGAGGGGTAGTCATGTAGCTTGCTATGCTTACTATGTGATGGCGCCTTCATTATTATTAATGGGGGCCCTCCATGTGGCGACCACCTGGCAACGTCCTCCTGGCACCCTCTGGGAGGCGGCTGAAGTGAGAGCGAAAGTCTCCTCGGTTAGAGGTTGTGCTTTGGGTTTGGGACCCGCCACATAAAAAATCCGCCTAGTAAATAATGTAAAAATGCCTCGGAAACGGACTACCCCCTTTGTTGATGACCCCCGCACACGAAATAAGGACCATGATCTACGGATATGCACCTGGAATGTCTGGTAACTTTATAGGAAGGGTGCCTCTATCCAGCTGGTTGATGCCCTCGAAAAATAAAGAGCTGACATCACCGCTCTCCAGAAAATATGATGAACGGGACAGGGCTGCTTCAAAAGAGCATCCTGTGATATCTACTACAGTTGCCATGCTGAAAGGCACGAATTAGGATGTGGGTTTGTGGTCAGCAAGAGACTACGACATTTTGTCTCTCATTTCACACCTGTGAACGAACGGCTGGCCACAATCCCCATCAGAGCAAAATTCTTTATGATCAGCCTTATATGGGGCCACGCTCCAACGGCTGAGAAGGAAAATGTTACCAAGGAGAGCTTCTTCAGCGCCTCGCAGAAGCTTACGACTGCTGCCCCCGCCACGATATCAAAATCGTGCTTGGCGACTTTAATACCAGGGTGGGCAAGGAAGGTACCTTTGATCCAACTGTCGGAAAATTCAGCCTCCACCAGCACACCTCCGATAACGGAATGAGGCTGATCGACTTCACCGAAGCACGAAACATGGTAATTGGTGGTACCAGATTCCACCATCTCGACATCCACTGTCTCCAGATCAACGAACAAGAAACCAAATTGATCATGTGGTGATTGACGAAAGGCATGCTTTCAGTGTGATGGACGTGAAATCGATCCGTGGTGCCAACATCGACTCAGACCACTACCACAAATAACAAGAGAAGTCCCACACAGAGAAAGCTCGACGTCAGTAAGCTGCGATCACCAGAGACAGCCACTCGACTATCGGATCTGCTTATGCGGAACACTCCCCCACCTGATGATATTTATATTATAGTATAATTAACAAAGTAAAACAATCCGAGAGAGGAATTTTGATGCTCTCGTTTTGAAATAAGTGTTAGAAGAAAATCAAAAGACAGCTTTGTGAAATCTATCAAAGTAAAAAATTCGAAAATATTTTATCACATTAACCCTCTGGTTGTGTATAAGAGTCAAACATCTCACATGCATTTGTTTATTCTTTCTTTCCGATTATTACTAATTTTATTTTAATTACATCAACTTGCAAATATTTTTTAAAATCTTACAATAATTGAGATAATAAAAAATTTGGCCAAAGCCCATTGTTTTTCTTTAAAAATTTTTTAAATAAACTAATCGTTTTGTACTCAAGCAGAGGGTTAATAATTTTGACATATTTTGATATATTGCAATTTTGATATTACATTGCAAAACATGCTTTGGCATATACTGTAAATGACATGAGAACAAATTTTATGATTGCCTTACTTGGTTAATTATACTATATATTTTTCTCTTCAATTTGTTTGCCATTTTGTCATCTTCTCTCGGAACTTAAGTATTGTGAAGTCACATCTAGAAAAATCTTCTCTGATGATCGCAATCTTTTCTATTATTGTTGGTAAAAGCACAAATGCAAAAACATTATCAGTTGCTGGCAGACATGGTTGCTGTTTGATTGTGCGTCGCATGATAGTGTTTTTGCTTTTGTCTTGGTCCGCACTTAGACACAAAAACATTTGCACGTAAAACATTTTAAATTAAATTTTGTATATTTCGTTCGTGCTTATACGGGCAAAAATGTTTTCGACGACACCTTTGTCTGTTTGACCTAATGGTTGAGATTACGTAATAAATAAAGAAATTAATATTGGACAGTGCACGACACTTATGTTCTGGCGTAGACATTCCGTCCCCCACGTAGGGTTACTGCAAAAGAGACGGAACCACCACGCCATTCAAATAGATTAGAGAGAGAGAAAGAGAGTGGGGAATAATCAATATTCAAGAGAGATAACAAAAGAAATTAAATTAAATTAATTTTAAATGAGAAATATAACTTAGTGTAAATAAAAAAAATTAATGTAAATATATAATAAAATAACAATATTAAATAAAAAATCGTCATAAATTTATATGAAAAAAATTCAAGTACTCGGTAAAATAAGAAGCATTAAAAAATTTTCCGCGTGTAACAGCGTACACGTGATAGAAGTAAAACACCATATGCATCAATTCACCTAGCAAATATTTAGTAAGTGGTTTAAGGATACCCAAACCTGAAGAGTTTGTGTAAAGTTTCAGATCAGGTACTCAATTTATATGTATTGATCCTGTTTTAGACACAAAAATATTTGCATGAAATACATTTGTTTTTGAGCGAGCGTGTGGAGGGGAGAGGTGTTTTTGTTTCAGGTATATGAGTCACGCTTTGTCCTTATCATCAGTGACCAGTGTTCGGACTATCCTACAATTGTGGCAAATCGACCCCTTTTTCCTCATTTCTACCGCAATTACAGTACGCTTGAAACTTACCATATTTGATTTGAAAAAAAAGATATATATATATATATATATATATATATATATATATATATATACGAGGGCGAATTGATAATGAAGCTACCTCAGTAGGAAAAAAACATCTGAATGAATCTTTTTCCTGCCATCCTTTTTTTCAAGTTTGGAAACAGGAAAAAGTCACTAGGAGCTGGACTATAAGGTGGATGATCAACCAATTCGAAGTGTATTTCACGTAATTTTAGCATCGTATCTAATGATGTTTGAACCGGTGCGTTGTCTTGAAGAATGAGCACTTTTTTCTTCTTTAAATGTGTGTTGATTGCATCATTCAATTGATCCAATAATGCACGATAATACTTTCCTGTAATTGAGGATCCTTTTTCAAGATAATCGATAAGCAATATTCCGAGTGCATCTCAAAATACAGTGGCCATAACCTTGCCAGCCGATTTCGCTGCCTTCGCCTTCTTCGGAGCCCTTCCACCAGCTTCCACCCATTGTTTCGATTGATTTTTGGTTTCAGGTGTGTAGTGGTGGACCCAAGTTTCATCAACAGTTGTTAATCGACGCCAAAAATCAACAGGATTACGCTTTATCATGTCCAAACACCGCTGTGAAGTGGTCTCTCGAACTCGTTTTTGTTCGACACTGAGCAAACGCGGCACCCATCTTGCCGATAGCTTTTTCATATGCAAATGTTCATGCAAAATATTGAACACACGTTCATATGAGATTTTTACCATTTCAACAATATCACGCAACTTGACTCGGCGATCGAGGATTTTCTTCAGTAACCACCTCTTTTGGCCTTCCCGTTGATGGTATTGTTGCAGTGTTAGTTCGGCCGCGTTTAAATTGAGCAATCCAATATTTTACGATGTAATTTGACGGAGCAGACTCAACGTAATGTTTATCGAGCTTTTCTTTTGTCTCTTTCGCCGTTTTCCCTTTCAAATAATAGTGTTTAATCATTGCACGAAATTCGCTTTTTTCCATTTTTCAAGAAACACAAAAGTTGGTTACTTCAAACGACTACAACAAATAAACTAATAGATGAATTTGTGTGAAATTATATATATATATTATATATATATATATATATATATATATATATATATATATATATACATATATATATATATATATATATATATATATATATATATATATATATATATATATATATATATATAGCGGCAAGTGGAGTGAGTTGAGAAACTCACCGTAGTGCCATAGTGACTTGACATTCGTGTCCGATTCCAAATGTCATAGATTCGTAACGGCTGAAAATAGTTTTTTGTACGACTCCGACCCGTGTGGACGCATTTTTTGTGCTCTTTATTTTAATTTTAAAAAGTTGGACGTTCTGAAAGTTAATTTTTTATTTTTTCCTCTATCGATTTTTCAACTATATTTTCAGAAAAACCAAATGTGAGTATACCCAAAGTATTAGTTGGACTCTGAACTATAGAAATGTTAAAAGATCCGATCCAAGTTTTGCAAGTCACCGAAATGACGCTGTGGTTAGTTGATTATTTTTTGTGGGGTGAGTTGAGGAATGTTAAAAATCGAGTGATTAAGCAAATAAAGCGTTCTTTAGCATTTTCGGTCAGTTGGTGCAGCCAGTAGAGTTATTTTCAACATATTTTTAGCTCATTTATCGAGAAACTACAAGAGAGTCACTGAAAACCCACGAAAACCAACTCCAAGTGACGATGATTTGTTGGAAATGCTCAAGGCAGTGAAAATCGATAAACGAAAGCCGTTTGAAGTTTCAAAAGCCCATGAATATCCACAAACCAGTTTGTATCGCCTTTTAAATGAATACGACAAACAAATGGGAAAAGATGATATCACCGAAGAGAAAATGTAGCAGTTTTTTCAATATCGCAAAAAATCCGGTGGTCAAACGGTTCGTTAATTTTTATTTTTTTTTAGTGTGTTTTTGATAAACCAAAGATTTTCTTTTGTTTTTTTTCAGGTTTTTTCAGCGGTGCAAGAGAACGGTTTGATGCATTATATTTTGACTGCCAGCAAATTGACCTACGGTTTATCCGTCAATGAGCTGAGAACCATGGCATTTGAATTCGGACAGAAGGAAAAAATAAACAAGGATGTTTTGGAAAAATGGAATGGAATGGCCAGTAAGGACTGGTATTAAGGATTCATGAAAAGACACACACAAATCTCGCTTCGAACACCAAAACAAATCAGCCTTCAACGAGTCAGAGGATTCAACAAGGAAAGTGTAGACGAATTCTACACTCAACTTGGTGAACTTTATTATGAATTTAAATTTCCGCGTGAAAGGATTTGGAACATGCATGAAACGGGTTTTCCAACTGTCCCAGCCCATGTCCAAAAATTGTTGGCCGAAAAATGTGTGAAACGCGTTGGGCAAATGTCATCCGCCGAACTAGGAACGAATGTTTCGGTTGCGCTAGCAGTTAATGCCGCAGGTCAATTTTTTATTTTCCGCAAAGCGAACATGCAAAAAACATTCATGATGCTCGCAGAAGGCGATGAATGGCTCGCGAATAAAAATGGATACATGCAAACGGCTGAATTTTTAAAATTCATGAAACATTTCCAAAAACACTCGCATGCCAGCAAAGAATCACCAACTCTTCTGCTGCTGGATAATCACACTTCCCACTTATCGATTGAATCAATTGATTTTGTTATTGAGCGTGGTATTAACATTTTGACTTTTCCGCCCCATTGCACCCATAAATTGCAACCTTTGGACGTTGGGATTATCGGTCAAGTCAAGTCTCGTTATGTGAAACAGGATGATGCATGGATGAAATCGCACGGTGGACAGAAATTTTGTTTGGAGCATGTTGCACCAACAGTGGAACAGTGTTTGGATGAACGTCTCACACCAGCAATCATAAAATCTGCATTCGAAAGATCCGGCATTTACGAACTGAACCCACATAAGTTCACCGATAGCGATTATTTTACGGCACAAAAAATTACTGAAGCTTTAGCTAGAGCTTCGACGAAAGAAGAAGAACTAGTAGACGCTGGACTTGATCGTTGTCTGTTGGTTTTGGATGAAGATATTCCAGCTGGATCCGAGACAGAAGTGGCAACAACTTCAGAAGCACCATCGAATTCGAGCATGATTTCAAATTTAAATGAATCTGGCCCAGTCAGAATTGTTGGCCAAAAGAAATCCAATCGTGGCAGACAACCCATGAAAAATGCCTTTCTAACTTCACCATTGACAAGTGATGCGATTAAGGGGGCTGCTGACAAACGCGCCAACAAAAAGCGCAAAGCAGAGGAACCGGCAAAAAAAAACACAGGCCAAGAAAGGCAAAAAATCCAAAGAAGAATAAGTCATCCGATGAAGAGGAAGAAGATCGTAATTTTTGCCTAGTTTGCAAAGAATTGTTGCCGAAAAAGATTACCAAATTCAATACGATCCATTGCGACACATGCGACCATCCATTCCACCAAAAATGCGTCACCTTCTCTGGCTATTACCGATGCGACACTTGCGTTGATGATTAAGAAACAAATCGGAACCATTTTTTTAAAAAACTCATTTTTCAAGGCCATTTCATTGGGGTCAACTTTTTTTTTTTAAATAATCATCCTAAACGTATTATTCAACCTTTTTTTGAGTACAATAAACAAATAAAGTGTTTGCGATGAAATTTTCTAGCATTTTAAGTGATTTTTAGAAATTCCTCAACTCACCCCAAGTTTTTCGAAAATCGTCGATTTCTCACTTTTCGTTTGGATGATAATCTAGCTGACAAAGAAAGGTCAGATTGATCTGAAATTTTTACCAACTGTAGCTACAGTGATGCCCTACACGACTGGACTGTCATTTCTGAAAAAAATTTTGGTACAAAAAGAAATTCCGGAAAAAACTCCTCAACTCACCCCACTTGCCTCTATATATATATAATTTTTTTTTCTTGTTTAATTGCATGATCTATTATGAATGTAATAATCACATTTTAATAAGACAAATATGTGAAAGCAGTAAAATATTTGAGCCACCAAAAGAATTTTAAAATTAATGACTGGTGTTTTGTTCCCATAACTTTAACGATATATAGATTAGTACATATAAGTATGTGACCTCTGTATTTTAAATGGTGCTATAAATTTATATTTTAAGTTCACTATGTAGGTATATAAATATCTTCCCAAAAGTATATCTTTTAATGTTGTAAGTACATACATTTGTGATATAATTTTAATAAGCGAATTTTTATGTTTTTTATGTTTCAACATGTGTAACAATGAAACGTGAAATTAATAAAAATAAATAAATATGTGGCACTTCAAGCCCCGAAAGGCTCATTGGCCGAGCTTCTCTTTCATTACTGTTGTGCGTGTTAAATTTTGGACAGTATTAGAAGGGACCTACTTATTTAAGCCGGTTCCGAACAGCAGAACACTTGTGACATCACTTTTTCTGAGCTTAGTCACAAAGTTCACAAAGCTTTTTCATGGGAAGTTATTACTGTCGGAAGAATTGCCAATTGCTTGCCGACAGGTGGGTACCGTTCGAAAGAAAAAAATCTTTAAATTAATATTTTTGTTTATTACTTACTTACTTATGTGGCCATAACAACCGAATAACGATTTTAGCCATCTCTGTTCTTCGCTAGCTGGCGCCAGTTAGAAATTCCAAGCGCCGTCAGGTTCTCCAGTACTTGGTCTTTCCACCGGAGGTTTGGTCTTCCTCTTCTGCGTCGTCCTCCAGCGGGTTCCGAATATAACACCTTCTTAGCTGGAGCGTGTTCTTCCATTCGCTCGACATGACCTAGCCAGCGCAGCCGCTGGATTTTGATGCTCTTTACTATGTCAATATCGGCATACAGCTTGTACAGCTAATGGTTGTACCTTATTCGGTACTCGCCACCAACGCAAATAGGTCCAAAGATCCTGCGTAGGACTTTTCTCTCGAAAACTCCAAGCATTCGCTCATCCGAGGTGGAAATTGTCCAGGCTTCAGCGCCATATGTTAGGACAGGCATGATGAGAGACTTGTAGAGTGTAGTTTTCGTTCTTCGAGAGAGGGCTCGACTTCTCAATTGCTTACTCAGCCCAAAGTAACACCTGTTAGCAAGAGTTATCCTATGCATGATCTCCAAGCTGACGTCATTACTGCTGTTAATGCTGGTTCCAAGATAGACAAAGTCCCTTACTACTTCAAAAGCGTAGTTGTCAACAGTGACGTGCTGTCCAAGACGCCGGGACTCTTTGTTTGTTGACACTAGATACTTCGTCTTGCCCTCGTTCACCGTGAGACCCATCCGACGCGACTCTCTTTCCAACTCTGAGAATGCTGCACTGACTGCTCGCGTGTTCATGCCGATTATGTCAATATCGTCGGCATACGCTAACAGCATGACACTTTTGTTGAAGATAGTGCCATTATGTCGTAGATCAGCAGCTCGTATTATTTTCTCCATAATAAGATTGAAGAAGTCGCACGATAACGAATCACTTTGTCTGAAACCCCGTTCGGTATTAAACGGTGCGGAGAAGTCCTTTCCAATTTTCACTGCACAACGGGAGTTATCCAAAGTTCTACAAAGTCGAATGAGCTTTGCAGGAATACCGAACTCAGACATTGTTGCGTAGAGGTAATCCATTACCGGACTGTCGAAAGCGGCTTTATAATCAACAAATAGGTGGTGTGTGTCGATCTGTTTTTCTTGCGTCTTCTCCAGGATTTGGCGCAGTGTGAAAATCTGGTCGATGGTGGATTTACCAGGTCTGAAGCCACACTGATAAGGTCCAATCAGGTTGCTGAGCATAGGCTTCAACCTTTCACACAGTACGCTCGATAGAACCTTGTATGCGATGCTCAGGAGACTTATTCCACGGTAGTTGGCGCAAATTGTGGGGTCTCCTTTTTTATGTACAGGACAGAGAACACTGAGCCTCCAATCATCAGGCATGCTTTCATCCGACCATATTCTGCTTATGAGCTGGTGCATGCGGATGAGCTGCTCATCGCCTCCGGTCTTAAACAACTCGGCAGGCAGGCCATCAACACTTGCAGCTTTGTTGTTTTTCAGCCTTAAAATGGCCGTTTCAACCTCGTCATAGTCGGGTGGTGGAATATCAACACCATCATCTGTAATTGGGGTTATCGGGCAATCTCCTCCACTGGCGGAATTGTTCGTAGCATCGCCATTCAGTAACGTGGAGAAGTGTTCCCTCCATAGGCTCAGTACACTCTGGACATCTGTAACCAGATTCCCTTTTCCATCACGACAAGAAGAGGCTCCGGGATTTAAACCTCCACTCAGGCGCTTGATCTTTTCAAAGAATTTTCGAGTCTCATTCTTGTCGGTATACATCTCTATCTCCTCACACTCGCGTCTTTCCAACTTCCTCTTCTTGCGCCTGAAGAGACGTCTCTCTGCACTCCTTTTCTCTCTATACCGCTCCTTAACAGCTCGCGTTGCGCCTGCACGCAGGGGTTTTCTGTAGGCGGCGTCTTTCTCTGCGGTAGCGTCGCGACCCTCCTGATCATACCACTCATTCCTCAGAGGCCGGTAGTAACCGATTACCTCGGCAGCAGTAGTCATAGAGTGGGATATATGTGTCCACCGTGCGCATGTATCATCAAGTGGGGGAGTGCTCTGCATAAGCAGATCCTATAGTCGAGTGGAAAATGCATCTGCTGTCTCTGGTGATCGCAGCTTACTGACGTCGAGCTTTATTTGCGACACATAGGCGTGTGCGCACCTTAGCTGCAACAAGGTAGTGATCCGAGTCGATGTTGGCACCACGGATCGATTTCACGTCCATCACACTGGAAGCATGCCTTCCGTCAATCACCACATGATCAATTTGGTTTCTTGTACGTTGATCTGGAGACAGCCATGTAGCTTTGTGGATGTCGAGATGCTGGAATCTGGTACCACCAATTACCATGTTTCGTGCTGCGGCGAAGTCGATCAGCCTCATTCCGTTATCGTAGGTGTTCTGGCGGAGGCTGAATTTTCCGACAGTTTGACCAAAGGTACCTTCCTTGCCCACCCTGGTATTAAAGTCGCCAAGCACGATTTTGATATCGTGGCGGTGGCAGCGGACATAAGCTTCTTCGAGGCGCTGAAAGAAGCTCTCCTTGGTCACATTGTCCTTCTCATCCGTCGGAGCGTGGGCACATATAAGGCTGATGTTGAAAAATTTTGCCTTGATGCGGATTGTGGCCAGCCGTTTGTTCACAGGCGTGAACTGTGAGACAAAAATCCACATCCTAATTCGTGCCTTTCAGCATGGCAACTGTAATAGATGTCACAGGACGCTCTTTTGGAGCAGCCCTGTCCTGTCCATCGCATTTCCTGAAGAGCGGTGATGTCAGCTCTGTATTTTTCGAGGACATCAACCAGCTGGTTTTTTTATGTGGCGGGTCCCAAACCCAACGCACAACCTCTAACCGAGGAGACTTTCGCCACTCACTTCAGCCGCCTCCCAGCGGGTGCCAGGAAGACGTTGCCCGGTGGTCGCCACATGGAGGGCCCGCATTAATAATAATGAAAGCGCCTTCACAGAGTAAGCAGAGCAAGCTATATGACTACCCCTCATTAACAAATAAAGGTATCATCACATAGCGCTCAGATCAAACTAGATGACAGCCAGTGAGTTGACTTGCGATGAGTTCAACAAGGATTGCGCTAGCCCCACCCGGTTGAGGCAGTTAGACACGTTACCTTGCGAAAACACCACCACACCACACCACCGTGTTTAGTAATAAATGAGAAACATTACACTTTTTGATGAATAACAAAAAGTGACTTCATAAATATCATCATCTTTTACTTCACTAAAATGTACCACAATTTCATCTACCTCTAAACATTTTTTTACAGCCTAAACACTGTTCGTAATCTCAACCATTAGGTCAAACAGACAAAGGTGTCGTCGAGAAACATTTTTGCCCGTGTAAGCGCGAACGAAACATCAAAAGTTAATTTAAAATGTTTTACGTGCAAATGTTTTTGTGTCTAAATGCGGAATAAGACAAAAGCAAAAACACTACCATGCGCCGCACAATCAAACAGCAACCATGTCTGCCAGCAACTGATAATGTTTTTGCATTTGTACTTTTACCAAAAATAATAGAAAAGATTGCGACCATCAGAGAAGATTTTTCTAGATGTGCCGTCACAATACTTTAACTGCGAGAGAAGATGACAAAATGGCAAACAAATTGAAAAGAAAATTATATAGTATTATCAACCAAGCAAGGCAATCATAAAACTCTGACTCTTATACACAACCAGAGAGTTAATGTGATTAAATATTTTCGAATTTTTTACTTTGATAGATTTCACAAAGCTGTCTTTTGATTTTCTTCTAACACTTATTTTAAAACGAGAGCATCAAAATTCCTCTCTCGGATTGTTTTACTTTGTTAATTATACTATAATATATATAATATAATTATTAATTATATAAACAATGCGGAATAATGAATAAATAATTCAACTCTTGGAAATACTGTGACTACACATTCTGTCAAATTCACTGAGAACCGATTAGTAGTAAAATATGGGCGCGACCTTAATATTCCGTGTGCTTTCGTATAATATGCGCTTTAATCGTTATCAGTGTTGCCACAGATATAATACAAGACATTGTATAAATTCAGTGCAACGCTATGGACTTTTTTATGAGAATTAGCATTTAGCAGCATCACATTTGGTATAACATATTTGCCACCATTATAATTCTCTGATGTTAAATAGTCAGCTGTGTTGCCCGGAATATTTGTTTCTATTACAGGATATACAAGTAAAAAGTTCGAGTATATTGGCTTGCTAACATAAGATTTGATATTGCAAATCGCAACAATAACTTTGACTTTATTGCGCATCCGATACGTTAGATATAGTCCACTGTGTCTGACTGTGAGGCATGTGTGACTGTTGTTCGTATGTGGGGATGTACACTCTATCGCTTTATATCGTTGTGCATACGTATTGTATTGTATTTGCCTAATATACTTTCGAATTAATCGTCATTATTCGCTGATTTGTCTCTCTCCCAACAAACGTTGATTTCAAATGTTTTTCTCAAATGATTCACAAATTGGAAATCATATTTGATTTCTATATTTGAATTTCATTGGATATTCATTTGAGAAACATTTGAAAAAAGCAACACTGCTGAGTTTGATAACTAAGGTTTGAAGTACATTTGATAAATAACGTTTGAAGCACATTTGAGAATCAATACTTTTCTCAAATTGAGAATAAACTCCCCTTTTTATTGAGAATGCTATGATTCTCAAATTGGTATCAAATTGTTTTCAAACAATTGAAATTTGAGAAAGTGCTTTGATATCAAATCATTCTCAAAAGTATATCAAACCTCAATGTTTGCTGGGTCTCTCTCTTTCAACACACACACACACACACACTATCTATTGCCATGAACCATACATTAATTTAAAACATAAACTCTCTGATTTTTTATAAAAAAATATCATATTTCCGTACTCTAAAATCTTGTGTTTTAAAGGAGTGGAGGACTGCAGTTCTATTAATTCCATTTGCAGTTCTGTTGCAGCAGTGTGTTCACACTCCGACGACATTTTTACAAAATGTTAAAATATGCAAATTTAAAAAAATGTGAAATAAGAATTTTATAGTACGCAATACATTTTTTTAACATTGTACTATAATTTCCTTGCACACTTGTCTTGTCTGAATATAGCTTGTCAGCACCGTTATCAAACTATTAGTAAAGCTGCCATCGTTCTTATGAGTTGCAATAATTTATTCTATTTATTATAAAATATTGCTATGTGTTTTGCTGAATCGTTACAGTAATTAAGATCTTGCAAAATTTTTCATTAAATTCCTTAGTGAAAAGATAATTTTTACGTTTCCACTCAATTTAATGCAAATTTTTTACATACAAATAAGCTTTTGTAAGTAATAATTTGATATCTAAGGAATTATACTTGCATACCTACTGCGTATATACACTTAAGTATATATATCTTATATATATTTCTACACATTATGTATATTTGTTTATATATTAACGCATATGTATGTATACATAATAATATATCCGTATATAATTCCATATATAATAATCATAACACATTTAAATTTTATCATTGCTGAAATAATATGAAACTTTATTTGAACTGAGACGAATTTGACTGCTTTTAATAATTGTGATATTATGTTCGTGTAAAATAAAATATTTGAGATGCGGCAACTCTGAGGCAAGAGTTTCGTTATCACACGATTGTATAAAAAATGTGCAATTTCTACTAATATTGTTCCTACTACTACCACTTTTACAATATAAGACATTTAAATAAACATAAAAATTGTATAGTTTGCTAGAAAAGTCCGATTTACATGTAGTATAATAAGTGCAAACAAAAAATGTGCAGCATTGAGAATTATTGTTCTTGCACTGTTTGAGAATTATTGTTCTTGCTTGAGATAGGGTGTGTTTCTTTTCTGAACTTTAGTGTTTCCGCAAATTTCGTGCGATGAAGATCATGGAAGTGGGAATGTATTATGCCTTTAATGTATTTCTTACTTCGCTTGCCCTTGAGAACAGATTAACCTCCTACCTAGCACTTGCTGGCTCTTTGACTGTTTTACGAGCCGAAAATATGCCCAACCCTGCATTAAGTCATCATTTATTGCTTTGTATCGTTGTGCATATGTTGATTTCTTTTTCATTCTCCCTTTTTCTAAGCTATTTATATATTCCTTCCTACTCATGTAACGAAAATAGCTTTAAAAATTTCACACTCCATTTGCGACACCGTCGCCTAAGAAGTTTTACTTCAATAATAGCAATAATGAAGTCAAACGACTTCAAAGGGAACTTAAACATAATACAATTCATTTATTTTTTCCCTTAAACTGAATCTTAAATAGTAAGTTGCTAGTGCACCAAACATTGAAATTGATGGTACCAATGGAATTCTGGCGGGAGCAGTGTGTTGGGAGGACAATAGTGTGACTGGAATGCAAAAAGAGAGGGAGAAATCTTCAGAGAGAGATGCCAAATGCTGAATGTTGATTGCTGAGTGTTGATTGTAGTGAGCTGATTGTAGATTGGGATTGTATCACTCAACCTCAGGTGGATAGCTTCTATTAGGGCTGGCCGTAGACCAGATCAAAGGTTTAGAAATGTGAACATAGTTGAGAAACCTCGAGCTCCTAGAGCACTTGCAACATTAACCAATTCAGTTCGTCGGGAGTGCCAGAAAATATAATGCTTGTGACACGTTCTAAACTCAGATAAAATCTGTGTGTGTTAGGTTCATGATATGACTGAACTCATGAATATGTAGCAAATAATGTGAAATTAACACATGGAATTAATACAGCGAAGTGGACAATGTGAAACAGGAATGCGTATGACGGTCAGTATCGCATAACCTGACAAAACGTTGCTACATAATACGGGCGTGGCATCAGATATTTATATATTGCTCAAGCCACAATCTTCTGTGGGGAGTGATGCGCAGAACTCGATATGCCATTGAATGTTGCTGTATGAGAAGTATTGCGTGTGGTAAATACTTTTGACGGCAGTTGTCGCGTTGTTATGTACGATTTGTAAAATCGACCTTTAGACGCTGATTTCGGGCCATGCCGCGCTCTGTGAAGCAGGGAGTGATGTAGCTTCCAACAAAGACGACATTCAAACTTACTACAGCACTTTGCTAAAGTATGTGAGGGGCCAGTCAGTTGATGCAATTCCTGTTCTAACACACAAAGAGTATTCTCTCTTCAACTGTATGGTTTGAGAACTCGGTACATTGACGTACGGGGTGCATGCCTCTACATAACAAAGTAGCTGAATAAATTTACATTTTTAGTCGTTGTGCTAATGTTGTGAAAATTGGAGTCCTTACTACAGTTGTTGTCTGTGTGAGTGTTATCGCGTGGTATGGCAGAAGGCATACGGGAACTTTCTGGGAGCTGGATATAGGAAGACGAACAAGTTGCATCTGACTGCGATTTTGAAAGACGACCGGTGACTATCCAACTAAAAACTGCATTTTGGGCAATCAAAGTTCCAAGAATGCATTTTCTAATGTCTTCCAAGATTAGCGACGGGTAGATGTCACCACCTAATATCATATATACAGAGGAACTCTTATGTAGATTTTCATCCGCCAACCGTAAACCAGAGAGCTCTTTACGTAAGTTGGCGGATATCGAGTGTGACGGCAGCTTTCCTGTAAGTTTTTGCAAAACGAACGCATCAGCTTCCATCTCAAAATTCGGGTCAATCGAACAACGAACACCTTTTTGTGGAATGCACAGTTACTACTTCATTCAGGCTAGTAACTTTAGTTTGGACGTCACAAACAGGGAGGCGCAACCTGTTACGTAGACGCTTCGAAATGAACTATGCTTCTGAACCTGAGTCGATTAGGGCACGGGTGGTGAATGTTGTACGGTGATGTCGAATCTGCACTAATGCCGTTCCAAGGAGCACCGTATGATCGCTTGTTGGATGGTTTTCAGTAACCAATCCTGTATCGTGTTTCTCCGTTGCAACAGTTTGCATATGAGAAGCGAACGACTGGCGAGATGTTCCCAGCGGAAGTTATTTCGGATGTTGCTTCACGATGAATGATGGGGGCATTTTTTGTCCTATGAAAGGAAGAATGATGCGTTTTCGATCAAAACGCACATGTGAATATGCTTTTGCAATTGCTACGGTCGTGAGAATTAGCAAAGCAGTTGCTGCACAGTTTCTGCTTTTTCACATCATTGTACCGTTCTTCTATGGTTAATTTAAGGAAATCCCGGCAATGGCGAAGAGGATGTGTGTCCTACACAGTGGGAAATAGATAGCTAAAACGTTGTTGTGGTATGTGCTGAATTTCCTGGGAGTCGTTGGAGGACTGTTTGATCGCCTGGGAGGGTCAACCCAAACTGATTGCCGATTCAATGGCTAGCTGAATTGACGATTTTGTGGCTGGCTGGGTTGCCGGGAACCACTTCGAATATCTGGGACCGATTCCAGAGTCTGATATCACTCAGTTAGAAAGGCGTCGAAGTTACTCCACTTTGGGATTTCGCGCTTATTTTTCAGCTGCTGTTCCCAAAGACACAGAGTTGTATAGGGAATTTTCGTGGAACATAAGTATACGATAATCGCATCCCAATAAGAGGTGTCAACATTCAACTGCTTAAGATGTGTGATGCTGTCATTAATCGCACGTTGCAATAGCTTTAAGGTAGACCTGGTTTCTTGAGTTATCGCCTGGAGATTGAAAAGGCATTTCAACTGTAAGTTGACCAGAATTCTCTTATTTTCATATCTCTCCTCAAGATTATGCCAAGCTAATGCAAAGCCACCATTAGTTAATGGAGTAGACTGAATGATGCTATGTGCTTCACCTCGGGTTTTTTGTAGCAAGTGGTATAATTTTTCCACTGGCGACAAACGGGGGTTATTACGGTATAATGCCGTAAACAAGTCACGAAAACTTGGCCACGATACATTATTATTATTATTATTATTATTAAGGCTATTAAGCACCGCGACCCGAAATCCTTTGGGTTGCCTTATTCCCTAACTAGCAGATTTCAACACTATTTATAAATCTTGTCACTGCTGTGGGATTGATTTTAACTAGGTCCCTAGGAACTATGAATCCATTGCCTAGGTAGTTCAGTCTACGTTTAGCCACAGCTGGCAAATTGCAAATAGCGTGTTCTGCTGCTTCCTGCTCTTCAAGACAGAGTCGACAGTTAATAGTTCAGTACAACTTGATATCTTTTCTGCTGAGGTTCAACATAGTATCTACCTTAATATGTTCAGGGTCAATGAATCTTTTCGACTGCCGCATTCCTGTTTTGACTCTCCAGCAATCGGTTAGACTACTTTTTTCCTTTTCACATATTCATGAAGCTACTGTTTACCCCGCAGAAGGGTTCTGAGCTATGAAAGGAGTGTCTGCGCCCTTTTTGGCCAGTAAATCTTCCATTTCATTTTCTGCATGCCCCTTATATCGCGGTAACCATATTAGAGTCACAGAGTTAGATTGGAACGAGAAATTCATTAGTGATTTTAGAGCTGCCTGACTGTCTGAAAGAATGCATATGTTGGTTCCTCGAGTGGCCCGACATTCTCTGACAGATAGCTCTAAGGCGTGGACCTCCGCCTGAAAAATGGAAGCTACTTTTCCCATTCCAATTGCCTTCCGGAAATTTGGCACTACAATTCCCGCTCCAGCACTGCCATCTTCCATTTTGATCCATCAGTATATTATAGCCGTGAGCGCTTTTCTAGAAATATTTCGTTGTTTTTCCACGCTGAGCGATCGTGAATGATCACTTCGAAGAGTTTGAAGAATATAAATTTTTTATCCATCCTGTGTGTAGACTACGTCTAGAATCTTAATGTGCCCTTTTAAGTTACCTTCTTTCAGGTGAATAGAGTTCGAAAGCCTTATTGCTGCACCGGCTGCTGTCCTCTTAACCACAAGGAGTAGAGGATTGTTACGAGTGATTATTCCTAAAGCTGCTGTGGGGCTAGTTCTCATCGCTCCCTTTACGCTCAAACAGGCTATTCGATGAATCCTGTTAAGGATAATCTGAGTCCCATTTTAATTTACCTTCGGCCACCATGCCAAAGAGGTATAGGTGATCATTGGTACTATTACAGTTTTGTTAGACCACGCCATCATTTTTGGTCGTAGTCCCCATTTTTTACCATACAGCCTTTGGCAATCGAAGTTAGCCCTCAGGGCTTTGTTCGTGATGTATGATAAATGATTGTTCCAAGTAACAGTTTTATCCAGGATTACTCCCAAATATTTCATCTCCTCAGAGAGTGTTATTTCTGTTTCACCTAACTTCAAGATCCCTAAATTCAACTTCCTCCTCTTCGTGAAGGGTACTAGCGTCGTTTTGCTAGGGTTTATCGAAAGTTATTTCTCTTGACACCAGTCTTGTGCACTGTAGAATTCGAGACGGCTGTGAAGGAAGTGCTAGTCGACTCGGCGGAAGTTATAGTAAAAACTCACTCCAGCACGATTCAGTTAAGAGACCTTGATGAGGTAACAACGGCAAAAGAGGTATGTGACACTTTACATGCACAGTGTGACATTCGGCGACCGGACGAGTCAGAGGTCCGTAACATGAAAATAGGGCAACACGGTACCCCAACAGAAAGTGTGGTCAGGAGGGTCACCTATCGGCGGGCTGCAAAAACGTCCAGAAATACGCACTCTGTGGAGGTAATCATGCGGCTGGAAGTACGCGTTGTACCGAACATCAGAAGGCAATAAAGAAAGACAGTAAATGAAGATTGTTCAACTAAACCTGAACCACTGTACGGCAGCGCAAGGTATTCTGCAGTAAACAGTAATTTAGAAACCGTTCGATCTTCCACTACTGTGCGAGCAACACCACAATGTGGGCAGTTGTGAGTGAATCAGCGACTCATCGGACAAAGCTCCAATATGGATAACAAATAATAAGTTGTATCAGAGCAGAGCTGCAACTGCGCATTTTGGATTCACATGGATTAAGATAGAGGGTATATACTTTTTCTCGTGCTATGCCCCACCAAGTATGGATACTCTTGACTTCGAACGGATGATAACAGATATGGTGACGGAAGCTAGAATGCGATATCCAGTAGCATGGGGTAGTAGATGTACGAACAGGAGGGGCCAAGTTCTCATGGAAAGTATGACTTTACTAGACGTAGAACTTCTCAACGACGGACAGCACACCTTCGAAGCTGGGAACAAACGTTCGGCTATAGACCTAACCTTTGCACATAGTACGATCACGCGACACACTAAGTGGAGGATTGGCGAATTTCACACCCACAGCGATCATCAAGCTATTGTCATTGAATTAAATATATATATATATATATATATATATATATATATATACATATATACATATATATATATATATACATATATATATATATACACACACATATATATATATATATATATATATATATATATATATATATATATATATATATATATATATATATATATATATATATATATATATATATATATATATATATATATATATATATATGTGGCACTAAAAGCCCCGAAGGGCTCATTGGCCGAGCTACTCTTCCATTGCTGTTGTGCGTGTTAAATTTGGACAGTATTAGAAGGAACCTACTTATTTTAGCCGGATCCGAACGGCAGAACACTTGTAATATCACTTTTTCTGAGCTTTGTCACAGAGTTCTTTTAGAAGCTTTTTCATGGCAAGTTGTTACTGTCGGAAAAATTGCCAATTGCGTGCCGACAGGTGGGTACAGTTCGAAAGAAAAATCTTTTCGATATTAAATTTGTTATGCATCCGTCGGGGATTGAACCACGACCTACAGATCAGAAGGCCAACACTGTCATTGAATTACAATTGGCAAAACCACAGTGTATAACCAAGGTACAGACAAGAGGCTAGAAACACCAAGTCTTCGACAAGGACGTGTTCCTGCAGATATGGGAGGATGACACTACATCTGATGAGAATGCAACAAATATGGCAGAAAATATCATGACACGGATGAAGAGATCATGTAATGCGGCGATGCCTAGGAAAACACAAAAGCTGACAAGAAAACCGGTCTATTGGTGTAACGAAAACATTGCAGAGCTCAGAATACACTGCAATCAAGCCCGTAGAAGAGTACAAAGGGCACGAAATCGAACATCACGGGACTTACTATGCGAGATATATAAACTATGCCGCAATCAGTTTAAAAAAGCGATAAAAACGAGCAAGGATGCATGTTTCAAAGATCTCCGAGAAATTGCAGATACCGATCCTTGAGGCAGAGCGTACAAAATAGTTATGAATACAGTAAGAGGACCAAAATCACCACAACCGACTGACACAGTTCTAATGGAACGGGTGGTAAATGTATTGTAACACGGAATAAATATCATCATGAGGTGGTTACACAGCGCTCGATTACAACTAGCGGCCGAAAAAACAGAAGCGGTACTCCTGAGCACACGGAAAGTACGCGAGGTTTTCACTTTCAAGGTTGGTGACCATGAAATCACCACACTACCCCACATCAGATACCTGAGCGTACGAATTGACACACGGATGTCTTTTAAGGAACATCTTGCCATGGTTAGCGATAACGCTGCAAATGTGAGTAATGCTTTGTCGCATAATGTCGAATATAGGCGAACCCCGTTCTAGTAAAAGGAAATTGCTGGCAAAGTTGATAAGCTCCATCATGCTGTATGCAGCTCCACTTTGGGCTGACGCAACACAGAAAGCTACATACATGGCTGGCATCAGATCTACATACCTTTTGAGTGCACTGCGGGTAACTAGCGCTTTTCGCACCGTGTCGGACGATACAATCGTGGTTATTGCATCAATGCTACCTATTGACATATTGCCACGCGAACTGCAGCGAATTCACTCATCGGCCAGGAATACATCAAAAGGGGAAGAGAGACGACGTAGTCTTTTGGAGTGGCAACAGAGGTGGGAAACATCCGTGAAAGTTAGATGGACATACAGGTTGATATCAAACGTAGAAGTTTGGTTTATCTGATATCAAACGTAGAAGTTCGGTTTAACAGAAGACATGGTGAAGTAGTAGATTTCTATATAACCCAATTGATAAGCGGATATGGATGCTTTAAGCAATATCTACACCGTTTTAAGCACGAAGAAGACCCTTTCTGCCCTGAATATCCTGGTGAAATTTAAAATACGGAACACGTCCTTTTTAACTGTCCACGCTTTTGAAATGAGAGGCAAGCTAAGCAGGAAGTATTTGGAGAACTCCCTACAAATAGCAACCTGATATTGCACATGTGCGAATCACTTGAAAAGTGGCTGGTAGTACAATCGATAGCTGCACGAATGCTGACTTAGCTCCAACGCATAGAACGCCATAGAGCAATGGAACGCAGAATGAACGTTGCTGCAATATTGATAAGTACGAAATAAATGACCTACTTAACGATTTACGAGCGAAATCGTTCATGACGGAGCAACCTTCCGTCCGGACGAGAGGTCGGTTTAGCGGGTTAAAGTTTCGCACTGATATAGGCTTTCGATGCTTTCCTCCTCGTTAAAAAAAAACACACTGGTTGTTTTCTTAATAAGAAAAAATTTAGTTTTATTGTAATTCAAACGTTCACTTTTTAATTTGGGTTTTGTTCATGTTTATCTAATTTATAATTTTAATTCACTGAATATCGGAAAAGTATAAATATAAAAAAAATATAAATAAGAAAATATATATAAAAAATAATATTAACAATATTCGCACACTGTCTCTGCTTTGGGAAAAAAATGAGAATAATAATAAAAAAAATAGAATAATATAAAGGAATATAAAGGAGGATACAGAGGAGAAATGAAGAAAAGGCGAGAGACAGAGAGATAGAGAGAGAAAGCGTCAAATATCGAAAAACAACATATTAAATTTACAGTGGGTTTCCAACCCTATGGAAAATTATAATTTAAAGTAAATAAAAAAATTAATTAATGGACAGTGCGCGACATTTATGTTCTGGCGTAGACAGTATGATTGAGTGATAACTAACTTGCATCTACTTTTTTTTATTATTTTTTTATTTTTACATTGGAACTAGTTAAAATATATAAATCAACTAACGAGCAACAAGCTTGCATTTACTGATATTAAAATTGTTTAAGAGTATATTTTATTTCAAAATTTGGAAATATCTGGTAATTTGATTTGTTGTTTTTTCATTTTGCTTCTTAATTATATAATTCTTCTTCTATTACACAATCATTTACAGTTCAAAATAAAGTATTTGAAAGTAAGTCCATCAATATCTCTACAGATGGAAATTGGTTTGTACGAATATGTAAATTAAAATACCTTACCAAAGAAAGTTACTGTTTTGACTGGCGATACATGAAGTTTGGTTTATTTAATGAGGTCCACCAACAAATTTCGGCCTAATAGAAAGTTTAATTTTATCTAAACAGTTACGCCCTCGAATAAATAAAAATAAATAAATTTTTTTACGCTCTCGAATGCAATACAATATTTGGGTGAACATCATAAGCTGATGGTCTTGTAAACACGTCTTAAAACAAAAGTAAATTAAATAGTTGCACATAATTTTTTAATTAACAATACTATACTTAATACACAGTAAAACGTGATAGTTTACTTTTTATTCCAGTTTGTATTGAATTTAAATATTTTTGGAATAAAATTTGATTTTAATCCCAAAAAAGTATTACACTTGAGTTTAATTTTAATCCATGGGTAATTATTTTAAAACTATAAAATATTCTTGCAAGTTCATTAAATACAAAATCGTTTAAAAACAAAACTTTTATCATTAAAGTGCCCTCTCTCTAATATTTTAAGTGGTTTTGGTTAAAATCAAAACCAACAATGTATTAAAAAGTTTTCTCACCCTCAATTATATTTAATATACTCTCAACTTTGGTATTATTGGTTTAAAAAAAAGTATTAAGTATTAAGTTTTATGACTGTTTCTTAAAGGCAAATACCACGCGAAGGGCATTTGATTACAATTTCCAATACTGAAAGTGAGGAATACTGACCGAATGAAACAATTGCATCAAGTAAGTAATCTAAGCGGTTACTCAAATTTTGTGAAAGTTAATTGTACTTTTTTTTTCAAAAGTGGAACCATTAAAAATCTAATCCGATTTTTTAACAAAAAGTGTATTTTGTTTTATATTTTCAGTATCTGGCTTTCAACACTGTTCAAACAGATATATTAATTGACTTAACTCAACTTGTTTATTTTCATTATTTATTTGGATTTCTTTTTGTATGGAGGTTGAGTCACCTTAATGTATACACTATTGGTATGTTGTTGTTCGCTATATTAATTAAGAATATTTTGCAATCGCATTAAAATAAGACAAATATAAAATGAATCACATTAACGTACACTATAAAAGTACTTATTATTCATATTCATTATGTTGACAACACATTTTTACTGCTGCTTTAACACTTCAACGCAATCGTCAACAATATTGTCCTATAAAGAATTGTAATGTCGGAATGATAATTAATTTTCATACTTCACACTCTTTCTTAACCTTCAATGTTAAGGATGTATATTGTTCAACCTTGTTAAAATTATTCGCAATTCCAGAAGTAAGTGTGGAGATGAACGGGAAGAGAAAGACAACATCAGTTTTGATCCAAAACAAATTCTGCTTTATACGTTATTGCTGCTGTTGCTGATACGAATTTTACCAACAAATGCTAATTTCACAAAATTTTCTGCTCTTTTCCTCCTTTCTTCTCTCTCAATCTAGTGTACATTTGTATTGCTACGTCAAATCGTGTTGTAATACGAGTATTAAGAATTTATTCTCCCTCGCCATTTTGCTTGAGAGAAGAACAAACAGTTCTTTGGGTTTCAGCTATTACATATTGGAGGGCTGCTGTCGCTACGCTACGTAGCAAGAAAACAATTGTCAAAAAATTGTCATCGTTAGATTTATTTCTTGTAGGAACACATTTGTATATATTGCAATAAAAAATTTTTTCATACAAAGTCCATGAAAAGTATGTGTATTGCAAATACATGGTATATAGAAAATAATTCAAACATAAATGCAAACGTACACTACTGCCACAGTGCAGGATGAAGACGGTGATTGCCGTCGTGATGATGGTGTTTATGTACGTAATATTTAGTTCACAATCTTCGCAAGCAGATAACTCCTAATTGAAATGAAAAACAGACAAATTTAGTGAAAATTAGTGGAAATCAAAATTCGTTTGAGGTCCAAGAACTACCTAACAAAGAGAACACAACAAATTTGGGAAAATTTTTCTTTATTTCTCAACATATTCTCCTTTTTGCTCTATACACTTTTCCCAGCGATATTGTATAGCTTCGATACCCTGTTTATAGTATAAACTGTCTAGCTCATTAAAATAGCCATCTACCGCAGACACCACCTCTTCATTGTGTCAAATTTGGAAATTAAAAATAATCCGAAGGAGCTAAATCTGGCGAATAAGGCGCATGCTGAAGCAATTCGAGCTTTAACTCATTGATTGTGAGAACTGGTGCATTGTCTTGAGAAACAACTCTTTCTTTTTCAACAAATGCAGCCTTTTTGCGGTCGACCACTACGGTGTTCATATTAGCAGCTCGTACGACCTCATTTAAACGCTGCCACCCAATATTTTATGGTCGTAAACGAAGGAGCTAACTCCCACAGAGTAGAATCTAGTTCGGTTTTAATATTTGTTGGACTGAGACATTTCAAATGAAAGTATTGAATTACATAATGGTGACCAATTTTTTCCATGTTTACAAATTCACTGAGGTCGTTAACTTTCGATGGCTCCAAAAAAAAATACTAAACAACGTGGTGCCTTGAAACTTAAAACATATGTTTTATAAGGTTGCCACTTTTTACCAAAGTAGTTTTTTTCAAACTACTGCCGCCATCTATATGTCAGGTCGGGTAGTTCTTGGACTGCCCTCGTATGCAACATACCTACCATTATTATTTCATAAATTCATTGAAATACCAATATGATTGTCAAGCGAAATTTAGTTCGCTTTAGAAATCATGGCCTAGAGTTTTAGGTATGGATCTACACACTGTGGTTTCGAAAAACATTTTTTAGCTTTCTTTTTGTTTATGGAATCAATTACATTTTAGCATTAAATAAAAATTTTTTTAAACATGGCAATGTTTTTAATTTATGAATGAACTTTGATACACAAGATATATTTGATTTGTAAAAGTCAAGAAGGACCGCGTGATCAAGATATGTTTGATTTGTATGATGGTCAAAGTATCTATGTAGAGCACCATCATGTAAACATAAGAGATTACACAATGTTTAATATATTTTTTTCTTCTCAAACGTTTGTTATATTTGAGCATAAGGACCTCACACTAAAGTGATAGAATGAATTTTAGTCGTTGAGAGTAACGTTCAAAAAAATAACTCCAAAAGCCACATAGCAGGAGCAATTTTGGTTGTCTTGCAGGATAAGCTCCAGTTTCTAACTCTTAGAATGTAAACTGAACTTCCAGACTGTTTAGGCCACCCTGTGCTAGTGCTATCTATTGCCGGCAGATGGCGCTGCCTGCTTCGTTTTCGACACTTCGTCTCTATGGCGAAGGTGTGGTATTATATATTTTTTCGGCGACGATTCGAGGTTTTCTTTGCATGGCGGCTTTGTTTTCTTTATATTGTACAATAATTAAATTTTAAAAAACTAGTGAACTATTTGTTTAACTGAATTTGTTTAATTGATTTGTTTAATTGAATTCTAATTGATTTATTTGAATATTATTATAATTTTAATAGAAGAATGAACTAACAAAATAATACGGTCATTAAGCATGTGAAGTTCTGCTTGTAAACGAATTAAAAAAAAATGTTTTAAATTTAATCTAAAAATTAGCAAAACAAATAAAAGGAAAAACTCAAATAAAAAAAAATTAAAGTAAAGACATAATTCATGATATTACAATATTTGTTTTTTTTAAACGAATTGTTTATTGGTCCTTCGAGCCGGATCGCGAAATTGTGAAATAAAGTAAAATATAAAAGACAATTAACGTTTATACATACAATAAAAGTTTAAATTGAAATTAAAATAATAAATTTTCGCGTTCGTAATATAATACTTATACAACTTTGTTCTTTCTGATATTCAATCAAATATCAATATACATATATCTAAAGCTATATAAAACTTAGTAAATGGTGGTTGACCACATATACACAAAAGAAAAAAAAAATAAGAAGAACAAGAGTGCTGAACAGTGTTTATACATATACAATAATACATAGCAACAGCTGTGGGTTTTTTATATATCTTATTTTTTATTACGTACTGCATTTTAGTGAATCGTGCTGCCACCAGCAACCACCAATTTCCCCCAAAAATATTTTTCCGGATTACTGTAAGTCAAACCATTTCTACACTTACTTACGTATATTTATTTTACAACACATTGAGAAAGGTTGCTTACAGTAAGTAACTAAATTTTGTGTATGTAATATTATAAAGTATATATCTCCATATATTTTATAAATATTTCTCAATAATATACACAAAATTAAAATTTAGTGAAAAATATTTTGGTGGTTTTTACACGTTGAAGTATATCTCAACGATACTTCATTTTCAGCATTCAATTTATTCATATTTATTCTCAATTGTGCACCAAATTATATGAATAATATATACATATTACATCAATTGTTACAACAATTGAGCATTTTCCTATACACCGGTGAAATATAATTTCTTGATATTTTAATTTTTTACCTTCCCGTGTAAAAAAGGTTATCGATTTGGTTCGCACCTCAGCGGTCCAAATCAATAATTTTCAAATTCAAATTCAAATCAATTCCGAATTTAATTAATTAATATGCCGATCAACAGATCACCAAAAAATAAAATTGAATCGGTTGAATTAGTGGATGAGCCCAAAACATCCACGTCTTCTCTAGAGGCAATGCAACCCGCCAGAGAAAATTCACGAACTCGTAAGAAGAAGGCTTATGACCCATCGATGTCAAAGTTCGTTTTCGAATCCGATGACCTAATTCAGTTTTGCTCTGAATTTGATTCAATACCAATTGAAGATCAGACTGAATCTCTCATTGAGGTCAGACCTGAGGGCCTAGAAGATACGTGGACTCGTGTTCGCGCAGCATACGAACAAGTGTTCACAGCTGACAGCAGCGAGTTACCCGACAACTTCATGGCATCTGCACGAGCAAAATTAAATCTGTGCTCTAAAAGATTTTATACTTGCAAAGCTCAAATGCAAGATTTGCTCAAGACTCTGCAGCCACAAAACCCCGCAACTTCAAAACCCGCAAAAGAGTATCGAGAGGAACCCTCAAATTTCTCAAATATTTGCTTACAAGTTCCTGCATGTGATACTGAAGTTTTTTATGGAGGTTATGAAGAATGGCCGTCTTTCCGTGATATGTTCACAGCGGTATACATAAACCATCCAAAACTCACTGCTGCCCAAAAACTATACCACCTCAGGTATAAGACTCAAGGCAAAGCGGGTGCAATCGTGAAGCACTACCCCCTAAGTGATGAAAACTTTGAACTTGCGTGGGACGCATTGAAAGCCCGATACGAAAATAAAAGAATCTTAGATGATGCTCAAATTAAGACTCTTTTGAATCTGCCAACTGTTCACACAGAAGACAGTGAGGCGATTCAACGACTTCAGACGACAATAAATAACTCATTGTCTATCCTAGCTTCTCAAAATATCTCAACAGAGAGCTGGGATCCCATAATTATATATATCTGCTCGACTAAGCTACCCGAACAAACTTTGTCGCTCTGGGAACAATCTCTGAATTCCAGAAGAGACCTACCTCTATGGTCGCAAATGGATGAGTTCCTAACTAGCAGATATGAAGTTGTAGAAAGGCTAAATTCAATTCGTCCAACAAAACTGAAAACGATTAATTCATCATATGACTCTACTTACAACAAGCCACCCACTTCTTCGAGTAAATTCAACAACCGGGTTCAAACATTCGTCACAGAGCCAAGAATATCATTCACTTGTCGGTTATGCAATGTCAATCATTCAGTAAAAAATTGCACGAAATTCAAAAAACTTTCGGTACCCGACCGGATAAAGTTTGTTCGTGACAATAATTTCTGTGAGAACTGTCTAGCGTACAGTCACCGAAAAAATGATTGCAACAGTAACTACTCTTGTGTATACTGTAAAAAGAAGCATCACTCTATGCTTCATTTGCATCCGAAATCTCAAGTTTCAGTTCCAACAAATAGTAGACCTTAAACTACTATCTCACAAACCACAGTAGCAACTCCAAATAAACCAAATAAGAACTCGCCTCGAAGCAGTATTTCAGAAGATCAGCCATGCTCTTCAAATGTAAAAATTGTACTCAAGTGGAGTCATTATGCTCCACTGTATCAAGCCAAGTCTTACTTTCAACTGCTATGATCTCCATAGAACATTTGGGAGAAACGTTCAAAGTTCGTGCGTTAATAGACCAAGGATCACAGAGAACTTTTATCTCATCTAAAGTTCAAAAGCGAATCCAACTCTTTGTTCCAAATTTCAGGAAGGGGCGGTAGAATAGTACAAAATTCTACACAACTCTGCTCTTTAACGTTAGTATCTTCAAAGACTAACATAAAAGTACAAACAAAAGCCATAGTGTTGTCACAACTAACTAAACTGCTTCCAACGTTTCGTATGAAACGCTTAAACTGGCTAGAATTTGCCAATCTCGATCTGGCTGATCCAAATTGTAATATGCCAGCCCAAATAGATTTGGTTATAGGAAGTGACTTAATCCCTAAGATCTTCCTCCAAGGGCTGCGCCATAGCTCATGTGGGAATCTCATTGCCCAAAATACAATATTCGGCTGGATTCTCAGTGGATCGATTCCCGAGAAAGTGTCATTATTCTCGACACAAGTCAATGAAGTTTCCAATGAGGATCTCAGTTCCCAACTAAAGCAATTTTGGGAACAAGAGGAAATTTCTGAGCCTCTTCCACTGTCGTCGGAAGACGAGTTTTGTGAGCGCCTCTACAAAGCTACGACGACACGGAATAAAGACGGAAGATATGTGGTAAGATTACCGTTCAAGGAAAATTTTCCTTCGAAACGCGGCACTCCAACAGTTTGTTAGTATGGAACGAAATCTTCAGAGAAAAGAGCCTCAAACAAGTATACGATGAGGTTCTTAAAGAGTATCTTACTCTTGGCCATATGGAAATCACTAATTTGGGTGAAATCTCTTCTAATGGCAAATATTTCTCGTTTTACTTACCACATCATGCAGTAATTCGACCAGAAAAAGTTACTACCAGCGTTCGTGTTGTATTCAATGCGTCGAAAACGTCGAGTTCTGGTAACTCATTAAACGATGTTCTCTATACTGGTCCTACTCTTCAACCAGATCTAATGCTTCTATCGTTTTGTTTTCAATGGAGATGTGCAGAAAATGTACCGACAGATTCTTCTTCACGAAGACGATCAAGATTTTCAAAGAATTGTTTTTCGACTGTCGCCTGATGCCCCAATTCAGGATTTCAAATTGAAAACCGTTACATTCGGTATAAATTGTGCTCCTTACTTGGCCATCAGAACGCTCCATCAGTTGGCTAACGATGCGGAGCAAGATTATCCGATAGCGGCAAATGTCCTCCGTAGTCAAACTTATGTTGATGATATTCTCTCAGTAGGTCATGACATCCAGTCCGCATGTGAAGCATTGGATCAGGTAATTCAAATCCTCGATTCCGCAGGATTTCCACTCAAAAAAATTACTGCAAATCACCGTAAAATACTCGAAGGAATCCCTGAAAACGATCTGCTAGATTCTAATTTCTTACGGTTCCACAGTTCAAGTTCCACGAAAACTCTCGGAATTCGATGGAATGCTCTCTCAGACACATTTTCATATAGTGTCATCCCAATTTCTACATCAAATGCTGCCACGAAGCGACAGGTTCTCTCATCTGTCGCAAAACTTTTTGACCCGGCAGGATGGCTCTCGCCAATAATGATTCAAGCCAAAATCCTACTTCAAGAACTATGGCTTGATGGCGTAGATTGGGATGAGTGTGTTAAACCGAAATCACTCATGAAATGGAATCAGTTTGTGGAAAGTTTACCCGCTATTAGCGAGATTGAAATTCCAAGATGGGTCCAGTTCTCTCCTGATAAAAGAGTTCAATTACATGGATTCTGTGATTCTTCTGAGAAAGCATATTGCGCGGCTTTATACTTACGCATCCAAGGAAACGATAACAATATCTCGTCACATCTTCTAGTCTCCAAAGGTAAAGTTGCTCCCATAAAAACGGTTAGTCTCCCACGATTAGAATTGTGTGGAGCGGTTTTACTCTCAAAACTGGTCAAGTCTATCCGTTTGCAACTTGGACTTCACAATTGTCAGCTATTTCTCTGGTCTGACTCCGAAATTGTGTTAGCGTGGCTAGAAAAGCGCCCTTGTATGTGGAAAACTTACGTCGCGAATCGTACTTCTCAGATTTTGAATAATGTTGGCAATGCTACTTGGCGGCATGTTCTAAGTGCTGATAACCCGGCTGATTTAGGAACGCGTGGATGTAAACCACAAGAATTAATAACGAATTCTCTCTGGTGGCATGGACCTCACTGGCTTGTAAAATCTTCCGATTTTTTGCCAACTTCATTGCCTCACGTACCAATACTAGGACCAGTTCTATACTTATTGTACACATCGGATCTGCCCGTACCGAAAATGTGTAAAGTAGCTACGTTTGCTGAAAACACATGTATTTTAGCCGTTGGATCGAACGAATACGAATCCACCGCGAAACTCCAAAATTCAATCGACGATATAGTCAGCTGGACTGAGAAGTGGAGAATAAAATTGAATGAGGCAAAATCTCTTCATGTGGATTTCACCTCTTTCTGCTTCGATAATGTTAGTATATTGCAATGATAGAAGTGTTTTTAGTTTATGTAGCAGACCTTCGTGCCTTACTTTATTGAATGCTTCGAGAAACATTGGCGAACAGATTTTGTTGTTCTTTAAGGCTTCGTCTATAGTGTAGACTAATCGATGTATTTGGTCAACCGTTGAATGTTTTTCACGAAAGCCAAATTGATGAGAGGGTATCAGCTTTCTGCTTGTGATTATATTTTTTAAACGTTTAGCAAATATTTTTCTCTGACAAAACGTTGCTACATGATTCGGGTGTGGCTTGGTTATAAATCGTTCAAGCCAAAATTTTGCATCGAGGAGCCCCTATTAGGCGGGATCGAATACTTTGGAATTCGCGTATGATACATCTTGTTGATTGAACTAATCCCTTTTGAAGAGTGATGCGCTTGTTGATGAATTTGTTATTCTGTTGACCTTCGTTGTATGGGATTCATTATGTGCTGTAAATATCGATCTGTAAGATAGATCCTTTGTAGCAGGAGGGAGATTCGTATAGCGGCGAATATTCTGCTTTGCTATCGTGTCATGCCGTGCTCTGTGGAGAAGGGAATGATGTTGCTTTCCATAAAGACGGCATAAAAACTTGCTGTGGCATTTTGCAAGGGTATGCGATATTGCCAAGCAGTTGTTGTAAATTCCGTACTGATGCGCGCTACGTATTCTCACTTCAACCGTAAGTTTGGAGAACTCCAAACCTATGGACCTATGCCTCTGCATAGCCGGCAGCATGTCTTCGTGACAGTAGTATGCAACGAACTAACATCTTTAGTTGTTGTGAAGGTTTTTTTTCGAACATTTGGGGTGTTTTCTATCATTCGTTATTGTTGGGTGCTTATCGCATCTAGTACGAGCAGATGAACTCGGAAGTTTGTCGAAACGGATTTGGTTGAGAAATGATGAAACCATTCTACGGTATGTCGAACTCACTGGTTTTAGGATTGTCGTGATGGGTACTGTATCCAAAGCTGTATTGTGTTTTCCTTCGCAACAGCTTGCAGCAGGGAAGGAAAACTACGCGAACAAAAGCGTTTAGCTGATGTTTCAATGAGAGTTGATATAAGAGGTTATACACTGTCTATATGCCTCTTTGATTTGACAAACGTCAACATCTTCAGCTACCTCCTCTGTAATAAGAGTGTAATATGACATTTTGCAATCACTCCATAGGGATTGGAAATCTTTTTCGGTGCCTCCAAGTTAATTTTATTATGATCTTCTGGGTTGATTGAATGAAAATTGCTATCAAATTCAATAACATCTTCTACGGTAGCTCTGAAGAGATAGAGAGCGGACATCCTATTAGCAATTCGTAGAACAACAGATATAATTACGGGGTAAAGTTTGGAAACGAGAGAGAATTGCTGGTAAATCTGGAGGTATGTTGCCTGTTCGCAGGATTTATCAAAAATGGGTTGCCAAAATGTGCCCGGCCAGGGATTAATCCGAAAGAGATGTAATATAAATTAAATCACAATCAATATAATTACTCAATTGTAATGTCTTTCGTTCGTAGTAAAGACGAAGACAGCTGAGAGCGAAGAAGTGATTGCAGAAAATTTTGATGATGTCATAGGCATTTAATAGACTGAATTATGAGTAAAAAAGGTAGGAAATCTTTCAGCAGGAAGATTTAAATGTAATTTGAATAAAATTTGAATATAAATACATTTTTTGAGAATAGATTTATGCAAATATTACATATCATGAATTTCGCATATCTCTGTGTAAAAATAATTTATAATTATCACTAATTTCAATCTTCATAGTCGCATTCTTATATATGTGGGTACATATGAAGGTATTTGTATATGGGACATTGCCGACTCAAATCGATTATGAGAGCTGCGGTTGGTGTTACGTATGAAAATGCTCAATCTCAACTGTTTCCAGTGTATTCAAAACCATTTTTCTTTTTAGAGAAAAGGGGGCCATTGTTTCTTTGCCAGATTTGCTGTTAAAACGCTGCCTATTAACAGTGGGATATCTCTATACTTCTAAAGCCCCTGGTGTATTGTACATTATACGTATATATGTATGTAGGTTGTATGGTATATACTTATAACGGTTGGTATTCAACCAAAATGTGGTACATACAAGTGCGTGTGGCTAAAAAATACGCACGAAAAAGAGAAGAAAAATTGATATGTCATTAAAATAAAATGTTACGGTTTCTGTGCGTTGTGTATCCACACAATATATTGTTATGGTCTCAAGTAAAGTTTATAATATTGTCTTAGATTTAAATGTTTGATTTAAATCACAACTAAAGTTTTAGAATACCAACGCAAAGCGTAAACACCCTATCAGAGCTACGATAAGTAACGGGGTTTTGAAAATCTTGTTTTCTTTTGGCCTGTTTACTTTATTCGCATTGCGTGTTAGATTCATTTAATTATTTAGTTCTTAACTTAAAGATTTTTTTTTTTTTTTTTTTTTTTTTAGCTTATTTTTTTTTTATTGAATCTTTCTTAAATACAAGAAACTAACAATAAGTATTCAAATCTTACAAACTAAATAAAACTATGTGATATCTCCTACGTTCCATCACAATTTGGTGAGTCGCGAGATGTAGCAATTTTACAGCATATTCAGTGTGTCTTTTCTTTTTAATCGACGATGCCCCTTGCTCAGCAACAATTGCCTAGCAAGGGGATTCGGATGATTGTGTAATTTTTGAATGTAGCTTCTGCAGGACATTGCAACTTCCTCAGAAATTGTGGATACATTTAAATCTCGAGGGATGTTAACGTTCCTCATATTAGGAAGAGGGAGATGCGGTGCCCCAAAACTGAATACCATAAGTCCAGATTGGTTTCAGGATTGCTTTATATAATAGCACTTTGTATTCAAGATTCAACTTTGATCTTTTGTGTAACAGCCACCATAACTGATTCATTTTAAGCTTGATCTGAGTTTTCTTTACCTCTATGTGATTTTTCCATGTCAGCCTTCTGTCGAGGTGAATACCCAAGTACTTTGTTGAGGAACATTGTGGAACTGATTGGCCATTAATTTTAAGTGGGGGACATGTATCTAGCCTTAGCGTGAAGGTTACATGTACGCTCTTTGATTCATTGACTTTTATACGCCATTTTGCTAGCCAGATTTCGAGAGAATCGACATGAGTCTGCAGGAGTTTAGTAGCTTCTATGGGGTTAGAGCGAGAGCACAATATTGCCGTATCATCAGCAAAGGTCGATATGAATGTATAGTTATTGTTGGGCATATCTGAAGTGTATAAGAGATACAGTAAGGGACCCAAAACGCTTCCTTGAGGAACGCCAGCGTGAATATCCAATGGATTTGTTGTGTAATCCTTGTGATGTACGAGAAATTGTCTTTTCGTGAGGTAGCTACTAAGCAATGAGGAGACATTTGCAGGCAGTAATAGTTTGAGTTTGTAAATAAGGCCATCGTGCCATACTTTATCGAAAGCTTGAGTGATATCAAGAAAGACAGCTGAGCAATACTTTTTTTCTTCAAAAGTGTTCCTTATCAGAGTTACAATGCGGTGGACTTGTTCTATTGTGCCGTGCTGTTTTCTAAATCCAAACTGATGTTGAGGAATCAGTTGGTTGAGATTAATAAATGGAGTTATATTCATGACAAGTAGCTTTTCGAATACTTTAGAAAGTAGAGGCAGGAGGCTGATAGGTCTGTACGACGCAACTTTTGTAGGGTCTTTTCCTGGTTTTGCTATCATAATAATTTTTGAAGTTTTCCAGCATTTGGGATAGTGTTTACTACGAAGGATAGCATTGAAAATGTGCATCAGATGAATTACTGAAGCCGGAGGTAGCTCTGTTATCATTTTACCGGTAATTTTATCTGGACCAGGTGATTTTTTTGGGTTGAAATCTTTATAAATTGCTTTGGATATGTCCTTTTTTTTAATTTTGAGCGTTATTGAGCAAGGTTGAGAAGTTAATATTGGTAATGAGGACTATGAAGAGGGTGGATTGGGTGTAAACACACTTTTTAGGTGGTTTGCAAAAGCCAAACCCTTCTCACAGTTGCTTCTAGCCCAATTACCGTCACTCAAACGGATGGGGGAATCAGTGAGAATTGGCCGATTTGATTTTTTTGCTGATTTCCACAAAGAGTAGTCTGACGCTTCACCAGGTGTTAATTTCGCTATGTGCTCTTCTAACTCTTTGTTGTTTTTATTTTTTAAGGCTTGCTTTAACTTTAACCTTTGTGCAGGTGGCTGAGCTAAGAGCTAATGAGAGCAGCTGGTTGAATTTTTCGAGTGCTGAGTCTACATCGTGTCCATTTCTTAATACAGTACTCAGAGGAAGATGGGAATTTATATATTTCTTGAATTTTAACCAGTCTATTTTCTTTCTAACGCAATTGCCTTGGGGGCTTGGTGATTTTATAGATATTACCGTGGGTGAGTGGTCAGATGATAGATCATAATTACACTCTGTGGAGATATTTTCCATCTGCAAACCTTTGGCGACTCCAAAGTCTATGAGATCGGGTATTTTCCTCTTGTCCGTCGGCCAATATGTCGGTTGACCATTTGAAATAACATCGTAGCCGTGGTTAGTGATGATTGAACATAGTCTTTTGCCTTTTGGAGTTATTAATCGGGGACCCCAGTGAGTGTGTTTGGCGTTGAAATCGCCAGCAACCAAGAATTTGCTACCAAGAGTTGAGAAAAATTCTTTATATTGTTGTTCGGTAATACTGTATCTTAGGGGACAGTATATCGCAGATATTACTAGCTTAGAGATGTATTCTTCCAGACATATAGATGTTGCTTGCAAGTAGACGCTACTAAAATCTTCAAGAACATGATGTTTTATTCTGCTTTTTATCAATATGGCAGTTCCTCCGCGTGCCTTACCATGCGGATGATTTGTGGTGTACAGTTTGTAATATGGTATTTGGTAGCAATTTTTGTCAGTGAAATGGGTCTCAGATATCATCATTATGTCGATTTGGCTGGATTCAAGGAATTGAATTAGCTCCAAACGGTGCTGGCTTAAGCCGTTGGCGTTCCAGTGGCATATCTTGAGACAACTCATGGTCTGGATAGCAATGTTTGGAGTAACATCGATTGATTTTTATCATTTCTTGCATCATTGTTTGCATTGAGTTCATGAATTGGTTCATATTCTGAATCAATGTTTGAAGCAAATGTTCAAGGGTACTTGGCTGTTGGGTGGGCAGTGAGTGTTTCTGCTCATTATTTACATTGCTTTGTTGGTGTGGGTTTTGTTTTAACACGCTAGCGTATGAATTGGTTTGATTCTTGTTTGGGATTGCAGAGAAGAATTGTGTTGCATCAATATTTTGTCTCTTACTTGAGTTGGCTATCTGAGTTTGCTCAACTGGTTTTAGAGGTTGATTGCTAGCGGAGAAATTTAGCTTTAGGGTTGTATATACTGGGCAACCTCTATAATTTGCGGTGTGATTACCTCCACAATTGCTGCATTTTTTCATGCTAGCATCGCCTTTAGATTTTGGGCATATGTTTGATTTATGGAGATCTCCACAAATCACACAAACAGCTGGCAGGGTACAATATGTCTTAGTATGTCCATATTCTTGGCAGTTGCTGCACTGAGGAGGTCCAGTTCTCTTATGGGGTTCTTCGATTGTGATTTTGCGATGCAATAAATATCGAATTTTATATATGGGGTGTACTTCACCTTTTTTTAGGGGTTTTGTTTCAGGCTGAAGCTCAATACGATATAACGGTTGAGGTATATTGCTCTTGTTGAGAATGTTGAATACTGTTTTGGCTTGAAACCCTTCTTCCTGGAGGGCAAGTTTGATTTCGTTAATATCAACGTTGGGTTCGACGCCTTTGAGTACAACGATTAAGCCCTTACTACTTTTTAGCTGATATGTGTAGTAATTCTTTTTTACAGCATCAAATTCCGCTATTACTTTGCGATAATGAGTTTCGCTGTAGATTTGCACTTTTGTTTCATCAATTTGGCCTTTGCGAATAGGAACAACATGGAAATTTTTTGGTCCTATAAGACTTGTATTTCTAGAAATCAACTTATCTGAGTTGCGTTCTCTCAAGAAAATGGGTGGGGGTTTGAAATTTTTCTTGGAGATAATATTTTCGTCACTTTCATCACCTGAAAGCAGAACGTATCTATTTTCCGAACTAATAGGGACAGTGTTCTGTTTTTGAATTTTTGTTGAATTCATTTGTTTTGAATTTTGCGGACTTCTCTTTCGCTTTACTACAGTAATGTAGCGATCAATACCAGTTTGAACAGCAACTGGTTCTTTATTAGTCATCGCACTAGTTGCTTTAACTACTGGGTCATGCACTTCAGTAGAAGTGCCGTTATTTGATTGCTTTGATGTTGTAGCTGTTGGTGTTACAGCAGGAGAAGCACATTGTACACTCCACGGTATAGAGGGAGATAGTATATCACGATAGAACAAATTATTTTTTTGTCTGTATTTATTGTTGTTGCAAAATTTGATGAATTTTTAATATGTGCAGGCAAAAGATTTGCACTGTTACTTCCACTTGTGCAGTGTGTATCAACTGTTTTATTTGATAATGCACTTATCGGGGGGGTTTGCGCGGGTGATTGCAAATTATTGTTTACACACACATTAACAGGCGATTGCCGTTGCCGGAGAGGAGAGCGCTGAACACTCATATTATAAACAAAATGTTTGCAAATTATATTATTATTTTATTTGTTTTTTTTTTTTTTTTTTTCTAAAAATCAAAAGAAAGACGTCCACTCTTATTGGTGACTTTCGCGAAACTGAAAGATGGGATTATTATAAAAATGGTAAATCTCAAAGAGAAATCGCAAAAATTGCTAACAAAGTCCGAGCAACTGTTGAAAACATCATTCACCGGTTTAAAAATTAAAAGCGAGTATTAAATAAGCCGAAAATTATTCAAAAAAAAGCACAAACACAAAACCTTTTTTGAAATTGCGATCTGTCAAGCGTCAGCTGTTAAAATTTCACCCAAATTCATCGATTAGTTAAATATCAGCAAGTAATATGGTTTCTTGAAATTCAATGTAAAGGAACAGAAAAGTAGAATGTAAACACGTTGTTGTTGTCCCTTGTAGTAATTTCATTACTTTCTTTGCTTTCCCTGCTTTTGTTCTGTCGTCACACAAAGGAATAGACAGCCACGCATGCCAATTGTTGTTGTCGAAAACACATACGTAAATTTGTTGGTATATATGTTCAGTCAGGCAACAACAATTTGCCTGAGTGGCTGTCTATCCCTTTATGTAACGACAAAACAAAAGCAGAGAAGGAATAAATTTGCTATAAGGAGCAACAACAACGTGTTCGTTTGTTTATATTCTACTTTTCTGTTCCTTTACATTGAATATCAACACGTGAAATCACTTGCTGATATTTCTGTTCACCTGATACCAGGCATCGGGTGCTTCGATAAAACAATGCCTTTATCTCTTCCTTCTTGATCAAAATTGGTGAAATTTTATCAAATTTAATATTTATTATGTAAATGATAAATAATATTCTAAAACACCCATATATAATAAGTGTAAATATTTATAAAAATATGGATTTGCGTGAATGTCGTATACCTATGTATAAGTACTCCATGCACATACTTATATATTGAATAATAGTAAAAATTCTTCATAAAAAATTCTATTCCACACACATACATATATAGAATTCATTCATAAAAATATTTACAATTCACATATAAATGTGTATTTATTATGAGATCTTATTTCAATTTAATTCGCTATATTAACTTACATTACTCTCTTCAACATCTCTGTATACTGCAACTCTGTTAAATGACCCTGATATTGTAATCAGCGAAAAGCTCAAAAGCCAAAGTAGGACTTCTCTGGTATTAAAAGTTCTCTGGTCAAATCTTGCAACGATAAATAAAGTAACTTTTAAGGGACAGTTTTTCAGTGCGAGTTAACTCATTTGTCGTTTAAATTAAGTTTAAACACGATTTGCGGTCTTTGAGTCAAATTTCAACGTAGTTTAAACTAAGTTTAAAGGCTCAATCTAGTTGAGTTAAACTAAGATGAACCTATCAGTTGTTCAGCTGTCTGTCCTTGCACTCCAGTACAACTCTTCTTCCTGCGGTTTAAAATAAGTTTAAATTTAAACTCCGTTTACGTAAACTTAGTTTAATTTTCTACTGAAAAAATGGTCTTTATACTCAAAAAATAATGAAATTTTGTATATAAGTACCTTCTTGCTGACAATACATGTTTATCTTGGTTTTAAACAATAGGACCGTTAAGCTTAATGTTTAAATAAAAAAATACGATTTTGGACTTTAAGGTTCCATTTTCTCTGAACCTATTTAATACAATATAGCTACGCAATTCATAAATGTTACCACTTCCCTTTCAACGTAAATAAACAACTTAGTTATATTTTCCGAATTGTTAACTTATGGGACGGTGCTCCTCAAATACCTGAATGACTTAACATAGCCAACATATTCAATTTTAATAAATGAAATTGTGATTCAATGAGAACTTGAGGATTGTCTTCGAACCATATACGGATATTTTGTTTATTAATTGTTCTATTAACTTCGCCAACAGAATATTTTTGTTGAAAAAAAAATTGTACAATTTGTAGCGTTGTTCTGGCGTTAAGTGATTAATGATGAAATGGCAAATTTTATTGAACAGAAATGTCGACACAGGTTGACAATTCTCTTCTGTCAAACCATAAATATCTCTATCGAACGATCTCATGCAGCAAGAAACACATGTCTTTTTTAAATATGTGTATGTAAATACCTTAGATATATCATACACTCTAAAACAGAGAAAAAAAATCATCAATACCATACAGGAGATAATCAACACTATCAACATAATTACTATCATTTTAGGTAAATTTCTCGTATTTCTTTTAATGTTCATTATTGTAGCACATGTATTTAATATGCAGGTAAGAACAGTGTAATCATTCTTAACCGGACACTAATTTAATCTTTCAAATACTGTCTACCTTTAACTCGCAAAATAATATTACAAAAGAAAAAAAAAATAAATAAATATGTGGCACATAAAGCCCCAAAGGGCTCATTGGCCGAGCTTCTCTTCCATTACTGTTGTGCGTCTTACATTTTGGACAATATTAGAAGGGACCTACTTATTTTAGCCGGTTCCGAACGGCAGAACACTTGTGACATCACTTTTTCTGAGCTTTGTCACAGAGTTTTTTAAGAAGCTTTTTCATGGCAAGTTGTTACTGTCGGAAGAATTGCCAAATGCTTGCCGACAGGTGGGTACCGTTCGAAAGAAAAATCTTATCGATATTAAATTTGTTATGCATCAGCCGGGGATTGAACCACGACCTACAGATCAGAAGGCGAACACACTAACCATTGAGCTACGGCACCCAAAAGAAGCTCGGCCAAAATCCCTCAGAGCTAATAGTACCAACTACGCATTAATGTATTTATTGTGTATATCTGTTCTTCAGAACTAATTGTGCCAAATACTGTTGAGTACATTATAAACTGAACACAAAGATAATATTCTAGACTAGATAGAAGTGATTATTATTCCTCTGTTTCTCGTATACTAAATTATATTCAACACTGTTTAATCATTTCATATTTTATACTTATTTGTGAGAAAAGCTTTTCACAAAGCCCGCAAAACCTTAATGTAACTTTTACCTCCTGGGCATATTCTATATGCATTTCCTCCTGCGAAAGAATCAGAATCATTTTCATTTCCTTCAACAGAGATTTTTATGCAAAACGAAGGAAGTTTTATCAATCTATATTCATACAATAGATGTTTCATATAATTTTGTTGCTATCCATTATGAGATATTTTACTATACTACCCACTTGATTTAAGTAAATAAATAAATTATTAATTAAATATATTAAATATTAATATATTAATTACATTAGCTACTGAATAAATGAACTCTACAACACGAAATTAAGCTTAACTAAAATTTTACTCAATTATATAGTATGTAGAGGGTGAGCCATTTAAAGGTTAGAATTATAATCGGCTATAAAAAAACGAATTACGGTTTTTTCAAAGTCATGAGTTTATTAAAAATATTGGACTTTTCCATTTAAGAATGAAAGACAACATCATTCATTCACTATCACGGCTGTCTTTATAGTACCTCATCCGATCAACCGAATTTTTCAGTACATTTTCATTGACATCAACATTTCGGCTAATTATTAAATTTTCTAAGACTGAATATTAATGGTTTTTCAAAAGAATAGTTCTACATATAATTATATATTATTGAACTGTCACCCGCTTGAAGACGGATGAAGTGAGTGGTGAGAGATTGTGCGATGTTCTTGGAACCCGCGACATAAAATCTCTACCCCAATAAATCGCAACTTGCCTCGGAATAATAACTTACATACAAAAATATTTTAAATTCATAAACGCAATAAAATACAAAACGCGAAACGGGACAAAACCTATCCTGTGCTTTGTTTAAAATCGGATGCCCTGTACTGAATTGAAGCGTATTCCAGTAAGGGCATACTGCATCGATTGAAATAAATGGTAGTTAGATGGACCAAGGTCTGGGCTATAAGGCAGGTGAGGTAAAACTTCCTATCCACTATTCCCAAATTGTTTTTAACGGGTTGAGTAACATGTGGCCGAGAGTTGTCATGATGGAAAATGTTGAACTCGTGCCTGATCTCATATTCCGGCCGTTTTCAGAAAATGTTTGCTTCAAGTGAATCACTTGTGTTTGATAGAGGTTCCCTGTGATCATTACACCTGATTCCAAAAGCTCATAATACAACACTTCTTTCTGGTCCTACCAAATATAGAGCATTACCTTGGCGCCATAGATATTTAGCTTTGTCATTGATTTTCTGGTTGGCCGGGCTTGACATATAAATTTTTGCGTTTCTGGTTACCATAATAAATCCATTTTTCATCATCAGTAAACATACGATGCAAAAACGACATCGCCGCTCAACTTCTCTCGGTCTTAATTCGTACAGCACTGAGTTCCCTTGCTTTTGGATGAATCCCAGTGTTTTCAATGTTTTGGAAATGGCTTGTTTACTCCCAATGATTCCACAAGTTCTTCCAGTAATTGACACGAATCTTGATCGAGTAATGTTTTCAATTCTTGGTCTTCAAACTGTTTGGCTGCCCTGGTCATTCTTTGTCTTTCATGTAAAAATTATCACTTTTGAATCGCGCAAACCACTTCTGACACAATCCGACTTCTGGAGTATATTTCAGATAAGCTTCCGTGAGTAATTAGAGAGCTTCTGTTGCCTTTTTTAATTAAAGTACAATAGTTAACTTTCCGAAAATGATGTTTTGTTGGCATGTATGTTATGTAGACATTTTGCGCGTAATAAAAGCATACTTCTAATTTCAAAAATTACCTATTAATTAAAATGGTAATTTGGATTTTTTCTTTCTCAAACGAAATTAGCATAAATGACAATCAATTTTTTGGTTTTTCTTAATTTTCTAAAAAATTTTACTCGAAAATTTTACATAATTTAAATAATATATAAAATACGTCAGTCTCGGTGATACATGTAGGTTAGGTTAGGTTATGTTGCTGCCCTCTCTCTGAGAACGTACACTAGACCACTAGGCTAGAAAGGCCCATTGTGATACCACCGAGATTCTCTTCCAATACTGTTGTGCCTGTTAAATTTGGACAGAATTAGAAGGGTCTACTTATATTATCCGGTTCCGAACGGCAGAACCCTTGTGACATCACTTTAACTTATTTTTGTCACAGAGCTCTTTTAAGAAGCATTTTTTGCAAATTGTTACTGCCGGAAAAATTGCCAATTCTTGCCGGCAGGTGGGTACAGTTCGAAAGAAAAATCTTATCGATATAAAATTTTGTTATGCTTGAGCCGGGGATTGAACCCACGACCTACAGATTAGAAGGCCAACGCACTAACCACTGAGCTACGGGAGCAACTCATAGTAGAGGATTCCCTGCCAATCCGACCAAACACATAGCAAACCTTCCTGACCGTCAATCCTAATACACACTAATACACATTTATATGCTTTTATATGTATTATATGTGAAGCTCGATTATACGTATATCTAAAAACGATATATTATCAAAGCGAGTGGGGGCAGCAGCAATGTAATGTTGTGCCAACTACATAGGCTTGTAAACAACGAATGTGGTGGAACAAGTGCAAAAGTTAGCGAATTTGGCAAGTGCTTAAATTAATATTTTAATTAATATTAACTGGGAAACCAACCAAAGTGCTAAATGTATAAAAATAAGGCAAATGGATTACATGTTGAGTAGCAGAAAATTAGAAGAGCACAAAAACATGAACGCAAAAAAATGGATATTTATGAGAATAATAAGTGAAAAGAAAGGAGGAAAAAAGAGCCAGCCTGGAGATATTGCGAAGGATCACTCTTGCTAACACGTGCTACTTTGGTAAATAAGCAATTAAGAGTCAAGCCTCTCAAGAAATGAAAAACATACGCTACAAGTCTCTCATCATGCCTTTCCTTACATATGACGCCGAAGCTTGGGCAATTTCCACCTCAATTGAGAGAATAATCGCAGTTTACGAGAGAGAAGTCCTACGCAAGATCTTTGGACCTATTTGTGTTGGTGGCGAGTATCGAATAAGTTGCAACCATGAGCTGTATGAGCTGTATGTCGACACATAGTAAAGCGCATTAAAATTTATCGGTTGCACTGGCTAGATCATGTCGAGCGAATGGAAAACCACGCTCCGGCTAAGAAGGCGTTATATTCGGAACCCGCTGGTGGATGACTCAGAAGAGGCAGAACTAACCTCCGGTGGACAGATCAAGTACTGATGAGCTTGGCAGCGCTTGGAATTTCTAACTGGCACCAGCTGTTGATGGAAAGAGTAAACTCTTATATAAACTTTTTTAAAGTGCTATTTCTCAGTTAATATTTTATGAAAGTTAATAAAATTTTGGTCACAGAACTAAAATTTAACCACAATTAAGACGACATAAATAAATTTTTTTTATTAAAGTTTTTGTATAAACAATAACTTAATAAATTAATTTTTATAAATAAATAGAAACTTATCTGGCTTCTCATATGACTAGAAACAAAATAATCGAACCAATGATCGTGTGAGTATGCTTGCCACGGCAGCGCCGTTCTGCGACGAGGTGATGGCACTTAAACATTCTTAGCATTTGTTTTTATGAAATGTACTTTTTTTTTCTAAAATTATTTATGTATATGTACATTAAGGTGGTCCAAACATTTTTATTCTTGCCCAAGAGGTACTGACACCAAACTTTACGTTTCTAATGGTGATTTGGTTTCTACGGAAAAATGTCGCACTTTCACTGCAAAGAGTTGTCAGGTTAGATGGTTGCCCTGAAAATCAAATGATTGCTTAAAACTAAAATATTATGAAATGCATGGGCTCGACAAGGTGTTTACTATATTACAAATTACAAAACCCAGTGCATGCTTACTGAAACCCATTTTAGCTAATGATAATCACGTTGTGCATAGTGTTTAATCACAATAGTTTTTGTGATCCCAAAAAAATATACTTGTCTTCAGGTTTTTACGTTGCTTTATTTGTCTGTAGAACTATCTTCTAACATCGCTTTCTTCCGACTACTCTCTACTCTCCACATTCTACTTATATATAAATGTACAAAAATCAGTATAAGAAACAACAACTGTACGACCGTTAACGTGAATCAGTTACATTATATAAAACGGTATACTTAACATATACTTAGTACAAATTAATCATAATTCAGCACATTCCTGAACATACCGAACCCCTTGATATATCCATCGGATAGATCAATCATTACTGCGATCTTGCTATCAGTGCGACTTTTTCAATAGCACGACGTATTACACCATTCTTGGTTTTGATATCCACTACACGCAATATGTCGACACCTTGGGTACGCTCAACCAACACATCAAGCTCTTCAGCTTACTCGTCGCAACCATCTCACCATTTTTTAAAAACATTTGCAAGTCGTGTTTGAAATAATGTTGTTGTAGACAATATACTATACGCACCAGCGCTTCTTCCAAAAGGTGAACCGTAATTCCACGCAATCTGTCGGTCCTACGAAACACACACAACAATCTAGCAACTCTTCTTAGCAGTACTTCATATTGGCTATGACTTTCCACCCACTGTAGAAATCGATTGCTTTCGCGTTCCACGACGAGCTTTATTTGGTGGCCACTCACCGCAAGGTCTAACGAGGAATTCTGGTCCCGTAAACCAATCACTTTGCTGTAACTCATCAGCAAATGCTCCTCGCGATACAATATCTGCGGGATTCATTTTACCAGGCACGTGTCGCCAAATAGCTGTTTTAGTCAATTCTTGTATCGACGCTACTCTATTTGCAACAAACGTCGACCACGCAGATGTATGCACGCTTATCCAATCAAGAACAACCTCCGAATCTGTCCATAAATAGATTGCGTCAATAGACATGGTGAAATTCTTCTGCGTTTTCGCAACTAATCTTGCCAATAACTCTGCTCCCAACAGTTCCAGCCGTGGCAATGACTTTCCACACGTACACAAACGTTCAAGGACAAAACGAAACATGGAACTCTAATGGTTGCAACACCCTCTAGTCGTTTTCGGTATTCCGACCAATTACTATGCAAATTCATTGGCAATCTTTCATCCCAAGCAATTTTCAATATCCAGAGATCTTGTAGGAAAATCTTTCCTTTTAGATGATCGCATTCAATAAACCCAGTGGATCGAATAACGTAGACAACTCAGATAACACACTTCTTTTCGTTATACCTTTGCTGCTGTTTACTGCTCGCCATATGTACTTTAGAGAATCTGTACTTGGTTCCCACACTATTCCTAGCGTTTTTATAATTTCGGTATGACATACCAATACCGGCTTTTCTCTATCTATTATACGATCTAAAAGACGAATATTGTTCGAGTGCCATTTTCTTAAGGCAAAATGTGCTGATTACATAATCGTCGATACTTCTTCATATGTACGTAAAAGCTCATCTTCAGTATTCGCTCCCGATATTAAATCATCCATATAAAAAGCGGAAATAATCTTCTTGGAACCCAGAGGATACTTTTCTTTGTTATCCTCACCCAATTTCTTGAGACAACGCGTTGCCAAAAAAAGAGCCGCCGTAGTACCATATGTAATCGTTTATAACCGATACGCTCTAAGTTTTTCCTTCTTAGAAGACCGCCATAAAATTGCCTGATAATTGCTGTCTTCACTGGTAAACCAAGCCTGTCGGTACATTTTTGTCACAATTTCGTACTTGTAGATTCGGGACGCAAAACATATTGATGTGGCGAAAAGTATTTCAATTGTTTTAAATCCGCTTCTTTTACGCATTTCATATGACCTAGTTGTATATACTCATTAAGAAAATCTGTATATGCTCTTTTCGTAATAGGATCTTTATCCAATCTGCATTCCAAAGCCAAAAATCGTCGCTCAGCAATCTGATATGAATCGCCCAACTCATTGACGTTACTTTTAAATGGCAATTTAACTATAAATCTACCGTCAATATCCCTTTTTATATTTTCGATAAATATTCTTTCACACTCTTCTTCTTCCTCTGTCCAAAATATCTTTTTTATATCTATTTGTTCAGTTTCCCAAAATCCTTCAACCAGATTATCAAGTTGATTATGATCTACCACACATTTGGTATCTACAAGTAAACTTTGTCTATTGTTATCAGATGCACCGATGTACTTGGCTGCTCCTGATGCCACCCAACCAAATAATGTTTTTTGTAGTCGAGGAAGGCTATTGCCTAAATGAATACGACCAATTGACAGTAAATCCAAGAACAATTCAGCGCCCAGCAGTATATCCACTCGCGATGGAACATTAAAAGCTGGATCAGCAAGCTCAATATTGTTTGGAATATCCCAGTTAGTAATATCTACGAATTGATCTGGTTTCACACCAGTAATCTTTGGCAGCAAGTAGAATTCTAATGTCACCTCGTAATTATTTACTCGCGATTTGATCGTTGCCTGTACCTTGTTTTTTATAGTTGTACTTACATCGCCAATTCCATTTGCACCCAGTGAGCATGATGATCTTCGGAATCGTAACTTTTGTGCCAGTTGTTCACTCATCAAATTAATCTGTGAGGCCGAATCAAGAATAACGCATGCAGTATAATACTGCCCCAAAACATCCTTCACTAACACCACCGCAGTCTCTAAGAACACTTCTGGAATTTCTATAGTATCGACTAGCGCAGTATGTAGTGCTGCCGGCGTTGCTGTCAATGATTCATCATTGTTTTCTCTTAATCGTCCAGTAGGCAATATGTTGTTCGGCTGAGAAGATAAACTTTCATTATAATCAGTTCTATCAAAATTGTGCTTATGTAATAGATTATGATACCGCACTTTACATTAGAACATCCTGTAGACAAATGACCCTTCTTCAAACATACGAAACATAGCTTTAATTTGCGTACAATGTTATAGCGTTCACGTTGCGACAACCTTCCAAAGTCTGGACAATTTGCCACCGAATGACCACACTTTTTGCACATATCGCATGCTGATTTTACAATTGCAAACGACGTACGAGTGATTCTTCTTGCATTAGAATATGCAGTTACATTTTTGCCGGTACATTGTGCCGTTACTGACTGACAATTAACATTGTTTGACTTTGACTCTCTTGCTTCTAAATTCTGACATCGTCTGGATAATACAACTGCACACTCTTCCCAGGAAGAGAGGCGTGAATAATCCAGTGATTCTTCCCATTTCACCTGCGATTCTATATGCAACTTCTCCAGTACCAAGAAAGTTATAATCGCGTTGGCAATATTTTCATAACTACCCAAAGCCAACATTGGACTCAAGTGTGCATTTACCGAGTCAATAATGTTCCGCAAATGAACTGATGATGGAATTGCAGTCTTGGGTTATTCAAACAATTCAAACAATTGAAACATTAGAGTCTTTTTGTAAAAATTCTCTTTTATTCGGTGTAACGCTTTTAAATAGTTCTCTTCTGTTACATCAAATTGATTTATAGCCGCTAACGGTTTCATACCTAAATTTTCTCGAAGTATCAAAAACTTTTCACAGTTACCCAACGTTTCATCGTCGTGCACCATTTTTGTGAAAATTGCCATGAATTTTGGATATTCCGAATATTTCCCATGAAACTTTGGTACTTCAATTTGTCGTCGCAAGCGCGGTATCTGTGGTGCCACTACTGATGTGTTACACAAACTCGCATCAAAGATTGAACTTCGCTTTATTGGCAATAATGACATAATCATTGCCTTTGTAAATACATACATTTCTTCTAACTCGGACATGGTGAATTTCGATCAATGTTTTCTTGTATACTTAAACCTTTCTTGAAGTAAGATTCGAGAATTCCTAGTCTGCATTCCAGCTCACCTGGTGATTCGCCAACACCTTTCTTTACTAATACCGTTTTTATTCGTGTTATGCTGCTTTTCGTGGATGCTCGAAGTGCTTTTAATTCTATTAACTTCTGTGCAACCGATTTCTGAACATTAATTTCGCCAGCACTTCGATCAGTAGAAACCATTGTTTCCACATTTTCCTGCTCGTTAGTGGTTGTGGACATGTTTTACCACCAGTACTATTTTCCAACGTGAAAATAGTAACTGCTCTTTATATAACGTTTACCCAAAAAAATAAAAAACGTCCTTTCTCGAAAGATGACAGTTTGTCTTTCTTTTTATACCCTGCATAATGCAATATGCATGGTATATTCATTTCGGTCAGATGTTTGTGTCCACTTGAAGGAATCTCCGGAGATATAAACATAGATATATATTCGTGACCAGCGTCGATTAAATTTTCGATTTAACGATGTCCGTCCGTCCGTCCGTCCGTCCGTCCGTCCGTCCGTGAAGGAATCTCCGGAGATATAGACATAGATATATATTCGTGATCAGCGTCGATTAAATTTTCGATTTAACGATGTCCGTCCGTCCGTCCGTCCGTCCGTCCGTCTGTCTGTCACCTGGCTGGTTCGCACGATAACTTGAGTAAATATTGAGCTATTTCGATGAAATTTGGCATAAGCAATCTATGATCCAAGGGTACGGAGGGGATTGATATTGGGCATGATCGGTCAATAACCACGCCCACACCAAGCATTCAAAGCGACTAACCTCGAAATTTTCAAAATCTTTAACTTGCTATAACTCACATAATATACCACTTGGGACAACAATATTTGGCACATAGACTTATATTATACTACTATATAACCTCGCCAAAAGTGGTAGAGCCACGCCTACTTTTTAGCGTAGCTCTCATACAAAGTGTATGTACTTCTTTTAAATTGAAACAGCTGTAACTTCGGCAATCTTCTGTCTAGAATAACTATAATTGACACTTAAATTAACATCGTATTCGGAAATAATCTGGCAGAAAATCAGTGTGCCAGGCCTACTCCTTCATGGGTCTCCCATACAAAGTCGAGGGAATTAAACTAAAATTGTAAGCTCCATAGCTTACAAACCATTTAGCCTAGGACAACGAGATTTAAGGTATGGATTAGTATTGTACAAGCAATTAAACTCACAGGAAATGGGCGTACTACGCCAACTGTTTATCGTAGCCCCCATACAAATTTTAAATTGAAACAGCTGTAACTTCTGCATCCTTCTGTCTAGAACAATCATAATTAACACTTAGGTTAATATGGTAGTCGGAAATAATCTGGCAAAAAATCAGCGTACCACGCCCACTTCTTATTGGGGCTCCCATACAAAGTTGAGGAAATTAAACAAAAATGTTAACCACCATAACTTAGAAACTATTCAACGTAGGACACCAAATTTAAGGTGTGGAAAAATTAATTGGATTTACTAGAAAGCGGTAAGCCACGCCCACTTTTTATATAGCTCCCATACTAAGCCTCGGAATTATCTTAAAATCCTTTTACTTCGTCAAAGTCAACCATATTTCGGGTGTAAATTAGTAGTATATGCAAAAATTGTTTCTCGAAAAGTGGAAATAAAAGAAAAGTTGGATATTCGAGTAAACTTTTTATATATAAATCTACATATGCAGGGTATAGTTTGGTCGGCCCCAGCCGACTGTAAGGAGATTTTTCTTTCTCTCTTTTTCATCAAATTTATTACTAGAGAAAGAAAAGAGTTTTTATGCAATGGCGATGATCTCTATGTCAGCACTCAATTTAGTACTTTCTTTTCTTCAAATTTATTAAATTTAAAAAAGGAAAAGAGTTTTTATGCAAGGGCGATGATCTTTATGTTAGCACTCACTTTAGTATTTTCTGCAACTTATGCTACTGTTACTCCACGGTCGACGATTTCGACCAGCTTCGTTGCATTTAACCACCGTTTCTGCTCTTTTTCCTTGAATTGCATCAGCAATCTGGACTGAAGAATAAAACTCACAACATCCCTCCCCCCATTATGAAAAAAAAATATCAATTCAATATCAAAATATCATGCGGATGATTTGTACACCACAAATCATCCGCATGGTAAGGCACGCGGAGGAACTGCCATATTGATAAAAAGCAGAATAAAACATCATGTTCTTGAAGATTTTAGTAGCGTCTACTTGCAAGCAACATCCATATGTCTGGAAGAATACATCTCTAAGCTAGTAATATCTGCGATATACTGTCCCCCAAGATACAGTATTACCGAACAGCAATATAAAGAATTTTTCTCAACTCTTGGTAGCAAATTCTTGGTTGCTGGCGATTTCAACGCCAAACACACTCACTGGGGCTCCCGATTAATAACTCCAAAAGGCAAAAGACTATGTTCAATCATCACTAACCACGGCTACGATGTTATTTCAAATGGTCAACCGACATATTGGCCGACGGACAAGAGGAAAATACCCGATCTCATAGACTTTGGAGTCGCCAAAGGTTTGCAGATGGAAAATATCTCCACAGAGTGTAATTATGATCTATCATCTGACCACTCACCCACGGTAATATCTATAAAATCACCAAGCCCCCAAAGCAATTGCGTTAGAAAGAAAATAGACTGGTTAAAATTCAAGAAATATATAAATTCCCATCTTCCTCTGAGTACTGTATTAAGAAATGGACACGATGTAGACTCAGCACTCGAAAAATTCAACCAGCTGCTCTCATTAGCTCTCAGCTCAGCCACCTGCACAAAGGTATGCAAGCAATCAAACTATAGCCCATACACACCAGCCGATATTGAATTGCTAGTAAGACAAAAAAGAAGACTCCGAAGACAATGGCAAGAATTCAGATCACCGAATCTGAAAACACAGCTACAGCACTGCACTCGAAAGTTAAAGCAAGCCTTAAAAAATAAAAACAACAAAGAGTTAGAAGAGCACATAGCGAAATTAACACCTGGTGAAGCGTCAGACTACTCCTTGTGGAAATCAGCAAAAAAATCAAATCGGCCAATTCTCACTGATTCCCCCATCCGTTTGAGTGACGGTAATTGGGCTAGAAGCAACTGTGAGAAGGGTTTGGCTTTTGCAAACCACCTAAAAAGTGTGTTTACACCCAATCCACCCTCTTCACAGTCCTCATTACCAATATTAACTTCTCAACCTTGCTCAATAACGCTCAAAATTAAAAAAAAGGACATATTCAAAGCAATTTATAAAGATTTAAACCCAAAAAAATCACCTGGTCCAGATAAAATTACCGGTAAAATGATAAAAGAGCTACCCCCGGCTTCAGTAATTCATCTGATGCACATTTTCAATGCTATCCTTCGTATTAAACACTATCCCAAATGCTGGAAAACTTCAAAAATTATTATGATAGCAAAACCAGGAAAAGACCCTACAAAAGTTGCATCGTACAGACCTATCAGCCTCCTGCCTCTACTTTCTAAAGTATTCGAAAAGCTACTTGTCATGAATATAACTCCATTTATTAATCTCAACCAACTGATTCCTCAACATCAGTTTGGATTTAGAAAACAGCACGGCACAATAGAACAAGTCCACCGCATTGTAACTCTGATAAGGAACACTTTTGAAGAAAAAAAGTATTGCTCAGCTGTCTTTCTTGATATCACTCAAGCTTTCGATAAAGTATGGCACGATGGCCTTATTTACAAACTCAAACTATTACTGCCTGCAAATGTCTCCTCATAGCTTAGTAGCTACCTCACGAAAAGACAATTTCTCGTACATCACAAGGATTACACAACAAATCCATTGGATATTCACGCTGGCGTTCCTCAAGGAAGCGTTTTGGGTCCCTTACTGTATCTCTTATACACTTCAGATATGCCCAACAATAACTATACATTCATATCGACCTTTGCTGATGATACGGCAATATTGTGCTCTCGCTCTAACCCCATAGAAGCTACTAAACTCCTGCAGACTCATGTCGATTCTCTCGAAATCTGGCTAGCAAAATGGCGTATAAAAGTCAATGAATCAAAGAGCGTACATGTAACCTTCACGCTAAGGCTAGATACATGTCCCCCACTTAAAATTAATGGCCAATCAGTTCCACAATGTTCCTCAACAAAGTACTTGGGTATTCACCTCGACAGAAGGCTGACATGGAAAAATCACATAGAGGCAAAGAAAACTCAGATCAAGCTTAAAATGAATCAGTTATGGTGGCTGTTACACAAAAGATCAAAGTTGAATCTTGAATACAAAGTGCTATTATATAAAGCAATCCTGAAACCAATCTGGACTTATGGTATTCAGTTTTGGGGCACCGCATCTCCCTCTAATATCGAAAAATTGCAGCGAATACAATCCAAGTGTCTGCGAATTATTGTAAATGCGACTTGGTATATGAGGAACGTTAACATCCATCGAGATTTAAATGTATCCACAATTTCTGAGGAAGTTGCAATGTCCTGCAGAAGCTACATTCAAAAATTACACAATCATCCGAATCCCCTTGCTAGGCAATTGTTGCTGAGCAAGGGGCATCGTCGATTAAAAAGAAAAGACACACTGAATATGCTGTAAAATTGCTACATCTCGCGACTCACCAAATTGTGATGGAACGTAGGGGATATCACATAGTTTTATTTAGTTTGTAAGATTTTAATACTTATTGTTAGTTTCTTGTATAAGAAAGATTCAATAAAAAAAAATAAGCTAAAAAAAAAAAAAAAAAAAAAAAAATTTGAAAGATTGATAGATTTTTCTTATACAAATTAAATTTACAAATTATTTAGGTAGCATATATTTAGTTTTAAAACGTATATACTGTGTATTTATATGTGTATCTTAGTATTTTATACCTATTTTTATAACTTATTAACTTCTACTGGCAATCTACCACTTCGGATGCTGATTTTCTTGGTTCCCTGTTTCTGTTGAGCCGCTTTCTTCTGTTGTACTGTGATTAGACGTGTTGAAACTGCTTTAATGTGTCGAAGAGGATTTATTTGGAATGTGGAATAATGCTCGCTGCTCTGCACTCTTTCATCTTTGAGTTTTCAGGTGTGACGTTGACCATTGTTGCAATTGGCTGAGTTGTACGACTAATTTTTTCTCTTTCATCGGTGCTACTGTTGTATAACACGTAGATTTCTTGCTCACCATGATATATCGTGGTGTTCAATGTCTGAATAGTTATTACATTACTCCTGTATCATCAGCGTTGTTGAGGTTTTGTCGTGTCTCCTTTTTATACTCGTGTGACTGATGATTTAATCTGCTTATTTAGTGATTATTTTTGCAATTTTTATACCTGCGTTATTTACTGTTTTGAATGGTATGTACATTTTCTCTCCACATACACATCATTCAATGGATGTTGTTCATGTTGTTATGCAATACTACTAAGATATATCGTTGATGTGACAGCCTGTAACCCAGCGTCAAATGCGCCACAACTGAGTCAACAATATCCAGATAAGAACGTAACACATGAGTCTTGTATGTACACACTGTGTATTGCTTCTGTTATATCAAACAGTCCAAATATTTCATGAGAATGCTGCTTATTCTGTTGACTTTATTTAACGCTGTACCACTTGGTATTGGAACTTATGTATATGTATGCAACCTCAACTCGGTTACCTATTTGGTATCAGTTAAATCGCTGTCTGAATCTTTTCCGGTGTGTCTAAAACTTGCTCTACTCCAAATGGCGAGATTACCAGTAATATACCTATTCAATTATTTTCTTCAATCTCTAAAATTTTTTTTTTTATTTTCTAATAAATCAGACTTTTGTTTTATAAAATTTGTAGTTGTTAAGTTTTTACAAAGTTGTGTAATTTTACTTTTAGACAAACGATTTTTATGTATATTGTATATAATATAAGTCTTATATTATATACAATATTATTTATATCGAAAAATTTTAAAATTGCATCGGTGTTTTACATATGGTATAATTTAACATCATCGTTGCAATTTCCTTCTGTTGCAATAACCAACTTTTCTGCACTATTCGATTGTGCATATTTTCATCTCAGACGGTGGAAGACGGAATGGTAACCAGTTATGTTAATTCTCTCCATTTATTCTATAACTTCTGTCTCCTATTGCTATGATGTTGATCTATCTTTCATAACGATTTCCTAAACCTATGTATTCCTATCCTAACTCGAATTTAATTATTTGATTCCTTAAAATGGTTGATTAATTAATTCGCCCGTGATCATGAGTATCCACACACCGAATTACAATTCAACGCGATGCATTGCAACATATGTGGTTATATACATGACCATGGCAATTTGCCCTATTATATGTCCTGAACGTCAACTAATAGTTCTTACTTCATACTATTGTATTTTATACCCTAACTGAAAAAAAAAGCATTTTTCTACCACAATCGCTATTAATTCGTTAAACTACTATTACTTATTGATAAAAATATTTTAGTTAGTTATTATCGTACTTTTTACCATTTTGTCCGATTTTGATAGTCGTCGTTACTGGACTGTCCACACGTATCACTTCGAATGGTCCAGTCCAGAAGGGACTAAATTTATTTTTCCTAGTCTGATTTCTCAACAGTACTTTATCAGCTACTTTAAAAATTATAGGGTGGATCCCTTTGTGGTATTGAATTATAGCTGATTTATTTGCTTTTTCCTGATTTTCCCTCACTAACTCATGTGACCTTTGTATTTGGTATTTTAATACCCTATTTTGATCATCTGCATTGTATAGAGGTGATCTTTTTGTTTTTAGGTTTGTGGCCATATCGATATTGAAACCGTAAAGAAGTATGTACGGTGTTATTGTGTACGTGCATCGCTGATGCTAACCATTGGTCTCAATTAGACCCATCTTCTTTAACAAAACTCCTAAGATATTCTGCTAAAGGTCTGTGGCTTCTTTCTAAAGAACCATTTGCTTGTGAATGGTACGGTGTTATATGTAATTTTTTAACACCCAGCATTTTGTATGTATTCGAAAATAATTTCGAAGTGAAATTCGTACCATTATCAGTTACTAAAATTTTGAGTATATTATAACGCGCAATAACTTCGTTGTAAAACGCTTTAGCCAGTGTGCTAGCTTCAGCATCTGGCATAGCTACGCAAATAAAAAATTTGGAAAAATCATCTTGAAACGTAAGTATGTATTTGTTTCCAGATGTTGTCTTGTTAGTTTGACATTTTTTACAATTTTTAACATATTCCTTAATTTGGCTTCGCATACCTTTCCACCTATACTGGCTTCTAATCCTGAAATAAGTTTTCAGAGCACCCTGATGCCCTCCTAAAGGTGAATCGTGGAAGTTGTGAAGTATCGTCAATATATCCTTTTCATCAGTGAGAAGTTCCGCATTATTGTTCTCCTTATTTTCTGCATTTTCATCTAGTTCTAACTCGTCACCAGAGCTTTCATCAGGCTCTTATTGGCTTTCGGTTTCGTCGACTTTATTCCGTGCCATAGAACGAGTCCCAACCATTGTTGACTCCTGAATCGGTTGTGGAACTCTGCTGAGCGCATCCGCATTCAAGTTCCTTTTGCCTGGTTTATAAATTATTTCAAAATAAAATTCAGATAGTTTATGTCTGAAATGTGCTAAACGTGATGTCTGATCCTTTAGGTTTGCAATTCCTCGTAGTGGCTGGTGGTCGGTGTAGATCTTGAACGGTCTACCGAGTAGATAAGCTCGATAATTCTTCACAGCCCACACGATGACCAGGAATTCCTTTTCGATGGTAGAATACCTTTTCTCGGTATCACTGAGCGCCCTGCTCGCAAAGGCTATTGGTCGATCTTTTCCAATTTCACCTTGCGATAGAACTTCCCCCAAGGCTTCATTGCTGGCATCTGTTGTCAGCACAAATGGTTCAGAAAAATCTGGATATGCTAAAATTGGTGGAGAGCAAATTGGCTGCTTCAAATTTTCAAAAGCTTTCTGGCATTTATAGATCCATTCAAATTTTGCATCTTTTCTTAGTAATTTATTAATTGGTAGCGCTATGGTTGCCATATTTTCAACAAACTTTCTATAATAGTTTACTAAACCTAAGAATGCCTGAACATCTTTCTTATTTCTTGGAACAGGAATATTTTTGACACATTCTATCTTACTGGGATCTGGCAATGCCTCTTCCTCAGTGCACTTATGACCTAGGTAAATTATCTCTTTTCGCAAAAATTGGCACTTCTCTGTATTTAGTTTTAAGTTATGTGTACGTAAGAGTTCAAATACTCTCCGCAAACGCGATTCATGTTGTGCCAAATTCCGACCGTAGACAACAATGTCATTCAAATATACAAAACAATCTATTCCCTAGAGTCCAGTTAATACATGGTTCATTAGTCTTTGAAAAGTAGCAGGTACTCCCGTTAACACAAAAGGCATTCTATTAAAGTCGTAATGCCCGACAGCTGAACTAAAAGCGGTTTTTTCTCTGTCAGATTTTTCCATTAGCACTTGATGATATCCACTGGCCAGATCAAGTGTAGTAAAATATCTACTATGACCAACTGATCCAGTATCTTATCGATGCGTGGAATTGGAAAAACCTGTTTAATGGTGGCATCGTTCAGTTTTCTGAAATCAACAACTTATCTCCATTTCTTCTTTCCATCGCTTCCCGCCTTCTTTGGAACTAATATTATTGGTGAATTCCATGGGGAAGAACTGGGAACGATTATTTCATCGTCCAACATTTTATTTACCTGTCTATTAATCTCTTCCTTATGCACTTCTGGTAACCTGTCTTGAAGATGTCTTCCATCGATTTTCTTTCTTCCATATTTAGGTTTGAGTCTAACTTAACCGTTTCTAATATTTTAATAACCCTCTTGTAGTTACTTTTTTCCCTAACGCTAATTATTTTAGAAACTGTTTCATACTCTTTATGCTCTATATAATTAAATTTAACTATATTAACTCTCATATCGTTACACACAGTATACGTTTTCGTATTTGTATTCAGTATTGGTACATAAACTTTATTATTTGTGACACATCCCAATGTCTCACCTAAAAATATCCCGGGAGAAACTTCTTGTTTTTCCACTATTACCGTTTCCAAACTATCCTCATTGTTCTCCCTGGTACTACAATATCGCTGTTGTAGAGTACTTTATTAGCCGAAATATGGACTGCACACCTTTAAAGGTGCAAAACGAGGGTAAAAGCCTAAAAATTTCAGTGAACGAGGGGGCACTGGAAATACAGTCTACGATCAGCTGGAGGTGGCACCAGGTTCCATATCCACTGAGAACATGGACCAATACCAGTCGGAGGGGGCATGCGGCCCTTCTTCCGACAGTCTTGAAAGGATAATTGTCCAACTTAGCCAGGAGTCGGCTGGACCTCACATCACCCCTGAGGAGGAACGTGTTCTCCTAAGGGAAGACTCCAAAACCGACAGTGTGAATCTATCCTTGGCTGGATGCAAGAGGCTGAAGGATTTACTTGCCAAGGACATACCTCTGGAATCAGCAAGGTCCTTGGCGGTAAAGCCTGCTGAAGTCATTGCGACCAGCGACGTGCAGATGACCCCGAAAAGATCCCGATCGGATGGCTGCACTCCGACATCGAGCGCCAAGACGACAAAGCGATTCGCACCTGAGGGTAGGGTTGATAGACCATCAACAGTACCTTCGACTGCGTCCGCTGTGACGGCCTGAAGGGCGTTCCCTGTTCGAAGCCAACTCTGACTGAAGCTGTCCGCTCTAAGAAGGTCGGGGTTATCCCAAACAATTTCCCGGAAGGCATATGGTCCAAACTGTGGAAACTGTGGCCTGGTTGAAAGAGACGGTACCAGCCCTGAAGCCATGGGAGGGAGCCGATTTAAAGGTTGTGGACGAGGTAGAAGTTCTGAAAGCCAAAATCTTTGTCGGATAATTCTGGGGCAGATTTGAGTCACAGAACTCGGACATTTGTGTTAGCGAATGGAGGGTGCTAAAAAGGCTTTACAAAGGTAACCTTGTCGAGCTAGCGATGTCCCTGGACCAACAGTCTTCGAAAGTGGTCGAAAAGCTGGGCAACAAAGTCTTTTATGGCTTTGGCAGTGCCCAGCTAAGACCCAGACTTAAGAGTAATAGGGCTAAAGTCAAGACTGTTGCTGGAGAACAACCTTCGACCTCGGCGGCGACTCGTGCGCAAGCAAATAGCCGAAAGCCGAAAACGGTTTCCAGCACCGCAAACCCAGCACCGATAGCAGAGAAAGGCACCAGTGCCCGGCGTCCAAAACCATCTCTGCTCTCTGGGAACGCAAGGATCCGGAGGCCAGGGAAAACTTGCGAAGCCCGAAAGTTAGTATGGTCCGAAGGGGCAAGTCTGGGAAATAATGTCCTAGGCTCCACCTCAAATGCATACTGCCAGTTGGAGGTAGCTCAAATGCCTCCAAATAAATCTCCACCGGGCAATAGCCTCATATAAACTCAGTGTCATGGTGGGACAAAATTGTCTAGACTTTGTGGCCATTCAAAAACCATGGACCGCAAATGGACAATAAATGGTCTGCAGACAAAAACATGTAAGTTGATCTACGACGTAAATGCTGACCGACCCAGGACAGCGTTACTCATCAACAAAAATACAACGTGATCTGGTGACGATACAGGCAGAAGTGCCCAGTGCCAGAGGAAGAAGAACTGTAATACTGGCCTCCATGTACCTTCCTGGTGACGATTCGGGGGAGGCGGTATCCCAGGAGCTCCAGCAGCTCATGGGTTACTGCCTCACTCGGAATTTTCAATGGGTGATTTGTTGCGACGCAAATGCACATCATACGGCATGGGGAAGCACGGATATAAACACTCGAGGTGAGTCACTTTTTCATTTCATTACTAATAACAACATTGTGGTGTTAAATAGGGGAAATGCACCAACTTTTGTAAATACAATCAGGGGGAGGTGTTAGATCTCACTCTAGCCAGTGCATTTATATCTGATAACGTTTCTAACTGGAGGGTGTTAGATGAAGTCTCCTTGTCAGATCATCGTTATATACGCTTTGACCTGAAAGGGGAGGTTGAAGACATCTTCGAAATTGGGAATGTTGGGAAGACCTATAGGTCGCTGTATAACTTCTACTTAGAGCAAAATTTAGGGTGCCTAAGTGAGAGAATTAACAATTCTCAAGAACTGGACCTCGAGGTCAGAAAACTTGAAAAAGCCATAACTGAAGCTTTCGAAAAGAGCTGAGACTTGGTGGTGACGAAACGTTCTAGGAGCGAGGAACTTAACAAGTTACGCAAGAAAGCACGTCAGTTTTTCAATAGAGCCAAGTCCAATGGGGACTGGGCATCCTATAAATGTGCCTTACGGGTTACAATGGCAAACTGAGAGAGTCTAAGAGAAATTCATGGAAAAGGTTCTGCGAGGGGATCGAGGCGCTCCCATAGCTACCAGACTCCAGAAATCGCTCAAAAAAGATTACTCAGTTGGACTTTCTACACTTAAAAAGGCAGACGGAAATTATAAGGGCAGTCTGAAAGAAACGGGACAGTTACTGCTGGACACTCACTTTCCAGGCTGTGCCACCTGTGATGAGGATAGTGAAAGCATCGAGGATATCTGTTTCTTGATGTCTACACGCAGGTCACTATCCCTGGTTCGTAAAATTTTTACCGTCTATAAAACTAAATGGGCAATCTCAACATTTAATCCGGGTGTTGATGATATTAAATCTTGCCTTCTCTGGCAAGGGGCTGATGTAGTAGCACCAATTCTAACAAAAATTTTCAGGATAAGCCTAGAATTAGGGGCAGTGCCTAAATCATGGACAAAAGCTAGGGTCGCTTTCATCCCGAAAGCAGGGGAAAAGGCGGATCACACGCCCATATCCTTTCGGCCTAACATCCTTCCTGCTAAAAGCAATAGAAAAAATTATAGATCAGTACATCAGAGAAGTTTATCTTAAAGATACACCATTCTATACTGAATAATATGCTTACCAGTCAGGCAAGTCGACTGTGACTGCAATACATTTCCTAACGAGCAAAATCGAACACGCATTCCAGGCCAAATAAATAGCTCTTTGTACATCGGTTGGCATTACAGGAGCTTTTGATAATGCTACTTTCAGGTCTATTGAGGAAGGTATGGTCAGGAAGCAAATTCATAGACTGATCATAACATGGGTTCTTAATATGCTCAAAAACAGGACATTAATTTACGAAATGGGGACAGAAAAAATAATTGTCAAGTCAAACAAGGGTTGTCCTCAAGGAGGCATTTTATCGCCGCTCCTATGGTTATTGGTCATTGACGAGCTTTTACAAACTCTCGATGATCTCGGATACGAAGTCAGGGCTTTGCAGATGACTTAATAATTATGGTTAGAGGCAAATTTGACTCTACCATAACTGAGTGTATGCAACTAGCTCTAGACATCACACAAGACTGGTGGCAAGAGAAAGATCTTTCGATAAACCCTAGCAAAAGGACGCCAGTACCCTTCACGAAGAGGAAGAAGTTGAATTTAGGGATCTTGCAGTTAGGTGAAACAGAACTAACACTCTCTGAGGAGATAAAATATTTGGGAGTAATCCTGGATAAAACTCTTACTTGGTCTAACCGATTACTGGAGAGTCAAAACAGGCATGCGGCAGTCGAAAAGATTCATTGACCCTGAACATATTAAGGCAGATACTATGTTGAACCTCAGCAGAAAAGACATCAAACTGTACACTGAACTACTAACAGGTCATTGTAAACTTAATTATCACATGATGAAAATGGGAGTGGTAAACAACGATCTCTGTCGATTCTGTCTTGAAGAGCAGGAAACAGCAGAACACGTTTTTTGCAATTACCCAGCTGTGGCTAGACACAGACTGAACTACCTAGGCAACAGCGTCATAGTTCCCATGGACTTAGTTAAAATCAATCCCACAGCAGTGACAAGATTTATAAATAGTCTTGAGATCTGCTAGTTAGGGAATAGGCTGCACAAAAGATCTTCAGGTCAAGGTGATTCATAGCCTTAAAATAATAATAATATATAATACTATTGTGGTGGAACGCTACTATGTTACCTGTTTGGGCTTGGCAAGCTTCATAAGAATTTAATAAGGTATTGAGACTTACATTGGATCCTGCGTTGAGCTGATCGTGCTGATGCGCTCTTGCGAGCAGGATACTCGTATTTAAAGTCTCCTTTGCAAGTTCATCTATCGTGCCTTTCTTGCTTAGCATATGGACTCTAAGCATTGGTTCGCTAAGGCCTGTTACAAATGATATCCTTGTGGACACCTCTAGCTCATGCAGCAGTGCTTGGTTTCCTTTTCCCCCATATGAGGCTATGACACACTGAGTTGCGGCGGTTTTCAATTCGTCTAATCTTGTGGCGAATGCACTTATGCTTTCCTGTGTTAATTGCCGTGCAAACTGGATTTGGTGAGTGATGGGTTCTAGTTGGATTACTTCAGGTATGTGTTTCTTAGAAGTGTATATATTCTTCCAAATTGGTAGATTTTTTCGCCAATACCAAATTAAACGCATCTCGGCATAGACGTTGCTTTATGCAGGACATGAAGTCTTCCAACTGTTCTGATTTTATTCCTTTACTGGCTAATTCACACCCAGAGATAAATTGGTAGACTTCTGTTCTCAAATTTTTTGACTCAGCTCCAGTGAGTATATATATATATATATATATATATATATATATATATATATATATATATATATACCATATATATATATATATATATATATATATATATATATACCATATATATATATATATATATATATATATATATATATATATATATATATACGGTGCGACCGTGTATATACAGTGGCTCCCAGCTTATTTCGTACAGTGACAGTTTAAAAATTGCTGCAGTCGTAATTCCTAATATAGCAAAAATTTGAACAAAATATAAATGCCATTTTAGAAAGGAAGGTTTGCTTTTTATTTTCCAAAATTTACTTTTTCAAAATTTTAGTGTTTGACACTATAAAAAAATAAAATAAGAAAAAAATAGGAAAATTCATGTCACAGCTTATTTCGTACAGTCTCTTTAAGTTCAAACTAAAAACAAAGTAAGTTGATTTTAATATTTAGTTGACATCCCTTAGCGTTAATGACAGCCTGGAGTCTATTTGGCATTGAATCCACCAATTTTTGAGTGATGTCTGGTGTGATTTTTTTCCATTCTTCCATCAGTACCTTCTTTAGGTCTTGCTTATTAGAAATCTTGTGTGTTCTTATTTTATTGTCCAAAATAGACCAAAGATTTTCAATCACATTCATGTCAGGTGACTGTGGTGGTGGAGACATCAAGTGTGGGCAGTTCCAAATAAGCCAAGATTGCACAATCCCAGATTTATGTTTTGGGTCATTATCTTGGTAGTACCGAAATTCCCGCAAACCCAGTTTGTCTGCACTTTGAAGTAAATTGTTTTTCAGAATCTCGAGGTACTTCATTTTGTCCATTGTTTCCTCAATAAAAACCAATTCACCTACTCCGGCTGCTGACATACAGGCCCAAACCATCACGCTACCGCCACCATGCTTCACTGTGGGCTTAAGGTTCTCCTTGTTTAGCTCGGTATTCGCTTTACGCCAAACATATGACATTCCGTCCGAGCCAAAAATATTAAACTTAGACTCATCCGCGAAAATAACGGTATTCCAGAACGCAGGAGTATTAATAATATGCTCTTTGGCGAAGTCAAGTCGGCGTTGTATATTCATTTTCGAAATGAATGGTTTCTTTCGGGCTACTCGACCGTTCAAGTCATGATTGCGCAGCACACGTCGGACAGTTTCAGCACTGGATGATTTTCCTATTTCACGCTGAACCTCTGCAGCCAACTTCGGAGCGGATAACTTTGGATTTTTCTTAATTTTTCGTACAATATAACGCTCGTCTGAAGCGTTGAAAATCTTATTAGGTGCTTCTCTGCCCTTGTTCTCCAACCGATTTTCGCGAACGAAGCGTTGAATGATGTATTGGACAGTTGAGGCACTTAAATTTGTCATTTCAGCAATTTTTCGCACACTCTGACCTTTCCTAAAATGGTTAATTACCAGTTTACGCTGTTCCATCGTTGTACGATGACCCATAAAGCTAAATGTTTAATTTACAGCACTTTAACTATTTAAAATAATAATAACAAAAATTGTTATAATAGTTAAAAAGGTCCAAAAACTCATACAATTCAAAAAAACTTTGTAACTGCGCGGCAGAATGAAACTTACTTACATTGAAGTTTGTGTACGAAATAAGATGTGAGCTGAAAATCAGCTGATCAATAGTTTTTCTCTCTTGCATGACAAAAAGAACAATTTTTGGGGTTCCCCGTTTTCTTATTAGGTTTACTAAACACATACATAGACATCTACATTCAACACTTATTGATAAGTTTTTTAGTTTCGATGTTACAGCCATGTACATAAAAATATATACACTGTACGAAATAAGCTGTGAGCCACTGTATATACACGATATCTCCTCCTGATTCAATACACTTGTTACATCGATTTAATAGTGATTCAAACGCGTGTTCCAGCTCATTTTTCGAAATTGCCTCCAGTGCCCTCGTCGAAGCTCGTTGTATGGTCTGAATGTCATCAAAAAAGCATCCTTTCAACTTCAATTTCAGTTTTGGGAACAAAAAGAAGTCGCACGGTGCTAAATCAGGTGAATACGGCGGGTGATTCAACACACAGACCTGATTCCGAGCCAAAAATTGACCAACAATGAGTGCTGTGTGTTAAATTTCATGTTAAAATTTCAACATCAAACGAACACGTGTTTTGTAAAATGAATGTCAATAAACATTAAATGTCAACCAAATGCCACGCAATTTTGACAGTTAGTAGAAAAAGGTTGAAGCTTCAAAACGCATGTTTTGGAGGAAGCTCACACATAGATGGCGCACTTGGTTGCTGAGATATGGTTCGAGTCTTAATACATATTTGTATATATATATATATATATATATATATATATATGTATATATATATATATATATATATATATATATATATATATGTGTATATTTATATATATATATATATATGTATATATATATATATATATATATATATATATATATATATATGTATATATATATGTGTATATATATGTATATATATATATGTATATATATATATATATATATATATATATATATATATATATATATATATATGTACCACAACAGCTCATGGTTTCCTGAAAAGTAGAGTTAAAATTGGTAGAATATACTCACTCTCTATTCAGTCCTTTATTAGAAAACGCATTATTGCGGAGTGTTAACGCGGTTTTTCTTTTATACATTGTTTATAATTTCACTTTAATACTTTCAAACTTATTATTTACACCTTTATACGAATATAATTTTACACTAATACTGGAGGGCCTCGTAAGGAAAGCAGTATTTTACAATTGCTTACACTCTAACACTTCACAGGGGTTTTTGCATCGTATCATCACTGGTGATGAAAAATAGATCCTGTACAATAACCTGAAGGGAATATTCATGATGGCAAAGACATGCTCTGTACTTGGTGGGACCAGCTTTAATCCTTTCTTGCCAGAAAAATTAAGTGCATTTTTGACAATTTTTACAACATTTAAAAGACACTATAACTAACTATAACTTTTGAAAACATTGAAATTCGCGTTTTATTTCACTTCACAAATTAGTAAAAATCCTTACTTAAAGAATTGGAGTAAATCAATGTTTTCTTTCTTGGAAAAAATGTTTATGCCAAAATTTGTTTCTTTGATGAATAGTATAACGCAGGTTCTTGATTGTTCGAAGAAATCGATTAAAATAGGTGTAGAACAGCAAATATATTTTTTCAAGTCATTCGCAACTGATTCATGAACATTTTTGATATCTTCTTTAATCAAACTACATGTTACGGTATCAATTTATAAAGTTTTCTATTTTGCATTTTAGGTTATCTGTAAATGATCATAACTTCTAAAGCCTTTAGAACTCCTTCTCAGAAGACTCCTTCTCGGATCTTATTTAAAAGGTAATTTTTCAGTATTTTTAATGATTATGGTTCAGATGAAAAAATTGTGGGAACATGCAATAAACTTTTGAAAATTAAAAATTAGAGCCTTTTAAACAAATATTTTTAGGAAACATTACGAGGACATATTCTCGTAATATTCTCGAGGACATATTCCGTAGCTCAGTGGTTAGTGTGTTGGCATTCTGATCTGTAGGTTGTGGGTTCATTCCCCGGCTGAAGCATAACAAATTTAATATCGAAAGGATTTTTCTTTCGAACGGTACCCACCTGTAATCAAGTTTTTTTTTTTTTTTTTTTTTGTTAGCTTATTTTTTTTTTTATTGAATCTTTCTTAAATACGAGAAACTAACAATAAGTATTCAAATCTTACAAACTAAATAAAACTATGTGATATCCCCTACGTTCCATCACAATTTGGTGAGTCGCGAGATGTAGCAATTTTACAGCATATTCAGTGTGTCTTTTCTTTTTAATCGACGATGCCCCTTGCTCAGCAACAATTGCCTAGCAAGGGGATTCGGATGATTGTGTAATTTTTGAATGTAGCTTCTGCAGTACATTGCAACTTCCTCAGAAATTGTGGATACATTTAAATCTCGATGGATGTTAACGTTCCTCATATACCAAGGCGCGTTTACAATAATTCGCAGACACTTGGATTGTATTCGCTGCAATTTTTCGATATTAGAGGGAGATGCGGTGCCCCAAAACTGAATACCATAAGTCCAGATTGGTTTCAGGATTGCTTTATATAATAGCACTTTGTATTCAAGATTCAACTTTGATCTTTTGTGTAACAGCCACCATAACTGATTCATTTTAAGCTTGATCTGAGTTTTCTTTGCCTCTATGTGATTTTTCCATGTCAGCCTTCTGTCGAGGTGAATACCCAAGTACTTTGTTGAGGAACATTGTGGAACTGATTGGCCATTAATTTTAAGTGGGGGACATGTATCTAGCCTTAGCGTGAAGGTTACATGTACGCTCTTTGATTCATTGACTTTTATACGCCATTTTGCTAGCCAGATTTCGAGAGAATGGACATGAGTCTGCAGGAGTTTAGTAGCTTCTATGGGATTAGAGCGAGAGCACAATATTGCCGTATCATCAGCAAAGGTCGATATGAATGTATAGTTATTGTTGGGCATATCTGAAGTGTATAAGAGATACAGTAAGGGACCCAAAACGCTTCCTTGAGGAACGCCAGCGTGAATATCCAATGGATTTGTTGTGTAATCCTTGTGATGTACGAGAAATTGTCTTTTCGTGAGGTAGCTACTAAGCAATGAGGAGACATTTGCAGGCAGTAATAGTTTAAGTTTGTAAATAAGGCCATCGTGCCATACTTTATCGAAAGCTTGAGTGATATCAAGAAAGACAGCTGAGCAATACTTTTTTTCTTCAAAAGTGTTCCTTATCAGAGTTACAATGCGGTGGACTTGTTCTATTGTGCCGTGCTGTTTTCTAAATCCAAACTGATGTTGTGGAATCAGTTGGTTGAGATTAATAAATGGAGTTATATTCATGACAAGTAGCTTTTCGAATACTTTAGAAAGTAGAGGCAGGAGGCTGATAGGTCTGTACGATGCAACTTTTGTAGGGTCTTTTCCTGGTTTTGTTATCATAATAATTTTTGAAGTTTTCCAGCATTTGGGATAGTGTTTAATACGAAGGATAGCATTGAAAATGTGCATCAGATGAATTACTGAAGCCGGAGGTAGCTCTTTTATCATTTTACCGGTAATTTTATCTGGACCAGGTGATTTTTTTGGGTTTAAATCTTTATAAATTGCTTTGAATATGTCCTTTTTTTTAATTTTGAGCGTTATTGAGCAAGGTTGAGAAGTTAATTTTGGTAATGAGGACTGTGAAGAAGGTGGATTGGGTGTAAACACACTTTTTAGGTGGTTTGCCAAAGCCAAACCCTTCTCACAGTTGCTTCTAGCCCAATTACCGTCACTCAAACGGATGGGGGAATCAGTGAGAATTGGCCGATTTGATTTTTTTGCTGATTTCCACAAAGAGTAGTCTGACGCTTCACCAGGTATTAATTTCGCTATGTGCTCTTCTAACTCTTTGTTGTTTTTATTTTTCAAGGCTTGCTTTAACTTTCGAGTGCAGTGCTGTAGCTGTGTTTTCAGATTCGGTGATCTGAATTCTTGCCATTGTCTTCGGAGTCTTCTTTTCTGTCTTACTAGCAATTCAATGTCTGCTGGTGTGTATTGGCTATATTTTGATTGCTTGCATACCTTTGTGCAGGTGGCTGAGCTGAGAGCTAATGAGAGTAGCTGGTTGAATTTTTCGAGTGCTGAGTCTACATCGTGTCCATTTCTTAATACAGTACTCAGAGGAAGATGGGAATTTATATATTTCTTGAATTTTAACCAGTCTATTTTCTTTCTAACGCAATTGCCTTGGGGGCTTGGTGATTTTATAGATATTACCGTGGGTGAGTGGTCAGATGATAGATCATAATTACACTCTGTGGAGATATTTTCCATCTGCAAACCTTTGGCGACTCCAAAGTCTATGAGATCGGGTATTTTCCTCTTGTCCGTCGGCCAATATGTCGGTTGACCATTTGAAATAACATCGTAGCCATGGTTAGTGATGATTGAACATAGTCTTCTGCCTTTTGGAGTTATTAAGCGGGAGCCCCAGTGAGTGTGTTTGGCGTTGAAATCGCCAGCAACCAAGAATTTGCTACCAAGAGTTGAGAAAAATTCTTTATATTGCTGTTCGGTAATACTGTATCTTGGGGGACAGTATATCGCAGATATTACTAGCTTAGAGATGTATTCTTCCAGACATATAGATGTTGCTTGCAAGTAGACGCTACTGAAATCTTCGAGAACATGATGTTTTATTCTGCTTTTTATCAATATGGCAGTTCCACCGCGTGCCTTACCATGCGGATGATTTGTAGTGTACAGTTTGTAATATGGTATTTGGTAGCAATTTTTGTCAGTGAAATGGGTCTCAGATATCATCATTATGTCGATCTGGTTGGATTCAAGGAATTGAATTAGCTCCAAACGGTGCTGGCTTAAGCCGTTGGCGTTCCAGTGGCATATCTTGAGACAACTCATGGTCTGGATAGCAATGTTTGGAGTAACATCGATTGATTTTTCATCATTTCTTGCATCATTGTTTGCATTGAGTTCATGAATTGGTTCATATTCTGAATTAATGTTTGAAGCAAATGTTCAAGAGTACTTGGCTGTTGGGTTGGCAGTGAGTGTTTCTGCTCATTATTTACGTTACTTTGTTGGTGTAGGTTTTGTTTTAACACGCTAGCGTATGAATTGGTTTGATTCTTGTTTGGGATTGCAGAGAAGAATTGTGTTGCATCAATATTTTGTCTCTTACTTGAGTTGGCTATCTGAGTTTGCTCAACTGGTTTTAGAGGTTGATTGTTAGCGGAGAAATTTAGCTTTAGGGTTGCATATACTGGGCAACCTCTATAATTTGCAGTGTGATTACCTCCACAATTGCTGCATTTTTTCATGCTAGCATCGTCTTTAGATTTTGGGCATATGTTTGATTTATGGAGATCTCCACAAATCACACAAACAGCTGGCAGGGTACAATATGTCTTAGTATGTCCATATTCTTGGCAGTTGCTGCACTGAGGAGGTCCAGTTCTCTTATGGGGTTCTTCGATTGTGATTTTGCGATGCAATAAATATCGAATTTTATATATGGGGTGTACCTCACCTTTTTTTAGGGGTTTTGTTTCAGGCTGAAGCTCAATACGATATAACGGTTGAGGTATATTGCTCTTGTTGAGAATGTTGAATACTGTTTTGGCTTGAAACCCTTCTTCCTGAAGGGCAAGTTTGATTTCGTTAATATCAACGTTGGGTTCGACGCCTTTGAGTACAACGATTAAGCCCTTACTACTTTTTAGCTGATATGTGTAGTAATTCTTTTTTACAGCATCAAATTCCGCTATTACTTTGCGATAATGAGTTTCGCTGTAGATTTGCACTTTTGTTTCCTCAATTTGGCCTTTGCGAATAGGAACAACATGGAAATTCTTTGGTCCTATAAGACTTGTAATTCTAGAAATCAACTTATCTGAGTTGCGTTCTCTCAAGAAAATGGGTAATCAAGTAACATGCAAAAACATGCCGAAATTTTTGTCTGGTTTGCGATAAGAATGCTGTGAGTGAGATGTTGGAGGGATTAAACATCCTTGCAAAACTCTCAATGGAAAAAAATTGGCCGACCGAAGAATCGAAGAGCTGAAAACCACTTGGCTAAGTTTTTGGCCGATATGTTCTACACCGATGGAATTATGAAGTTACCAAAAAAGTCATAGATAATAATGGGCAATATGTACTTTCTTGCTTACTTATGTGGCCACTACAACCGAAAATCGATTTAGGCCGAATCTACCATGCTTCGCCAGCCAGTTCTTTTCTTCGCTAGTTGGCGCCAGTTAGAAATTCCAAGCGCTAACAAGTTCTCCAGTACTTGATCTTTCACCGAAGTTTAGATCTGCCTCTACTGCGTCGTCCACCAGCGGGTTCCGAATAGAACACCTTTTTTTCCATTTGCTCGACATGACCTAGCCAGCGCAGTCGCTGAATTTTAATGCGCTTTACCATATCGGAGTCGGCATACAGCTCATACAGTTCATGGTTGTTCCTTATACCTTGTACGCGATGCATACAGCTCATACAGCTCATGGTTGTTCCTTATACCTTGTACGCGATGCTAAGGACGCTTATTCCGCGGTAGTTGACGCAAATTGTGGGTTCTCTCTTCTTATATAAAAGACAGAGAACACTGAGCCTGCAATCATCGGGCAGGCTTTCATTCGACCATATTCTGCTTATGAGCTGTTGCATGCTGGTGAGCAGCTCATCGCCTTCGGTCTTTCTCCACTGGCGGGATTGTTCGAGGCGTCGCCATTCATAGCAGTGTTCCTTCCATAAGCTCAGTACACTCTAGACATTTGTACCCAGATTCCCATTGTTGTGAAGACAGGAAGAGGCTCCGTGGTTTCTCTGTGTGGGAGAAAGCTTGACAGCATTGCAACACATAAACCTTAGCACCTTAGCTGCAACAAGTTAATGATCCGAGTCGATGTTGGCATCATGAATCGATTTAACGTCCATCACACAGGAAGCATGCCTTCCGTCGATCATCACGTGACCATTTTGGATCTTCACTTGTTGATCTGGAGACAGCCACGTCGCTTTATGGGTGTCGAGATGTTGAAATCTGGTACTATTAATTACCATGCTGCGACCAAGTCGATCAGCCTCATTCCGTTATTGGAAGTGTTCTGGTGGATGCTGAATTTTTCGACAGTTGAATCAGAGGTACTTTCCTTGACCACCCTGGCATTGAAGTCGCCAAACACGATTTTGATATCGTGGAGGGGGCAACGGACATAAACTTCTTCGATGAGCTGAAAGAAGTTCTCTTTGGTCGCATCGTTCTTCTCATCCTTCGGAGCGTGGGCACATATAACGCTGATGTTAAAAATGATTTTGCCTTAATGCAAATTGTTGCCAGCCGTTCTTTCATAAATGTGAACTGCTAGACAAGATGTCCTAGTCTCTTACTGGCAACAAATCCACAGCCGAGGTTGTACCTCTCCGCTTGGCAGATGTAATATATATCACGGATGCTCTTTTTGAGCAATGGTGTGCCATTTATTACAAGCGAAGGATATCAACCAGCTGGATAGAGACGCCTTACCTATAGAGAGACCGAACATTCCAGGTTCATAACCGTAAATCGTGGTGCTTATTTCGTTCACGGGAGTGGTCAACAATAAGGGGAGTCCTTATCCAAGGCACGGTTTGATTTTTCATTGGTGAGAGTTTTTATGTGGTGATCAAGGTTGTCCCAGAATTGTTTTAAGCTATTCTACATGGAAGTTTGACTTGTCGGCGCTAAATCGCTTACTCGTCGATCAAGTTCATCTCATGGTAGTCCAATTGGATTCACTTCCGGAGATTGTGTCCAAATCCATTTTTGGAGAACTGCTTCGACTCCTTTTTTAGTCAAATAGTGGGAACATAATTTTGAAGTATGTTTAGGGTCATTGTCTTGCTGGAAACTGAATCCATAGTCGATAAGACCAATCCCAAATGGAATGGCAATGTATTGGGTAATGCGATGGTTGTCTTCTTTCTTCATTGTTCCTTTAATTTTCAGCAATTCAGCAACTCCATCATAACTGAAACAAACCCAAAACATTACAGAACCATATCCATGTTTCACTGTAGGTACAATGCACTTGGAATTCTATCTTTCATTGACTTTTCTGTGAGCATAAATTCTGTCTGACCACAGCACCGATTTACATTGTTCAATTTGACAATCTTTGTTGCATTGTGATCTAAAAATTTCGAATTTCAATCCGTCTCACCACAACACCGATTTAAATTGCTCAATTGACCAATCGTTATGCTTTTCATCGAACAGCGATATCTTTTTGTTATCCTCTGCGCGCATAAGTGGTTTTCTTGCCACAACTCGTCCCATCATTTATCTTTTTCGCACTCGTCGTTCGACCATTGATACTGATGTTGCATTCAGTTTTTTTATTGATTTTGGGTCTTATTTTAGGAACAGTATAAACTTTCATTGCTGATCGTAATTTTCCGGTGATCGTCTCTTTTTAATTTTTTACGAGTTTGCCAGCTACTTTTCTATTAGTATTTACGCCACTTCCACGGTTTCTCTTCAGAGATTTGGAAATAGTACTTTTCGAAACTTTTAAAATGTTGGCGATTTCATTGTAATATTTATCTATTTGCTTTAAAATTACTATATTTTCATGTTTTTCAAAGGAAATTGATTTGTTTTTTGCTTCTCTAATCACTTTTACTAATTTAGACTGACTAACATAAACAATCAGTCAAATTGTTACTGCCGGAAGAATTGCCAATTGCTTGCCGACAGGTATTTCGATATTAAATTTGTTATGCTTCAACCGGGGATTGAACCCACGACCTACAGATCAGAAGGCCAACACACTAACCACTGAGTTACGGTACCCATAACTTATTATGTGATGTAATTATGACAACAAGTTATCATTACAAACATAAAAAGTGATTATTTGTGGGAATTATTATTGAAACATTTGCGTAAAGATAGGAAAGTGTGATAGTTAGTTATTTCAACGAAATGATACTGGCCTGACTGTGTGCTATTAAATTCCATTTAAAGTAAAAAAATATGGTTATTTATTCTTAAAATTCATATGAATAATCAGAAAAATATTCTAATTACATTAAGTATTGTAGTATATCCATATTAAAAGAAATGTTAGTAAACTAATGACAGAATTAACAACACAAAGAAAAAAAAACTAAGATCAATTATAATGAGAAATCAATATGAAAAACATAACAAAAGTAGAGTACTTAATATCACATTTATTATATCCCATATAAGCACCGAGTCCTAAAAGATATTTTTTACAGAGTATCAAAATGAAATTAACTTTACCCTTCGCGTTGGTCTGTCAGACCTACAAATCAATGATTTTATATTTTCACAAAAATTACATAGGGATTTTTTGGTTTTTACCACCTTCATAATTTGTTGTTAGGCTTAGTTTAGCGTATCACGAGCGGTGGTACGGAGGGGACGTGTGCCAGTTTATTACTGCTTTTGCCTCGAACGTGTAGTTATGGTATGTTGTGCTTACCACTAAAATAACCCTATTAATGAATTATACTTATTATTCTTTATACTCTCATTTATTGGATCTCATTTTTTTTAATTAACACATGAAAAAGTGTATTTTTGCTCTAAAGTTAGATTACCAAAAAATATGTTCCTTTTTTAGGAGCTGTGTTCATAGGCTGTTTTTATTAAATAAAATGAAGTTCTAAATTTTCTATTGTTTAATTTATATAATAAATACCATAAATGCATAAAAATAGATATAAATAAAAATATAAACGACATCAAATCTCGGTCTGACAGACCGTACCCGAGTATATGAGTTGCAACTCTCCATATTTGCGTTCACGTAGATTTACGTTCACGTATGAGTAATATTCATATTCAATCATACCTAGTTAAAACAAGTATTACATTTCAACATATAAATACATACTTTTGTTATTTCAATATCATAACCAAGTATGAATAATCGAAGTGACAATACAAATTATGTAAATGGAAAAGTACAATTGGATCTATTGAAAATTTTTGCAACTTTCATTTTGCTGCTCCTTCTGCTTGTCCTCTGCTGTTCGCTTTTGATTTGATTTAACATGAAACCATGCAATTTGTCGTGATATTTTCTTTTGCTTCTTTGTGTATGTTCTTGAAAAAGTTTTTCACCATTGGTGTTCTTTACGATGAAATGAAATGAAATCAGCTCGAAATTGAATTTCAAACATTCGCTTTACGATATTACTATTTATTCTTTTTTATACCCTGCATAATGCAATATGCATGGTATATTCATTTCGGTCAGATGTTTGTGTCCACTTGAAGGAATCTCTGGAGATATAGACATGGATATATATTCGTGATCAGCGTCGATTAAATTTTCGATTTAACGATGTCCGTCCGTCCGTCCGTCCGTCCGTCCGTCCGTCCGTCCGTCCGTCCGTCTGTCTGTCACCTGGCTGGTTCGCACGATAACTTGAGTAAATATTGAGCTATTTCGATGAAATTTGGCATAAATAATCTATGATCCAAGGGTACGGAGGGGATTGATATTGGGCATGATCGGTCAATAACCACGCCTACACCAAGCATTCAAAGCGACTAACCTCGAAATTTTCAAAATCTTTAACTTGCTATAACTCACATAATATACTACTTGGGACAACAATATTTTGCACATAGAGTTATATTATACTACTATATAACCTCGCCAAAAGTGGGTGAGCCACGCCTACTTTCTAGCGTAGCTCCCATACAAAGTGTCTGTACTTCTTTTAAATTGAAACTGCTGTAACTTATACAATCTTCTGTCTAGAATAATCATAATTAACACTTAAATTAACACCGCAGTCAGAAATAATATAGCAGAAAATCAATGTGCCACGCCCACTCCTTTTTGGGTCTCCCATACAAAGTTGCGGAAATTAAAAAAAATGTTACCGGTTATAACTTGCAAACTTTTCAGCGTAGAATAACGAGATTTAAGGTGTGAATTAGTATTGTACGAGCAACTAGGCTCACAGAAAATGGGCGCACCACGACCAGTGTTTATCGTAGCCCCCATACAAATTTTAAATTGAAACAGCTGTAACTTCGGCAATCTTCTGTCTAGAATAACCACAATTGACACTTAAATTAATATCGTAGTCGGCAAAAATCTGGCAGAAAATCAGTGTGCCACGCCCACTCCTTCATGGGTCTCCCATACAAAGTCGAGTGAATTAAACTAACATTTTAAGCTCCATAGCTCACAAACCATTTAGCCTAGGACAACGAGACTTAGGGTATGGATTAGTATTGTACGAGCAACTAGGCTCACAGAAAATGGGCGCACCACGCCCAGTGTTTATCGTAGCCCCCATACAAATTTTAAATTGAAACAGCTGTAACTTCGGCAATCTTCTGTCTAGAATAACCATAATTGACACTTAAATTAATATCGTAGTCGGAAATAATCTGGCGAAAAATCAGCGTACCACGCCCACTTCTTATTGGGGCTCCCATACAAAGTTGAGGAAATTAAACAAAAATGTTAACCACCATAACTTAGAAACTATTCAACGTAGGACACCAAATTTAAGGTGTGGATTAACATTGAAAAATTAATTGGATTTACTAGAAAGTGGTAAGCCACGCCCACTTTTTATATAGCTCTCATACTAAGCCTCGGAATTATCTTAAAATCCTTTTATTTCGTCAAAGTCAACCATATTTCGGTTGTAAATTAGTAGTATATGCAAAAATTGTTTCTCGAAAAGTGGAAATAAAAGAAAAGTTGGATATTCGAGTAAACTTTTTATATATAAATCTACATATGCAGGGTATAGTTTGGTCGGCCCCAGCCGACTGTAAGGAGATTTTTTATACCCTGCATAATGCAATATGCATGGTATATTCATTTCGGTCAGATGTTTGTGTCCACTTGAAGGAATCTCCGAAGATATAGACATAGATATATATTCGTGATCAGCGTCGATTAAATTTTCGATTAACGATGTCCGTCCGTCCGTCCGTCCGTCTGTGTGTCACCTGGCTGGTTCGCATGATAACTTGAGTAAATATTGAGCTATTTCGACGAAATTTGGCACAAGTAACCTATGATCCAAGGGTACGGAGGGGATTGATATTGGGCATGATCGGTCAATACCCACGCCCACACCAAGCATTCAAAGCGACTAACCTCGGAATTTTCAAAATCTTTAACTTGCTATAACTCACATAATATACCACTTGGAACAACAATCTTTGGCACATAGAGTTATGTTATACTACTATATAACCTCGCCAAAATTGGATGAGCCACGCCTACTTCCTAGCGTAGCTCCCATACAAAGTGTCTGTACTTCTTTTAAATTGAAACTGCTGTAACTTCTACAATCTTCTGTCTAGAATAACCATAATTGACACTTAGATTAACATGGCAGTGAGAAATAATATGGCAGAAAATTAGTGTGCCACGCCCACTCCTTTTTGGGTCTGCCATACAAAGTTGCGGAAATTAAAAAAAATGTTACCGGTTATAACTTGCAAACTATTAAGCGTAGAATAACGAGATTTAAGGTGTGGATTAGTATTGTACGAGCAACTAGGCTTACAGGAAATGGGCGCACCACGTCTACTGTTTATCGTAGCCCTCATACAAATTTTAAATTGAAACAACTGTAACTTCGGCAATCTTCTGTCTAGAAGAATTTAAGTGTCAATTATTACCGTAGTCGGTAATAATTGACACTTAAATTAATATCGTAGTCTGAAATAATCTGGCAGAAAATCAGTGCGCCACACCCACCCCTTTATGGGTCTCCCATACAAAGTCGAGTGAATTAAACTAAAATTTTAAGCTCCATAACTTACAAACCATTTAGCCTAGGACAACGAGATTTAAGGTATGGATTAGTATTGTACGAGCAACTAGGCTCACAGGAAATGGGGGCACCACGCCCACTGTTTATCGTAGCCCCTATACAAATTTTAAATTGAAACAGCTGTAACTTCGCCAATCTTCTGTCTAGAATAACCATAATTGACACTTAAATTAATGTCGTAGTCGGTAATAATATGGCAGAAAATCAGTGTGCCACACCCACCCCTTCATGGGTCTCCCATACAAAGTCGAATGAATTAAACTAAAATTTTAAGCTCCATAACTTACAAACCATTTAGCCTAGGACAACGAGATTTAAGGTATGGATTAGTATTGTACGAGCAACTAAGTTTATAGGAAATGGGCGCGCCACGCCCACTGTTTATCGTAGCCCCTGTACAAAATGAGTGAAATTCTTTTAAATTGAAATAGCTGTAACTTTTGCATACTTCTGTCTAGAACAATTATAATTAATACCTTAGCTAATATGGTACTCGAAAATAATCTGACAAAAAATCAACATGCCACACCCACTTCTTAACGGGGCTTCCATACAAAATTTGGAAAATTAAAATAAATTTAAACCGCTATAACTTACGAACTATTCAGCGTAGGACAACCAAATTTAAGGAGTGGATTGATATTGAAAAATTAATTAGATATACAAGAAAGAGGTAAGCCACGCCCACTTTTTATATAGCTTCCGTACAAAATCTCTGATTTATCTTAAACATTAAAACACCCATAACTTACTAAATAATACGCCTAGGTCAACCCATTGCCACCTAGGTAGTTTAGTATTATAGGCAGAAATTATTCCTCAAAAATTGGTGAGGTAGCCTGGTTCTTAATGTAGCTCCTATGCAAAGTAGTGGAAGAAAAGGATGGATATACGAGCAAACTTTTTATATATACCTCTACATATGCAGGGTATAATTTGGTCGGCCCCAGCCGACTGTAAGGCCATTTTTTTCTTTTTTAATCGTACGTTTCTTACACCAACCCCCTACAGAAGTATGTGTATACGAACATATATTTACTACTAGTCTTACGCTACCCAACAAGCATTTCTGTAAGTGTTTCTAAGAACAACTTATAATTAATTCAGCATTACACAAACGTTTTTACTTTATGCTTTTAAAATATGGCTTTTATAAAATTATAAACAAGTTAAGGTAAATAAATAAATAATTCTTGTCAAGAATATAAAAGGGAACTTAATATCGGGTTTAAAAAGATTAAATTAATTATACGGCTAGAAGAAATATCTAAGTGTTTAGTATATTTATGTATTTTTGTTTATAATGGAAATGTGCATTCATTTGATATGAATTTTAAGGAAATTTACGTTTAGTTTTTGCTATATGTTTACTGCCTTTATATATTTAGTTTACCAATTAATTGGTACCAATTGGTTATATTTGTGCGTACAGAAAAAAAAACGCAATGCTGAATTTACCGTTATTTTGTAGTTCATATATAATGTTTATTTTGGTTGACAACAAATATTTCCTTATCTCGCACAAACTACACTGATCTCGATGATGATGAAAGGCCGACAGACTGTTTAAGCAATACTCCTCTTAGTCTCAAGCCATACCTTAGTCGGACTGAAATACGAAGTTAAGTTCGGGTTGGCTGTGATATATATGATTGTGATTGGTATGAGCATGATGACTCCCCTGCAACTACGATTCTTCCAAAACTGTACATGCCGCCCCAATGCTGGAACCAGCATGATATGGAAATCGTTGGTGGGGACGTGCATTCTTCATTATGAGGAGCCAAACGCAAAACAACGGAATCACACAGCAGATGCAATCGTTAAACATCTTTGTTAGATGCATGTGCCTCAGTAAATGCAGGAATAGGTAATCGGCAGAGTTTTGAGACTGATAGCTTGCAAGTTCCGAATTGAGTACGCAGGGTGACTACGCGAACGAGATCACAACCTCCTGGATGCAGTTCTATTATTCTTCCTAACATCCGCTGTTGTGGAGGTAATCGATCGTCCTTTATTATGACCAGCTCGTTGATTCTTAGATTAGCTTCTAGTTTCCGCCACTTTGGTCGTGCTTGGAGATGCGACAACCAATTAGATGACCATCTTTTGCAAAACTGCTGGATCATTCGCTGAAGCGAGAAATAGTGTGCACCAGTACCTGGCGTATCTGTATTGGACTCTGGAGGAGCAAGCAATGCATCACCAATCAAAAAATGGCCAGAAGTTAAGACCAATAGGTCGTCAGGATCTGACGTCAACGGACAAATAGGTCTCGAATTGAGACAGGCTTCAATCCTTACCAGAATCGTAGAAAGCAATTCAAATGTGAGCCTGGTGCTGTCGATTGTTTGATTCAAGAGGTATTTTACAGACTTAACGTTAGCATTCCATATTCCTTCAAAGTTAGGTGAATATGGTGGATTAAAGTGCAACTGAATGTTGTGCTGTATTAATTTTTTGGAACGATGTCACATGCGATGGCTTCCGCAAAATTCCGTTGATTTAGTTGCAACGCTGTGTGTGCACCAACAAAGTTTGTACTACAGTCACTATAAATGTGGTGACACATACCGCAACGACCAATGAAGCGCTGTAGTGTATGTAAGAAACATTCAGTTGACATAACGGGGACCGCTTCCAAATGTACAGCTTTAGTGGCCAAGCAAATAAAAATGGCAATGTAGCCCTTATATGCCGTGTTGCCATGGAAACGTGAAGCCTTGAGTTCAATTGCACCCCTGAAGTCCACACCAGTAGCTTAAAAAGGTCTAGTGGGTGGATTAATGCGATGAAAAGACAGGTCTCCCATCAGTTGGTTCTTAGCTTTCGGTTTGTTCCGAAAACATTTGACAAACTCTCGAAGGTAGTGACGTACGATTTGTCCAGAGTGTACTATCCATAATCTTTGGCGTATGTAGGATAATGTTAGCTGAATACCGCGATGGAGAGTAGTAGCATGAGCATCTAAAATGACTAAACGGGTGAAATGATTAGATTTCGGTAAAATCATGGGATATATTCTATTATAAGGAATGTTGGCTCTCTGCAGGCGACCACGAACTCGCAATATTACATTTTGGTCTAAAAATGGTGTTAAGCTACTAAGATTAATTTTATTTGGAAGAGGTTTACTGGATCGTATATAACGTAGTTCCTCGTGGAATGCTTCGGATTACACATGTCACAAGAGACCGTTAAGACCCTTGTGGAGCTCTGCTGTAGTTAAAGGTCCGGCTATGCGGTCGACATTTGATTCATGATGTATTATTATTATTTTTTCTTGCATCTAGAAATTGTTTATTTTAATAAATATTCTTATATGTTGGAATTATTTTAATTATCATGTTGAGGAACTTTATACTTTCATGCCCAAAACAAAAATTTTTATAGTTGTGCGTTTGCTTGTGTTATGTGCATTTTGTTTGAAATTTGATTCTTGTATATCTGTATGCGATATTATTTTGAGTGTCGTTCTTACGTTATTGTACAGGTTAATGCATTGTTATGCATTTTGCTTAATATGGTAAACGTCCTATTAATTTATTTTTTTTGTACGTAATTTTGTTTTTTTTTTTGTATTTTTGTAGTATTATGTATTTTGTTTAGTATGAAAATTTAATTCTCTTGTATCATTGGTTTGTACATTTCGTTCTCATGCTTTTATGCATACTCGGTATTGTAGGGTGTATTTCGTAGAGGTTTGGATCATCGAATTTAATATTAATCTAAGTTTGAGTGGAAAGGTTTTATTAAATTATTGTGTGAAGCTTAACTCATAGTTCTTACTTCACACTATTGTATTTTATATCCTAACTGAATTTTCTTTTTTTTTCTACCACAAATACTATTACTTCGTTAAACTACTATTACTTATTGATAAAAATGTTTTAGTAAGTTGTTATGGTACTTTTTACCATTTTGTCCGATTTTAATAGTCGTCGTTACTGGATTGTCCACATGTATCACTTCGTATGGTCCAGTCCAGATGGAACTAAATTTATTTTTCCTAGTCTGATTTTTTTGTAATACTTTATCGCCTATTTTAAAAATTATAGCCTGGATCCCTTTGTCGTATTGAATTTTAGCTGATTTCTTTGCTTTTTCCTGATTTTCCCTCACTAACTCGTGTGACCTTTGTAGTTGGTATTTTAATACTTTATTTTGATCATCTGTATGTACAGAGATTATCTTTTTGTTTTTAGGTTTGTCGGCATATCGATATTGAAATCGTATAGAACACTGAATGGTGTACGTTTTGCCGAAGTATGTACGATGTTATTGTGCACTTGCATCGCTGATGCTAACCATTGGTCTCAATTGGACCCATCTTCTTTAACAAAACTCCTAAGATATTCTTCTAAAGGTCTGTGGGTCCTTTCTAAAGAACCATTTGCCTGTGGATGGTACGGTGTTATATGTAATTTTTTAACACCCAATATCTTGCATGTATCGGAAAACAATTTCGAATTGAAATTTGTATCATTATCAGTCACTAGAATTTTTGGTATGTTATATCGCGCAATAACTTCGTTGTAAAACGCTTTTGCTACGGTGCTACCGTTCTAATTCGTCATCAGAGCTTTCATCAGGCTCTTCTTGGCTTTCGGTTTCGTCGACTTTATTCCTCGCCATAGAATGAGTCAAAACCATTCTTGACTCATTCTATGGCAAGGAATAAAGTCGACGAAACCGAAAGCCAAGAAGAGCCTGATGAAAGCTCTGATGACGAATTAGAACGGTAGCACCATAGCAAAAGCGTTTTACACGAAACTGAAAGCCAAGAAGAGCCTGATGAAAGCTCTTCCTTTTGCGTGATTTATAAATTATTTCAAAATAAAATTCAGATAGTTTATGTCTGAAACGTGCTAAGCGTGATGTCTGATCCTTTAGCTTTGCAATTCCTCGTAGTGGCTGATGGTCGGTGTAGATCTTGAAGGGTCTACCGAGTAGATAAGCTCGATAATTCTTCACAGCCCACACGATGGCCAGGAATTCCTCTTCGATGATGGAATACATTTTCTCAGTATCACTGAGTGCTCTAATCGCAAAGGCTATTGGTCGATCTTTTCCAATTTCACCTTGCGATAGGATTGCACCTAAAGCCTCGTTGCTGGCATCTGTTGTTACCACAAAATATTTGGAAAAATTTGGGTAGGCTAAAATTGGCGGAGAGCAAATTGCTTGCTTCAAATCATCAGAAGATTTCTGGCATTTTTCTGTCCATTCAAATTTCGCGTCTTTTCTGAGTAGTTTGCTGATTGGCAGTGCCATACTAGCCATATTCTCAACAAATTTTCGGTAATAATTTACTAAACCTAGAAATGCCTGAACATCTTTCTTATTTTTTGGCACAGGAATATTTTTAATACATTCCACATTACCAGGGTCTGGTAACGCTTTTTTCTCAGTGCATTTATGGCTTAGGTAAATTATCTTTTTTCGTAGAAACTGGCACTTTTCTGTATTTAACTTCAAGTTAAAAAAAAAATAAATAAATATGTGGCACTTAAAGCCCCAAAGGGCTCATTGGCCGAGCTTCTCTTCCATTACTGTTGTGCGTCTTAAATTTTGGACAGCATTAGAATGGACCTACTTATTTTAGACGGTTCCGAACGGCAGAACACTTGTGGCATCACTTTTTCTGAGCTTTGTCACAGAGTTCTTTTAGAAGCTTTTTCATGGCAAGTTGTTACTGTCGGAAGAATTGCCAATTGCTTGCCGACAGGTGGGTACCGTTCGAAAGAAAAATCTTTTCGATATTAAATTTGTTATGTATCAGCCGGGGATTGAACCACGACCTACAGATCAGAAGGCGAACACATTAACCACTGAGCTACGGCACCCACTTCAAGTTATGTTTACGTAAAAGTCCAAATACTCTTCGTAAATGCGACTCATGTTGTGCCAAGTTCGGACCATAGACGACGATGTCATCCAAGTAGACAAAACAATCTATACCTTGAAGTCCTGTTAGTACATGGTTCATTAGTCTTTGGAAGGTGACAGGGGCTCCTGTTAAGCCGAAAGGCATTCTGTTAAATTTATAGTGCCCAACACCTGTATTAAATCTGTTTTTTCTCTGTCTGATTCTTTCAATAACACTCGATGATACCCACTGGCCAAATCAAGTGTAGTGAAATATCTACAATGACCTAACTGGTTTAATATTTCATCGATGCATGGAATGCGAAAAACTTGTTTAATGGTAGCGTCATTTAATTTCCTGAAATCTACTACTAGCCTCCATTTTCTTTTACTATCTTCTCCCGCTTTCTTTGGCACCAAAATTATGGGAGAATTCCAGGGCGATGAGAATAATTACGGGAATAGTTATGTCGTTTTCCAACATTTTGTTTACTTGCTTATTGATTTCTTCCTTATGCGCTTCTGGTAGCCTGTACTGTCTTTGGTTGATTGGCGCCTGGTCTGCTTTCATTGGTATTGTGTGTTTTATACCTGTGGTGTGAGACAGTTTGTCGCCTTCCAAGAAAAATAAATAGTGGAATGACTTAAGTATTCCATCTATTTTCCTCAATGTTTAAGTTTTCGTCTAGTTTAATTGTTTCAAATATTTTGGTAACCCTTTTTTGGCTATCAGTTTTCTTAATGTGATTTATTTTATGAGATATGTTCTAAATGATTAAATTTTATTATATTAATTTTAAGCTTATTATTTACAATATATGAATTTATATTCGTATTGAGAATTGGGGCATAAACTGTGTTGTCTGTCACACTGCCCAATGTCTCACCTAAATATATTCCAGGAGATACTTCCTGTTTCTCCACTATAATTATTCCGAAATTCGTATTTACTTTAATGGCTAACTAACCTTGATAGTTTTTCCCGGTACTACATCCTCACTGGTGTGTAGTATTATATTTATTACCCTCGTTCAACGGTTTGAGAGGTAATTTCATCAAATGCTGTTTTCTTTGACCGAAGAAAATCAGCTTCTTTTTTATAGTATTTATAACCGATCGGTTCCATAAATTGTCTCTACCTAGGATACCATCAGCAGGTATCCCTCTCTCTTCAGAGATTAAGTGTAGTTCTAAAATCAAATCTTTAGTCCTCTCGTGTTGGACTGCTATTGACATTAATGTGGTAACAAATCCTCCGAATGCACCACTAAGACTTTTCCTTAAATGTCGCTTCTTGCTAACAGATTCATCAATTACTGATGACTAATGATTAAGCTGATATCTGCCCCAGAGTCTACATGTAAAATGAGTTTTCCATTTTCTGCTTCCTCATACGGCAACTCAATGAACACATCATCTACATCAGAGACACCTAAACAGTAGCCATGTTTTTATTACTGGATGGGAAAGATGGTTCAACAATCCCCCTGGACGCTTGACTACCAACTTCCGCCATCTTGCTATCTAACTTGGAGGGTGTATCAACAATCTCTGAGGACGCATTTCAACTGACCTACTCTTAGCAAAATTTTGGGGTTCCCGGATTATTGGCCGTACCTGGGCCTCCCGTAGTTTCCCTGGGTTTTTTCCCATCTGGTATCAGAATTTTCGCGATTAGGGCCTTTGCTTTCTTGACCTCCCTTACTAGGTGCAGGTGTTTGATTACCTTTTCCTTGTGACCTGTTGTTGCTAAAAGGTGTGCACGACAAATTGAACTCCGTATTTTTTACACTTTATGCAATAGGGCATTTTTTTTCTCTTAAAGCAGTCGTCTCTGGTGTACCCCTTTTTGACGCAGAAGGAGCAGGTAGGAACTTTCCTTTGGCTATTTTGGGGACTTACGTCATTATTTTGATATTTATTCATTCCGAGTGGCATCTTATCATTTCTGTTCTGGTGAAATGCCACTGTATTACTGGCCTCAGTCTGGTGAACGTCGTTTGAATATAGTGCTCCCATATTAAACTGATTGAATCGCTGTACTCTTTCGAGCAGAATACCCGTTTTTACGGTATTCTCCTCTACTAATTCTTCTAACGTCCCCGTCTACCCTAGCATATGAGTTTTTAACAATGGGTCTTGAAGGCCTGATATAAAAGATGTCCTCGCATACTCCTCTAGCTCTTTTAACAACGATTGGTCTCCGATCCCACCATATTTATTCTTAATACATTGTATCGCCGTGGATTTTAAATCACCTAATCCCCTTGCAAAAACACATATATCTTCCTAAAGTAGTTGGCGTGCGACTTGTATTTGGTGCATGAGCGATTCCAGGCGAACAGTCTTCAAATATGTGTTTCGCAGAAGTGTATACAATTCCTCTATATTAGCGAACTTCTTACTTAGCACCAAGTTGTAAGCGTTACCATATAGTCTCTGTTTTATACAAGCCACGAAATCTTCCAACTCGTCGGGTTTTAGGGCTTTTCTTGCTCAAATCTCAAATCTTTAGACTCCGCTCCAGTGAGTACTGGGACTAGTCTACTGACGGTCTGTGCAATTTCGTCAGTACGCATTTTTAGCTTTAATTCGGGTTGTACTTCTGGTTGTGTTTTTCGTACTGGTGTACGGCGACGAAGAGGTGTCTCCTGTGCTAGGCAGAGTTCTCTTTCGAGATTCCTCTCTTTTGCCTGGAGTACACTTAGCTGCTCAGAGTCAACCGAGGTTCTAAGCCTTTTCTCTATAAATTCTTCTGAAATGCCCTTTTCTTTTAGTAAATCTTCTAATTCCTTATTTCTATTAAGAGTCTTAGTAATCTCTACTTCTAGATGTTCCGCGTTAGATCCCTGTTTTGTGATCAGAGTTCTCAGAGTCCTCTGCTGCCTCTAAATCGTCTTTTTGTTTTAAGGCTGTTTCAGCCTGGCTTTTCAATAGTTCGTTTAGATCGGATAACGTGGCGTCTAATTCCTTTATTGGAGTTAGTACCTTTCCGTGATGCACATTTGATTTTATGAGCTGGAATTGCTCGTATGTGCTGTGTTGCTTAATCAAGCTCTACACGAAGTCGATTGACTCGGTTATTGCAACCTCTAGTTCTCTTGCTAATGATTCGTAGGATTTATTGTCTATTTGACACCAAAAAGGCAAACACATACTAGAATTAGATTCTGTACTTCACTAAACGTTGAACGTAAAACACCTCATATATACAAGATATTTCGCAGTATCCTACCGACTGCGCCAAAATGTTGCATACTATTTTTCCACAACACTCACTAAGTACCTAACGCACAAGATTAGCACCTAGACCTAAGCTCCTAAATATCCTTCGAGGCTATCACTCTGGTTAGCTGAAATAAAACTTTATCAATGATATTTGCGGTTTTGGGTATTCGATTTATTGCTGGTGTTACTTTCGATTTTTGCACTTTTACACTAATACTGGAGGGCCTCATGAGGATCGCAGTATTTACAATTTCTTACATTCTTACACTAATACTGGAGGGCCTCGTAAGGATCGCAGTATTTCACAATTTCTTATACGCTAACACTTCGGTGTAAGACTCACAACTGAAAGCCACTTCCTTCGATAAGCTGGGAGCTTATATACCATTCTAATACTAGCCACATATCAATCTACCCACATACCAACATATAACATACAATAATATATTTACACCGCTTGTGTGTATGTATGTATGTGTATATGTACACGATCGATGCACTCCACATGTGTGTATATATTATGTGAGAAAGCAACTTTTTGATATATATACACATGAGTAGTCCACGTGAATTTAGTTATCATGTATGCTTACACAGGTATGCTTACGTAAGTGCAGAACTACGAATTGTGTGGGAAAGTGCTTTGTCAGCATTTTCACACCCAACTGCAACTCAGTTGGCTCAATGTTCTAGCATTCCACAATTATAATTAATATTAGTATGGGTGTCGTAGCTCTGTGGTTAGTGTGTTCGCCTTCTGATCTGTAGGTCGCGGTTCAGTCCCCGGCTGATGCATAACAAATTTAATATCGATAAGATTTTTCTTTTGAATGGTCGGCAAGCAATTGGCAATTCTTCCGACAGTAACAACTTGCCATGAAAAAGCTTCTAAAAAGAACTCTGTGACAAAGCTCAGAAAAAGTGATGTCGCAAGTGTTCTGCCGTTCGGAACCGGCTAAAATAAGTAGGTCCCTTCTAATACTGTCCAAATTTAAGACGCACAACAGTAATGGAAGAGAAGCTCGGCCAATGAGCCCTTTGGGGCTTTAAGTGCCACATATTTATTTTTTTTATGGATTGTGTATATCACAACTTCGAGCAATGTTGGTATGTGTATGGACAAATATGTAATTCACAATTTCGGGAAATACATTCGCGAAGCAAAATATGATCTGTGCATATTTCATATTTTGGCTCGCAACAGTATCGAGTATGCGCTAATCCGTAATAGTTTATTAAGAGATGAGAAATGGTATATAAACGAGTCTGCTTGCGCAGCAACATGCAAGTCAACTTGTGCTGGTTTAGCTTCTGCTGCTGCTTCCTTAAAGTCTGCAGTCTGGACGTTATATTTTGGCCAAGTCGATTTCGATTTCGATAGCCATTTTGGTCCATTCCACCAAAGCGGTGAGTTGCGTAAGTCACCAACAGTCGAACCACGTGATGCACAGTCTGCTGGATTTTCGAGTGTTCCAACGTGACTCCACTGATTTTGAGTTCTCAGCGTTAGAATTTTACTGGCGCGGTTAGCCACAAATGTTTTCCATCGGTTGATATCGCCTTGTATCCAACAGAGAACTATTGTAGCATCTGTCCAGTAAAACATTTGAGTGTTGTCAATTGATAGATGTAGATTTATCTTAATCCAGGCTGCTAAATTGGCAGCAAGCCTGCACTGCAAAGCTCAATCCTTGGAATCGTGAGAGGTTTTACTGGAGTTAGCTTACTCTTTGCTAGCAAATGAGTGAAAACTATACCAGTTGTGCATTGTAAGTGTATGTAAACATAATCGGCGTACGCTGAAGATGATCCGTCGCAAAACGTGTGTAATTCGATCGAGTCCACTGCATGAGGTAGTAGATTTATGTATCTTGGTATGGATATTGTATGAATCACGGCTAAATTTTGAGTAATCTCTTGCCAACGTCTGCATAAGGCATCAGGAATCATTTCATCCCAGTCGAGGACCGTGGGCTGGCTATTTGCGCGATCCAACTTCGTTGTCCATATAAACTTTAATAGTATTTTGGCTGCTACAATGATAGGAGTTATTAATCCTAAAGATCGAATAAACGAGCGATAGTGGACAGGACAGAACGCTTGGTTGGAGTCGCATCTATATCAGCTTTCATACTGAAATGGAAACTATCACTTTTAGGGGTCCAATATAGACCCAGTGTCTTTATGGTTTCATTGTCGTTGAGTTGAAGAGATTCATGATTATAACGATGCTCCAGTGGAATAGACTGTAGTAGATGTTCCGAGTTGTAACTGGTCGCGAATTTGAATAGCAGCTGCGATTGAATAGCTACCTGTTTGTATGTCATCTACATACAATTCTCCCTTTAATATATTTATGCGAGAGGAAAACGCTCCCTTTCATCAAGAGCAATTTGATGCAACACGCGAATTGCTGTGAACGGTGCAGATGCAGTGCCAAAGGTAACTGTCGTCAAGCAAAAGCTGTATCTTATCATTGTCGCCCCTCCATATGATTCGCTGATATTGAGCATAGTCGTAATGGATGTTAATGCAACGATACATTTTTTGTATGTCTGTTGTGAACACATATTTATGCCTTCTCCAATTAAGAAGTACTGATGCTAAATCATTTTGTAGGGGTGGACCAACGCACGGTAAGTCAGTAAGTGATTTTCCGTTCGAGATCTTTGAAGATGCGTCGTAGACAACACGCAACTTGATTGTACAGCTGTCAGGTTTAAAAACTGCATGGTGCGGTAAAACGCAGGACTTGTACTTTGGTTTGTCCGTAGTTGATATAACACGATGCTGGTCGTCAGTTGAGCGCGCTGGTGTTATTTGTTGAAGTTTAAAGTAATCTTCAATTGCACTGGTATAAGCTTGGCAAAATTCTGGGTTGCGTTTGAGGCGACGCTCAAGCTGGTGAAATCGATTTAAAGCAATTTGTTTTGATCGACCGAGAGTTACATTAGGATCAAATAGCGATTTTAAAGGAAGACGAACCATGTATTTTCCATCGACTTGACGAGTGCATGTACGTTTAAAGAAATCTTCACACCATTGGTCTTCATTCGATAGAACTCGTTGAGAAGGAACTTGGTCCAACTCGCCTTGACAGCATATTTAGTCAACGTCTATTGTCCATCATACGTAATAACAGCGACGCTGTTGTTCCGGTTTATCAACGGTCATATAATGATGACGCTGCATTTTATGTTTATGAATTGTATGTGCGGTTTACTAGCGGCCATACATAAATATACAAAAATCATAAGTTTTCACATAAAATGAATATAAGTACAATTTATAAAAATATGTACATACATATATATGCGTATGCTCATAAATACATACATCTCGGAGGGTTGCTTGATCCTAAGGGATCGGACACTACAGCTGGGTTCTAAGCTACCAGGGGAGGTTGGCAGGTCACGTATAGCCGAACGGCCTGTAGTAGCAGGTTAGTTGCGAAATAAGTCTAAACAAATAAGCAACCCCCGACGATGAGCGGCACTCGACAGTTGCTGACAAGTGATTTCGATAGAGAAGTAGTTAGGGTAAGGTCTAGCACCTCTTTTCTAGTTTTAGTTATGAATGTTGGGCTATATCCATCATAACAAATACTTAAGTCTAGTGAGAGTATATAACTAAATAGTGACTCACCTCTAGCGTTAGTGTCCGTGCTTTCCCAGGTAATATGATGGGCATTTGCATAGACTATCAGTTTCTCTGTTATATCCGTGGGACATTCAAGTACATTTCCAGGGAAATATGCTGATACTATTATTAATTATCTTGAATTGCAGGTTATCTTGGCCGCGTACAAGTCAGGCGTAACAAAATCTGTTAACGGGAAGAAAGAAATACCATTAAATACAATACAAGATCTAGGTCTATCATTACACTGACACCACAGCACATTTCCTGACTGCGAAAGACCTAGAACTTCATTTTTGGTGCTGGTCCATAGTTCCTGCACCAGTGCTATGCCAGGACAGTAGGTGTTGATGGTCCTAGCCTACGCCCTATGGTGATTGACTTGGACAATTTCCATATTATTCGTGTGGCGCCTTTGTGTGAGAGCCTACACGCCTGCCCCCTCTACCCCTTCTCTGCACCCGTATATTGCTGTTCGGGGTTACAGACTTATCCGAAATACTCAATCGTTGGACGGATTTTCCTTTCCAATCGGTTGAGTCTTTCGGACGGGCTTAGTTGAGCAAAGTTTTGCAGGTTTCACTGCTGTTGTAGTTGGCGTCTTCTTGTCCGTCCGGCCGTCGGTCTCTTCCGTACTCCAGTCTGTTCGTACCTCAAGAGCTGCCTGTTGACTAGTGGATGGTCTTTCGTCATCCACTCTAATGTGAGCCGCGGTTGTCTCTGTTCCACTTCCACCGGTCACTGACAGCTTTGCAACATGCTCACGCCTGATCCTGAACTGAATTAGTTCCAGCTCGAAGTAGGGAAGTTCGTTTAGTTCAGAGAGCAGGCTGGCCGAGGCATCGTCGATGACCAGCGTAAGCGCTGAATCTGTTCATTACTTTCCGGTTGCCTGTCGGTAATGAATGGTTCTGCATACGAAGCATCTTCAGGATTTCACCTGCCGGGAGGACGCAGTTAGGGAAGAAGGCTGAGGCAATATTGGGTTTAGGAATATCATTTCAGAATAACACTATATAACTCCCGTTTTGCAGTGAAAATTAGGAAGGATATCCCCCGTCATTTAATATCGAACGGGGTTTCAGACTAGTAATTCGCTATCGTGCGACTTCTTTAATGTTATTATGGAGAAAATAATGCGGGCTGCTGATCTACGGCATAATGGCACTCTCTTCAACAAAAGTGTCATGCCATTGGCGTTTGCCGATAACATTGACATAATCGGCATGAACAGTCCGAGCAACATTCTCAGAGTTGAAAAGAGAGTCACGTCTTGCCGCGTGAGCGAGGGCAAGACGCAGTACCTAGGGTCAACAATAAAAGACTTCCGGCTTTTTGGACATCTCGTCACAGCTGATAACTATGTTTTTGAAGTAGTGAAGGACTTTGTCTCTCTTGGAACCAGCATTGACACCAGTAATGACGTCAGCCTGGAGATATTACGAAGGATCACTCTTGCTGCAGGTGCTACTTTGGGCTAAATAAGCAATTTAGAAGTCGAGCCCTCTCTCAAGAAACGAAAACCACACTCTATAAGTCTCTCATCATGCCTGTCCTTACATATGGCGCCGAAGCTTGGACAACTTCCACCTCAGATGAGAGTAGTTGATCTACTCATTAGTGGCTCTTTGACTCATAAATAATAAAATAGATCGTTTGTTGGTGTATTTTTAAGCAATCCCACATGGGTAATTCAAGAATACTCTAATATTTATACAATAAGGCATATGCTTTTTTTTAAGTTTTCGTACGATAATTTTGCTCACTACATTTTATAAGTGTGCTCGTAAGAAACGATTTGCGATAACATTAGAAACAGTTTAAGTTGCAAATAAATTGAAGCACAAAATTATTTGTGACCTTAAATCTTTGTGAAATTATGTGATGAGGATGATCAATTATGATGGTTTTATTCCGGTTTTTAAAAATTATATTAATAGGTATAAAACAACATTAAGTAAATTAAAATTAAGCAAAAGATTTACAATTTCAAAAATAAGTAAATATAAGTAATTTAATCTTTATCGTTGTTTTCGTTAACCAAGTCTTTTACTACCGGGTTGTGTTAGTAAAAATCTCAAATTTAATGCCACATAACTTTACTCCGAATAATTATTTTAACGTCATTTTTTGTTTGTTTGAAAGGTATAATTATTCTCTCTATGTCATTTTAATTTTGATAATTTTTTTTTTCAGTGTGACAATGCAAAATAGCGACATTCCTGTTTTGATGAAGCACGAGTTCCGTCCAAGAACCAAAGCTGCGGAAACAGCTCGGAATATTAACGCTGTGTTTGGCACTAAAGTCACTTCAAGCAGACAATAACTCGCTTGTTTGTGAAATTTCGTTCTGGTATTTCGATCTGACCAATAAACCACGCGGACAACCTGAGACGAAGGTGAATAACGACGTTCTGAAAGCCACAATCGAATCGAATCCGACACAAAGCGCACACGATTTATCGTGCATATTTTAAGGGTCCAAGCAAAATACTAACCCATTTGGCTCAAATCAGCAAGGTGAAAAAGCTGGACAAGTGGGTACCACACCAATTAAACGATGACCAAAAACGCTATGTGCCTTGAAGCTTGCCTCTCGCTCCTTGCTCGCAAAAAAGCGAACCGTTTTTGAATCTTTACGACAATCGCAAGCGTTCATCGCAGTGGTTGGATCAAACATACATTTAAATAGAGTAGTCTGCTTTATTTAACTACACAAACAATGCAAATTCATTGTTGCCTTTGGTGCCATTGCCTTTTGAATTAACTGCCTTTCGAGTGTATTGCCTTTCGAGTTATAACTGCAATGCAATGACTAACAAAACAATCGAGACCATCCATCTTTAGTTTAGTTAGTGAATGACGCCCTTCTCTTTGTTTTCAAGCTTTTTTGTTCAATCGCTGAGTAAGTATGTATGTACACATATTTATTGTAATATTTACGCATATTTACGGTATTTTGAGTTAAGGATGTTCTTATTTCTTTCGGAGTAAGGAGTAATTTTTAAGGATTTATGAAGTATATGTAGGTAAGTATGTAAAAAAGGTAGTAACAGGACCAGTTTGGCCTGCAATTTCAACTCAGACAAGTGATGTCGAGGGGAGAGATATACAAAACATTGGGCTTCTCAGGAAATACTTCGTTGTTTTGCATATAGTTGACCTACACCATCGTTCCTTGTGAATGTTGTTCTCTTCATCCGTGATGTAAGCCACATCGCCTGAAGGCTTATTTCAATGCTTGATTCTGGTCCAATCGGAATTTCAGCAGATCAGAGTTTGCTAACTCTTCGGCAATTTCGTCCCCTTGACTACCACAATGTCCCGGAACCCAGATAAGTTCAAGCGATGTTCAGTTCAGTGTTGACTTATATTCTTGGATAATCTTTGAAGTCGTGAGCGTGTTTTCCAGGGCCTTTGGCTGTCACTGCAGTCTACAATTTGTTTACCCGTAATGCTTAAGCATACACTTATTTGAAATCTGTTTAGCGCCAAGTTTGTGGACTTAACCATTGTTCTGCGCCACCAGATCACATCCGCATACATGGTTAAAGGCCTAATTAGTGCTGTGTACACCCAAAGTACTACAGCAGGCTTCAGGCCCCAAGTTTTACTGAAGGCTCTGCGGCACTGTCCAAACACCATTTGGGCCCGAGTACATTTAGTTCGTCTTGTTTGGATGTGTGCTTCGAGGTCCGGGAATTCCATCAGTAGGGAGTCTACTACGGAACACCTCAAACGAGGAGAGAGGGCCCCCTTGTGAGCATCCTCTACTAAACTCCGTTACAGTGAAGCCTTCGGTTCTTCCGCCGGCAGTTAACAGCTGCTTTGCTCGCATGAAATGAAATCATCTCACAATAGTTTCCTCCAGCCCATGCTTTCCAGCAGAAAAGCACGTAAAATTCAAAGGAAGCGTTATCAATAGCTCCTTCAGTGCAATAAATACTCCCATCGTGCACCTCCTGCTTCTACTTCTTTTTCGATCATGCTTACAATTTCGTGAAGAGGAAATTCACAGGATTCACAGGACCTTGGTATGCGTGTTCATAACGAGCGGGCATCTCATTAGCATCCTTTCCCTCATGTTAAAGATAATGTTCGTTAATATTACATACTAGTAAGCAGTCTAGAGTAGCAAAAAATTATAAAACAACGTTAAAATAAAAAGAGAAGGAAAAGGAAAATTACGACAATGTATGACTTTAGATTAAGAATACACATAATTTGAATAGTGTGACCAGATGACATTGGATTATTAAATTGAGCAAAAGAAATTATGATTGATAGTTGTTAAAAATAAACTATTTTACTGCCATATCAGCTGCTGCTCCGAACAACCCTTGATGCTATATCAAAATTTTGTCTTATGAATTTGCCTGTCATGCATTAACCTTCTTTACTACTTCCTTCGTTAGAAATAATTCTACTACCCGGGAAGTGAATTTCCTGGAGAGTATTGTAGTTTTCCAGATTTGTCGTGATGTAGGAACCAACCGACTTACGAAGAAAGTCTAACGTAATTATGCGATCCACCTGTGCAACCCACAGCCACTTTATCGCGTTACCTTTTCTATTTGCCGCTCTCTCTCTCTCTCTCTCTATTTCTCTTGATTTCTCCTCCTGGGTGCCGTAGCCCAGTGGTGAATGCATTGGCTTCCTGATATAGGTCATGAGTTCAATCGCCGATTGAAGCATTACTTTAATACCATAAAGCATCTTATTTCCAACGGTACCCAACAGTCGGCAAAAAATTGGCAATTCTTCTGACAGTAACAACTTGCCATGAATAAACTTCTAAATGAACTCTGTGACAAAGTTAAAAAAAAGTGATGTGTTAAATCATTCATGTGTCTGTCATTCAAAACTGGGTAAAATAAGTAGGTCCCTTCTAATACTTTCCAAACATTTAACACACACAACAGTATGGGAAGAGAAACTCTATCAAAGAGCCCTTCGAGGTTTATTTATTTTATTATTCTTTTTCTATTTTTTATCCTCATTCTCATTTTTTTTTTCTTCCGTAAAATTAGATAGTGAGCGAAAGTTTTTTACATATTTATAGTATACATATTCGTAGTATACCTAAACTACAACATAAAGGGTTATCCATTTCGCGGTTTCAAAAGTATAGGGCTAGAATTCGACTTCTGTCAAACTAAGTTGTTAAAACAATTTCTTTCTTTTTCAGTTCAAAGTCTGACATTTGCGAAAATGGATCGCTTAACTATCGCACAACGCATTAAAATTGTAAAAACCTACTACAAAAATGGTGATTCTGCCACAGCCACATATCATGCTTTAAGAGGAGATTATGGTTTACATAATCGTCCAACTACTCAAGCAATTGGCAAAATTGTGAAGAAATATGAAGAGGTTACAGATATTGTAAGGCCTGTGCATCATCGTTTCGCTCGTACTACCGAAAATATCGGTTCTGTAAGTGAAAGTGTTGCCAAAGACCCGAATATGTCGATTCCTCGTCGTTCTCAGGAATTAGGACTGTCTTAAGGCACATTATGGCGTATTTTGCATTTGGATCTACACCTACATCCATATAAAATCCAGCTCACACAACAACTGAAGCCAGCTGACCATTCACAACGTCGTAGATACGTCGAATGGGTGCTTGAACAACAGGCGGTGGACGGCGATTTTTCAAACAAAATTTTCTTCAGCGACGAAGCACATTTCTCACTTGGTGGGTATGTTAACAAACAAAATTGTCGTATTTGGGGTTGTGAGAATCCTCAAGTAATTGAAGAGAGGCCACTACATCCACAAAAAGTCACTGCTTGGTGCGCTCTTTGGTCCGGAGGTGTGATTGGACCTTACTTCTTCGAAAACGACGACGGAACGACTGTCACCGTCAATTCGGAGCGTTATGTTCATATGATAACCGACTTTTTTTTGCCTGCTATTGAAGAATAGGACTTAGAGAATATGTGGTTTCAACAAGACGGTGCCACATGCCACACAACTCGAGCGAATATGGCTTTATTGCAAGAGAAATTTTCTGGCCGCGTAATTTCTCGTCGTGGCGATATCAAGTGGCCACCAAGATCATGCGATTTGACACCGCTTGACTTTTTTTTGTGGGGCTACGCGAAAGACCGTGTTTATGCAGATAAACCTTTAACTCTTGAGCACCTAAAAACCAACATTCGTCACGTTATGGCTGAGATACCGCCCAATATGTGTCAAAAAGTGGTCGAAAATTACCTCAAAAGAATCGATGCTTGCAACAATTCGCGTGGTGGTCATTTAAATGATGTAGTATTTCACATATAATGTCAACGTTCAAACTTTAAATAAAAAAGAAATATCATGATAAAAAATATTTTATATGTATTTTATTTACATTTACTTTTGAAACCACAAAATGAATAACCCTTAATTTTTAATTGAGTTGAATTGAAAATAACACTATAAGACAAATTAAAACAAATTAAATATACAGCAGTTCTGAACCATATGGTTGGGTTGGCCGTTAGGAATAATCAGTTTCGAATTTTCCATCTCATGGTTTTTTTTCTAAGCCTACTTGGAAATTTTTCGTACTTTGCGCCACGCTGGAGGATGTAACTTAACGGCTACCCATCCGATTAAAAAATTTTTCTCTTAATAGATCCATAAGATTTGCAAAAATGTTTTTATTTAATTTTATAAAAAACTAACAGAGTAATAGGCAATGATACGAAACGAACAACTTTTATTACCGAAAGTACTTTTAAGGGAGTTAAACTCACATAAATTCGTATAAAAGTAAGTTTCTGTAATTTTTAATAAAGCATTTGTATTTTAATTCAGTTGCAAAAAATTTCATGAAATTTCATGAGTAAAAATGGAAAAAACTTTGAATACCTTACAACGATATTTCCAAAGCTTCGCCATCCAAAAATAAAAGACGGTAAACAATTTCTTTAAAAAATCGCAAATGATATTCAATTATTAAAATCCGGTTTCTTAATTTAATTAATTTGTGATTGCACGTATTTTCATCGGACCACAAATCCGCAAATTAATCAAAAACACATTAGAGAAACGTACTTGGAAATGTTTCGTTTAAGCCTGCGAAAAATTCTTCGCAATAATAGAAGCGATAACTACCTCTGTAGAGAGTTCATAAATACCTTGTTCACTATAGTTATGTATATACGTATGTTAGAGTGCTATATTGTTCTCTCGATGTATTTTTCTCTCTATCGTTAAGTAATAGATTTATTATACTATGTATTAAAACTTGCTATGTACCATAATTCTGATCCCTCGCAATATCTCCAGGCTGACGTCATTACCTGTTGTTACGTCTGACGATGCAAACACAAGCGTTTCGTTCGGAGTGCTCTAGACTTCGTAACTTATTATCGCAGAAAGTAAACATAGGCACTTGAACCTGGATTACTTATGTCAAGAACAGAATGAACTACTTAGTGAAAGGCGCTATGGTTGTTGTTAAATTGACATCGACCTGTAGTCGATTTCTCTATTTATTGGAAATTAGTATATAAATTAAATTACAATTAAATATATAACAAATTAGAATTAAACGCAAAATAAGCACTAATGCAATATTTTACATAATTCGCCTTGCCAGCATATTTAGACAATGCATATTCCGCTATACGTAATAACAGCGACGTTGTTGTTATAATTCTACAGCGGTCATATAATGATGACGCTGCATTTTATGTTCATGAAATGTATGTGGAGTTTACTAGCGGTCATATGCTGTCAAGGTTATAATTAAATATACATTAATCAAATGAATATGCATGCAAAATAGGTAAATACATATGCATACACATACATACATACATACATATATGTTTAAGTACTTAATGCTTAAACATTCTGCCCCGCGTTGAACAATTTTTTCAACTAGGCTAGGAGCTGTAATCTCATTCAGCTGAACTAGTTTAGTTCTGTCTAGTGCGTCTTGTAACGCGGTGAGGTTTCTCATTTGCATTGCGTATGTGTTTTTATTCACTTCATACAATAAGGAATCTAGCCTTTCTTCTAGTTGCAAGATTTTTGCTAACCTTGTGTAGGATGTCGTCAGGTTGCTTGATACTGACTGCTGTCCTTTCAAAGAGGTAAATTTTTGCTTGAGGATACACTCCGGAGAATTTCAAAAACAACGCGATATCTTCTTTATCACACACAGCAGTTGCTCGAGTGAATGTCGGGAGAGCATATATCCACTGGTTCTTGTCATAAAATGGAGTAAAAGTGACGTTGTTATCTATTCGTCTTAATTTACAATTCTGGCGTGTATGGATGTTAAACAGGCCAATATCGCACTCAGTAATGCTGACCCATAGTCGTATCGGAGTTGTACGTTAGATCATATGTACGCGTCTTGCCTTAAGATGTAGCATGATTTCAATTTGTCATCGTCGAATAGAAGATACTGCTTACGGATAGAATTCATGGCCAAAATGGAAGCACATGAGTCTATTACCACCATTGTTTTGTACACCCAATTTGGAATTACAGCCAGTCTCAAGAGTTTAAATTGGTTATGTTCCCCAAGGGGTAATGTTATTTTAAATATAATCTGATCCTGTGTGAGTCCGCCCTTTACTGTCATTAGCTTATATAACTGCAATATATCTTCTTGGGTTACAGGAAGTTCCAAAGATGTTGGCAGTCTAATTCTTTCAATTTCTGTCTATCAGCTCACCCAGTACGACTGCTAGTGTCCGTTGAAGTTCAGTTATCATTAGAGTAGTTGCATGGACAACACATTGAACAGATATAATAGCTCTAATTGATGATCGTCATGGTTTATCTGTTTACAAATTTGAGTAATTTGGTTGTTGATTTGGTCAAAATTGCCTTAGCTTTTATTTGGTCCTGCTTGATGATGTTTACGGTAGAATCGATGATGGACGATTGATTTCTCAGTAGGTGTAAAAAGTTGGATTCATTTTCCTTAAGGTTTACTGTCGTGTTTGACATCTTCTTGGAGTACTCAGAATCAAGCACTCCAAATAGTGAATGTGCGATGCTGCCAACGAAATTCATTGCCCCTCTTCTGACACGACTGCCTGTAAATAGCTTGTCGTCCAAATGCAACTCTTTATGTAGATGCATGGATGTGCGTCTTTTCTTTGTTGGAATATTATCTTGTAATGAACAGAAGTTTACAACGAAAAATAAATTTTAAAACAATCACAAAATACAACCTTGTTTAGAAAATATACCACTCTACTACAAGTTTGTATTTTGTAGGGAACTTTATATATATTATAGGGAAATTATTCTTAATAGTATTGCAGGTGGGGCCTAATTGCAATTTCCGGAAGATCGAGCTTCACGTTGCATTTTTCCTTCTTCTGATTTTGACTCTGGTGAGGAAGACATGTGTCGTGCAGAACATGGCTTAGTTCTTTTTTTTTCTAAAAATT